>CM074722.1:307791635-308991635 GCA_037306005.1 Rhinophrynus dorsalis
ATCTATCTATCTATCTATCTATCTATCTATCTATCTATCTATCTATCTGAGAAGCCCGTGTACATGGGCCCCAGTGTCACCCAGCAACCTCGGTTGGTGGCCGGATCCTCTCGTCACTGGCCGCGCAGGAAGGTGCGCAGAGAAGACTCCGGTCTGAATTCGGAGCACCCCGCTCCATATCAGCTGCGGAGTGGGCAGTCTCTACTGCGCATGACTGCTTCTGACAAACATCCTTAGCGAATTATTATTTAGGATATATACATATATAATTTTTTTTTCCAGAACATATGACACATACCTCTCTGTGTCTCCTGTTAAAAAGAAAAGTACAGTAATTCCAGACAAACAAACTGCACCCTAGTGGGCAAACCCAAATGCGCCAAATTTCCATTGATTTCAGTTGGGATTTTAACTCCTTGAATGCTAGAGAGGTCTTCAAAACATTGCTTCACAATGTATAACAACCTCTGGCATTCAAGGAGTTAAAAGCCCCACTGAATTCAAAATGCCAGAATAGTCCACTTTTCTTTTGACCATAAGCATTAGCCACCACCACCACCACCACCATGTCACGTACTGCATATTTTTATGAGCATACATTTTTATCATAGCAAATCACTTTAATTAAATACACAAAGATTATTTATTTTTAAATATCTGTATGTGTATTCTAAGCTTCCATGCCTTGTATATGAATACTTAACCCTTTGAGTGTGCCAGAGTGGTATGAAACACATTGCTTTGCAGTGCGTTGCATACCCCTCTGGCACTCAAAGGGTTAACCTGTGCTGCGCATCAGTGTGCCAGTCTCTACAGGGGTTCCTGGTAGCATATGTTGAGTGTTTGCAGACTAGAGTGCATTTCACTCTACATTTAACCCATGCAGTATGGAAACTATATTCCCTAGTCTAATGAAGTGTAATTCTGGAGCAAACCAGCTGTACATTTGCAGACAAATAAGCATTCATGTAATCCCCACGTATCTAGATTGTGCTATTATCATACTGAATTGTAGAGACCTCTCTAACACTCATTGTGAGAAATTTGTGATAAAGAGGTGATAAAGTGTAGATGACTTCTCCAGTTCCTGTGTTATTCTATGGAGCCTAATGTACCAAAGTGCCATGCTGTGTCACCAAAATATAAAAGTCAATTTCTCAAATATGCTTTAGTTTATAGAAAAAATGGCTAGTACAATCTACAGGAAGATTTTAACTTTCTGTAACGGAATCTAAAATGTCTTAAGGTGGCAGTTCCACTTGTATTTGTCATCTGTGGTGCAGTTGGCTATAGAATTGTTCCTCGTTATCTTATTGCATATGACCCTATCAAATAGCAGTATTAGAGATAGACTAAGGCTCTGGTCATATGAGTGAATGCACATGGATGGTGTCTTCAAAGCACAGTCTCCCAAAAATGAGATCTACTGCATTCTTTGGAGCCATTCACATTGTGACTGCTTTAACCAACAGCCCTCCCAAAGATGGAGGTAAAAGTGAAGTTAGGACTCGAAGGCCCCCTCTGTGAGGGAAGAGAATGTTGCAATATAGAAGTCAATCTGAAAGAGAAAATGAGTGTAAAGCCATTAATATATGGCCCTTAGATTCCTCCAGTAGCCCACAGTAGCCCACATTGCAATTGTATCTAAATACCCCAGAGGTCTCCCAACACACTGGAAAATTGTGTTGGAGACAGTAGTAGATAACTAGATCAGTGCTTGTACCCCCTCCCGGAATGGACAGACTTCGGTCCATTCTGGTGCCCGACACCATAAAGAGATATCTGTTTATATGTATTCCTGTATATCTGTCCGTGAAGCATTCATGAGCTGGAAGAGAAACTTACATCTGGTGCTAATAAACACCTGTCTCCATTCCTGAGGTACTCTGAGTTCTGACCCAAATGTCATAGTGAAGGACCAAATGTTGCCTGTTACTTGATCAGCACAAATTAACGGCTTGTTTGGTCATTTAATTGGTGCTATTTGTACCAGAATGTCAGAGGAAGGAGTCCTTGTCTTGCATATGTTCAGGTAGTGCTATTTTATTTGCAGCATGTTAAAGGTTCCTTTATCCAGGACCAACTGCATCACCTATGGGTTATAGCAATGATTCCCACATTGTATTACTGTCTTAGTCATTTTGATTGCACTGCCTATGCCTAATTAGGGAAATCCTTAAAATCTGACCTGTTGGTGTGCCCCAAGAACCATATGTTAGAATCACTGGGTTAGGGCAAGCAGGGATGCATTACCTAGAATGTACTTCAGTGGTTTCCAGCTCTGGTCCTCATGGTGCACCAACAGTTCTTATTTTAACCCTTTGAAAACCAGAGTGGTATAACGTTGGATACTCCTGGCACTCAAAGACTTAAAGATAATCCTAACTAAGTACAGGTAGATCAGTTACCACAACTGAACCTATGATTACCTACCTGTGTCTAAGCAGGGATATCCTAAAAGCAAGAACTTTTGTTGTGCCTTGAAGACTAACATTAGGAACATAGAGTTTACCCCTTAACAACTGCGTGATGTGCTATGACCGTAACGCGTTTTACTTACTCCTCCGGGAGCGCTGTAGGTATAAACGGGGAGTGAAATTGACCGCTCCAAGACTGGAACGGTCTCTCTTAGTCCCCAGCGCTGCGTGTCAGTATGCATCACAGGCACATCGGAATCTTCAAAGCGGTCCTTAAGGGAAGGTTACTTCCCAGGACCATGGACGTTAAGGGGTTAATATTCCAAAAATCTGAGTCCATTTATTTTGAAAGTTCCCAGGTATGCCTGTCTCACTTCAAATTTCCATTGTAGACGCAAGGCAGAAAATGGTAGCTGTGTGGAGGGAAATAGCTGACTGTCTAAATCAGTGGTTTTAAACCAGGGTGCTGTGGCACTTTAGTGTGCTATGAGCACGTCTGGTTAGGGTGCCAATTTGTTTGTATGAAGACATTTAACAAAAATGTGAATGATGTGTTCCAAATATTTATTTATGAAATTTAAGAACAACATGGAACAGCCTCCCAGCTGAGGTGGAAGGGACAAATAGATGGTTCTTTTCTGCCATCAAAATCTGTTAACACTTTGAGTGTCAGAGGGGTATCCAACGCATTGCTTTGGACACAACACAGGAATCCTCTTAGGGTATCTCTCCCAGTTTCCCTATGCTATTCTAGGTTTGTAGGTGTCTATAATGTTAAATAACTGTTTATTTTCCCAGATGCCCTTCTATTAAATGGTCAGTGCATGTGATATCCATAAGTAGGAAGTGCATTCCAATACTTCAGCCTTTAGTGCTTAGCGATTATGTCATCTGCAGCCAGAAAAGAGTAAGGAGGAGCTGCCAGAGCCCTATCTGTGGCTTGTTTGATCTTTAGTCTGCACAATTACAGATCTGTGGTAATGAGTTCTGTAAAATGCTTTTTAGGAAGGTAAAGCAATGAGTGTTGGCCCTGCTGTTGCTGTATTCATACACATTCGTTTTTCTACCTTGTCATCACTTTCACCTTCGCTGAGGGAAAAAGAAATATGAGGTTTTTTTTTTTTTTTTTAATTTATCAACCCAGTCTCAGAAGGACTTAACATGGGGATAGGCAGCCTTGGTATTTCCAGCTGCTGGAGACTTCAGGTCCCATCATCCCCAACCCATGAACAGCTGCTTCGGGATGATGGGAGCTGTAGTCCCGATAACTGGAGAAATGAACATTTGCTATCCCTTGCTTAAAGGGATAGTAATGTTTCACAAAAACCGCAGCTCCAATTAATCTTCATAGTATTTGGGCCCTAGAAAGTGTTATTTCAGTACTGTCAGAGTTGTAGTTCAAGAGTAATTGAATGATAAAGTATCCCTCTTCTGCCCCTTTTACCTAGTGTAAGCCACCTCCCCTAAGATGTGGAATCTGGTCTCTTGACCGGACAGGTCACAGCAAGGGACAATCTTCTTACTGTGATAATAAGGAAAACCCTGCCCCTTGACAGGCTTTTTCTTATGCTAATTGAAGATTGTCCCTCTCTGCGATCCATCCGGACAGTCTTGCTGCTCTGAGGTGAGCAGTGTTACATCAGTAAAAGGAGTGTGAGGGGGACACTTTATCATTCAATTACTTTTGAACTACAACTCTGATAGTATTGAAATAATGCTCTCCATGGCCCAAATACTGTGAAGATTAATTGGAGCTGCTTTTATTGTGAAACATTACTATCCCTTTAAGTGTCTGAGTGCCATAGGCATGTGCAACCTGTTGCTCTGCAATGCCTTGTACACCCATGTGATCCTATTGGTTAATATCAAGTTTTACCTTTTGAATGCCAGAAAGATATACAGTCTGTGGCATAGGCATTTGGTTTACAATATTTGGCTCATGATTGTTTCTTTACCTGTGTTTGCAATCTGGTATGGTGAATTAGGCTGTGCTTCTGTGCTCAGATAGGTGATTATAAATGCAGTGACTGGAACACTGAAACAAAAGTACTTTAGAATTCCCATGGTGTAACTATGGGGTGTTTGCATAAAAGACTACTTGCATATTGCAGTGCAAAGCAACATACTTCAGTTGTGTGATTATCACACGGATGTTACATGTTGATTTGTCTGAGGGGTCAACTTTCACATCAGGGATTGGATTGTTGTAATGTGCACAGCATAGTCTAATCTCAGGTCGGGGGGGAAGCACACGTGAGCATCAGCCATTTATAACTGGTTTATTTCCTTTGTGTCTTTCCATTGTCTCTTGTAGACGATGTAATATTGTAGCCTTGCACATGAAACACAAAAAATATTTTTTCTTGGTAAATTTAACCCCTAGGATGCTAAAAAAGGTCTCTGTTGCATCACTTTACAGTGTTTAGTACTTAAAGCAGTGATTCTCAACCAGGGTGCCGTGGCTCTTTGGTGTGCCTCGGACATGAAATTAGGGTGCCCCATGTTTTTCTATGAAGACTGACTGACAATGTGAGTATTGTTCTTTTAAATTTAGACATATGTACATTTTTATGCACAATATGTTTATTTTTATTATTATGATTGTGATACCTAATAATATCTGTATATTTATGAATTGTACCCTTCATTATGGCCTTGATAAATAACATTCAACATGTTAGGGGTGCCCCCAAAAGTTTAAATTGCATGTTAGGGGTGCCTTGAGCAAAAAAAGTTTGAGAAGTACTGACTTAAAGCCTTCAGCATTAGTAGTTTGGGGTTCTTGACTCCTTCAACAAAAAATCAAGTCTGCCTTTATGGACATGATATCCATTAGTAATTATTTATTATGCAGAACCAATCCACACATCATTGCTTCACAGTGGTCATTAGAAGGTTCTTCACAAATTAAGAAATGTATGGGTTGCTATTGGATGGTGGTATTGTTACTTTAAATAAGAATATCCAGTGTTGAGTATGGAAATCAGAAGTGGAGGGACATATATTGTATTTCTATAGCTGCTTCAGATCTGGATTGTAGTGTTCATTGATCTCTTTATAATAGGGAAACATTTTGGAACACTGTTTGACATCTTAAAACGCACAACTATGATCTATAACTGCTTTTTCTAAATGTGTTCTTTGATGTGCAGTTCATTCTTATCATGATTTGGATTTTTAGCAAATAAACATCTGAATCATATCCTACCCACTTAAACCTCTCCTAGTGCTGCTTGTTCTTTTGTCTCGGGGGGCCTATCTGCCAATGGATTCAAAGTTTAAGTGCAGTTTGCATCATATCTGGCTTTGTTGATTAGCAGCAATACCAAATGCTGCAATTATGGTGATGTTATACTGATAATGAAGTATGACTTTTATTGGAGACTAGATCTCCAGAAGGATATCAATAAATTAGAAACTGTTCAAATAATGGCTACTAATACAGTGAGTGGTTTAAATAATAAAATGTATCAAGACTTTAAATCGGTACCAGTAGAGTAGCTAAGGGCGGGTAGCCACAGCCCCACTGCCAGAATGCCTGGCCCGCCTGAACACTAGGGTGACTGACCACATGTCTGTGTGTGGCTATCACTTGCGGTATGAGGCACATCTTCAGTGATCCAAACCATGAGCTGATAGGGCTGGGGATGCTCATCAGACAGAGCTGCCAGCCAGCCAATGAGAGAGAAGTACTGCCATGTTATACTCATCTTTGTCATTGGCTTGCTGGCAGTGCATTCGATATAGCTCACAGGATAGAAGAGAGAGGGTTGATGTGACTGAAACAGTCAACTGTCATAATTTTCATAATAAAAGCAATATTAGAATAAGAGGTCATGCCCTAGAATTGAAGAGTGGAAAAATATGAGCAAATATAAGGTAAGAAACAAATACTTTATAGAAAGTGTTATAGACGCATGGAATAACCACCCAAATGAATTTAACATAGATATAAGGCTATTCTAACAATTAACGAAGGAAAACATTTTTCTTTTTAAGTAGATAGAGAAATTGGGCAGAATAGATGGACAAATTGGTTCTTATCTGTAGTTTTCATACCGCCTAAGATCATTTGTGATATATGAAGTATAAATTTTTTGATATATTGTTGATGCAAAACCTTCAGTGGATTAAGAGGGCAAGATTAAGGGTATCCCTGCTTAAGCCAATGTTTCCAATCAACATGACTGTCCTATAGATTTAATTGTGCTCACGTACATCCAATTACTTTGTAAATTCAAGGGACATATAAGATGTAATTCTAAAAAAAGAGAGAAATTTACTTCCTCCAGCTGATAGCACAGCTTAATTTTAATTTAAATAGGTTACACCCCCAACCATCTTCAGTTATACATTTGTCAAAGCTATAAAAACATATAAGATCATAGTAAGGTTAAGGGTGGGTGTGACATGGAGATACACAGAAGAAAAGGAAATATCGGTAAGTAAATTTCTCTTTCTTCTGTGTACTCCATGTCACCAATCAAAGTATGGGAACTTTCCACGCCAAAAATGAAGGGAGAGAAATCCTCATAAACCAGTACATCAAAAATACCAACATACTATATTACTATGTTATCATATACTATATCAGATGAGCAAATATAGGTATTGCAATATGAATTGTTCCCTACCTCTTACTGCAGAACAACAGCTTGCAGAACACCACGTCAAAATCTTGCATTGGCAACTGCATTAACGTCCAGCCTGTAATGTTTGATAAAGGTGGAGATGGAAGTCCACGTGGCTGCTTTGCATAACTCCTCATGAGAAGCATTAGATGTAGTTGCCCATGATGTGGCCTTGGCTCTAGTGGAATGAGCTTTCACCTTCAGAGGGGGATCTAATTTTGCCTCACTGTATGACGTTATAATGCACTGCCTGATCCACCTGGCAACTGACTGCTTAGATGCCGCAGCACCTTTCCTTTTCCCTATATACTGAATAAATAGGTTATCTGATTTTCTGAATTCTCAGGTTCTGTCTAGATAGATAGATAAGCACCCAACCAAGTCTAAAGAATGACATTTTTTCTGCTTGTCCCCTTTGGAAGAAGCACAGAACGAGGGCAGAATAATTTCCTGATTCTGATGGAGCTCTGAAATTACCTTCCCCCTAAAGGATGGTTTCATTCTGAGAACCACCTTGTCCTGATGGAAGGTTAAATATGGGGCCTGGCAGGATAAAGATTGCAACTCATAAACCCTTTTTGCCAAGGTTTATTGCTGTTAGAAAGACAGTCTTCCAGGACAAGTGTTTCATAGATACTTGCTCAAGTGGCTCAAATAGAGGGGAATCAATCAGTTGTGTTAAGACTACATTCAGGTCCCATGCTGGCACAATTTCTCTGATTCTGGGATGCATTTTCTCAATGGCTCTCATATTAGTTCTTCCTTTGCTCAATGCCTGGTCATGACTGCTGAAAGTGCAGAAATCTGAACCTTTAGAGAAGCTGGACTTAGGCCCAAATCAAAACCTTTTTGCAAAAAATCAAGGATTACTGGAGCAAATAATTTGCTGCTTTTGGATTTTGTTTTTGATGCACCATGTTCTGAAGGTCTTCCAGACCCTATCATACATTTTTAAAGTAGACTTTTTTCTGTCAGATAAAATGGTCTCAGCTACTTTTTGAGAAATTCCCTGGCTCTTTAGACTCTGCTGCTCAATCTCCAGGCTGTCAGCCAGAAAAAATTTGGATGCAGATGTAACAATGGACCCTGTAATAGAATATCCTCTCTGTTTGGCAATGTCCAGGGATCCTGGCTTGACATCCTGATCAGTTCTGAGAACCAAGTGCATCTTGGCCACCTCAAGGCAATCATGATGACCTCTGTTTTCTCCATCTTTATCTTCCTGAGAACTTCCCTGATTAAAGGAATAGGAGGGAAGATGTATGCCAGAGAGAAATTACATGAATGTTTCAAGGCATCCTGGCCTAATGCTCCTACTATTCTCCATCTGGAGAAGAACTGATCTCATTTGCTCTTGTCTGAAACTGGCCATCAGGTCTATCACTGGGGTTCCCCACTTCTGTATGATCATCTTTAACACGTCCTTGTTGAGGGACTATTCCCCTGGATGTACCCTGTGCCTGCTCAGGTAATCTGCCAGCACGTTCTGTATTCCCGCTATGTGGGAGGCTGATATAGCAATTAAGTTTCTTTCTGCCCACCTGAATGTGTAGCATCTCTGTTTAGACTTGCACTCCTTGTTCCTCCCTGATTTTTGATGTACCTTACAGTTGTCATGTAGTCTGATCTGATGTGTACCACAGTATTTCTTAGATCTTCCCTGAAATGCCTCAGAGTATATCTTACCGCCCTGAGTTCTAATAGATTGATGTGGAGCCTTTTTTCTGGTGCAGACCAGGTTCCCTGAATGGTCCTGGCTTCCCAGATTGCTCCCCAACTGAGGGGACTAGCACCTGTGCTGATGATGTTCCAGACTGGGTCTACCAATGATGTCCCTTTTTAAAGATTTCTTTTGTTCATCCACCAGAGAAGATCCTGGCAAATCTCTAATGATAAATGGATCCTCTGCAGTGGGTTCTGTTGATGTCTGTTCCAATTGTTTAGGAAATAACAATGCAGATGCTTTGAATGGAATCTTGACCAAGGCACCACCTGGATTGCCGATATCATAACTCCCAAGCACTGCATGAATAGATGCGCAATGTGACTTTTCTTTTTTCTGAACCTTATGACTCTCTTCTTTATGTTGTTTATCCTCTCTTCTGATAACGTTATCATAGCTTTCTGGGTGTTGAACCTCATCCCTAGGAAGACCAACTCCTGTGTTGGAACCAGATGACTTTTTTGGGGGTTTATCACCCATCCCAGATGCATCAAGTGGCTTACTGTCATTTCTGTGTTTATGAGGGCTTGGCTTCTTGACTGAGCTACTATGAGGAGGTGTCACGGTTTATATGACTCTCAGACACAAGTTTTAGGTAAAAATCAATTTTATTGAAATAATAAATTGATAACGTAGGATGGCAATCACATACATACAGATATATTCAGAATATAACAAGACAGAAGGCAGACTCTACCGGTCCTGTCAATATACCGGACAGGACAGTCTGAAGTAATAGAATGTTAGGCTCTACCGGCCTTGCCAATACCGGGTAAGGCAACCTGCAGATGGAATCGCATAACGGTTCTACCGGCCTTACCAAATTATCGGGCAAGGCAGCCTCAATAGAATCATAATGTAGGCTCTACCGACCCTGCCAATACCGGGTAAGGCAACCTCAGATGGAATGTGGCAAAAGGTTCTACCGGCCTTACCAATACCGGGCAGGGCAGCCCAGAGATAGTAGCAGCAGTCAGATGGTAATGGCAAATTGACAGGATCGTAAGCAACCCAGTGTACACACACTGAGACTAACAGGGGAATCGTAAAGCCGCAAGGCTTTGGAGCAAACCAGCGTCCGCACGCTGGGACCAACACTGAATTGTATAGCCGATAGGCTTAGGAGCAAACCAGTGACCGCACACTGGTGTAACAAGCGAGTTAGTATAGCCGTAAGGCTTAGGAGCAAACCAGCGTCCGCACGCTGGGACCAACACAGAATTGAATAGCTGATAGGCTTTGGAGCAAACCAGTGACCGCACACTGGTGTAACAAGCGAGTTTGTATAGCCGCAAGGCTTTGGAGCAAACCAGCATCCGCACGCTGGGACCAACACAGAATTGTATAGCTGATAGGCTTTGGAGCAAACCAGTGACCGCACACTTGTGTAACAAGCGAGTTTGTATGGCTGCAAGGCTTTGGAGCAAACCAGCGTCCGCACGCTGGGACCCACACAGAATTGTATAGCTGATAGGCTTTGGAGCAAACCAGTGACCGCACACTGGTGTAACAAGCGAGTTTGTATAGCCGCAAGGCTTTGGAGCAAACCAGCGTCCGCATGCTGGGACCAACACAGGATAGTACAGCTGATAGGCTTTGGAGCAAACCAGTGACCGCACACTGGTGTAATAAGCGAGTTTGCCTAGCCACAAGGCTTAGGAGCAAACCAGCGTCCGCACGCTGGGACCAACACAGAATTGCATAGCCGATAGGCTGTGGAGCAAACCAGTGACCGCACACTGGAGTAACAAGCAATGTCGCCGACGCGACCAGGCAGGAGGTCGCCAGGATACAGGAGACAGGCAATGCGATGACAGGAACCAGCAACGATCAGTCAGGTCAGGAAACAGCAGAGAAGAAGTTCAGCAGGAACTGCAACACCAGAGACTAGGCCGGAACCAGGACTGGAAGTACTTCAGCATGCAGGAAACACTGGAACAGTAGAGATCAGGAACTCAGGAACACATGAGATCAGGAACTCAGGAACACTGGAACAGAGGCCCAGCTATCACTGGCATAGTGATAGCAAGAAGGTCAGAAACAACACGAAAGGGCAACCAAAGGGTGCCCAATCCAGGTTTAAATAGGCAATGAAAGGCGGGCTATCTGCAGACAGCCAATAGCAGCCCTCTACTGGTGACAGACAAGGAACTGCAGCAATCACGGGCACCGTGATAGTACCCCCCCTTCAAAGACCCCCTCTCCTAGAATAGGGTCTAGGTTTCTGTGGGTAATTGGCATGAAAGGCCCTAGTTAGCCTAGGTGCATGAAGGTCCGTACTATCCACCCATGATCGATCCTCAGGACCATACCCTTTCCAATGTACCAGGTACTGTACCCTTCCTCTAAGCCTACGGGAATCAATAATGCTCTGAACCTCGTACTCCTCCTGGCCCTCGACCTCAACAGGTCCTGGCACCACAGGTGTGGTAGTATAGCGATTGCAAACCAGAGGCTTAAGAAGGGACACATGGAACACATTATGGATACGCATGGATGCAGGTAGGTCTAGTGCATAGGAGACAGGGTTAATTTTGCGAATAACTCTGTATGGACCAATAAACCGGGGAGCCAACTTATTAGACGGAACCTGCAGCTTGAGATTTCTGGAGGAAAGCCATACTCTATCCCCAACCTGAAAGGAAACCGCTGGAAGCCTTCTGCGATTAGCATGGCGCTGATGACGCTGAAATGACTGACCAAGTGCCCTCTGAACTTGTGCCCATGTGGAACGGAGTTGCTCGATATGCTCATCCAGAGCTGGAATCTGTTGCGTCTGAAATGAGTCTGGAAGCAAACAGGGCTGGAACCCATAATTAATCAGAAATGGAGAGCTCCCAGATGAAGAATTGACCTCACAGTTCCTGGCGAACTCTGCCCAAGGCAACAAGTCGGACCAATTATCATGATGGTCAGTAACGACACAACGGAGAAATTGTTCCAAGCCCTGATTAGCTCATTCAGCGGCTCCATTGGTCTGGGGATGGTAGGCAGAGGAGAAGGACAGCTGTATGCCCATCTGTTGGCAAAATGCCCTCCAAAATCTAGACACAAACTGGCTCCCCCTGTCAGACACCAGTACCCTAGGCACTCCATGCAACCGGAATACTTCTCTGGCGAACACCATTGCCAATTCCTTCGCTGAAGGAAGACCACGGAGGGGCACGAAATGAGCCATTTTAGAAAACCTGTCCACCACCATGAATATAAAGGAGTACCCCTTGGACATAGGCAACTCTCCCATAAAATCAATGGAAACATGAGACCAGGGGCGTTCGCCATTAGGCACCGGTTGAAGCAAGCCCACAGGGAGATGTCTCGGGGTCTTAGCGCGGGTACAGGTGGCACAGGCATTCGTAAATTCGGCACAATCGTTTCTCATGGAGGGCCACCAAAATAACTGAGAAAGGGACCATAACAATTGGTCTCTACCAATATGTCCCGCAGCCTTAGAGGAATGGTAGGTTTCAAGCAGCCTAGTACGAAATGGTTCATCGACAAAACATTTGCCCACTGGAGTTTCATGGGGAGCGGACCCCTGAGAGGCCAGGATCTCCTCCCCTAAAGGAGAAGTGATACTCGTGCGTATAGTAGCCAGTATTCTATCAGGTTGGATGATGGGTGCTGGTGCTTCCACTCTGTCACTGTCGGCCTCAAATTGTCTTCACAGTGCATCCGCCCTGATATTCTTTGACCCCGGTAAGTATGATGCAATGAAATTAAATCGAGACAGGAACAGTGCCCACCTGGCCTGACGGGAGGACAATCTCTTGGCCTCCGAGAGATAAGTCAGATTTTTATGATCTGTTAGGATTAATACGGGAGTCTTGGTACCTTCAAGCAAATGACGCCACTCCTTAAGAGCGAGGATAATGGCCAATAATTCTTTGTCACCTATCTCATAGTGGCCTTGAGTGAAAGTCAACTTCTTAGAGAAAAACCCACAAGGTCTGAGAGTACCACCTTTCTTGTGTCGTTGTGAAAGTACTGCCCCAACCCCAATATCTGAGGCATCCACCTCTAACGTAAATGGAAGTAGAGGATTGGGGTGGGATAACACAGGAGCCGCAGCAAATGCCAGCTTCAAATTCTCAAAGGCATTCTCAGCAGATACCGGCCAACAAGAAGGATTAGCGCCCTTGTGCGTAAGATCGGACAAAGGTTTAACAATGGAAGAAAAGTTCTTAATAAACCGCCTATAATAATTAGCGAAACCCAGGAAACGCTGTATGGCTTTAAGCCCCTTGGGTTTTGGCCATTGTAAGACAGCTGACAACTTATCCTTGTCCATGGCAATGCCATCATTGCCAATTATGAACCCCAAGAATGGCACACTGGTTCTATGAAAGTCACATTTTTCCAGTTTACAAAATAATTTGTTCTCACGGAGTCGTAGCAATACTGCGGATACATCTTTGATGTGCTGTGCCATGTCTTGAGAGTAAATCAATATATCGTCCAGATAAACCACAACACATGTCTGTAACATATCTCTCAGAACATCGTTTATCAGTTCCTGGAAAACTGCGGGGGCATTACATAGCCCAAATGGCATTACAAGATACTCGTAGTGCCCAGCTCGAGTATTAAAGGCAGTTTTCCACTCATCACCTGCTCGAATGCGCACCAGATTGTAAGCGGCCCGTAGGTCCAATTTGGTAAAAATCAAAGCGCCCTTAAGCCTGTCAAAAAACTCGGTGATGAGTGGTATTGGGTATGCGTTTTTTGCCATTAGTTTATTCAAGCCCCGGTAGTCAATGCATGGTCTTAATTCGCCATTTTTCTTTTTTACAAAGAAGAACCCAGCCCCAGCTGGAGAGGTAGATTTTCGTATGATCCCTCTAGCAAGGGCATCAGAAATGTAATCCTCCATAGCCTTATTTTCCTCACAAGATAATGGATAAGTGCATCCTTTCGGAGGTACTGCCCCAGGCTGCAATTCGATGCAACAATCATAAGGTCTATGCTGAGGTAGCAAACTGGCCTCTCCTTTGCTAAAAACATCGCCAAACTGTTGGTACACATCCGGTATAGCCGAGGAGGTGCACATGACCTTAACAGGCTGGATGACGCACTTGTCCATACAAAACTGGGACCAAGCAGCAATTTCACACTTTTTCCAATCAAATTGTGGGTTATGTAACTGTAACCACGGAAAGCCCAATATTACCGCATGGTGCGGAGAATTAATCAGTTGAAACTGCTGCTCTTCTCTGTGAAGTGCCCCAATAGTCATAGACAGTGGCATAGTTTCAAACATAACCTGAGGCGGTTCTAAGGGTCTGCCATCAATCGCTTCAATAGTCAAGGGATTTTCTCTTTCAATGCGTGGAACTCCGTGCAATTCAGCAAAGGTATTATCCATAAAATACCCTGCTGCACCAGAGTCAACCAAGGCCAAAACCTCCACAGAGCGTTGTGCCCAAGATAATACCACCTGTATGGTGGGTTTCATTGTGCCCGACACTGGGGACGATTGTACACCACCTAGGGCCTGTCCCTCAAGGTACCCTAGGTGTGTGCGTTTCCCGGACGTACCGGACAGGAATTTAGCAAATGCCCTTTTTTACCGCAGTATAAACACAACCCTTGTCTTCTGCGATAAAGTCTCTCAGCCTTGGTTAGTCTAGTGAAGCCTATTTGCATAGGTTCACTTGTCTCCCGTACAGGTTCACTAGACTTCAATGCCAGGGGAGGGATGGGTGGGCAAAACATGCCACTAGGCTCATTATTCTTTGACTGTAACTTACGATCTCTGGCAATTGATCTCTCACGTATTCTGGAGTCAATTATCATAACATACTCAATGTAATCATCTAGATCAATAGGTAGATCTTTAGCAGCGATTTCGTCCTTAATGTGGTCATTCAGGCCTTGAGAAAAAGCTGCCAATAATGCCTCGTTATTCCAACCTACCTCTGCTGCCAATGTGCGGAATTCGATGGCGTAGTCGCCTACTGTACGCCTGCCCTGATGTATCTCCATAAGGCGTTTGGCAGCAGAGGTGGTTCTACCAGGAGGCTCAAACACTCTTCGAAAGGATTGCACAAATTCTCTAAAGTTTTTAGTACAAGGTTTAGCATTCTCCCACAAGGGGTTAGCCCAAGCTAAAGCTCTGCCAGTGAGCAAAGATATTGTAAACCCCACCTTACTACGATCATTGGGAAATGCGTGTGCCGTCAATTCCATAAAAATCTCGAGTTGGTTGATGAACCCTCTGCAGAGACTGGGGTCACCATCGTATCTTAGCGGCAAGGGTGCAGAAGCCGTTAACCCTTTAACAGTGCCCCCTAGGGGTCTGGTATCACTCTCCGGTGTCTGACTTGGCGAGACCACCGGGCTAGAGCTGGATTTGTCAGCAAGTACCGTGCGTTCAAGGATCGTTTGAATTGCAACTGCCAACTGATCCAAACGTTGCTCGTGCACATCCATCCTCCAATGGATATTCTGTGCATTACCTTCACCTTTGCTGTCTGAGGTCATGGCCCTTTCGTACTGTCACGGTTTATATGACTCTCAGACACAAGTTTTAGGTAAAAATCAATTTTATTGAAATAATAAATTGATAACGTAGGATGGCAATCACATACATACAGATATATTCAGAATATAACAAGACAGAAGGCAGACTCTACCGGTCCTGTCAATATACCGGACAGGACAGTCTGAAGTAATAGAATGTTAGGCTCTACCGGCCTTGCCAATACCGGGTAAGGCAACCTGCAGATGGAATCGCATAACGGTTCTTCCGGCCTTACCAAATTACCGGGCAAGTTAGCCTCAATAGATTCATAATGTAGGCTCTACCGACCCTGCCAATACCGGGTAAGGCAACCTCAGATGGAATGTGGCAAAAGGTTCTACCGGCCTTACCAATACCGGGCAGGGCAGCCCAGAGATAGTAGCAGCAGTCAGATGGTAATGGCAAATTGACAGGATCATAAGCAACCCAGTGTACACACACTGAGACTAACAGGGGAATCGTAAAGCCGCAAGGCTTTGGAGCAAACCAGCGTCCGCACGCTGGGACCAACACTGAATTGTATAGCCGATAGGCTTAGGAGCAAACCAGTGACCGCACACTGGTGTAACAAGCGAGTTAGTATAGCCGTAAGGCTTAGGAGCAAACCAGCGTCTGCACGCTGGGACCAACACAGAATTGTATAGCTGATAGGCTTTGGAGCAAACCAGTGACCGCACACTGGTGTAACAAGCGAGTTTGTATAGCCGCAAGGCTTTGGAGCAAACCAGCGTCCGCACGCTGGGACCAACACAGAATTGTATAGCTGATAGGCTTTGGAGCAAACCAGTGACCGCACACTGGTGTAACAAGCGAGTTTGTATAGCCGCAAGGCTTTGGAGCAAACCAGCGTCCGCACGCTGGGACCAACACAGGATAGTACAGCCGATAGGCTTTGGAGCAAACCAGTGACCGCACACTGGTGTAATAAGCGAGTTTGTCTAGCCGCAAGGCTTTGGAGCAAACCAGCGTCCGCACGCTGGGACCAACACAGGATTGTATAGCCGATAGGCTTTGGAGCAAACCAGTGACCGCACACTGGTGTAACAAGTGAGTTTGCCTAGCCACAAGGCTTAGGAGCAAACCAGCGTCCGCATGCTGGGACCAACACAGAATTGCATAGCCGATAGGCTGTGGAGCAAACCAGTGACCGCACACTGGAGTAACAAGCAATGTCGCCGACGCGACCAGGCAGGAGGTCGCCAGGATACAGGAGACAGGCGATGCGATGACAGGAACCAGCAATGATCAGTCAGGTCAGGAAACAGCAGAGAAGAAGTTCAGCAGGAACTGCAACACCAGAGACTAGGCCGGAACCAGGACTGGAAGTACTTCAGCATGTAGGAAACACTGGAACAGTAGAGATCAGGAACTCAGGAACACATGAGATCAGGAACTCAGGAACACTGGAACAGAGGCCCAGCTATCACTGGCATAGTGATAGCAAGAAGGTCAGAAACAACACGAAAGGGCAACCAAAGGGTGCCCAATCCAGGTTTAAATAGGCAATGAAAGGCGGGCTATCTGCAGACAGCCAATAGCAGCCCCCTACTGGTGACAGACAAGGAACTGCAGCAATCACGGGCACCGTGATAGGAGGTTGTCTAGGGATGGGATGACTGCTTCTCCCTTTTCTCTTACTGGCTCTATTGCTGCCACCAGAAGTTTTGTGAACACCCTGGGGGCGGTGGAGAGCCCAAAGGGAAGTACCCTGAACTGAAAGTGGTGGTTTCCCAGAGCAAATCTTAAATACTTTCGATGATCCTCCCTTATTAGGATGTGATAGTACGCATCCAACAAGTCTATTTTTGTGAGGAAACTGCCCTGAAACGCTGACCTTATTACTGAAACCACCAACTCCACCTTGAATGATTTCTTGACTAGAAAGGAGTTGAGCCTTTTGAGATCCAGGATGGTTCTGCATGAACCCGAAGGCTTTGGAACTATAAACAAGGTTGAATAAATTCCTAAAAATTCTGTTTTTGCCAAAACCAGTTGAATCACCCGTTTTTCTAGCAAACTTTGTATTTCCAGATTCAATACTTTATTTTTCCTTAAGTTGCTTGAAATCCTGGATGTTACAAAACTGTAATTTGTGGTCTTGATAAATGGGACCAGATATCCTATTTTCAGAATCCGATGGACCCAGGTATCTGATGATTTCCAGTGGTCCCGAAACAGTTGCAGGCGACCCCCCACCTGCTCTGGAAATGGACTCTGCTGACCTTCAGAATTCCTTCTTGAATTGTTGCTTCTTGGGATAATCCTTCCGGTATCCCCCTCTAGATGCTGGGTATGAAGGCTGTTTCCTTTGCTTCAAAGGTTCTTCCCTGGAATTTCTTAGAGTCTCGAAAGGAATAGTTCTTGCTTCTGTATGATGATGATCTTGCAGGAGATCTTCTTTTCCTTTCCTGGGGCAGGAATGCACTTTTTCCTCCTGATAATTTTTTAATTATTTCTTCAAGATGCTCGACGAAGAGCATTTCCCCTTTGAAGGGAAGGTTGACTATTTTTGGACGATGCATCCGCTCCCCAGGATCTAAGCCACAGGGCTGTTCTGGAAGCCACTGATAGCGCAGATGCTGTGGCCCCTAATCTCACAGAATCCATGGAGGCACCACAAATAAAGTTGTTGGCCTCTTTGAAAGCTGAGACCTCTATAGCCAGTTTAGATCTAGAAGTGCCTGATTCAATATTCTCTTCCAAAGTAGTGAGCCAAATGCACATAGCTCTACAAACACATGCCAATGCAGGAGCAATTTGAATGTTGTTCCCAATAAGAGAATACTGCATTTTAAGGGCTAATTCAGATCTCCTATCCATAGGATCCTTCAAGGATGATCCATCCTCCAATGGAATGGTGGTGTGCTTAGCTAACCTGGACACTGCTGCATCTACCTTTGGTGGGGATGCCCAGTACTTAACCTTTGATTGATCAAAGGGATACATTTTGGAAAATCGTTTGGTCACGGGGCGATCTTCTAACTGTTCTATTCCATTCCTCAGCTATAATGTCAGAAATGGACTGGTGAACTGGAAAATTAAAAGTGGGTTTTTTATTGCCTAAAAAAAGCTGCATCCATGATGCCTAAATCCTTTTGTTCATCCATTTACCCTAAGGATTTGCGAATAGACTTTAAAAAGCCATCTATCTTATCTAAAGAAAAGGCCCCTGAGTCCTCTACAATTTCTCTTTCCTCCTCTTCAGATGAGCAATCAGAAGACCCCTGGCTATTTCTGTCTTCCATCTCTGTTCCCTTTGGGGAGGAAGTCCCTTCCCCAGGGTCCTCCATACTTTGCTTTTTCTTAGGTACTACAGACTCCTGCATTGCAAAGACGATCTCCTTCATAGAGACCTTCATCCAAGACAGGAAATCCTGAAACTGACTTGGCATCTCCTTTAGTGCAGCCTTTTTAAGACAATCTTGACAGAACTTAGCATTATCAGAGGCAGGCAATTTCTTTTCACAGTTACTACAAGACTTGGTTTTTAGAGACTTATCCTTCTTGGGGGGACCTGGATCAACCTTTTCCTTGCTTGAAGCAGATTTAGATGAAGACATGTCTAAAACTTAACTTTTAATACGAATGTAAAAAACAATCCTATTACAGCAAGATAACCTGAATCCTTACCTTACCGCCCTGCTGCTGTCTTTTATTCAGTGTCCGTTCCATTGGTAAAATGCGCGCCAGTTTTATTAGAAGTAGCCTGCCTCCATTACAGTGTGCGTGTCAGTCTGGAACAAACATCCTGCATCTGACACATCCTGCTACCCGGCCTCCACTCTGTTCTCGGCGGTTACAGGGGCTTTACTGGCGCCACTCCTGGACCCAGAAGGTAGCAGGAGGAAGGCAACCACCGGACCCGGGTAATCAGATGGGACTCCACCCATGCTGATGAGTGCCGATACTGCAGGCTCCAACCGTTACCTCCGGTTTTACCCGTTATTGATCACAGCTTTACAGGTACCTTCCGCCCTTCCTGCATAATCTGCTCCAATGTTTTCTCTTTTAGTGACAGAGGCCTATGCCTCCTGTCCTCCAGCTGCTAGAACCGAAAATAACTGAAGATAGTTGGGGGTGTAACCTATTTAAATCAAAATTAAGCGGTCCTACCAGCTGGAGGAAGGAGATAAATCCTATACTTTGGTGACGTGGAGTACACAGAAGAAACATTGATTACCCTTCAGATGTCAAACTAAAACCAAAATATATAAAACCAAATTTAAGAGAATTGTCAACGACAAACTGTATGTATAACCAAATTCCCTTTTAATGCCAGTAAAATTATTATTATGGCAACAACTCCATATAACGCACCTCCTTTATTCTTTAGGTCTAGTTACACAGTCCTGTCACTTCCACTTACATGGGTAGTATAAGATATTTCATAAAAAGAAACCCACTAAAATTTATCTCCCTCATTATATTTTCTTAACTACTACAATGCCACCCTAAGTGACATCCGGTGACTATTCCTACTTTGGTCCTTCCTTAAAGGGATAGTAATACTTAAAGGGATAGTAATACTTCGTTTTAACTTGATTTTATTTTGTAGGCATTAAAAAAACTTGAAGAATGATATAAGTCTTATCTCTCAAACCTTTATGGTTTATGAGATATTCACAAGCAAAGTTTACCCCTCCCGCCCCTTTTACCTAGTGAAAGCAATCTCTTCTCAGATGTGGAATGCAGTCCATAGACCAGACAGATAACAGAAGGGTCTCTCTCTTATTCCTATGAAAACAATGAAATCCCTGCCCCCCTTGACAAGTTTTTCAGGTTATTCCCTTATCTTAATTGAAGATTGTCCCTCTCTGCAGTCTACGTGGGCACCTCCCTTCTGATCTGGATGAACAATGTGACATCATTAAAAGGGGTGGGAGGGGGATAATTTGTCATTGAATTACTCTGGAACTACAACTCTGACAGAACTGAAATAACACTCTCCAAAGTCCAAATACTATGATGATTAATTAGAGCTGCTTTTATTATGAAGCATTACTATCCCTTTAAGTATTACAAATCCCTATATTAAAGCCCTAGTAAAGAAACGTTTTGCCCCCAGTGTCATCTCTCAAACCTTTATGGTTTGAGAGATGAACACTTCTAAAGCTGCCCTTTCCCTACCCCTTCCCCGTAGTCAGCATTCTAGCTGACTCGGGGAAATCCGGTCAGAGATCATCAGGCGGGTCTGCAGCAGAGCCGCGATCACGTTAACTAAAAAAAAAAAACTTTCACTGAAATGGTCTTCTACGTGTGCTTGGCTTGCAAGGCCACGTAGAAGACCATTTCAGTGAAAGTTTTTTTTTAGTTAACGCGATCAGGCTGTGCTGGAGAGCCGCCTGAATGTCGTATGACTCTCTTCCCTGCAGTCAGCTAAAATGCTGACTACGGGGAAGGGGGAGGGAGAGGGCAACTTTAGAAGCGTTCATCTCTCAAACCATAAAGGTTTGAGAGAGGACACTGGGGACAATACGTTTTTTTTTACTAGGGCTTTAATATAGGGATTTGTAATACTTAAGTATTACTATCCCTTTAAAGCAGAATATTAAGCACATGGCGATTAGCTTGGAAATCCATCTCTTACCTTTAAAAAAGTGCAGATTCTAAAGAAATCCTTGCCGTTTGGAGACTGACGGGCAGGTTAGTGGGTCTACGCGCCTGCGCCGTCAGTCCATTCCGGTTACCATGTGGTACTCTGCAATGCTACTCAATGGAGACCGGGACTGATGGCACAGGTGCTCAGACAAGATGTCTGCGCTGTAGCCTGGGTTCCGGTCTCCAAACTGCAAGGATTTCTTTATAATCTGTGATTTTTTGAAGGTAAGAGATGGATTTCCAAGCTAGTCACCGTGACCTTAATGAATGCATTGCGACTTAGTAATAGCTGAAAGTTCTGCTTTAAAGGGCTAGTCATGTCTAGTAATAACTGAAGCTCCTATTATTTTTTAAGTTTTTTTGTAGTATGAAACTCTGTATTACAAGTCTGTACGATTTGTAGTTCAACAGTAATTAACCCCTTAAGGACCGGGAAAATCTGAGTTAGATTTGACTTAAGGACCGGAGCAATTTTGACTTTTTTGACTATGTCTTTGTTCAACCATATTTTCTCTTTAATTCCTTTTGTGCACCCACATAAATTATATACTGTTTTTAAGCACAAGTAAGGCTTTCTTTTGATACCACAATTATATGAATACCTCATTGTTTAATTTGATTAAAATAGAAAAAAAGAGGAAAAAAATTGAAAAAAACCAACATTTTGCTTACATTTTTCTGTCAGGATTTGCATACTATTCGTTAATGAAAAAAAAATGCCCCTAAATATATTCATTTACTTCTCCTGAATATAAGAGTACCCCATATGCGTAGTATTTTAGTCCTTTACTCACATTTGCAAGGTAAATATTACAAGATGGATGCCGTTATTTCCAACTTGTGATTTTTCAACAATTGGCATGTGAGCATCATAGCTTAGCTGACGGTGCCAGAACCAAAAATGTCCCACAAAGGTATATGTTTCTGAAAACTACATAACATAAGGTAAATAATCAGGAGAATTTTGGAGTTTTTCATGCAGCTATTTTTCCAGAAAAAAAATTCAAAATTGTGGTAATATTTTGTTTTTTTGCAGTTTTCACACTTACATTTCAATACTACTGTTGATATCAAGCACATGATAGGTGAAGATTTTTAAAAATGCATTGTTTAGTGTTCAGCTCCTTCTTCTGAGTACGGCAATACCCCATATGCATAGGTTTCTCAAGGTTTGGGAGAGCTACGGGGCCCAAATTGGAACATGCGCGTTTCCAGTTTCACACTTTGAATTTTCACAGCTTGCATCACTGGTGCCATGTCTCATTTGGGGCTGTGTAACAGTGCTCCACTCTAAGATTTCCCCCCAAAAGTATATATTTTTGGAAAGTAGACACCCCAGGCTTTCATTTTATATATGTTTTCAATTTTTTTACGCAGCCATTTTACCACCAATCGCTCGTAAATCTTGACGTAAGTTAAAAAAACAGCGTTTTTCACACTTTCACTTCAATGTTGATGTGAATTTCAAGCACATGATAGGTGAAGATTTTTAAAAATGCATTGTTTAGTGTTCAGCTCCTTCTTCTGAGTACGGCAATATCCCATATGCATAGGTTATTCAAGGTTTGCGGGAGCTATGGGGCCCAAATTGGAACATGTGTGTTTCCAGTTCCACACTTTGAATTTTCACAGCTTGCATCACTGGTGCCATGTCTCATTTGGGGCTGTGTAACAGTGCTCCACTTTAGGATTTCCCCCCAAAAGTGTATATTTTTGGAAAGTAGACACCTCCAGCTTTCATTTTAGGTGTGTTTTCAAATTTTTTACGCAGCCATTTTACCACCAATCACTCGTAAATCTTGACGTAAGTTAAAAAAACAGCTTTTTTCACACTTTCACTTCAATGTTGATGTGAATTTCAAGCACATGATAGGTGAAGATTTTTAAAAATGCATTGTTTAGTGTTCAGCTCCTTCTTCTGAGTACAGCAATACCCCATATGCATAGGTTTCTCAAGGTTTGGGGGAGCTACAGGGCCCAATTTTGAACAAATATTGAATTTTCAAGTCCTGCTTAACTGGTGCCATTACTCATTTTGGGCTATGTTCCAGTGCTCCACTTTAGGATTTCCCCCCAAAAGTGTATATTTTTGGAAAGTAGACACCTCCAGCTTTCATTTTAGGTGTGTTTTCTAATTTTTTACACAGCCATTTTACCACCACTTTCTCGTAAACTTGACGTAAGTAAAAAAAACAGCGTTTTTTACACTCTGCCTTCATTGTTGATGTGAATTTCAAGCACAGAACAGGTGAAGATTTTATAAACTGCATTGATTAGTGTTCAGCTCCTTCTTCTGAGTACGGCAATACCCCATATGCATAGCTTTCTCATGGTTTGTGGGAGTTACGGGTCCCAAATTGGAACATGCGCGTTTCCAGGTTCACACTTTGAATCTTCACAGCTTGCGTTACTGGTGCCATTTCTCATTTGGGCTGTGTAACACTGCTCTTTTTTAAGATTTCCCCCCAAAAGTGGATATTTTTTGAAAGTAGACACCCCAGGCTTTCATTTTAGGTGTGTTTTCAAATCTTGCAAACAGCCATTTTACCACCAAGCCTGTGAAAACTTGACGTAAGTAAAAAAATTCAGCATTTTTCACGCTTTGCCTTCAATGTTGATGTGAATTTCAAGCACAGAACAGGTGAAGATTTTATAATCTGCATTGAATAGTGTTCGGCTCCTTCATCTAATTACGGCAATACCCCATATACATAGGTTTGTCGGGGTTTTGGGGGAGCTACTGGGCCCAGTTGGAACATGTTAGTTTCCTTTTACAGACATGCCATTTTTACAGCTGGTGCCTTGTCTCATTTCAGTCTGTTTGGCAATGCTGCAATTAATTTTACCCCCAAAAGTATATTTTGTAGAAGAGTAGACGACCCTGGCTTTCATTCTGTTTGCATCTTATCAATTTTTTCGCTGCCACTGTATCACCAATCCCTCCCAAAATCTGCAGTAAGGCAGAGAAACACCATTTTTCACATTTCTATTTTAGTGTTGCTCTGGATTTCAATCAGATGATATTTGCAGATTTTTTAAATGCTTTACATTAGTGTTGAGTTACATTGTATGAGTACGGCAATGCCCCATATGCATAGGTTTGTCAGGGTTTGGGGGAGCTACTAGGCCCAGTAGGGAACATGTGTGTTTCCTTTATCAGAGATAAATTTTGATAGTGTTAGATCTAAGGAGGGATGTGTTTTGAAAAATAAAAAACAGGATATTTCAGGGGGAAAAAGTGGCCAAATAATAAAAGAACCTTTACAGCACTACTGCATTGTGCCTGAATGGTATTCCTTGAAACAGTCACCAATGCAGAGGCCAGGTTTGGAAGGGCAATCAGGACAGTAAGTGGTGGTGTCTGTCCGTATTCCCTTTCTGTAGCAAACCCTGCAGCGCTTCTGTGGTTTGTTCTTTTGGGGAGTTGGGGGGATTTTATAAATAAAATGTACTAACCCGGGTCTTGGTGGAATTATTTCAGACGCACCTTGAAATAAAAATATGGAAATAAGTTGTAGCTGGTACTGTAAAAAGCTACATGTTTGATTGGGGTTTGCCAGCTTGAAAAGTAAAAAGGAATTATGTACAGCAGTCTGCATCATATAGATGGCAACTTTTTTATACCATGCCCTACACTTCCTCATTGCGAGGTATGGCTGCATTAGTTGATCACTCAGATCAACTCCCCCCATGTTTTTATTATAGTCCCTGATGCAGACAGGCTTTCTCATTACCACTGTCCTGCCACGAACAGTGACTGCCACAGATCTGTCCTCATGCATTGTGGTCAGCATGTAGACCTCTTTTTTGTCCCTAAACTTCACTGCCAGCAGCTCCTGTTGGCACAAAGATGATGACATCCCAGTTTTTAATTTGGTATCTATGAGTATTTTGGGAAACTCCCTGCAATTGCGTCTGACAGTGCCACAGGCCACGGTGTCAAAATAAAACAGAGACCTAAATAAAAGGGGGCTGGTGTAATAATTATCAACAAATAATTGATAGCCTTTATTTAATAAGGGGTAAATTAAATCCCAAACTATTTTCCCACTTGTTCCCATAAATTCGGGGCACCCAGGAGGATCAAGTTTGCTGTCCTTGCCCTCATAAATTCTAAAAGCCTGGGTGTAGCCTGTGGCACTTTCGCACAATTTATAAAATTTTACACCAAATTTGGAATGCTTTGAGGGGATGTACTGCTTGAACCCTAACCTGCCTTTGTATTTCATTAGGGATTCATCTACACTAATTTCTTTTTGGGGCATATACACTTGGGCAAACTTTTTCTGTAAATGGCTTATTAGGGGACGAATTTTGTATAGTCTATCATACTGGGGGTGTTCTTTTGGGGGGCACAGGATATTATCGTTAAAATGCATAAAGTGCAAAATGATTTCAAATCTGGACCTGGTCATAGTCTTGGGGAATATAGGGGTATCACATACGGGGTTTTTGCTCCAGTAGGATCGGATACTGGGCTTTTTTATTATACCCGTTGCCATTATTAAGGCCCAGAATTGCTTAAATTCTATGAGGTCTATGGTTTTCCATATTTCTTCCTTAACTACAAAAGCTGTAGGGTTGGCGGCAGTATACTGGGCTGCATACAAGTTGGTTTGGGTCACAATTTCCCCTAAAATGTCTTCCCCCAAAAATAAATCAAAAAAATTATCATAGTTAAATCCCTCAACATCAATTTGAATCCCTGGGGTGCCTGTAAATTCTGGTATTTGTGGGCAAAAATTTATTGGGGATACCCATTCATTATGATCAGGAGTGGCTGGTGTTGGGGCATTTCTTTGGCCAGATCTTTTTGCAGGTGCTGGGGCAATTGCCAGGGCAGCTCTTGGGGCAGCACTTGGGGCATTCCTTTTGGCAGGTATTTTGCAAAGTCTTTTGGCAGATCTTGTGGCAGGATTTGTGGCAGGTGCTGGGGCAGGATTTTTGGCAGGGGATGGGGCAGTTGCCAGGGCAGCTCTTGGGGCAGTGCGTCTTTTCTTGATAGAAGGCCCAGCGTCGTCAGTAGAGCTGCTCTCAGTTTCTGAAAACTGCTCTATATCAAAATCTGACGCAGTATCTGTTGCCTCTGAGTCAGATGCCAAAAAGGCATATGCCTCTTCAACGCTATAACTGCGCTGCATTTTGCCCACTAAAATTTTTTTTTTCTTACTCTAACGCTATCCCTAAACCTAACTCTAACCCTAAAACTTACCCTAACCTACGTATATCTAGAACCTACCTAACCCAAGTAAACTACCTATCTAAACTTTTTTGTTTTTTTTTCCCCTAAACCTAGATCTGTCCCTAAACCTTTCCCTAACACAAGTCTACACTAAACCTACCCACCTACCTACCTAAACTACCTAAATTATATTTTAAATCAATTTTTAATAAAAAAAATAAAAAAAATGTTTAAAAAAAAAAAAAAAAAAAAAAATTCAGAGGATACAAGGGGGATGGGGGGTATCCCACAGATCAGCAGACGCTGATCTGTAGTTTATTGATCACTCTAAAAGTGATCAGATGGGGGAGAACTTGGTGATCACTGCAAAACAGTGATCAAAGGGTTAATTTGGTGTTTTAAAACTGTTTGCAGGAACACTGGAACGCTTCAACACGATATGGCACAATCTCTCTCTGTCTCTCTCCACCTCAGCAGTGTGCAAGATGGAGGGAGGCAGAGATATATGACAGGGACAGTATTTACAAATACTGTCCCTGTCAATCAGCATTTGCAACATGTGATTCGCTCATCAAGCGAATTGCATGTTGCAACAAACTTTCTACTGGTTGTTACTAAGTGTCCCGGTATCGGGACACTTAGTAACAAGCAGCCCGCACTCTCCCATCGCTCCGTGCGGCCGCGATGGGAGAGTTTAACCCTTGACGTACCGGGACCGTCAAGGGTCGTTGGATCACATTTACCCTTGACGGTCCTGGTACGTCAAGGGTCGCTAAGGGGTTAAATGATAAAGTATCCCCCTCTCGCCCCTTTTATCTCTTGTTAGCCGCCTCCCCTCAGATGTGGAATCTGGTTACTAGACCAGACAATGTGAGCATAAGGTAAACCCTGCCCCACTTGACGAAGGAGGTCAGGTGTTTTCTTATTCTCAGTGAAAATTGTCCCTCGCTGTGCTCCATCCGGCCGTCTTGGAGAGCAGCAGGCAGGGGAAACTTTAATTACTTGTGAACTGCAAAGCAAGACTTGTAACACAGCACTTCATATTACTAAATCCTTAAAAAATAATCAGAGCTTCAGTTATTAAGAAATATTACTATTGCTTTAAAGTAGATTTGTCACCATGATACAGGTTTAGTTTATTGTACACAAAATTAAAATGTTTACCTTGTAGTAGCCATTTTTCTGTGTACTAAATACGTTTGAGAAAGCAGCCTTAATCGTTTGAAGGCACAATGTGATACTTTATGCTGATTCCAAGCAGAATATGCTAATAAGTTATGTTTGAGGCCAAAGTTAACACTCCCCAAGTTTGTACACTCTGCCAATATTCGTTCATAGCACAGTAAGGGATAATAATGGCACATAAACTAATTAGCATGAAATGCCACATGGTATCACCAACAAATACACTTTAATTTCTCATAAAATATTTATATTACAATCAAATGGCTAACAGGTCCAGTATAACCCCTAAATTCCTGATGATGTGTGTGTGTGTGTGTATATATAAAAATCGCTGGTGCCACCTTATTTCTACTTGTACTGTATTTTTGATATTGTGCACCTGGGCATCCAACCATTATTTTATGACAGTATGTGATTGTGTATGTATAGAGTTCTCCCTGTTATCTACCTGGAGACTCGATCAGACTGTTACTAACAAAGATAGCCTGACTTTAACTTCTTGCTGCTGAGATTGCATTCCCAACAGCAGGAAGTGACCTAGGGGAACCCAGTGAACCTTTAAGTGGTTCCACCATTTAATAAAGGGACACAGGGATTTCCCAGTTTGAGGGTTACATGCTTTTGCTGACAGCCTATACCCTTCATAAAATTAAGTGTAAACTAGTTAGAAAATGAATAAAAAAAAAGTTATTTTGTTGATAAAATAAACTGAATCTTGTACTTTTACCACAGCATTTACCAAACTATACTAAAAACCAATATATGCAAACATTTGTTTGTTTATTTCTTTATTTATATTGCTGTCATTTTTTATATATATAACCAGGGGATCAATATTTACATATGGTACTAAATGCAGATATTTTGTAGTTTGCATGGGTACATAAATAGCAAACTAGAAAAACCTCCTTTAACCCTTTGAGTGCCAGAAAGCTATCCAATGCATTGCAAAGGGTTAACACATAAAGAGCAAGGGACATGGAATTTGTTGTGGTCCCTAAGGCTCACAATAGCCTTGTTTCTTAAGGGATTGTTGTGACTTTGCCAACTCTACACTGGTCCCCCAAATCCTTAACCCCTTAAGGTCTGACGATCCCGCGGTGTCTGGTCCTTTAAGGACTAGATAGACGAGTTCGACGTGCCGTCCTACGTGACTGATCACGTGGGGCGGCACATCGAAAGGAGGACTGAAAGAGATCGCTCCGGTCTTGGAGCGATCAATTTCAGTCCACGGTATTACTCACATTTTTAAATTCTTGATACAAACCTACAAAGACACCAACAATTTTGCTTTCTTGTACTCCTGTATGTTACTTTCTAAATGCCAATAACCTCAATCTGCTACTTTGTACCTCAAACCTCATTACAACTGATTTCAAGATTGGCCCCCTATATTGGTCTTTATTGGCACTCTATTTTATCATTTGAAATTCTCCTTCAAAATGTATTTCCTTAATGACATTTATAACTAACCCTTGTAATAGCTCCAAACCATAACCATCACTGGATTTTATCTGACAGATGATTATTGAAGTCTGTAAGTGAAATTTACTTAAATAGTTTTGGAACAGTGTTCGCCTTCGTTTTCTCTCCTCTTCACGTGCAAATTGGCATGGAATAATCTTATTTTTTCTGAGCATTGACATGAACATTTTCCTATAGTAAAATGTTTCAAAGCGCTATGTTAATCTGGTGAAAGTTCCGCTTTAAAGGCATAGTAATACTTTGTTTTAACTTTATTTTATTTTGTAGGCATTAAAAAAACATGAAGAATGATATAAGTCTTATCTCTCAAACCTTTATGGTTTAAGAGCTATTCACAAGCAAAGTTTCCC
Organism: Rhinophrynus dorsalis; assembly: GCA_037306005.1. Lineage (NCBI taxonomy): Eukaryota > Metazoa > Chordata > Amphibia > Anura > Rhinophrynidae > Rhinophrynus > Rhinophrynus dorsalis. Next base: position 307,820,730 of record CM074722.1, read on the forward strand.
CTCCCTCCCCTTTTACCTACTGTAAACAATCTCTTCTCAGATGTGGAATGCAGTCCATAGACCAGACAGATAACAGAAGGGGACACTCTTATTCCTCTGAAAACAATGAAAGCCCTGCCCCCCTTGACAAGCTTTTCAGGTTTTTTCCCTTATCTTAATTGAAGATTGTCCCTCTCTGCAATCTACCTGGGCACCTCCCTTCTGCTCTGGCTGAACGGGGGGGGGATACTTTGCTTGTGAATATCTCTTAAACCATAAAGGTTTGAGAGATAAGACTTATATCGTTCTTCATGTTTTTTTAATACCTATAAAATAAAGATAAAACGAAGTATTACTATCCCTTTAACCCTTTGAGTGCCAAGTGGGTACATTGTACGAGTTTGGACAGCTGTACCCGCTGTGCCAAGCTCGTACGATGTACCCACTAAAATGCGGTCACTGCATGAGCCGGTATAACCGGCATGCAGTGGCCGCATTTAAAAAAAAAAAAAAGCTGGGCAATCGTGGGGGGACATGAGGATCACTCCTCATGTCCCCCCTGTTATTGATCTCCCAGCCGATCGCGCTGGGAGATCAATAAAAGAAGAGGAGAAGCGCAGCAGAAGCGCAGCTTCTCCTCTTCCTTCTCTCCTACCTGAACTTCCGGGTAGGAGTGGGCGGGACCGGGGGAAGCCTCCCAACGTCATCAGTGACATGTCACTGATGACGTTGGGGAAGTTTCCCCGGTCCCATTCACTCCTACCGGTGGTAGGAGTGAAAGGCAGGAGAGCTTTTGCTCTCCTGCAAGTCGCCTTATTGATCTCCCAGCCGATGGCTGGGAGATCAATAACTGGGGGGACACCAGGAGGGGTCCTGATGTCCCCCACGAGGTCTGAGTAATTTAAAAAAAAATATAAAAAAAATAAAAAAACGCTAAGTAGCCCTGTGAGTGCCGCAGGGGTCCCCAGCACATTGCAAAGCAATGTGCTGGGGACCCCTGCGGCACTCACAGGGTCATTTTTTGGGGGGTTGTTTTTTTTTTTTTTGAAGACCTCATTGGGGGGATCAGGGGGAATCCTGATGCCCCTCAATGAGGTCTATTATTAAAAAAAAAATAAAAATTTTTTTTAACCCTGTGTGTGCCAATGCACCCCCCCCCTCCTGTGGCACACACAGGGCTTCTATCATTACTTTGTTACTAGAGATTGTTGGGGGGCCATCAGAATTGGTCCTGATGGCCCCCCAACAAGCTCTGATTACAAAGTAATAATAAAAAAAAAAATTAACCCTCTGAGTGCCAGAAGGGTCCAATGCATTCCTTTGCAATGCCCTGGAGACCCATGTGGCACTCACAGGGACATTTATTTTGATTCCTTTTTTTTTTTTTTTTTTTAAGACCTCATTGGGGGGAATCAGAGGGGTCCTGATACCCACCAATGAGGTCCATAATAAAAAAAAAATGTAAAGAAAAAAAAATTAACCCTTTGTGTGCCACAAGGGGGGCCAATGCAGCCCCCCTTCTGCGGCACACACAGGGCATTTATCATTACTTCGTTATCAGAGATTGTTGGGGGGCCATCATGATTGGTCCTGATGGCCCCCCAACAAGCTCTGATTACCAAGTAATGATAAAAAAAAAAATTAACCCTCTGAGTGCCACAAGGATCCAGTGCATTGCTTTGCAATGCGCTGCAGACCCCTGTGGCACTCACAGGGTCACTCTGTTTGTGGACATATATATTTTTTTTTACTAAGACCTCATTGGGGAGGGATCAGGGGGTCCTGATGCCCCTCAATGAGGTATATAATAAAAAAAAATTAAATCAAAAATTAACCATGTGTGTGCCACTGGGAGGGGGGGTTCAATGCAGACCCCCTTCCTGTGGTACACACAGGACTTTTTATCATTACTTTGTGATCAGAGCTTGTTTGGTGGCCATCTGAACACAAAGTAACGATTAAAAAAAATTAACCCTTTGTGTGCTGGACACCCCTGTGGCACATAAAGGATTTTTTCCCCCTTTATTTTTTATTTAGACCTCATTGTATGGGTTCTGATGCCCCCAACGAGGTCTACACAAAAATATTGGGGGAAAAAGCCCCAAAAAATGCACGTGCAACAGGAAGGGGGTCCAACGCAGTGCTTTGTATGAGGGGACATACAGTGCACAATGGTAGTCAGAGATCTCCCATACACACTATCAGACACTGCCCCACCATCACCACCATCCTTACTCCTCTGCTCATACCCACACACACTGCCTAATCCCTCACCCTCTCACACATTTTGTTAGACTTGTAGTCACAGGTCCGCACATACACCGGCTGACGTCCTAGCTTCTTTCATCTGTTAGCCATAAAATCACACATACACTGTTTGCTTTCCCATTTCTGTTTCACTGGTAGCTACGCTCTTGTAGCGTAAATTGGTATGTGAACCCAGAGCAGTGGGGTACCATTTTTTTTTGGCTGGCAAGAAGTCCTCCTAGGAAATCCCACGCCATTGAACCATTTTAGTATCTTTGAAGTGACTGATGTGTAAAACAAATGTTTGTTTTTCTTTCCTGTAGCACCACGTTCTGGAAATAGTTGTTCCAAATAACTTAGGGGTACAAAGGCAAGTGACCCCTCATTAGATGCGGCAGGTTGTCTTCTTTCCAAAATGGTATGGTTTATCTACCTTTTCTTCAATTCTGAAGGTGTTATAGCCATTTTTATACAGGCAAGTCAGGTTTGAGAAAATGTTAGAAACATCAGAGGTTGTAGTAGGTGTAGTTTTCTACTTCTAGCACCCCCTAAGGTAGTTCAACTCATATCAATGGGGTGTCGTTTGACTCCTAAGAGCACTAGCAAACAAATGCAGTTGAAAATTCCATGGTTTTCACAGAGCTCCATACATTTAAAGGGGCAGAAATGTAAAAAAAAGCATTTTTTTTCATTAGCGCCACCTCCTGGAAGCATTTGTGCATACCAGCCTTTGGGTAAGAAGGCAAGTGACCCCTCATTAGATGCGGCAGGTTGTTTTCTTTTCAAAATGGCATTGTTTCTCTACCTTTCCTGCATATCTATTATGGTTATAACCATTTTAGTGCAAGCAGATAATTTAAAAAACAAAAGTGTCAGGTTTACGTTCGTGTTCCTAGCACCCACATATTGTATGTTAACCCACACAAATGGGCTACCATTTTTCTCATGATGGTAGCAAGTACTGAATACAGCAGGAAATGTTATGGTTTTCAAAGATTTTAGTATCTTTGAAGTGGTGGAAATGTAAAAAAACCTGTATTTATTCCCATAGCGCCACCTTTTGGAAATATTTGTGCACTTCAGCCCAGGGGGTAGAAAGGCAAGTGACCCCTCATTTGATGCGGGAGAATGTCTACTTTCCAAAATGGTATACCTTTTATACCTTTCCTTCATGTCTCTAACAGTTATGGACATTTTAGTACAAGCAGCCATTTTCGAAGAAGCAAACAGGTAGGTGTAGTTATGTGCTTCTGGCACCCCTAAGGTAGGTCGACTCATTCCAGTGGGGTGTCATTTTTCTCCTAAGAGCACTAGCTAATGAATACAGTTGGAAATACCATGGTTTGCACACATTTCAGTACATTTGAAGGGGCAGAAATGTAAGAAAATGCCTTTTTTTTTTCATTAGCGCCACCTTCTGGAGGCATTTGTGCACTCCAGGCTTGGGGTAACAAGGCAAGTCACCCATCATTAGATGCGGCAGGGTGTCTTCTTTTCAAAATGGTATGGTTTGTGTACCCTTTCTTCACTTCTGTAGTTGTTATAACCATTTGTGTACAGACAAGTAATGTTTGAGAAAATGTTAGAAAAATGTGAAGTTGTAGTGGGTGTCGTTTTGCACTTCTAGCGCCCCCTGAGGTAGTTAAACTCGTACCAATGGGGTGTCATTTTTCTCCTAAGAGCACTAGCTAATGAATACAGTTGGAAATACCATGGTTTGCACATATTTCAGTACATTTGAAGGGGCAGAAATGTAAGAAAATGCCTTTTTTTTTCATTAGCGCCACCTTCTGGAGGCATTTGTGCACTCCAGGCTTGGGGTAACAAGGCAAGTCACCCATCATTAGATGCGGCAGGGTGTCTTCTTTTCAAAATGGTATGGTTTGTGTACCCTTTCTTCACTTCTGTAGTTGTTATAACCATTTGTGTACAGACAAGTAATGTTTGAGAAAATGTTAGAAAAATTTGAAGTTGTAGTGGGTGTCGTTTTGCACTTCTAGCGCCCCCTGAGGTAGTTAAACTCATACCAATGGGGTGTCATTTTTCTCCTAAGAGCACTAGCTAATGAATACAGTTGGAAATACCATGGTTTGCACACATTTCAGTACATTTGAAGGGGCAGAAAAGTAAGAAAATGCCTTTTTTTTTCATTAGCGCCACCTTCTGGAGACATTTGTGCACTCCAGGCTTGGGATAACAAGGCAAGTCACCCATCATTAGATGCGGCAGGGTGTCTTCTTTTCAAAATGGTATGGTTTGTGTACCCTTTCTTCACTTCTGTAGTTGTTATAACCATTTGTGTACAGACAAGTAATGTTTGAGAAAATGTTAGAAAAATGTGAAGTTGTAGTGGGTGTCGTTTTGCACTTCTAGCGCCCCCTGAGGTAGTTAAACTCGTACCAATGGGGTGTCATTTTTCTCCTAAGAGCACTAGCTAATGAATACAGTTGGAAATACCATGGTTTGCACATATTTCAGTACATTTGAAGGGGCAGAAAAGTAAGAAAATGCCTTTTTTTTTCATTAGCGCCACCTTCTGGAGACATTTGTGTACTCCAGGCTTGGGGTAACAAGGCAAGTCACCCATCATTAGATGCGGCAGGGTGTCTTCTTTTCAAAATGGTATGGTTTGTGTACCCTTTCTTCACTTCTGTAGTTGTTATAACCATTTGTGTACAGACAAGTAATGTTTGAGAAAATGTTAGAAAAATGTGAAGTTGTAGTGGGTGTCGTTTTGCACTTCTAGCGCCCCCTGAGGTAGTTAAACTCGTACCAATGGGGTGTCATTTTTCTCCTAAGAGCACTAGCTAATGAATACAGTTGGAAATACCATGGTTTGCACATATTTCAGTACATTTGAAGGGGCAGAAATGTAAGAAAATGCCTTTTTTTTTCATTAGCGCCACCTTCTGGAGGCATTTGTGCACTCCAGGCTTGGGGTAACAAGGCAAGTCACCCATCATTAGATGCGGCAGGGTGTCTTCTTTTCAAAATGGTATGGTTTGTGTACCCTTTCTTCACTTCTGTAGTTGTTATAACCATTTGTGTACAGACAGGTAATGTTTGAGAAAATGTTAGAAAAATTAGAGGTTGCAATAGGTGTAGTTTTGTACTTGTAGCGCCCCCTGAGGTAGGTGAACTCATACCAATGGGGTGTTATTTTTCTCCTAAGAGCACTAGCTAATGAATACAGTTGGAAATGCCATGGTTTTCACACATTTTAGTTCATTTGAAGGGGCAGAAATGTAAGAAAATGCCTTTTTTTTTTCATTAGCGCCATCTTCTGGAGGCATTTGTGCACACCAGGCTTGGGGTAACAAGGAAAATCACCCCTCATTAGATGCAGCAGGTTGTCTACTTTCCAGAAATATATAGTTTTATATAGTTATTCCACTGTTTTAGGGTAGTTTTACCACAAAAACCCTAGAATGCGCATATTAGTTTATAAAGTTGAAAATGTCATTTTGCGCTGCTGGTGATTAGGGCTCTACGCTAGCCATGGATGTAGGTAAAACTATACAAATTTGGTATTTTTTTACTCGGGGGACTCGAGGCTTTTTCAAATAATTGAAACTTTTTCAATCAAGGTAAATGTTTTTGATACATAGTATGTGATTTTAGCAAAATGAGTAAATTTTCACTTTTTTTTGTCATTATGACATCATAGCTTTTTGCACGATGTAAAATTCTCTTCATGTAAGGTATCACAAGAAAGCTCAATTCGTTCTGAAAAAAACAATATATAGTTTTCCATATGTAACTAAAAATCCCCAGAGGAAATCAAGCCTAAACGGAAGGATAGCAAAAATGTTGAAAAAGTGTCTGGCCTGCAGGGTTCAGAAAATGGCCTGAGCCTCTGGCACTGAAGGGGTTAAACTGTTATATAATTAATTAAACAATACATTAACATTAAGTTAAACTTAATTACATAAATAATTGTCCCTCTGCCATACAGTGCAAGAGACTCAACTAAATCAGAGTAACATCAGTTAATTACTAACAGCTCCACCATCTGGCCAGGAGCTAGCCCAAACCTTTGAATCTGCAGTACATGAGTTATGTTTAAATTACCCCAAAGCCAATGGCTGAGGATTTCACTGAAGACATTGGCCCCTTCCCAAAGCTAAAATCTTTCGATGTTTTGAAATCCACATTAAAATGATCTAAACCCTTATCAGATAATTGCCCTAGATACTCTCTATATCAACCCTTACCTCCACCTTCCAAATAAACATATCTATTAGAAATTCCCCTGATTGACTGTAGGAACGTTTGCATTGCCTTGTTTAGCTGTTTACTTGTTTTTTCTAATGGCTTCATAATCAGAAAAAGCAGGCACTTAAGCAATGGGACTATCTCTGATGAAATTATGAACATTAAAGGGAACATGTTCCTTAAACATAACAGATATCTTTGTATGATATGCATCAAATCTAACTTACTTATTATAATCAGGAACAGGATAACACATTTCTACAAATTTCTACAAATAGATCCCTCTACTGAAGTCCTCTTAGCCTTCTCCAATATATATGACAGGAGTTGCATCTGCGCCCAACTTTGTTGAACAAAGGCAAACAGAGGCAAGCTTAAAGGGATAGTAATACTTCGTTTTATCTTTATTTTATTTTGTAGGCATTAAAAAAAACATGAAAAACGATATAAGTCTTATCTCTCAAACCTTTATGGTTTAAGAGATATTCACAAGCAAAGTTTCCCCCTCCTGCCCCTTTTTCCTAGTGTAAGCCATCTCTTCTCAGATTTGAATCTGGTTGTAAGACCAGACATATAACAGCAGGGGACAATCTTCTTTGTGTGAAAACAATGAAAGCCCTTCCCCCCCTTGACAAGTTTTTCAGCTTTTTCCCTCATCTTAATTGAAGATTGTCCCTCTCTGCAGTCTACCTGGGCACCTCCCTTCTGATCTGGCTGAACGGGGGGGGGGGGTAATTTGCTTGTGAATATCTCTTAAACCATAAAGGTTTGAGAGATAAGACTTATATCGTTCTTCATGTTTTTTTAATGCCTACAAAATAAAGATAAAACGAAGTATTACTATCCCTTTAAAGGGCTAAAATATAAACTAATGCCTTATAATCCATATTACTTTCACCTCTGAATCTGAGACAGAATGTGAATTAATGCAAAACCAATGATGGTCACACACACACACAGCTTGATATAAATCACTCTCCCATCTCCCTATTCTTTTTATTAATGCATAATCAAGGCTGAGCCTAACTAACTGAAAATAACATTAAACTGAAATTTGGTTAATGGTAACAAATTCTGGTGTATGGGGAAAAAAAACCTTCCATCTGCCTTAGGCCTGACCATCAAGAAATCGAACACCACTGGGCTATTTGAAAATATCTACTCAGACTGACCTAATTCTCTCTACCCAACTGATATAACTTTGACTTATTAAGAAAAACATTTAAGCCTTACACTTACAATTAAACATTCTTAAATTGAAAGCTCCTGTTCACTTTCTCATCGTCAGACACCATTTCACTAATTCCGAAGGCTCCAAAAATTAAGCAAAAACAAACCAAAAAAAGGCCTTTTAAAGTGGACTACATAATTGACATAGAAGCATACTCCCGTAACGTGAGATAACATAAGAAACAACAGACTTGGAGAAATTGGGCACCTCCCATCCTGATTGCCGACCTCCTCTAACCCTTTAAAATCTGCCTACATAGAGATTTCTTAATGTATGTATGTATGTATGTATGTATGTATGTATGTATGTATGTATATCTTACATATATATGGCGCCACACAGTGTACGCAGCACCTTACAATAGAAGTAAGTTACATTAAATAAGAGGGGATAAAATAAGTGCCACATTCATAGAAACATTAGGAGAGAGGTCCCTGCCCCAAGGAGCTTACAATCTAAATGATATCCCTCCCACCATGAGCTTTCCTAAAAAATGAAATAGCCGTCAATCTACACCTCACTGCTGATTGAAAAAAACTTTCTTGAATCTTTTACTGAATGAAACATAAAACTCCTCCGTCCGCCTCAGCCAGATCCATCCCTGCTTGATCTGCAAACCTGACCCAATAATCCAGTCTTTGATATATGGGTCCCAAGTAGCTTTAGACAAAGAAGATTGTAACAAAACAGTTGCCTTGGACAAGGAACTCCCTCTGCATCTGGCATCATAATTCAAACTTTTGCAACTGGAATGGAGATAATGTATCAGCCAGTAAATTAATATTGGAGAAAAAAGAAAGTGAAGACAGCGCACAAGAGATATTAGTGTAGCATAAAGTACAAAATTATATGTAAATATAGTTAACTGAAATAGAATCCCAAGGTGCATATGTCAATGTTTATGTGTAAAAGATAAGAAAATGCCATCTAAAAAAACACATTTATTGATACTGGTAAAATCATAAGTAAGAAATAATATAAATAATAGAGTGCCATGAAATAAAATATAATAAAATCGATACAAAGAATCTGCTATTATTCATAAAATACAGTTAAATAAAATCATAACGCTAGAGACCAATACTGGTTGTATCATATTATGGCCAAGGGGATACAAGAATCTGATTGTACAATAAATATGTAAATGATCAAAGTCTGACACTATGTTGGAGCAGTAAGGCAAGTGATGCCGGTGTGTGCAGGGATGCAGAAATGTCAGTGGTTGGTATATAAAGTCTAGACAAATCAGGGGAAAGTGGACCTCCCTCTTCCCCCAAAGTCTAATTGTTTACAAGGTACACTCTTGCCAAGTTACATATAATGACCGTTGTTACATTTTGCTCACCGGATCGCCACTTTAGTGTAGGCACATCAAAGTTGCTAATGGATTCTTTATCTGTTGCTTGAATACACCGCAGCTCAGATTCTGGGTCCCTTTCTTGTATGCCAGATGACTCTCTGGTTGTTAGGAAAGTGCTCTCCCTGCTTTCTAATCAATGTGTTTGTGTTCCTTCTCCTTTGTCAGGATTTTAATTAAAGGGATAATAATGTTTCACAAAAACAGCAGCTCCAATTAATCGTCTTAGTATTTGAGCCGTAGAGAGTGTTACTTCAATACTGTTGTAGTTCAAGAGAAATTGAATGATAAAGTTTCCCCTTCACGCCCCTTTTACCTAGTGTAAGTCATCTCCTCTCAGATGTGGAATCTGGTTGCTAGACCAGACAAATAACAGCAGGGGACAATCTTCTTCCTACGAGAACAATGAAAGCCCTGCCCCTTGACAACTTTTTCAGGTGTTTCCCTTATCTTAATTGAAGATTATCCCTCTCTGCAATCTACCTGGGAACCTCCCTTCTGCTCTAGCTGAGCAGTGTTACATGAGTAAAAGGGTGGGACAGGGATACTTTATCATTCAATTACTTTTGAAATACAACTCTGACAGAATTGAAATAACACTCTCCAAGGTCCAAATACTATGATGATTAATTAAAACTGCTTTTATTATGAAAAATTACTATCCCTTTAAACTTGCCTTAGGGGTACATGATTTCAAGATATCTTAACTGCGGTACACGCGGATCATCTTAAGTGTCTAATTCACATGCAGATCCATCTGTACTTAAAATATCAGCGATGGCTTCCCTTAAACTACAATTTGCATTCTGTTTAGCTGGCTAATGATGGTGAGGAGTCACGAATATTATAATCTCAAAACCTCCTACCATCACCCACCCAGGTATGTACAGAACCAAGAGAAGTATTCTTAGAAGAACCACATAAATGCCTGACACTCACCGAGCAAACCAACTCTACACAGACCTCATATGGGCTTCTGGAAACATGAGTCAGCTTTCCAGGGTGGGGCAACCTGCCAACCAATCAAGATCCACACTAGTCCAGTACACAGAATGAGGGTTTAAACACAAATGAATAGAGTGGAAACTAAATTTAATGCGTGTCAAGCCTCTGTGTTGTTGTTTTTTGTTTTTTTTTTAACATATCAATTGTCTGGCAGGTGTAGTGGCTTTTTTTTTTGTGGCTGTTGTAGTACATTCCCACCATCCCCAGCTAGTTGTTAACTATCTGAATATGTTTAGAGTTGCCCACAATAGCTGGGGGTGGGGGCAAAACTGTAGGCATCCCTGTTTTAGTTGGTGTTTGTGACTGAATGATTTTAATACTGCATAAATAACACCCTGCATTTGTTTTTGTTTCATTAAGTCTTTGAATGCTGCATTGCTCATCCATGTGGTACTCCAGTGGTTAAAACTATGATTAAAATGATTTTATGTTTGTTCCATCCTTCCATGTCTGTGTGGCTGCAGGTTTCACATTATAGATAGTGGTCCCGCTCTTCCTCCTACTCCTTCCTCACTGGTTCATTTAGTATAAGGGAGTCTGAAGCCAGAGGTGACTGTGGACTTGTAGCAACTCAGTGGCAGCAGCGCTGACACTCCAGGGGCTGCTTCTATTGCAGGTGATAAATGTTACCTCCCGTTTTATCAAAAATATTCCTATTGAAGTCTATGGGGAAACCCGGAGATAAAAGCAGAGATAGAATTAGCATCTGCAAAAGAATCCAGCCCCAGGTGTGCTAGGTTTGTCCCTGCCTGTGAAACGGACAGAGAGGAGATGAAATGTGTGTGTGTTTGTGTACATGGTACAAAGTGAGTTGGTCATGTTTTTCCTATCTTCCAGATGGAACTTAAGTGAGGGCCAAGTCCTTGCAGAGTTTTTCACAGGAGTAGGCAATGCCTTCGGCCCCTGCCTACTCCTGTGAAAATCAATCCCCATTGTATCTCCTGATAAAGCAGTATTGAATATCTTCTACTTACTGCCACCCCTGGTGTATTTGTTCGCCCAGGGGTGTATGTGGCTGGAGGCGGAGAATCTGGCACTGTGCCAGCCTTCTCCTTTTATTAATACAGATGTGTGTGTGTGTGTGTGTGTGTGTGTGTGTGTGTGTATATATATATATATATATATATATATATATATATATATATATATAATTAGCGATGATGACAGAATAAATAGAGCTAGGAGCACTTTGCTTCTATTCACTAAAATATAAAAATAACATTGAGGCTCTGCACCAAATGACACTACAGAAGTATTGTTTTTAACAAACAAAATAAAAAGTGTTTTCTATTGGGAACTGGATGTAGATAAATACACTGGTAAGCTGGTTCGGTGAGGCACTTTGACAAGTATGCGGAATATTTCATAGCAAAAATCTGAAAGTTGTTGGTCTATAGACTAGAATGGCATGATTGAGCTGTTTTGGTTGTGACCAAAAATGGGTGAAAGCCTCCTTTGCAGTAGAGGTCCTGATCTTGTTATAGAGAAGACACAGGAGGAAGTGCTGCAACGGAACCGCCATGCTTCCCCAGCCAAGAAAATTCAACCCGTATTCAATAAAACACAATTTTATTCTTCCATATTAAAGAATCATTCCATAAATTAATGGGTTGTTGATGGACTACAAAGAGTAGATGTGCAAGGAAACGAAGCGCCTAACACGTTATGTGAATGCATCACTTAATCTTAGGCCTAAGATTAAGTGATACATTCAGGAAACACGTTTTTAATATGGAAGAATAAAATTGTGTTTTATTGAATACGGGTTGAATTTTCTTGGCTGGGGAAGCATGGCGGTTCCGTTGTAGCACCTCCTCCTGTGTCTTCTCGTTTGCTGAAGTCCGTGGCCAGGACTGTGGGGGTAACTCCGGATCCGCAGCGGCTGTTGCCGTGGTGAGTAGTTACATTTTGTGAAAGGAGTTCTCTTTTGATGCAGATAGGCATTGAGTAGCAATCTCTTTTTTTTTTTTATTGTATTTTTTTTATTTTTTTTATTGTATACTGATCTTGTTATATACATCCTGCAAGATTTATTATTATTTTCTGAAGTCAAACTACATTAGGCACCGTCCTGGTGACAAAATGTTCTCTCTTTTTCTACCTCTGCCTTTATATCAGGGACCATAGTTTTTACCTTTAGAATATCAGAGGGGTGGGCAATGCTTTGCTTATTCCTCTGTCTCTCTCTTTGTTTAATGTTTCTTAGCTAAAGCAGCATTCACTGAAGGGGTTAATCATTTGTTCTCTCCAAAGAACAACTAAAAGCTATCTGTGCTTGACTTTGATAGAATTAGGGTTATTCAGTGTCGTGTTATCACTTCTGCACCTGGGCCCATGTGTAAAGGTGGTTTGTCTTTGTCATACGACCTATATTTAGGCATCTTTATGTAAATTGACAAACAAGTTCCCTCCAACCATCCTCTCTGCAGCTGCATGTCCACGTGGGAGTTGGGGGGAGGTTCAGCCATGTTCCATTTAGCAGCGCTCAAAGCACAGTAATAGTGTTCCCGTACTTGCTGCTCCAAATCCTGAAAGATTTTGGCAACGGCTTTCTGGTTGGCAACAGACTTAAGTCAATATTGAGACAGCTTTTCACTTCCATCTCTTAGATCTTTTATTGCTTTTCTATTATTCACAATTACATTCAGTCCAATAATTATTATGTTGAAACAATCATCTGCTACTTAGAGAAAACCCAGGGAAGAACAAGTGCTCAATAATAAAATGCAAAGATGCATTTTGGCGATTTTAAGTATTACAAAGGCCTTGGGCATCTAATTAAGGTGGACCTGACCCTTAAGATAAGGTTAGATTGTTTTACAGATAATTAAATTAAATTTTGTACAATATGGAATAAAAAAAAATAAAATAAAAAAAAATTCTGTTTTGCTGGCACAGTGGGGCATGTTATGCTAATTACCCTCACAATATGCTAATTAGTTATGTTTGAGTCCAAACTTAACACTCACCACGCTATTAGAAATTAGTGTGGGCTGTGCCTAAATTCATTCATGGCACTGTATGGTAATAGAAGGAAAGGTGAGGAGTGTAAGGGATGTTTTTTTTTTGGTGATCTCCTCATGGTTAGTTGGGGGTTAATTATCTGCAGTTTTGGCTGACAACAGTAGAGGGGCGGGCGATGCTAGCTTACGTAGTGTTTATGAGAGACAGTTAGTGATATCTCCACTATTCAGCCTTCTGTAACCAAGCACATACGCATGCGTAGTATTAGACATCCTAGGGAGTGTATTTTAACCTGTAATCAAAACAATACATTCAGAGAGCAGTATTTGGAACGAAGGAGGGCGACCTGATTTTCACCTCTGTCAGTGCACCTGTGTCTTATGGGGTTTCGTGTAATCAGGCTCTCTCGTTGATAAGTACCTTTTTTTATTTCTTATCTTTCCTGTCTTGCGTATTGCAGAGTTTGTTTTCCGTATTCAGGTAGGAATGGGAGATGATCGATGGGAGGAATTTCTTCATTCCCAGAAAGTACTCTCTAAAATAGTGAAATAAAAGCAAACCTAAGTCAATTAAAGCAACTAATTGATGTCTTACACATTTTGGGTCATACATCTACATACCTGGGAAGTCTCAGGGTTTGACCCCGAAACTCAGGGTTTTGACCCAAATCTCAGTGTGAAGGGTCAGATTCTCGGGGTGAGAGATGTCACTGTTACCCATTACATGAGCTGCATTGGTTAACTGTTTCTTTAGTCTCTAAATTGGTGAAATGAATGGCAGAAAGGCAAAAAGGATAAGTCTTGTTTGTCTTATGTGTGTGTTCAAGCAATGTGATCAATAAGTTTCAGCATGTCGAAGGATCTTTGAGGATTGATTTGTGCACCTCACGGTGACAGCAAGCGGGGGATGTCAACTAGAATGTATTGTCTTGGGAGATTTAAGGTTAATTTTGAAAAGATCTCAGAGTCAGCTCATTTTAAAAGTTCCTAGCTATGTGCTCACCAGTACAGTTCGAGATTGTCAGAGACTTTGTCCTGGGGGAGCATACAGGTTTAATTCTAATACTAGAATTTAACTGAAATTCTGTTGAGGAGATGTTCAAATTACCTCATGTTTGAACAATGGGCCATTGGTCCAAGGTAGGGATTGAAAATAACTGTCAGTTTAATGGCAGATTGATAGTCAGTTGGAGACCAAATGGCTGAGAATCCTATGTGTAATCCTATGTGAGAAAGGCTGGTAGAATGACATGTTTATGGGGTCGTTGATAACCTTATGATATCTCTCAGTCTTGACGAAAGCCATCTGATCTGCCACATGTAAAATTCTAAAGTAGAGTGAGAGTGCCATCTAGAGTCTTGAGATGACTGGGTTTGAGATGACTGGGATTATCCACATTCCTTGAATAATTAGGGATATATTAATATCCAATCAGGACAGACTGGTGATGTCACTGTATAATGAGATGGATCTTTGTCCAATCATCAGAAAAAGGTGGGGATTACTGATAAGGCAAAAATTGTCAATATAATGCAAGATACTGTTAGTTCAGGTACTTAACCTCCTGAAAAAGAAAAGGCTTGACTTCCTGAAAAAGAGGCCCTTCACTTCCTGAATAAGAAACTTCTGGGTTTCTGGACTCTCTAGGATGCTGATTAAATTCCTGATCCTGCCATCTCACAGAGAAATACAAAGAAACTTTGATTTGTAACTATATCATTTATTCATTTAGATTCATTTAATCCAGAATTTCATAATTTTTCTTCTGTTTGAAGAAACTTAAATAGTCTTATAATTGTCTTAAGTGGACTGGCCAACCATTTGGGATAATTTATAATAAGCTAGATTAGCTATTAAATTCTGGAAGTAATAGAATCTATATATATATTTATTGGGAAATGTTATAAATTGCCAATCAGTGTAATACAGTATATAGCGTGGGTTATCTATATTAGCTAATATAAATCTTGGTATTCCTAGAGTAATATTTTGTGGTTCTGGGAAGATTATAATAGTTAATATTTGATATAGGATATTCTTTGAATCCAGTTATTAACCCTTTAACCACTATTTGTCTGTTGTTAGTGGTGTTTTCTTTGGAATTCTCTGTATATGTGCCAGGCTTATATTTTGTTATTGAAGGTATTCACTTTCAATAGACAAAATAACTTCTGGGTATGGCATCTGTTTTAAACGTGTGGATTAACCCTTGGAGTGCCTATAGGTTTTATATATGTTGCTGTAGTCAATATTATGATAAATGTTGCATGAAGTAATTTTAAGTAGATTATTTGTGTGATTTTGATTGACTATATTAATGGCAATTCATATATTTTATTCAGAGGTATTCAATATTGAATTCAGTAGATAATTAAATTATAGTGATTTAAATCTGGGATTTTATTCCAGTTATTCTCTAAATTTGATTATTATTGATATATGATACAAGGAATTGTTAGAGGAATTATTTAATTCATCTCACAATACCCCTTACGTTATAATTGGCATAGTCTATACAGTTTCTGGGGCAGAGGTATTAAGAGACACTGCAGCCAACTGTATTATATTAATTGTAACAATCAATTAACCTGTTCTATGCTACTGAATGCAATTATTGTTATTATACCTCTGAATATACCTTTGTGTGGTTAACCCTTGCACCGCTGGTAATCTTTATGATAATAAGTGTGGTTTGATTTTCTAGGTACTTTTTATAATTGCTAATCACTTATATATTTAATTGTTGCTGATACTTGTATATATATATTGTATTTTAATAAAATATATATATTTTTGCACAAATATGAAGGATTGATTCTTGTGATCAATTCGTTACTGTGAAGTAGCGTGTCAATACATATTAAAGATAAAGTTCTCGAATTAATTCATTGTCAATTGACTATTTAAGTGAAGAACCTGAGTGGTTCTCTGTTTTAACCCTTTGGATACCTTCATATAAATAGCCCGACAAGATGTCATAAAGAAGACCTGTCACCTTGATTCAAGCTTGAATATTTGAAAACATAAGGGTTAGTAATATATGAAAAAAAAACCCCAAAAACTGAGCTCCAGTTTCACTACATAGTTTTTTCAGCTTGTACAGCGTTATGTCAATAGTATACGATTTCTAGTTCAAAAGTAATTTAATTATAAAGGATCCTCCTCCTGCCCCTTTTAACCACATCAGTCTGCTCTCCAAGCTGCTCTGGATGGAGCACAGCGAGGGATAATCTTCAGTGAGCAAAAGAAAATCCTGCCCTCCTTCGGCAAGAGTGGTAGGGTTTCCTTATGCTCAGTGCATGATGATTGTCCCTCACTGTGATTTGTCCAGTCCGATGACCAGATGCCACAACTGAAGGGAAGAGGCTATAAGGATAGGTAAAATGAGCAGGAGGTGGGGGGATCATTTATAATTAAATTACTCTAAACTATAAATCTAATACTATTGACATACCGCTATACATTAAATTATGTAGAGCATTCGGAGCAACGTTCATTTTCATATATTACTATCCCTTTAATTAAAAATGTCCTATGTGTCATATTAGCCAAAAGACTAGTAAATGTACATTTAAGTGCCAGTGGATGCATATTCTAGTACTAATGACATTCCATATACTAATTAAGCATTTTAGTGACATTCCAAATGCTAATTAAGTAGTGTGCTGCACCAGTAGACGTTTGGTTTTCCCAGAAATAAGTGGGAATATTTCCTAAACTATAAATATGCTGGAATTTTGGTTTAAGCAGAACTATCACTCAAATTAAAGTGCCCCCCCCAGATCATTATGCACATAGCGCTACGCATATCCATGCTAGTATTATGGTGTTATTGAGAAATCCAATGTGTTCCGAGATACACAGGCAGGCATCTTGATGTACCGGCATCTGTGCATTTGCGCCGTCAGTTCCTTCCTGTAATTTAAGGTACAATGCACCTCCTCCTCGCCAATCCTAGCGGTGACCAGGGTGGACAGAGCAGGCACACAGTTTTATCTTTGGCAAGATGTCTGTGCTAATGACTGCCTGTTCATCTCTGAATGATTTGTATTTCTCAATAATGCCGGACTTATTTAGGATAATACTAGTGTGGATGTGTATAGCGCTTTGTGCATAATAATTTGGGGGCACTTTAATTTGAGTGATAGTTCCACTTTAACAAAAAACAGTTTTGAATGAATTTTTCAAATATGTATATACTAGAGTAAAAGCCTGTGTACACGGGCCAAGGTCCGGGTGATGTTAAGAGGCTGGTCCTGCTCTGTGTACTGCAGCGGACACAGTCATGCACTGTAGAGAATGCCCAAAAGCACAGAATGCTCCCAGCACAGAACTCCCAGCATTCTCTGAGTTTGGGCAGTCTCTACTGAGCATGAATTCTTCTGACAAACATTCTAGCAAATTATTATATTAAACTCAAGTTAACTGGTCCGTTTCAACCTTTAGGAAAACCATCTGATTTAAATGATTTAAATTTAAATTTAAATCTGATTCCCATTGATTTAAATGTGTTTTTTAACCCCTTGAATGCTCAATGGGTCACCATCTCATTGCTTTGAAATTTGTATTTCTCATCTTTGGTTTAATCCAGAATTAGTGCAGTTATGCCATACTTAAAACCTCAACCTTATCATCTTTAAAAAAAAAAAAGCAATTAGGGCATGGTATTTAAAAAACTGTAATAATAATAAAAAAAAATTGTCGAATCGTGAGTTGTTGGTAAAAGAAGGACAATATTTTCTGAAGTAAATCCGTTACATTTGTAAATGTAAATAATTTAAAATGTTTGTAAATTGAGTTTGATGAATATTGCACTTTAAAATTCTGATGAACTATCACCTAAAACCAAAGTTTTACCATGCGTTTTAATGTTTAACCCAACGTTAGTGCTGTGTGTGTGTGTGTGTGTTCTTCAAGTCGCCTGGTAGTGGAGATATTTGCCCTGCAAAATTTGGGCACTTCCGCATTCTGCGGGACTCCATGACGTCTCAGGACTTCCCAGCTGCCCCAGGGAGAGCGTTCAAGCTCCCCTTGGATTTATGTGATGTAGCGTTACAGCAATCTCCGTTTACAATGCTACTGAGGTTAATTTAATTTTGCTTTTACATTGAAAAGTTTGTGTTTTTTTTGCCCTGTAAAAAGTGTTAGTAAAGTCTAAAAATAATTTGTAATAGATTTTTAGAGGGTAAAATAATAATCGGATTACCACAAACACCATCTCTCAAACCTTTATGGTTTGAAAGATATTCAGAATCAAAGTTCTCCCTTCCCTCCCCTTCTCCTGACATCAGCATGTAGCTAACAGCAGGAGATCCCAGTCCGGGGATCAACCGGCGGCTCTGCAGCAGAGCTGAAATACCGTAATTGCAAACTAGTTAATTAATTGTAAAGGTCTACAAAGTGTGCCTGGTTTGCAAGCATACTTTGTAGACCTTTCTAATGAAGTAATTCGTTTGCAGTAAAGGGATTTCGGCTCTGCTGAAGAGCCTCATCATGTCGGCCAACAGGGATCCCCTTCTGTCAGCTTTATAGCTGACATCAAGAGAAGGGGAGGGAAGGGGGAACTTTCATTGCCAATATCTCTCAAACCATAGCGGTTTGAGAGATGGGGTTTGTAGCAATGCGATTATTTTTTTACCCTCTACAAATTTATTTAAAGTATTTTTAGACATTATTAACACTTTAATACTGTACTACTGCTTCTCACTTCTACCTACTAAAAATACTTTAACAGTTTGTCTTCTCTAAGTCTAGACCATTTTTATTTTATAAAAAAAATTACTGCAATAAGACAAAAAGTAATGGCTAAAAATATTTTTTTTTCTTCTGAAAATACCTTAACCCCTTAAGGACCCTTGACGTACCAGGACCGTCACGGTCCTTGAAATACTCAAGGACCAATGACGGTCATAGTACGTCACGTACTTTTTACTTACAGCGCTCTACCGGGGCGATCTCTATCAGGCCCCATAATGACGCGCCGATACACGCGACAGGTCACGTGTACCGGCGCGTCCAAGTGCCCCTATGCGGTCATTATGGGATGGAAATGTCCCAGGACCGCCGGTCCTTAAGGGGTTAAAATATGACTGTATATTGATCCACACCCACTTTTAAGGTTGATTTTTTTTTTTTGTGACCTTTGACGGAGATGTTGGAATTAGATGCAAAATTATTATGTTAATGTGCTTGAGAATTGATGGACCATCGTGTATGAGGGTTTCTATACTGATTGCAGACCGTTTTAGTTACCATAGCTTTTTGAACATCTGATGTTCAATGGGCATTAAAATTTCCTAAACCCTGATGCTGCCCATAGCATTAATCTTGACCCTCTTTTTATTAGTAAAATAAAATAATCCTTTTTTTGCTTGTTTTTTGCAGTGAATGTATTTTTACGTGGATGGTTTGAAACTCCATATCTCTTTGCAGGTAAGAAGATGTTTTTTTTGACTGTGATAAAGCTCCAAAAGAAATATACACTTCCATTAATCTATAGTTTTTTTTACTTATGTATTAGGTAAATCAATATTTCCTAATCAATATGTGTTTTGTCTGATTAATTATATTTTGTTTGATAATCAAATTAAGCCAAGGAGGAGAATGTGTATTTCTTTCTAGGAGTTGTTGAATGTGTGATTCTCAACAGCAACTGGAAAGCCACAAGTAAACCACCTCTGACTTATGCTGAGTTTATATGGGCGAATTGCCTGCTGTTTTAGCAAAGGCCAGGCTGCCCATGTTTATATACCACTGATCTCCTGTTCTCTTGGGATCATCTTGAATGGGGAGTGTGACAGAGGTGTAACAGAAGGCAATGTATTATGGACTGATGCCAAGTAGATCCGCAAGTAATTGGAGGTTGCTAACAGCATTGCAACCTCCTTTGACATCTGTGTGAATGATCTACTCGTAGCGGTCATGCAGATCAGCATATTGAGCCTTGGATGCTCCCAATGAATTACACATCAAGGCTGCAGCATGCTGAGTTCTGGTGCATTATGTGATGTGAATACGGCCTGTCTGAACAGCAACATATGGAGCAATAGGTTTTACATGAGTGAGTTTATAGGACCGCACCTGTGTGAACAGGACCTTACAGCTATAAAAACTGTAAGTTTCCACCTGGATAGATACCTTGAGCAAACTGTAATATACCCTAAAGATGAAATGTATGATTATATTTAACCTTGTAAGTGCCAAAGAGGGCTCAGATTGCTCTGGAGACACACTTTCATTCTGGCAGTTTTACTGCACATTTGGTAGATTTTTATTGAAATTTGGTGACAACATGTCTCTTTAATTTTATTTCATTTCTCTAAAATGGAAGCCATGATAAACCCTTGAGCGCCTTATGTTCGGAAGAAAAGTGGAGGAGTTCTGGGAAAATCATTAGCACTATAAGGAAGTGTGGAGGAAGTCTGTGGCAAGCAAAGTACACTGTAGGGGAGAACTAAAAATTCCCATTTATTTAAATGGTGATTTTTTTAACCTCTAGCACACGAGGGGATAAAATCCCCATTTAAATCAGTGGGGATATGGGGAATTTTTAGTTCTCCCCTATAGTGTACTTTGCTTGCCTCAGACTTCCTCAGCACTTCCTTTGAACATACAGCCATTAGAGTGCTGTAGCTTTCCCTATGTCTATTTCGTTTAGAAGCTCTGTATAGTGCACGTACACACACATTACATACAAACCACATTGTACGTGTCAGTTTTGAAAGCTTTTATGTGCCATACTAACTGCACGGGAGCTGTGCACGATTCTCACATCAGGGTAACAGATGTTTTTTTGCCACAAGAAATAAATGAACGTTTCTTTCAGTTGGAACAGATGCAAGAAGAGCTTATTCTGCAACGTGTCAAATGTTATCATTTTAGAGATTAATACTAATGGGCCTGTGCACTAAGGTGTGCAGTCAGACTCAACAAAACAAATGGCAAAACCTGCTTTATCTGCGCAATGTCAACAAGTGCCACATGTACTAAATAAATTGTGCAATTCTGGAGAAAGCTAACTACATGATAGAGACAAATAATAGTTTCCATCAAATTACATCTGGCTTTTAACCATTTGAGGGCCAGAAGGGTATGCCTTTCATTGCATACCCCTCTGGCAATCAAAGGGTTAACCTTGTGGGATGAAAGTGAGGTCTTCTGCACAATTGTTTGCAATGCACTGAAGACCTATGAAGCAGTTTAGATGTTATAAGGGGAATTTTGGACATTTGTATAAGTTCTCTTGGTGCTGTTGCTTTACTTTATTTATGTATGCAGAGCTATATGATGTAATGGAACCATTTTGAAAAACAGATTCACATTCACCATGACCGCTCCTAGAATAATCATCACTCCTTCAAGGGGAAACATTAGTGGAGACAGAATCCAGTAACAGTGTCACCCCCAGTATCTCATTCCTTAATAGTGTGACACTGCCGTGGAGAAGAACTTTCACTTTAAATTGATCCTGTCATGAAAAATACATTTTCAACAGAATTTAAGGGCCTTTGGCCCAAAAGAAAAGAGGTACAATCCATCTATATCACAGGAGAGAATTAAACATTCCCTAAACTCCCATTGATTTAAATGGGATTTTTAACCCCTTAAATGTTTGAGAGTTCTCCAAAACATTATGGAACAATGTAATAGAGTCATCTATGGCGTTCATGGGGTTAACCCTTCCAGTGCCAGAGGTATGGGGAATTTTTTTATACCAGACAGGCCAGACACATTTTCAGCATTTTTCTTATCCAACTGTTTAGGTTTGATTCACATTGGTAACTTTCTAGTTGTATTTGGAAAACAATTTATTTATTTTACATTGTTTTCATGGAACCTCACATGAAGTATCTTTTTGCATCACGTGACAAGTTATGATGTCATAAATACAAAAGAAAAATTTTAAAAAAGTACTACTTTTTCTAATTTAATATATATCAAAATATATCTGTTGGTTGTGAAAGTTTACATTTATATTAAGAACTCGGTTTCCCCCTAGTACACAAATATCAAATGAGTATAGTTTTACCTACATGCATGGTCTGCACAGACCCCTAATTAACAGGAGTGCCAAATGGTATTTTCAGCTTTATTAACTAAATTGCACATTCCATTGGTTACATGGTACAGCTACCAGAACACAGCTTAATAGGGGTTTTCGGAAATTATAGTACAACAATCTAAAGTAAGCTTATTGTAACAAACAAAAAAGTATGAAATAAGAGTGCCAGAAGGTGCCAGAAGCACAAAATTATGCCAAACTACAATCTCATTTTTCTTAAGTTTATCAAATATTACTTACGTATACCAAAAATGGCTGTAACCACTACAGAAATAAAGAAGCGGTAGACAAAGCATACCATTTTGGAAAACTAGGCAAACACTTGCATAAAATGTGGGGTCACATGAATTTCTACCCCAGGCTTGTGTACAAATCAAGTTGCAATAAATGGTGCTATAAGAAGAAAAAAAAAACGCATTCTTTTTTACAGTTCAAAAACTAAAATCTTTCAACATCATGACATTTACTAGTGTACTGAGTAAACCATCTGAGAAAGCGAAACGTTGCCTTTTTTAATTGATTGTAATTACAACATTTTAATCTAATAAACATCGAATTTGATTCGCTGAGTGGATGGTGATATTTGAAGCAGCAGCACCCTGGGCACCGAGTGGAGACGGTGTTTGATCTCCACGAGCTTGTTTGTCAGCAACGGAATATTCCCCTTGCTGGCCTTGAATAAATGTGAGTACAATGATATTTAATGGATGGTGGAGAAATATTTAGTGTAAACGTACTTCACTATTGGGCGCTTCTTTTCTTTATTGTGTTTGAGAGTTGTTTTGAACCGCTGGGAGAGAGCGTGTAAAGAAGAAGCTGCCCAAAGAGTCCTGAGCTGGGTCAGGGAATTTATCCAGCAAGCCTGAATGCTGTTTTTCACATACGTGCTTAACAGCCAATAGCTTTGTTGAGTACCCACGTGTGGGGTGATTTGGTGAAGGAAAATTTTATTGATCGTCTGAATTGCACTAGGGCGCTCTCTATTGCTCTCCTTTTTGTCGTTACAATTTTCATAATTTGGTGTTATAGGAAAAAATATATACTTTTTTACATTTACGCCACTTTATTGTAAAATCCATAAAAATCATGGAATTTCCTACTTTATTCATTACCTACTGCCAGATGGAGAAAAATGGGATGATGTACTGTTTGGTGTGCATTGAGCATTAATCTACATCTGCCAGTTTTCTTTTTTGAAATTAACTTACTGCAGTAAAATGGTAATAACAAGTACAGTTCTGATGAAAAGTCATGCATGGCATACCATTTTGGAAAGCAGACATTCACCTGTATCCAGATCACTTACCCTTTCAAGCCTAGGCTGGTGTGCACAAATATTTCCAGAAACATAAAAACAAAAAACACAGATGGTGAACAAATGGTACTCACAAGGGTGGTGGTCAGATGTTAATCTGACATAGAAGGTAAGTGTAGATAACCTGTCTCCACTTGGGTATCCAAATGTGGTATATGGCATCTGGAACACCTCCTTGATTCTCCACAGGAATCTGACCTGCCAGACATGTGGCAATAAAAAACATATATTGAAAATAAAAAAGAGGGAAAAAACTAAGCTGCTCAGGATCTAATAACATAAACTTTTAACCCCTGAAGGACCGGGAAAACCTGGGGTGGTTTGCACTTAAGGACTGGAGCAATTTTTACTTTTTTGAGTATGTCTTTGTTCAACCATATTTTCCCTGTAATTCCTTTAGTGCACCCATACAAATTATATACCATTTTTGTAAGAACAATGTCACACTCGTGACTCACCATGCGGTCGGCGGCAGAACTGACAGCGGTCCTGCTGCTTCGCGGCTCAGCCGCCTATATCCTCCTCGCGGCTTGGCCACCTTGTGTGTCTGGCGGGCAGCCACTTCTGGGTTCTTTTGCGGCTCCGACTGCATCCCCCTTGTTGGCGGCTCGAGCTGCATGGCTGGCTTTTCCTTATGGGCGCACATCTTGTGGGAGGGACGTGCGCACCATATTTATTCATTGGACCTGATTTCCTCTCTCCTCCTTCTTGGGCAGGATGCAGTATTTAAACTGCCTGGACACAGGGCTTAGTTGCCCTTTCGTTGGTGTCCAGTGCAGTTCTTTTGGTTTTGCTCTACTGATCTCAGTGTATGACCTAGGCTTGTCTGACCATCCCATCTGGTGCTGACCTGTGGCTCTGTCTGGCAACTCTTTCTCTGTGTTGCCCCTTGTAGTGGACACCCAGTCTGGTGCAGACCTGTGGCTCTGGCTGACTACCTGCTCCGTGTATGACCAGGTTTTTCTGACCATCCTATCTGGTGCTGACCTGTGGCTCTGTCTGGATTTACTCTCTGTGTTGCCTCCTTCCTACGGACATCCATCTGGTGCAGACCTGTGGCCTGTAGTCCTCTATACTGACTGCAGGCATATCACGGTGCCCGTGATTGCTGGCTTTTTCTGTCAGTTAGCTGTGGGGGCGCTCCATTGGTTGCCTGTGATTAGTCCTCCCAGTACTGCCTATATAGACTGGGTTCCTGCACCCTTTCACTGCCCTTTCGTGGTGTCTCTATGTCAGTGATAGCCTGCTGATGGATTCCTGTGTCACTGGGGCTTGCTTGAATCCTCTACTGTTCCAGCGTTGGTGTACCTACCCAGAGAATCAGTTTACACTCCAGAGTTGTTCCTGTGTGCTGATCCGGTTTGGCTGACGTTCCTGCTTCTGTTCCTGACCCGGTTTGACTGTTGTTGCTGCTTCGTCATCCTGTCGCCCCTGTTTCTGGATCCTGTTTTAGAGGCATTCTGCAAGACTCCAGTGGCCTCGGCGACATTCTGACTGCTAGGTTCTTCCTATGGTGGTACCGCTGATTCCAGGCGTCATGCCTCTGTGTTATCCAGTACATGGTACTGGTTTGCTTCACTCATTTACCGGTTGCTTGCTGCCTCCGTGATAGCACCGGTAGGGCCTCCGTGTTGTCCAGTACGCGGTACTGGTTGGTTCAACTCTTTACACCGGTTGCTTGTTGCCTCCGTATAGCACCGGTAGGGCCTCCGTGTTGTCCAGTACACGGTACTGGTTTGCTCCACTCTTTACACCGGTTGCTTGTTGCCTCCGTATTTTACCTGTAGGGCCTCCGTGTTGTCCAGTACGCGGTACTGGTTTGCTCCATTCTTTACACCGGTTGCTTGTTGCCTCCGTATAGCACCGGTAGGGCCTCCGTGTTGTACAGTACGCGGTACTGGTTTGCTCCACTCTTTACACCGGTTGCTTATTGCCATCATGATAGCACTGGTAGGGCCTCTGTGTTGTCCAGTACGCGGTACTGGTTTGCTCCACTCATTAACCGGTTGCTTGCTGCCTCCGTGATAGCACCGGTAGGGCCTCCGTGTTGTCCAGTACGCGGTACTGGTTTGCTCCACTCTTTACACCGGTTGCTTGTTGCCTCCGTATTTTACCTGTAGGGCCTCTGTGTTGTCCAGTACGCGGTACTGGTTTGCTCCACTCATTAACCGGTTGCTTGCTGCCTCCGTGATAGCACCGGTAGGGCCTCCGTGTTGTCCAGTACGCGGTACTGGTTTGCTCCACTCTTACACCGGTTGTTTGTTGCCTCTGTTATAGCACCGGTAGGGCCTCCGTGTTGTCCAGTACGCAGTACTGGTTTGCTCCACTCTACACCGGTTGCTTGTTTTACCACCATTAAAGCACCGGTAGGGCCTCCATGTTGGTCCAGTACGTGGTACTGGTTTGCTCCATTCAACACCGGTTACTTGTTGCCTCCGTTATAGTACCGGTAGGGCTTCCTTGTTGTCCAGTACGTGGTACTGGTTCGCTCCACTCTATCACTGGTTGCTGTCGCTACATCCGTTATTGCACCGGTGGGACTGTCAATACTCGGTGTCACTATTGTCATAGGCTGCCTTACCCGGTATATTGGTAGGGCCGGTAAAGCCTCCTCTATCCTCAGTGCTATTTCTAGGCTGCCTTGCACGGTATATTGGCAAGGCTGGTAGAGCCTCCTTCATCTCGTTATGCCAGTTTCCAGGCTGCCTTGCCTGGTATATTGGCAAGGCCGGTAGAGCCTCCTCAGTCCTCTTGCTACTTCTAGGCTGCCTTGCCCGGTATTTTGGTAAGGCCGGTAGAGCCGCCTTCATCTCGTTGTGCCAGTCCCCAGGCTGCCTTACCCAGTATATTGGCAAGGCCGGTAGAGCCTATATATTTATTGTATCATTGTATTCTATGCTACTTGAATCTGTCGTGTGTCTGTAACATAATTGTATGTTCAGGACCTGTGAGGGTTCTTATTAAACTTTTCAATAAAGTTGTATTTTTATCTTAACTCTGTGTCTGTGAGTCAAAACAAACCATGACAGTGCATGAGTCAGGGATCCACTTCCATCTATACTGACTGCAGGCGTGAGTCAGGTATCTGCTTCCAGCTATACTGACTGCAGGCGTGAGTCAGGTATCTCCCTTGTTCGTCCCTGGTCGAAGTTATCCTGTTCTTGTTCCAGTTCCGGGCTCCAGCAAGACTACCAGTGGCTTCGACCTAGTCTCTAGCAGTGACGTCTACCCTGGGCAGCCTACTATTTCTGATAGTAGTGCTAGCTTATCTTGTGACCCACTGCCTGTTCTTGTTGCATTATATACCTGATTCTGAGTTCTGAATAAAGGTGGTTTTACTTATACGTACCACTCCTGGGTATCCGTGACAAACAAGTAGGGGTTTCTTTTAATACCACATTTATATGTGGTATTTATATTAATTTGAATAAAATATAAAAATGGGGGTAAAAAATTTTTTTGCACGTTTTCCTGTCAGGATTTGTACACTATTAGTCCATAAGAAAAAATACCCCCAAATATAATAATTTGCTTTTCCTGAATATGGGAGTACCCCATACGCCTAGTATTTTAATCCCTTTTTCACATTTACAAGGTAAATATTAAAAGATGAGCACCATTATTTCCAAACTGTAATTTTTCTGTATTTGGCATGTGAAAATCATGGCTTAGTTGACGGTACCAAAACCCAAAAAAGCCCTACAAAAGTATATGTTTCTGAAAAGTAAACAACATAGGGAAATTCATCAGTAGAATTTTGAAGTTTGTAGTGCAGCTATTTTTCCAGAAATCTGTACCAAATTTGTGGTAATATTTAGTTAGTTTTTTTTTTTTTTTTTTTTGTTTTTTTTTTGCAGTTATCACACTTACATTGCAATGTTGCTATGGATTCCAAGCACAGGATAGTTCCGGATTTAAAAAAATGCATTCGTGTTCAGCTTCTTTTTCTGTGTGGTTTGTGGGAGCTACAGGGCCGAAATTGGAACATGCACGTTTACAGTTTAACACATGGCATACTATGAAGATTAATTAGAGCTGCTTTTATTATGAAACATTACTATCCTTTTAAGAGTAAGAACAGGTCAGACATGGCCTTAACCCCTAGAGTGCCAAGTGGGTACAACGTACGAGTGAGGACAGCTGTACCTGCTGTGCCAAGCTCGTACGTTGTACAGCTTAAATGCGGTCACTGCATAGGCCGGTATAACCGGCATGCAGTGGCCGCATTTAAAAAAAAAAAATGCCTGGCACTCGTGGGGGGACATGAGGATTACTCCTCATGTCCCCCCAGGTATTGATCTCCCAGCCGATCGCGCTGGGAGATCAATATTTACTAAGGAGAAGCAGAGCTTCTCCTATCCCTCCTCTCCTACCCGAACTTCCGGGTAGGAGTGGGCGGGACCGGGGGAAGCCTCCTAACGTCATCGGCGACATAGTCACCGATGACGTTGCAAGGCATTCCCCGACCGAGATCACTCCTACCGGAGGTAGGAGTGAAGAGAAGGAGAGCTTTTGCTCTCCTTCGGTCGCCATATTGAGCTCCCAGCCCAATCGGCTGGGAGCTCAATAACTGGGTGCACATCAGGAGGGGTCCTGATGTGCCCCAGCGAGGTCTGACCATAAAAAAAAAAAAAAAAAAAAAAAACAAATGTAAAAATTAACCCTGTGAGTGCTGCAGGGTTCCCCAATGCATTGCTTTGCAATGCACTGGGGATCCCTGTGGCACTCACAGGGTCAATTGTTGAAGCCATTATTTTTATTACAGAGACCTCATTGGGGGGCTTCAGGCAGGGTCCTGAAGCCCCCCAATGAGGTCTATAAAAAATAGACAAAAAAAAAAAAAAATTAACCCTGTGTGTGCCACAGGGGAGGGGGTTCATTGCAGAGCCCCCCTCCTGTGGCAGACATAGGAATATTTTTTAGTATTTTATCATCAGAGATTGTTGGGGGGACATCAGGAGAATTCCTGATGTCCCCCCACAAGGTCTGATAATAATTTAAAAAAAATTAACTCTGTGAATGCCGCAGTGGTCCCCAGCACATTGCTTTGCAATGTGCTGGAGAACCCTGTGACACTCACAGGGTCAATTCTTTTATCCCATATTTTTTTTACACTAAGACCTCATTGGGGGACATAAGGAAGGGTCCTGAAGCCCCCCAATGAGGTCTATAAAAATAGAAAAAAAAAAAAAATTAACCCTGTGTGTGCCACAGGGGAGGGGGTTCATTGCAGAGCCCCCCTCCTGTGGCAGACATAGGAATATTTTTTAGTATTTTATCATCAGAGATTGTTGGGGGGACATCAGGAGAATTCCTGATGTCCCCCCACAAGGTCTGATAATAATTTAAAAAAAATTAACTCTGTGAGTGCCGCAGTGGTCCCCAGCACATTGCTTTGCAATGTGCTGGAGAACCCTGTGACACTCACAGGGTCAATTCTTTTATCCCATATGTTTTTTTTACTAAGACCTCATTGGGGGACATAAGGAAGGGTCCTGAAGCCCCCCAATGAGGTCTATAAAAAATAGAAAAAAAAAAAAATTAACCCTGTGTGTGCCACAGGGGAGGGGGTTCATTGCAGAGCCCCCCTCCTGTGGCAGACATAGGAATATTTTTTAGTATTTTATCATCAGAGATTGTTGGGGGGACATCAGGAGAATTCCTGATGTCCCCCCACAAGGTCTGATAATAATAAAAAAAAAATTAACTCTGTGAGTGCCGCAGTGGTCCCCAGCACATTGCGCTGCAATGTGCTGGAGAACCCTGTGACACTCACAGGGTCAATTCTTTTATCCCATATTTTTTTTTTACTAAGACCTCATTGGGGGACATAAGGAAGGGTCCTGAAGCCCCCCAATGAGGTCTATAAAAAACAGACAAAAAAAAAATTAACCCTCTGTGTGCCACAGGGGAGGGGGTTCATTTTAGACCCCCTCCTGCGGCACACACAGGACTTTTTTTTTTACTATTGCTTTACATTCAAAGCTTGTTGGGGGGCCCTAAGGCCACCCAACAAGCTATGAATAAAGAAGAATTTTTTTTTTAAAAAAAAAGAACCCTCTGTGTGCGACAGGGGATCAATTGCATTGCTTTGCAATGCATCGGACATCCCTGTGGCATGCACACAAAATGACTCAATCCCCCCCGTACCCTACCCACCAGCCCAGTTCCACATTCTACTGGCAGTCCCATTCCCACAGTTTGAACCCCCCAGCCTGGTTCCACTGCCTACTGGTAGACCCAATTGCCAATACACACTGGATTCAGGCTGGAAATCAAACAGTGTATGTGGGGGACTTACAGTGCACAGTGGTAGTCACAGATCCCCCATATGTACTACCTTACTTCCCCCACCACCACTGCCATACTTGCGCTCTGCCCAGTGGTAGATATACCCACATACACTGCCTGACCCCTCGTCCCTCCCCCCACCTGGTTTCACTGGCAGTCACAGGTCCTCACGTACACTGACTGACCACTGATAGCCATAGAATCATACATACACTGTTTGCTTCCCCATCCTTGTTCAACTGGTAGCTACACTCCTGGCACCCAATATGGTATGTCATCCCACAGCAGTGGGGTACCATTTATCGTAGGCTGGCAGGAGGTCCTCCTAGGAAATCCCATGGTGTTGAACCATTTTCGGATCTTTGAAGTGACTGATTTGTAAAAAAAAAAAAAAAAAATGTTTTTTTTTTTCTGTAGCACCACATTCTGGAAATAGTTGTGCACACTAACTTAGGGGTAGAAAGGCAAGTGACCCCTCATTAGATGCGGCAGGTTATCTTCTTTCCAAAATGGTATGGTTTCGCTACATTTTCTTCACTTCTATAGCTGTTATAACCATTTTCATACACGCAAGAATGTTTGAGAAAATGTTAGAGAAATCAGGAGGTTGTAGCAGTAGTAGTTTTGTACTTGTAGCGCCCCCTAAGGTAGGTCAGTTCATACCAATGGGGTGTCATTTTTCTCCTAAGAGCAATAGCTAATGGATACAGTTGGAAATTCCATGGTTTTTACAGATTTCAATACATTTGAAGGGGCAGAAATGTAAGAAAATGCCTTTTTTTTTCATTAGCACCACCTTCTGGAGGCATTTGTGCACTCCAGGCTTGGGGTAAGAAGGCAAGTCACCCCTCACTAGATGCGGCAGGTTGTCTTCTTTCCAAAATGGTATCGTTTGTGTACCCTTTCTTCACTTCTCTAGTTCTTATAACCATTTTTGTATAGACAAGTAATGTTTGAGAAAATGTTAGAAAAATTAGAGGTTGGTGTAGTTTTGTACTTGTAGCGCCCGCTAAGGTATGTGAACTCATACGAATGAGGTGTCACTTTTCTCCTAAGAGCCATAGCTAAAGAATACATTTGAAAAATCAATGGTTTTCACAGATTTCAGTGCATTTGAAGGGGCAAAAATGTAAGAAAATGCCTTTTTTTTTCATTAGCGCCCCCTTCTGGAGGCATTTTTGCACACCAGACTTGGGGTAAGAAGGCAAGTCACCCCTCATTAGATGCGGTAGGTTGTCTTCTTTCCAAAATGGTATGGTTTGTGTACCCTTTCTTCACTTCTGTAGTTGTTATAACCATTTTTGTATAGACAAGTAATGTTTGAGAAAATGTTAGAAAAATTAGAAGTTGTAGTAGGTGTCGTTTTGCACTTATAGCGCCCCCTGAGGTAGGACAACTCATGCCAGTGGGGTGTCATTTTTCTCCTAAGAGCACTAGCTAATGGGTACTGCTGGAAATTCCATGGTTTTTACAGATTTCAGTACATTTGAAGGGGCAGAAATGTAAGAAAATGCCTTTTTTTTTCATCAGCGCCACCTTCTGGAGGCATTTGTGCACACCAGACTTGGGGTAAGAAGGCAAGTCACCCCTCATTAGATGCGGTAGGTTGTCTTCTTTCCAAAATGGTATGGTTTGTGTACCCTTTCTTCACTTCTGTAGTTGTTATAACCATTTTTGTATAGACAAGTAATGTTTGAGAAAATGTTAGAAAAATTAGAAGTTGTAGTAGGTGTCGTTTTGCACTTATAGCGCCCCCTGAGGTAGGACAACTCATGCCAGTGGGGTGTAATTTTTCTCCTAAGAGCACTAGCTAATGGGTACTGCTGGAAATTCCATGGTTTTTACAGATTTCAGTACATTTGAAGGGGCAGAAATGTAAGAAAATGCCTTTTTTTTTCATCAGCGCCACCTTCTGGAGGCATTTGTGCACACCAGACTTGGGGTAAGAAGGCAAGTCACCCCTCATTAGATGCGGTAGGTTGTCTTCTTTCCAAAATGGTATGGTTTGTGTACCCTTTCTTCACTTCTGTAGTTGTTATAACCATTTTTGTATAGACAAGTAATGTTTGAGAAAATGTTAGAAAAATTAGAAGTTGTAGTAGGTGTCGTTTTGCACTTATAGCGCCCCCTGAGGTAGGACAACTCATGCCAGTGGGGTGTAATTTTTCTCCTAAGAGCACTAGCTAATGGGTACTGCTGGAAATTCCATGGTTTTTACAGATTTCAGTACATTTGAAGGGGCAGAAATGTAAGAAAATGCCTTTTTTTTTCATCAGCGCCACCTTCTGGAGGCATTTGTGCACACCAGACTTGGGGTAAGAAGGCAAGTCACCCCTCATTAGATGTGGTAGGTTGTCTTCTTTCCAAAATGGTATGGTTTGTGTACCCTTTCTTCACTTCTGTAGTTGTTATAACCATTTTTGTATAGACAAGTAATGTTTGAGAAAATGTTACAAAAATTAGAAGTTGTAGTAGATGTCGTTTTGCACTTCTAGCGCCCCCTGAAGTAGGTCAACTCATGCTAATGGGGTGTCATTTTTTTCTTAAGAGCACTAGCTAATGGATACTGCTGGAAATTCCATGGTTTTTACAGATTTCAGTACATTTGAAGGGGCAGAAATGTAAGAAAATGCCATTTTTTTTCCTATAGTGCCACCTTCTGGAAGCATTTGGTCACAACAGGCTTGGGGTAAGAAGGCAATTCACCCCTCATTAGATGCGGCAGGTTGTCTTCTTTCCAAAATGGTATGGTTTGTGTGCCCTTTCTTCACTTCTCTAGTTGTTATAACCATTTTTGTACAGACAAGTAATGTTTGAGAAAATGTTAGAAAAATTAGTGGTTGCAATAGGTGTAGTTTGGTACTTGTAGCGCCCACTAAGGTAGGGGAACTCATACCAATGAGGTGTAATTTTTCTCCTAAGAGCACTAGCTAATGAATACAGTTGGAAATTCCATGGTTTTCACAGATTTCCATACAGATGAAGGGGCAGAAACGTAAGAAAATGCCATTTTTTTCCTATAGTGCCACATTCTGGAAGCATTTGTGCACAACAGGCTTGGGGCAAGAAGGTAAGTTACCCCTCATTAGATGCGGCAGGTTGTCTACTTTTCAGAAATATATAGTTTTATATAGTTATTCCACTGTTTTAGGGTAGTTTTACCACAAAAACCCTAGAATGCGCATTTTAGTTTATAAAGTTGAAAATGTAATTTTGCGCTGCTGGTGATTAGGGCTCTACGCTAGCCATGGACGTAGGTAAAACTATACAAATTTTGTATTTTTTTACTCGGGGGACTCAGGGCTTTTTCAAATAATTGAAACTTTTTCAATCAAGGTAAATGTATTTGATACATAGTATGTGATTTTAGCAAAATTAGTAAATTTTCACTTTTTTTTGTCATTATGACATCATAGATTTTTGCACGATGCAAAATTCTGTTCATGTAAGGTACCATGAGAAAGCTCAATTCGTTCTGAAAAAAACAATATATAGTTTTCCATATTTAACTAAAAATCCCAAGAGGAAATCAAGCGTAAACAGAAGGATAGCAAAAATGCTGAAAATGTGTCTGGCCTGCAGGGTACAGGAAATGGCCCGAGCCTCCGGCACTGAAAGGGTTAAATATTTGGAGTAAAATGTCGCTAAATTGTCACAAATAGCAAAATCGTTTATAAATGTGCTGCAACACTTTTTACAAACTTCCTTACTCCATTTTTTTTTTTTAAAAACTGTACTGTACGGCGTTATGTCCTCCTAAACTGTCCTTAAAGGGATAGTAATACTTCGTTTTAACTTTATTTTATTTTGTAGGCATTAAAAAAACATGAAGAATGATATGTCTTATCTCTCAAACCTTTATGGTTTATGAGATATTCACAAGCAAAGTTTCCCCCTTCCGCCCCTTTTACCTACTGTAAACAATCTCTTCTCTGATGTGGAATACAGTCCATAGACTGGACAGATAACAAAAGGGGACACTCTTATTCCTATGAAAACAATGAAATCCCTGCCCCCCCTTGACAAGCTTTTCAGGTTTTTCCCTTATCTTAATTGAAGATTGTCCCTCTCTGCAGTCTACCTAGGCAGCTCCCTTCTGCCCTGGCTGAGAAGTGTTACATCAGTAAAAGGGGCGGAAGGGGGACACTTTGCTTCTGAATATCTCTTAAACCATAAAGGTTTGAGAGATAAGACTTATATCATTCTTCATGTTTTTTTAATGTCTACGAAATGAAATAAAGTTAAAATGAAGTATTACTATCCCTTTAACATTTTTATAACTACCCAAGACAATCTTACAGCCATTTTAACTCTTTTTTCAGATTAACTCCAGTTTTATAAATCTCTCCCTAAGAGAAGAAGAAGAAAAAAAAAGATTGATGCGTTATGCTATTCAAATTATTAACTTGTTAACAGATGTATACTTTGCTAAAAAGTGACACTACTATTTTGTGCTTTATGCAAGGCTACTTCACAAACCTTGCATTCAGAGCTGGTCCTGACAGGTTAAAGGAACACTAAGTGTCCTTACAGTAACCTCCCACTTAATTTATTATGGTAAGAAAATCCTAATGGCCTCAACGAATTATGCCTTTGTGCCTTGGTTCAAGAGATAACATCTTCGATCACTTCTGGATATCTTGTACATGGATTTTGGAATGACAGTTGTTAGCAGGACCACAGAACCTGATACTCTGTTTTGCATATGGTAATTTTAACCATTTAAGGATGAGAGAGGGGTGTGCTTCACAATGCATTGTGCACACTTCTGGTCTTTAAATGTTTAGGTGGCCAGCTACTGTCATGTCTGCCTTCATCCGCACGACATTCAAAAGTAACTGAAGATGTTTTCTCTAGAACAATGGCATAAGGGAAAAAGTCTTAAGGGCCGTAAGGATTTTCCATCCATAGAAATGTAAGCGGGGGAAGGTTATCACAAAATGTTAGTGTTCCTTAAAAAAGGGGCCAAAGCACTAAAAAGAGAGGTCATTTTAATGGTGGAAAATGCATCAGGGTATTTTTTTGTTTGTTTATATGTAATACACAGACCATTATATTTAATCTTTCTACATAATTGGTGTATGGCTAGCGGTGTATTGTAAGTGCCATGGGATATCTATCTATCAATCCTTCTTGTCTAGTGGTCAGGGGTATTATTATTTTAACAGCATTGGATAAGCTCAGTGAATATAACATTCAAGCTGTGGTCAGATTTCATATTCTAATCAATCAGATTGACA
Source organism: Rhinophrynus dorsalis (assembly GCA_037306005.1). Taxonomy (NCBI): domain Eukaryota; kingdom Metazoa; phylum Chordata; class Amphibia; order Anura; family Rhinophrynidae; genus Rhinophrynus; species Rhinophrynus dorsalis. The sequence goes on from CM074722.1 coordinate 307,855,635, forward strand.
GGATCTCCCTTGGCATTTCTCAAATGAATTCCCATGATAAATGTTTGCATAGGATGACGGGATACATTGCTAAAGACAAGAAATATACCATAAATTACCGACACAAACCGATAAAGATTACATGAATTACCTAGCTAGAAACTCTCCAGGAACTTCTCATTTAACCACTTTTCTGACCGCTAAGGTTTAATCTCTTGGAAACTAAAGTGGTCTTCAAACATTTGCTTTGCAATGAATTGAAGGCCTTCCTAGCATCTAAGGGGCTAATAAAATATTTTCTTTTTTCCTTTTCTGTATTTCCATTGATGAGGCTAGCCAATATTTGGCTGTCTAGTTGCTGGAGACATCAACTTTCATCATATCCAACTAGCCAGTGACTGGTTGGGGATGGTGGGAGTTGATGTCACCAGCAGCTGGCGAACCATTGATTACTGATACAATGGATGATAATAATAATATATTGGGCATTATATTGCAGGATAGAGTCCCATATCCTCACATATACAGCATTTTGATCCCTGCTGGGTGTATCAGAAAGACGTTGTGTAATACTGGAAATGATTTTGCTGTTCTTGTATCTGTATCTCTGTGTATGTACTGTATGCAAGTAACCAATTATGTGTGTATGTCTGTGTTTATACGTATAATGTTACTTCACCTCCACCCATCTTGCCAAGTTCTTGTTTCAACAGGTGACTTGGCTGCTCTTCGTTTTAGCGCAGGTCAAGCCGCCAGTGTTTACATACCACCAATGTCCTATCTGCCAGCGATTTATTTTGCATGGGCGATGTGGATGGGGAACACTGGAGGATGTGAACAGTATAGCAACCTCCAATCTTTGTGGCATCACATACACCTTTATGTGGATCAGGCATGCTGAAACATGGATGTGTCCAAAGGATGAGAGCATTCAAGTTAGAGCATGCTGTTAGGGTGCATTACACTTGGCTGAAATTGCCTGTGGAAACAACATAATTGGAGGCAGTTTGTTTCACAAGGGTGTGTTTTGCACATCCTTGATAACGCAGCACTAAGGACTAAGGCTATGTTCACACAGGACACTTTAGAGCTGCTTTATTATTACTATTATAAATGCATCCTTGTAAAACAAGGAAACAATGGTGCTTTTTACACTGGCAATTTTTGCCTCTAAGAATGCATTTGGATGCCCTTATACATAGGGCACGTCCATGTTCCAGCATGCTGATCTGCACAATAGCCTATAAGCCACCAAGTAGAATGTTCACTCTGGCGATTCTGGTGGATGCAATGCCATTCTCCAGTGAATGGCTAATCCAAGTGGGCATCAGCCAATAATATATTGTTAATGTACACGTAGGCCGGTTTTGGTGATTCACCTCACAATGCTCTCCCTCCATGCAAGTAAATTGCAAGGGCGAAAACAGGAAATCTGAAGTAAATAGCTACAGACAGATTGGCATGAACTTAAATGGAGAGCAGCCAAGTTGCCCATGTGAACATAGTCCAAAACCTAGTTCACAGCAGCAACTAAATCTCAATGATTTAAGCACATGAAAAAATGCATGGAATTGGTATCATTGTGTGGAATTGCTCCCACTGCTGCATTTTGAAAGCTTTTTCAGAATCACATAAACTGTTATAAGGTGTTAGTTCTGCTTTAAGTTGGACCGGTCACTTTGAATTCAAGTTTGCATATCTGAAAATTTCCTCACGTTATATGTGAAACAAAGGAACCATGGAGTAAAGTATCCTTCTGTAGGATGATAGAGTGCTTGCCTTAAAAGGCTCTCAGAGGCACAGACTTACTCCATGCTTCATTTTACCAACACCAGTATAGATTTGTTTGAAAAGTGTCTTTTGAAGGAGATGTTTCAGTACAAATATTCTTTTTTATTTACCTGTAGGCATGGGGCTGTGTAATCCCCCATTAGGTGGCCTCCTAGCTCTGGCCTCCTTTGTCAGTTTGAACCAGAGCACAGACTTAAGGTGCCTGAATCTGTTTGCCTCTCCTCTCACTTCTTTGCTTAGCTGATCTGAACAGATTCTTGTAAGGTATATAGGAAACTGAAGACTGAGGAGGACAAGACTTCTTGCATTTCCCCTGTATGTTCTGTCCCTTTCTCTGTTCAAGGGATTTTGGAGTCTTGTTCCCAGGATGGTCCTACATCCCGCAAAAGGCATTTCAGCCACTTTGCAGCAGGTAATATTCCTGTGGTTGGGGATTCCTTCTCTGAAGAATTGGACTTTGGACTGGAAGATCTGGATTTGTCCTTCTCTGTTTGGGATCCTTTTGAGGAAGACCCTGTTCTCCTGCTGAAGGTCTTATCCAATCCATCCTGGAGACCCTAAAGATCTCAGAGGCTTCAGATTCCAGTTCTTCTTCCCTTGATATTTTTAAGTGACACAAAAAAGGGTCTGCCATTTTCCCTTCGCACTATCCCCTAAACCAGGGTCTCTTGGAATAATGGAGGATGCCTGACAAGAGACAGAACAGAATGCTGGGAGGTGTGTTTGGGCAGTCTGTACTCCACGTGACTGCATCAGACAAACATACTGCGCACTACTGCATGTGTACTACCACAGAACTACACCTTTACTTTAGAACAACTTTACTTTTCCTACCTGATCTCCTTTCCCTTCCAACCCACAATATCTCCTCTCAATTGGATGGAGGAATGCTCTGCGGGGCTGGGTGAGGGTGGAGGAATGCTCTGTGGAGCTGGGTGAGGGTGGAGGAATACTCTGCAGGGCTGGGTGAGGGTGGAGGAATGATCTGCATGGCTGGGTGGGAATAGTGGAATGCTCTGCAGGGCTGGGTGAGGGTGGATGAATGCTCTGCAGGGCTGGGTGAGGGTGGAGAAATACTCTGCAGGGCTGGGTGAGGATGGAGGAATGCTCTGCAGGGCTGGGTGAGTGTGGAAGAATGCTCTGCAGGGATGGGTGAAGGTGGAAGAATGCTCTGTGGGGCTGGGTGAGAGTGGAGGAATGCTCTGCAGGGCTGGGTGAGAGTGGAGGAATGCTCTGCAGGGCTGGGTGAGGGTGGAGGAATACTCTGCACAGCTGGGTGAGAGTGGAGGAATGCTCTGCAGGGCTGGGTGTGAGTGGAGGGATGCTGTGCAGGGCTGGGTGAGGGTGGAGACATGATCTGTAGGACTGGGTGAGTGTTGAGGAATGCTCTGGGGGGCTGGGTGAGAGTGGAGGAATGCTCTGTGGAGCTGGATGAGGGTGGAGGAATACTCTGCAGGGCTGAGTGAGTGTGGAGGAATGATCTGCAGGGCTGGGTGAGGGTGGAGGAATACTCTGCAGGGCTGGGTGTGTGTGGAGGAATGCATTGCAGGGCTGGGTGAGTGTGGAGAAATGCATTGCAGGGCTGGGTGAGTGTGGAGAAATGCTCTTCAGGGCTGGGTGAGAATAGTGGAATGCTCTGCAGGGCTGGGTGAGGGTGGAGGAATGTTCTGCAGGGCTAGGTGAGGGTGGAGGAATGATCTGCGGGGCTGGGTGAGGGTGGAGAAATGCTTTTCAGGGCTGGGTGAGAGTGGAGGAATGCTCTGAAGGGCTAGGTGAGGGTGGAGAAATTATCTGAAGGGCTGGGTGAGTGTGGAAGAATACTCTGCAGAGCTGGGTGAGTGTTGAGGAATGCTCTGTGGGGCTAGGTGTGTGTTGAGGAATGCTCTGCAGGGCTGGGTGAGGCTAGTGGAATGCTCTGCAGAGCTGGGTGAGGGTGGATGAATGCTCTGCAGGGCTGGGTGAGGGTGGAGGAATGGTCTGCAGGGCTGGGTGAGGGTGGACCAATATTCTGCAGGGCTGGGAGAGGATGGAGGAATGCTTTGCAGGGCTGTGTGAGAGTGGAGGAATTCTCTGCGGGGCTGGGTGAGAGTGGAGGAATTCTCTGCGGGGCTGGGTGAGGGTGGAGGAATGCACTGCGGGGCTGGGTAAGGGTGGAAGAATGATCTGCAGGGCTGGGTTACTGTGGAGGAATTTAGGGCTCCCCGTGCTGCTGCACACCGTTCGGTTTGTAGTCTTTAACTACCGTCCGCTCTGCCGCTGGTCCTTAAGGGGTTAAAGAATTATCGACACCATCAGCCAGTAGTGCGCAGTATGTTTGTCCGATGCAGTCATGCGCAGTAGAGACTGCCCGTTCGCACCTCCCAGCCAGCATTCTGTGTTTTCGGCCAGTCTCTACTGAGCATGATGGCTTCTGACAAACTTAAGCGAATTATTATATAGGATAATATAAATAAAATAAATGTACCTAGTGAATCACACATGAGAAGCAGCAAGGAAAGAATGGATTCTCCAAATCCCCCCCAAACTAGGAAAAAAACTAGAGCAAAAGAAAAAACAATCCTGATTACAGATTACCAAGAATTTGCGAACCCTGTGTAAAGTATTTTATATCTATGTGTTAATTTATTTCGAAAAAATGAGGGTATGGTAGCATAGTTTGGCCATCACTTTCTTGGTATGAGATTTGACACTCTTCTGGGGAAGGTGTTTCTAGAAGACAAGATTCTGTAGTTGTCTCATCAGGTGTCTCAGGCCCTACTCTGCCCATCTATGATGGTGCAATAGTATATGATGGTGCTGGGAAATCTGCTATCTGTCCTGGAGGCAGTCCGATTTGCACAATTTCATACTTGGGAGCTGCAGCTGGAAATTCTCAGAAATTGGTCCAGGCATCAGTATAATCTCTCCTTTGTCAGGCTGGGATGTCTTCCTGAGTCCTAAAAAGGCCCAGTGTCCTTCTTGGTTTTATTAATTAATTTAGTTTTGCCACTAACCTGCTGGTTTCTTATTCTTTGGTTTGGTGTGTTGGTGTTCATTGACACATGAGGTTCATATTGTCCCAGTTTATCTGTTAGAAATGGTCTATGTTTTGAGTTATTTTTTCCTTTTCCCCTCCCTGAAATATTGGGGGATGCTTTGACATATCCCCTTGGTTCCTGTGTTCCACATAGGGTTGTGCTCCGTCCTCCAGGAGGTCAGGGCACCTCAAAAAGACAGGGTTTATTGGGCGGAGACTCCTTCCTCATCATCCAGTTCAACTCCTCACCCACCAGATTAATTTGTTCTGCGCCCAAGAAGATGGAGGTGCGGTGGCAATTCTCTTATTGTTTTCGGTTATTTTGTTTTTTACTTTTAGATATGGGACTGGATATTCTCCCCACTAGACAAGCTCCCATCACTGGCTTCCCTGGAGCTGCATTATGCATTCACAGGAGCTTAATGGACCTTTTTCCCTGTGGACTTTGATACGTCTGTCACTTATGGTGGATTCTGTTTGAGATTTTGCCCAATTTAGATGGGAGCCTGAAGACAGAAGAGTGGTGAGTAACCCTTTGAGTGCCATGCTCTATCTTTATGTCCCACTATGCTCTAGTCCACAATATGTGTGATGATATCTATCTCTGTCTGGTTTTACTCACATGCCTGTGTAGCATAGATGGCTACATTAGTCTTTTCTCTTTTTACTTAACCCTTGCGTTATTATGGAAGAAAGTGAAGGAGTTTCTTAATTTGGAGGAAACTCATGTTCCAGCTATCTAAGCAGTCTACATTCCACTGGTGGAAAATGTGGTTGCAGATATTCTCAGCCATTACGACATGGATCCAGGCAACTGGTAACTGACTTTGGATGTGTTCTTCTGGCTATAGATCTGATGGCCTCTCGCAAGATCAGGAAAGTTCCCTTTTATGGGCAAGGGATCCCCTGTTCTTTTGTGATGTCCATTTCATGGAACTTACATCTCCTATATGTTTCCTCCAATTCCTCTCATTCACAGGGTAAGTGGACCTTCTCAATCTGTCCACTCAGGAGCTGTTCCACCTACTGCCAAGACTGGATCTCTTTCTTCAAGGTCCCATCTGGTACAAGGACATGGAGTGGCTAGCTTTGATGGCATGGTTCTTGAGACCACCTTTCTAAGATGATAAGGGCCTTTCTACAAAATAGTGTGAACAAGTCCTATGGTTGAGCTCTATCACTGTACAGTTCTCAGCTCTTTCTATCTTTTTTCTTATAGCAATTCTACTGGATGTTAAGACATTTGTTCAAGGGGTGGTGTTACGGTTTGCAAAACAAGACAAGGAGTCAGACGGTATAGCTATGAACACCTTTATTAATAATAATAATAAGCAAATGCAAGTAAGTATGACAGTACAAGCAGAGGGTGACTGGAAAGGCTAGAGACTATCAGCAATAGGATCCTGCCGACAGGTCAACCACACTGCTGGGAGCTAGGCCAAAGCCAGCTGGTAGTCTCAGGAATCGAAGAGAACGCAACACTAAACCTACAGTCTCCTGTAAGGGGCAACAGAGGAGATTACTGACTCACGCCTGCAGTCTGTAAGGCCGGAGTCTGCCAGAGCCCCAGGTCTGCACCAGGATGGGTGTCTGTAGGTAAAGGAGCCACAAGCAGAGTAAACAGACAGATCCACAGGTCAGCACCAGCTAGGATAGTCAGACAAGCCAGGTTCATACACGGAGCGTGTAGTCAGCCAGAGCCACAGGTCTGCACCAGATAGGATGTCCACTAGGAGTAAGCTACACTGGGAGGATAGTTGGACAGAGCCCCAGGTCTGCACCTAAATGGAGAGTCAGACAAGCCAGGGTCATACACGGAGTGGGAAGTCAGCCAGAGCCACGGGTCTGCACCAGAATGGATGTCAAGACAAATGGAGCGCACAGAGAGAATGGTCAGACAGAGCCACAGGTCAGCACCAGAATGGATAGTCAGACAAGCCGGGTCATACACAAGATACAGGATACAGGAACCACTGGAACTAGAACTGCTCAGAACAACAACGTAAGGGTAACTGATACACAGGCCCATAGAGGTTTATAAAGGAGTAGGAGAAGGCGGGACCAATTATGTCGTCCAGGCAAATGCCTGATTCATGATGCCAGTAACAAGACACATACGTGACCATGCCACAGGCAAGAGGGATGCAGCTAGTGACTCTGGAGCATCAGTCCAGAACTCAGCTCCTGGACGAATGGCGCAGGCCGAGGTAAGGCACTGTGACTGGTGGCTCATTCCTTCCCTTCATTCAGACATCCCACTCCCACCGTGGGACCTCAGCATGGTTATGCTTTGTTTTATGTTCCTCAAAATGGTTTTACTGTTAGCCATTGTCTCAGTTCGGAGAGTTGCTGAGGTTGCAAGCTCTGTCTTACAAACCTCCTTTCCTGCTTTTTCATCAGGACAAGGCGGTAATTCATACCTCTCAGGAGTTTTTACCCAAGGTTGTCTCTGATTTTCATGTCAATCAGGAGATCATTTTGTTTTCCTATTTTCCTGACCCCACCTCCAATATCATCTGGTGGATGTGGTGCGATGCCTTAGGTATTATTTGTATCATACTTGGACTTTCCACAAGGCTGATTCTCTCTTTGTTATTCCTGAGGGACCTAGGGAGGGTCAGGCAGCATTCAAAATCACCATTGCCTCTTGGATCAAGGCTACCATTCACCTGGTGTACATGATAAAGAAGAGACCTGTTTGTTTCAAAGTCATGGCACATACCACCCGCTCTTATGGAGCTTCCTGGGCCTATAAAAACCAGCTCTACAAGACTGTTATATGGTCCTCTTCTCACACATTTACCAAACCCTATTGTGTCTGTGTTTTGGCCTTGACCAGAAAGGTCCTTCAGTTAGTATTGCCTTTTTTCCCTTTCACCTACTGCCACATTTTGTTCAGTAATGTGAGCCTCAGTGACTCTTGTTTGGTTTGCATGCTGCACTAGTTTGGAGTCCGTTGAAACCTGAGATTACATACATCCAAATTAGTCCTGTGGAATGCTGTTATTCTATGGAAAAAGTGAGTGTTTTTCTCCTTTCCCTCCCTGGAATGTTTGGGATGATGTGTTATATATCCTCATGGTTCCATTTTGAACATAAGAGAAAATAGGATTTTAGTGAACTTACCATTAAATTATTTTCTCTTTAGTCTGTATGGAACACAGGACTCCCACCTGGGGAAAAATCTACCTGTGTTTGTCCCCGGGGGTAGAGTAGTTTTAGCATCTTAGCCTAGCAGGCTTCCTTTTCTTCTTTCCTGCTATTTTTGTTCTCTGGTACTAATCACACATGAATCTGGTGGGTGGGGGGTTGAGCTGGAGGAAGAGGAGGGAGCCTCTGTCCCAAAGAACCTGTCTTTTTTGAAGTGCTCTGCCCTCCTGGAGGGGAGGGAGCTCAACCCTCCCATGGTTCCTGTGTTAGGTGGTTTCTGTGTTTCATATGTACTAAAGAGAAAATTATTTAATAGTAAGTTCATTAAAATCTTACTTTTTGTGTGCTTACTGATGAATCCTTTTCTTTTAGTCCATGTACAACACAGTACTTCCCTCCCATAGAAAAACAACTATTTGAGTCCTGGGCAGGGGGTCCTCTTGAGGCCTCTAATTCAGGGGATTCCCTTCCTTGCTTCACTTCCGTTTTTTTCTTTGAACTTTAATATATTTTAAAACTGATTTATACTGTTGGATTAAATGAACTAGAGAGGGAGCCTCTGAGAGTCTTTTAAGGAGAGTTACCTTCCCTCCTGCAGGAGGATACTTTATTCCATAATTACTCCAGGATTTATTGGTAAGAACACAAAATCCCCATTTAAAGAAACATGTATCATTAGCTAAAGACCAGCAGGTGCATAGTTCAGGAGATATCCAAATTTTATTTTATTATCTGTATGGTTAGGTTTGTAATGGAGGTGCAATATTGCTAATTTATGCAAATGAAGCCCTTAGTGTAGCATAAGGTGACCAGATTTTTTAAATGAAATCCGGGGACATTTTTTTTTCTCCACACCCTATCCACTTCCACACACTTCCCACACCCTGTCCACTTCCACACACCCTGTTCACCCTCACACCCTGCCCACCCTCTATCCACCCTCACACCCTGTCCACCCTCTATCCACCCTCACAGCCTGCCCACAGTCTGTCCACCCTCACACCCTGTCCACCTTCTATCCACCCTCACACCCTGTCAGCCCTCACACCCTATCTACACACTGCCCACTCTGTCCACCCTCACCACACACTGCCCACCCACACACCCTGTCCACCCTCACACCCTATCTACACATTGCCCACTCTGTCCACCCCCACCACACACTGCCCACCCTTACACTCTGTCCACCCTCACACCCTGCCTACACATGGCCTACTCTGTCCACCCTCACACCCTGCCCACACTCTATCCACCCTCACACCCTGCCCACCCTCACACCCTGCCCACACTCTATCCACCCTCACACCCTGCCCACACTCTATCCACCCTCACACCCTGTCTACACACTGCCCACACTCTGTCCACCCTCACACACTGCCCACACTCTATCCACCCTCACACCCTGTCTACACACTGCCCACACTCTGTCCAGCCTCCAAACACACTGCCCACCTTCACACCCTGTCCACCCTCACACCCTGTCTACACACTGCCCACACTCTGTCCACCCTCACCACACACTGCCCATCCTCACACCCTGTCCACACACTGCCCACTCTGTCCACCCTCACCACACAGTGCCCATCCTCACACCCTGTCCACACACTGCCCACCTTCACACCATCCACACACTACCCACCTTCACACCATCCACACACTACCCACCCTCACACCCTGTCCACCCTCACACCCTGTCACCACACTCTGTCCACCCTCACACCCTGTCCACACCTTGCCCACGCCCTGTTCATGCTCACACCCTGTCCACCGTCACACCCTGCCCACACCCTGTTCACCCTCACACCCTGTTCACCCTTCACACACTGTCCACCCTGCCCCTCTCCACACTGCCCACACTGTCCACTTCCACACACTGAAATTCTGAGCTGTTAACATTTTGAGTGCCAGAAGGGTGTACACACAGATACATCTGATTGCAGAGCAATGCATTGCACACCACTTTGGCACTCAATGGGTTAATGTTTTCTCATAGTAATGCACCCATCTAGCACTCAAAGAGTTATTAAAGTTTTCATTAAAATGTGTGATTATGATGACTAATTTTACAGTAAGAAAACATTAACCCTTTGATTTGAATGCCAAAGAGGTGTGCAGTGCATTGCTCTTTAATCAGTTTCACACACTTCTGGCACTCAGAAAGTTAACCCTTTGAGTGACAAAAGGGTATCCTGTGCATTGTGAAGCAATGCATTGGATACCCCACTGGCACTCTAAGGGTTAAGAGCATCTTAGGGTGATTAAGGGTGAAAACAAGCTTATGTACTGCTCCTGCCCTCCTGAGTCTTGAACTTTTTGTTTTAAAGTATACAGGATACATGTCCACTGCACACACGTGGTTAGAAGGAAAAGTACTAAGTGTGATTTACATTTTGAATGCTAGAGGAGTGTGAAATGCATTGAACAGCAATGTGTTGCACAGCCCTTTGGCACTCAAAGTGTTAATATTTCTCATAGTAAAATTAGTAACCTGGATCAGAAGGGCCATACACATATTAACTCATACACACACACACACACACACACACACACACACACTCTCACACACACACACACACACACACACACACACACTACCTCAAAGTCACACTTATACACACACACACACACACACTACATTCAATTGATACATGCATGCATACATACACACACACAAATACTACCCCACACCCCTACATACATACATACATACATACTTATATACATACATACATACTACCTGACACTCATATACATAAACACACACATGCACACACTATCTTGAACTGATACATACATACATATATAATACATACACATGCACCCACAAACACAACCTCACACTTACACTACCTCATACTCATACACACACACACACACAGTACCTTGGACTCATATAAAGCCACAAACTAACAGAAATACACTTCCTGAAACACAATTTACCTGAAATTCATACATACATACATACTTCCTCACACTCACAGATACATACATGCATTACCTCACATTTACTCATTGTATCACAGACACATTATCCTTCATCAACACTATAAAACTAGGGTGACCACGGGTCCCGGAACGTCCGGGACTGTCCCTTATTTCAGGGCTATGTCCCGCGTCCCGGGTCATCTTCAACCAGGACAATGAAGTGTCCCGGAATGAAGCCAAGCCGCCCTGGATGTCAGCCTGCAAGCAATGTGTCACATCATGGACGCCGCGAGGGAGCGCTTAGTAGCTCTCCCTCGCGGCGTCCATGATATGACACACCGCTTGCAGGCTGACATCCAGGGCGGCAATGCAGCTTACCTGATCTCCTGGAGGCAAGCGCTCTAGTAATACAGAGCGCTGGGAGATGACATCATCTCCCAGCGCTCTGCATTACTGAGCACAGCGCGCGGGAGCTTCAGCTCTGTGCCGGAGGAGGCACAGAGCACTTTCCACGCCGCTAGACCACCAGGGACTCAAGGTATGAAGGGGCAACTAGGGTGACCACGTCCCGGAATGGCAGAAGGGAAATGTGGTCACCCTATATAAAACACACACATGCACACACAACTCCTTAGTTGATTACCACTGACCTGCCTTCATACTGGATGTCAATGACTCTCCCCAACATGTTTATTAAATAAAACGAGTAGGGCTTCAGTTATGCTGTAGCCTTTGCTACAATGCAAAGGGACCACATGAGAGAGGAAGTTCCATCCCCCAACTTCCATGACCCTCCCACATATTCAGCCGGTCAGATGGAACTGGGTCTAGGTGATAACAAGCAGTCCCCATTACATTTTGAAGCTGCTCATACATATGTTTTATGCAGGTGATGTAAATGGGAACAACCATATACTTTATATAATTGGAATATCCCTTCATACGTGCTCTCCATATGAATTCTTTGTAATGGAGCCTTTTTACCCTTTGAGTGACAGAGGGGTGCCCAACACACTTCAGAAAAATGTGCTGAGGACCCCTCTGGCACCCAGAGGGTTAAGTTAAGAGGCTTCATTACAAATAATTTATATGGGGAGCACATATGAAGGGATATTCCAGTTATATAAAGTATATGTTTTTTTCAATGCACGTTTTTAACATATTTCTGTACACATCCAACCAAAAGAGAGGGAGGGGATGAATCTTAGTATTATGTATTAACCCTTTGATTGCCAGAGGTAGCCAGTGCATTGCAACACAACTAGTTGCATATCTTTCTGGCACTCAAACGGTTAACTGTTATTATCTGCCAATAGGATTGTTCAGTTCCCATATCTTAAAACCTTACCTTGTGGATGTGCATGGCTGCCATTCATTTCTGCAGAAGATGAATCCAGCAGGCCAAAAAGAGGAGGGGCTCTTGTAACTTCATAGTTAGAGAGCTCCGCTGCCCCATGTCTTAATACTCCCTCCCACACATGCAAAAGCGCTAGGACCACAGGAACAGTTCTTACACGTGCCCTAAACAGGTTGTTTTGCATAAGAGGTAAGGCATAGATCTCCTTGTTTGTCCAGCTCTACATGCCTTGCATGATATGCCGCTCCGCTGTCCTACACACTACAGCCAATGAGAGAGGAGGATCCTGGCAAGACTCTCCTCTCTCATTGGCTGTCATCTCAACTTGTTGGAAAGGCAGTAGAAGTCAGATACACCGTACCTAATGCCTTCCTATTGCTATGGCTGCATATTTAGATCCGGGAACACATTCTAGCCGGGGACAGTACCCTCAATCTGGGGACTGTCCCCGGAAACCGGGGACGTCTGGTCACCCTAGTGTAGCACAGGGATTAATTAGCATATGAAATCATACCAAGAAAAACATTTACTTTTTCACAAATAAAAGTATACATATCTCATAAACAATACATCTGCTGGTCTTTGGGCTAATACAGCATACAAGCATTGCTTTGCGAAGTATTGACTCTGATCCTCAAGAGGAATATCTTGTTAAGTATTTGAAGGGTCATCAAAAATAGACAGGAAATCATGGTTCACAATGTGATGGAGTTGTCTCCAGGATGCAGTGGGTTAACCCTTTGAGTACCAGCAAAAGAGCTCGCCGCTTGGCCCGCAAAGCCTTAAAACAGAGCCCTGATCTTAAAGTTGCATCTAGATTGTTTGCATTTTGGCAGATCAGTGATTACATTGTGAGTAGAGATGTTTAAAGCCTGCAAAAAAAATAACATTATGGGGAGTTTTTTTAATAAAATATTGCAAACATTTTCCAAAACTATATAACCTTTTATAACCCTCGGATTATAACCCACATTGATTTCCACTGTTTCCACTCATGCCTTCTAATGTGTGATAATTTGTGTTGTTGCTGCTTTGCAAGGCGCTTAGCTGTAGTGAGTAATCTATAATTCTTTGTTTTGTATGTGGGAAAGTCAAGGTAAATATGTGTACAAAAGATAATCTTTTTTTATCTATCTCCTGTTTTTTACTCTAACAGCTGCCTGCAGTGGTAAACTGGAACAGCATACAGAAAGGAGAGGGGTCATTTATAGTCCAGCCTGGCCTCTGAACTACCCCCCAACCATGAACTGCAGTTGGTATATCCAAGGAGATCATGGTGATGTCATAACAATTAGGTAATGTATGTAGTATATTGGAATCAGTAGCATCAAAAAACATCCTACCTAAAATGTACCATAGGTATATAAATCCCGATGGGTGCTTTTCTTGGTAGATAAGGTGCAACATTTTTGCTCCAATTTTGCTAATCGTAACATATTTTATACATATATATATATATATATATATATATATATATAAAAATAAAATTATAGATGTCTCATGAAGCTTGTTCTCAACCAGGGTACCATGACAAATATCTATTATTATTAGTATTATTATTATTCTTTATTTATATAGTGCCAACTAATTCTGCAGCACTGTACAACAGGGAATAGACATACAGAGATATTAAATATTACAAATTAAATGTGTAGAAGAGACGGATCAGAGGGCCCTGCTCATGAGCGCTGACAGTCTAGAGGAAGGTGGGTTGGACACAGAAGGAGTAAGTGTCTCCTGCCACATGAACTGCCAGTCAGTGGGTGGGAGAGAGAAGTGCTGATAATGTTTATGGAGGTAGTTGATGGGCTTCCCTGAAGAGGTGAGTTTTCAGGGAGCATCTGAAGGCTGGGGGAGAGTCTGATGGGGAGGGGGAGGGAATTCCAGACAGAAATCAGCTTGCTATGTTTTGTTTTGTCCCCATCGTGGAAAGACTAGAAGTGGTTTCAGCGGAATTTTATTTGTCTTCCTCTGGATGAACAAAAGGGATGTGGCAAATTTGAACTTGTAAACCAGGGTCTTTTTTTTTCTGTCACAACAGCTGTATAAGTATCTAATTGTCTAAACATCTAACATTGTTCTGAGTGAACCAAAAAGCCCCTCTGCATGACTCTACCAAGTCACCACATGTCTAGCCTACCGGATGGTGGCTTCTTATGGAGGTTATGTTTGGATGCTCTCACACCCCTCCCATACCTTCTGGTCTAGCTCCTGGTGTGAGGAATATAATAAATAGTGTGACAGAGATGGGCTGAGTTTGTGGGCCATATGCACAAAAGAAATGAAGAGATTTTATGGCAAACCAGCTGCATTCTTTAGGCAAATAAAATAAACTTCTGGTGACAAGTCTACTTAAACTGGGATCAAATCAGACCTCCCTGCCCTACTTCATAAGAAGCTGACAGTGAATTCAAATATATCACCCATACCTCAGGATCAGTGCTGGAGTTAGACTCCTTATCTATTGTAACATTCGTGTTTGTAATGGATGGGTGCTTGAAACAAAGCACTACATCTTAAAATAGAGGCTGATATCATAACAAACAGATAGGCCCATCTGTACGAGCAGGAAATTGATTGCTGCCAGAGTGTCGTAGATAACCATGGGTGGAGATTTGAAAAAACTAGTTAATTAACAATGGTGCTAAGGATATTGAATTAAATCCAATATATGCAGTTTGTAAGAGGCAATATTTTAACCCTGATGCAGAATGTATCTCATAACTTTTAACTTTAGTAAAAGTAGTATGCCAGTGAGAGTGCTCTGACCTTTTGTTCCCTTGCTTTGCATTAAACAGTTTTAAGAATTTTGACCTAGAAGATTCTCATAAGTGTGCAGTTGACTGGTTATTGATTGGTCCATCATCTAGAAGGGAAGAATACAAAGTGTGTGGATCCTCCATTCCTCCTGCCTTTACCTCCTCACGAGATCATGTCTGGATATTTTTTCATTCTGATGCTTCAAGCTCTGGACAGTCTCAGGGATTTCGCCTGTCATACATTAGAGGTACAGTAAAACATAGTTTGAAGGAAACTGGCATTCTGGTTATAGTATATTATGTTTGGAATTAATAATATAAAAATATGTGTTGTAGGATACTTTACATGTGTAATAAATAAATAAAATAAGCAATAGTTGATTCTAGGACAAAATTATTGCACTTGGCGTAAATCTGTATTTTGATGGCTAATCTGTAAGTGATTGTAGGTTGCAGTATAAATACATACATTTGGAGGCATTCCCCAGACTCAGGATTTTTTCCTCTTACTGGTGCTTGCTTATATGATAACTAGCGTAAAAGCCCGTGTACGCGGGCCAAGGTCCGGGTGATGTTAACGCTTTGAATGCCAGAGGGGTACGCAACACATTGCTTTGCAATGCATTGTGTACACCTCTAACACTCTAAAGGTTAAGAGGCCAGTCCTGCTCTGTGTACTGCCACCGCCTCACTGGCGGCGCACGTGATGCAGTCATGCGCTGTTAAGACTGCCTGAATGCATGGAATACTCCCAGCATTCTGTGCGTTTGGGCAATCTCTACTATGAATGAACGCATTGGACAAACATTCTTGCGTTTTATTATATAGGATAAGAGGGCTAACATGTATGTATATATTTATATGGCACCATGCAGTGGGTGCAGCACCTTGCAACAGAAGTTTGTCGCAACAAATAAAAAGGGATACAGTAAGTGTCACAGTCATAGAAACGATAAGAGAGAGATCCCTGCCCCAAGGAACTTAGTCTAAATGGGTAATAGGAGACAGACAGAGTATGAGGGTGTCAGCTGCTGTGATTACAAGTGCTGAACGTCTACCTGAAAGATACTAGACTACACAAATAGGGCTAATGTCCTGTATACACACAGTCTGAGTGTCTTTATCATCATTGAAATACAGATATACGTTGCTGTCACTAATGGCTTTCTGGGACTTGTTTTCTGGTGTTATTTATTTGTGTATAGGAGGTTATTTATCAAGTAGTGGAGAAGTCCGATAAACTCCACTGCTTCCCACCACAGTCATTGATTGAAATCTTCAGAAATTCATCAATGATACAATGTTTTTCGTTCGTTAATGCAAGTATATAAGTAAATCATTGCAGAGATCCAAAATATCCATACTATGTCCTTATGTGCATTTGTTGTCCTTTAAAGCGGAACTACCACCTATTAGAAACATTGCCCCAAATAATTAACCATCTTGCAACTAGCTGCTCAGTAGGTCTAGTCGCCAGAATTATTACCGCGTTCATGAGATTTATAGACTGCTCCGGGAATGACAGGCAGGAAGAAGCGCAGACATCTTTCCATAGTGACGTCCGCGTGCCTGCGCTGTCAGTCCCTTTTGTACCCGAACGGCTCCTAGCAATGCCTCCTAGAGCAGGCTTGGACTGACAGCACAGGCACGCAGACGTCACTATGGAAAGATGTCTGCGCGGTTTGCTGCCTGTCATTTCTGGAGCAGTATATAAATCTCATGAACGCGGTAGCGCTAGTTGCCAGATGGTAAATTATTTGGGGCAATGTTTATGATAGGTGGTACTTCCGCTTTAAGGACGAGATTAGGTATTCAAAGCACTGTAAATCACTGCATATCCCTTGGATCATTTAAGTTCTAACCCTTTCGGTGCCAAAGGCGTGGGCAACACATTGCCCACCCCTCTGACACTGAAAGGGGTATTACTGTGTATGCCCATGCCACTGACTGGCATATGATACTCCAGAAGGTAGAGAATGAAAATGGAGTGTTTACTGTGGTGTATCCCCGATCTTTCTCATTGACAAATAAGGAAATACAAGAAATAATTAACCTACTGATACATTGGTGCAATGGGAAAATATTTTTATACATTTTTTTTTCCTGGTGTATTCATATGATACCATTTAACCAACGGAATGCTAGAGACTACAACAGTGCATTGCTTTGTAATGCATTGAAGATGTCGGTAGTGGCCGGGGAGGGGTGGGGGTTAATAAATAGACCCCATAATAGCTTATTTAGTGTTAATGTAAAATAATTATTGGTTATTCCACTCCAAATTCAGTGAAAATAGAATATTTAGTCCGTACACTTGCAAAATATCCATGAGAGGCAGACTTTACATTTAGAATGTAGTCTTCTGTTGAAGGATGGATTGCTGGGGCTATTAAATTAACATTTTATTTGCCCTAATTATATAACAAAGTACTTTGCCTCACTTTTGATCTCCAGGCTAATTCATTTATTTTTATGCATAGTGGCAGAGACTGGACTTTAACCAAAATGCACTTTTAATATAAAATTCTTTAATCACATTGCCTCTAAATGAAATTTGGACATGCAAGGTCAGTTTAGCTCACTTATAATTCTTACTGTAAAATGTTTGATTGTATTTGATCGTCAGCTTTCCAATGATAAAAAAATGTCTTGTGAGAGGTATACATCACTTTCATTTTTTTTTTTCATTTACCACTTTCTTTGATACTCTTCTCAGTGTATCTACACAGAAAACCTTTCATACAATTTTCTTTTAACCCTTTGGGTGACAGCCTTGTAAAATTCACAGGGTTGACAAAGTGTACCTACAAGACCAATCTCATTAAATTTACAAGGTCCCGCTTAGAAGATTCTCCCTGCACTTCCGGTGCAGTGAGAAGCTTTAAACTGGCCCTGCATATGGGGACTATTAAGACTATTACTTAATATTTTCTCTCTCTTTTTTGGAAACTATCCACTATTGATGGGACTCAGGGAACTTGGCTTAAATGGTTAATGACCGGCATTTACTCAACACAGCTCTAGGGTCTCCTGCTATTCCTTCAGTACTACTTATATATCTTTCTACTCTTCGATGTGACTTAGGGAACGGGAACTTAGCTTTAAACATTAGTGCTGGCATCTATAGTACTTAGCACCGCTCTGTGGGTTTCCCGCTATCCCTTTGAATTCTATCATTTGCTTTACATCGACATACTAAAGGGTCATATTACAGTTTCATTGATACAAGCTTATGTTTGTTTTATGCTCATACACCTAGACTATGAGTTGCATAGACATAGGGAGATGAGAATGGATATCAAGAAACCGATGGCTTGATATACTGCTGAAATACCTACTCTTTCCTTTATTGTGCAGGTGATATATATCACCTACACTTTTAATCACCCCTGAAGCTTATATAATACACTAGTATGTTTTAAATGGATTTATTAAAAGTTATATTTTAATGATACTGAATGTATATGGGCCTTTCAGACACAGAAGTGATCTCTGTTACCATTAAGGGTGGGTAGTCCAAACATTGACCTCTGCTTTGACCTCTGGGTAGTCCAAACTTTGATCTCTGCTCAATTGTTGTTTGTTGTTTCCAACTTTAAGTAGCGTGAGAAGTGGAATCATCAGAGATAACTAGTTAACTCTCTATGTTTCATAATCACCCTGCTCCCACACATACCCAAACACTACCAAAACTAACACTAAAAGTGCCCCCCTCTACTAGACCTAACCTTACAATACAATAACTCCCCCACTAGACCTAAAACTACCCATAAAGTGCTCATCCCTTCACTAGACCTAACTGTAATCTATGACCAATTCCTCCTCACCACGTTTCACATATGAATCACTTACCTTGATGTCAGAGGTCCAGTGGTGTCCTCCGTGCTCTGGTCTTTATAAATCTTCCTCCAAACCTAGCCACCGTTGCCTTCCCCACTAATAACCCCCTCCCCCCCTTTAGTCCTGATTAGAGGTTTGACAAAGCCTGACACGCTGCTCCCATTGGCTGGGAGGTGGGGTTATGCAGGGCACAATCTGTAACAAAAGACAAAAAAAAAAACAGCACTGAAGGTCTCCTTTAAACGTAGTATTGATCAATAATTATTCTCCTTCACCCCCATCACGTGCTCATATGAAAAGGTACTCATGCCTTGGAGCATTTACAGACTCCCAGCCAATCGGAATCTAGATGGAGAGGTCATGCATGCACCCCTACATATATCCAATGAAGGAGGGATGATATCTGGATTCGTGGCCCTTCCATCTAGACCCTGATTGCCTCAGTGGTGAGGTTAGGAGGACTGATTTGGAGGGGTTATTATAGGCAGAGGAGGCTGCTGCAGTGGGGGTGATAGTTTTTTCTTTTTCTGTTTGTTATTCTGGTTTGGAGCAAGATGCAGGAGGACCAGGGCATAGAGGAAACAACTGGACCTCCATCATCAACGTAAGTTATTTACATGTCAAACATGCGGGGAGGGGGAATTGGGCCTAAATTGGTGTTAGGTCTAGTTGAGGGGAGATACTTTTATTGGAAGGTATACTGTGGGGCTTACTTTGCCATGCATTGCATAGTCTTTCAGCACCCAAAGGGCTAATTTTATCTTTGTGCTTTATTCTTTAGGATGGTGTCCATTGTGATTTTTATGAATTCATATGGGGGCTTTGGCCCCATATCAATTCTTCTGTGTGTTTCTGGTGTTATCCAGTTGCTCATGCTTGTGGGTTTTTACCGCAGTTCTGTTGTTCAGCAATGATTTTTAACATGAATTGGGGACTCTACCTCTGGGTTTTGTAGGTGTAGAATGGCAGAAAATGTATCCCGTAACTTGTGTTAACAGCCCCTGCATACAATAAAATGGCACTTTGTATGTGCTGTTCCATTGATTTATGTTGGCGTTAATCTAGCGACAGTCGTGCATTTTTATCTTGCAGTAGTTGGTCACTGCACAAGTAATAGAATACCATCTGTGTTTTAAAAGTACACTGACATTTTTCTTTCTCTTCCATCCCTAACAGAATCAAGCCTTGGGTAGGTAACCAATATGATGACCTGGAAGTCACTCGCTGCCTTTCCTTATTTTCCCCTCCTCAAGCCAGTGTTCTATGAACTTCCTGGTTGAGTCTGAGGACCTTGAAGACTCACTCGTGAAAAATTGTAGTTAGTGTAGTTTTGTGTTTCTGGCACCCCCTACATTGTTAAAACTCACACCAGTAAGCTTCCATTTTTCTATGAAAGGCAGTGTATAATGAATACAGTAGGAAACTCCATAGTTTTCAATAATTTTGGTACATGGAAGATAGAGATGTTAAAAAAATCTATTTTTCTTTTTCCTCCAAATCCTGGAGATTTATGCATATCAGTTTGGGGGGTAGAAAGACAAGTGAACCCTCATTTTATGTACTTTGATATCTACTTTCAATGATTGTATGCTTTTTAGAGGGGTATTTTGATGCTATGGAGTAATTACACTTTCAAACTATGTTTATTTTATTTTGGTTATGTCAATGAAAATGTAAACTGAAATTCTGTTATGAGTTGTTACCCACTTAGGGTGCCAGGAAAGATCATACATATTGGGTATCTGTGTATTCAGGAGATATGTGGCATTCATATTTCATCCTATTTTTTTGTTTGTTTCTTATGTTAAGTTTTACCATGTAATCAATGGAAGGTGCATTATTAGTTGAAAATATAATTTTGCAAGACTGATAATCAGGGGTCTGTGCAGGCCATGCATGTAGGTAAAACTGTACGTATTTGTTCTTTTGTATTCAAGGAGTCAGGGTTTTTCAAAATAATTTACTTTGACAAACAACATATACAGTAATGTGCAAACGTTTTAGGCATTTGTGAAAAATGCTGTAAAGTAAGAATGCTTTAAACAATAGACATAGTAATAGTTTATTATTTATCAATTAATAAAATGCATAGTGAGTGAACAGAAGAAAAATCTAAATCAAATCAATATTTGGTGTGACCACCCTTTGCCTTCAAAACAGCATAAATTCTTCTAAGTACATTTGCACAGAGTTTTTAAAGGAAATTGGCAGGCAGGTTGTTCCAAACATCTTGGATAAGTAACCACAGTTCTTCTGTGGATGTAGGCAGCCTCAGTTGCTTCTCTCTCTTCATGTAATCCCAGACAGACTCAATGATGTTGAGATCAGGGCTCTGTGGGAGCCATACCATCACTTCCAGGACTCCTTGTTCTTCTTTACATTGAAGATAGTTAATGACTTTTGCTGTATGTTTGGGGTCATTGTCATGCTGCAGAATAAATGTGGGGCCAATCAGATGCCTTCCTGATGGTACTGCATGAAGCATAAGTATCTGCCTGTACCTCTCAGAATTGAGAAGACCATTAATTCTGACCAAATCCCCAACTCCATTTGCAGAAATGCAGCCCCAAACTTGCAAGGAACCTCCACCATGCTTCACTCTTGCCTGCAGACACTATTCTTGTACTGATTTCCAGGCGTTTGGTGAACAAACTGTATTCTGCTACAGCCAACTATTTCAGATTTTCACTCATCAGTCTAGGGCGCCTACTGCCATTTTTCTGCACCCCGGTTCCTGTGCATAGTTGAGTTGCTTGGTCTTGTTTCCACGTCAGAGGTATAGCTTATTGGCCACAAGTCTTCCATGAAGACCACTTCTGACAAGACTTCTTTGGACAGTAGATGGGTGTACCAGGGTCCCACTGTTTTCTGCAAATTCTGAGCTGATGGCACTGCTGGACATCTTCCGATTGCAAAGGAAACTAAGCATGATGTGTCTTTCATCTTCTACACTAAGTTTCCTTGGCCAACTACTGCATCTACATTCCTCAACGTTGCCTGTTTCTTTGTGCTTCTTCAAAAGAAATTTGACAGCACATCTGGAAACCCCTGTCTGCCATGAAATTTCTGCCTGGGAGAGACCTTTCTGTTGCTGTATAACTACCTTGTGTCTTGCTGCAGTGCTCAGATTTGCCATGGTGTATGACTTTTGACATTAAATTGTCTTCAGCAACCTCACCTTGTTAGCTTACCTGTTTCATATAAATGTTTAATCATACACCTGGCTATATGCCTACAAAATCCCTGACTTTGTTCAAGTGTACCTAGAAGAACAGAGGGTGTTTTGAAGGCAAAGGGTGGTCACACCAAATATTGATTTGATTTAGATTTTTCTTCTGTTCACTCACAATGCATTTTGTTAATTGATAAAAATAAACTATTTTTGAAAGCATTCTTACCTTATAGCATTTTTTCACACCTGCCTAAAACTTTTGCACATTACTGTATGTAAACATGAAAACTGTTATCACAGCACAATATCAGAGATTCACTTAAATAGGCTTGATTATTATTAAAGTCATTAAAACATTATGCTCTTGTAAGACCTCCAGTACTATATTGCTGTTAGGCCCCAGGCACTAGAATGTTGATGGCATTTTGCAGTCACACCAAGTGTCGGTGTTTAGTGAATTTCCCCAGTTTACCTTACTAACCTTTCTCTGCTTTTTCTGAATAGGAAAAATGGGTCTGAGTTCCTGCCCTGATGAAGAGTTCTTGTGTGGAAATGGTAAATGTATTCCCAACTCATGGAAGTGCAACTCCGTAGATGAATGTGGCGATAACACTGATGAACGCAATTGTACTGCCCCATCCACAGAATTGCACACAAGCCTCTGTCCTTTTGGAACATTCCCATGTAGTGTTGCTCATTCTACACAGTGTTTGTCCAATGAACTACGCTGCAATACAGTGAAAGACTGTAGTAGTGGCTCTGATGAAGAAAACTGTCCTGATCTCTCATGTGGTGGAAAGCTCAGCAATTTTTATGGTTCCTTTGCATCTCCAGACTTCTTTCATATTAACCACAGAGGGACAGATCTCCAGTGCACTTGGTATGTAGATACTCAAGATAATCGCCATGTAATCCTGCAAATGGATTTACAACTAGGATACAGTGACTTTGTACGTGTATATGATGGCATAGGCGAAAGAAGTGATAGACTCATGCAAACACTCTCATATCGCAACAATAGGCATACTGTCACTGCAGAATCTGCAAATGGCCAACTCACCTTGTTGTACCATGCACGATCAAAGAGTATGGGCCATGGTTTTAATGCAACTTACCAAGTCAAAGGTTACTGCTTACCTTGGGAGCATCCTTGTGGAAGTGAAGAGGGATGTTTTTCTGATAGCCAACGCTGTGATGGTTGGTGGCACTGCCCTAACGGTAAAGATGAAGAAAGTTGCCCAGCCTGCCAAAGCAATGAGTACCCATGTGAAGGAGGGAGTGGACTCTGCTACTCCTCACTTGACAGGTGCAATAACCAGAAGAACTGCCCTGATGGCTCTGATGAGAAGAACTGTTTTAGCTGCCAACCAGGCAATTTTCACTGTGGCACAAACCTGTGTATATTTGAGACCTGGCGCTGTGATGGTCAAGAAGATTGCCAGGATGGAAGTGATGAACTAAACTGCTTGGTGATAGTGCCTAGAAAAGTAATTACAGCTGCACTTATCGGCAGCCTTGTGTGTGGATTACTTCTAGTAATTGCCCTGGGCTGTGCATTCAAACTGTATTCGCTACGTAGCAGAGAGTACAGGTGAGCAAGTCTGTTAGCAGTCATTGTACTAGGGTTCAATGCTTCTCCAGGTCATGGGCTCACAATACAATGAAACAAGTACCCCACTAAAAGTCAGATTCCCCAAATATCCATATGAACAGAGGCAAAGAGGAACAATACTGGGGAAAGCAATTGCACCACAGAGGACACATCCAAAGTTCACACTTATAAAAATTGGTCTTTTTACCCTAGTGGCCCTCAACCAATTTTTGCTCAAGGCACTCTTAACACACAATCTGGAACTTTCGGGACAAACCTAACATATTTAATGTAATTTATCAATTGCATAGTAAAGGGTAGAATACATAAATATACAGGTATTATTAGATCTCACAATCATATTTATAAAAATAAACACATAGTGCATAACAATTTCTATATTTGTACAGTTAAAAGAAAATATTCAGATTTTTGTCAAAGTATTCATAGAAAACATGGGGCACCCTAATTTCATGTCCGTGGCACACCAAAGTGCTTGGCTGAGAATCACTGTTTTTAACTTTAGGATACTAGAGAGATTAGGTTTTGTATGTCCCCCCATGTGCAGTTGGTTTGCCAGAATTTCCACTTTTTATGTTGCTGCTTATACATGGGAGCTCAAGTTCCAGCCCCACACATTTTCTGTACTTCTTAAATGTATAGTAATAGTTTATTATTTTACCATTTCATTAATGTATTTTACTTGCTTTTTAATAATTCTGTTAATATACTGTTAATCAGTGAGTTCAATCCTTCCTTGCACGTTCAGTGATGTGAGCCCTCTACATGTACTGTGTAAAAGTCTGCAATTTTACATGAGTCATGAAAACTGTTCAGAATGGAGAGTGAAACACAGATTTCCTATGATCTCATGCCGATTCAGTTTTGATGCTCTATATACTGCAAGTAGAGCGTAGATCTCTCCTCCATCATGCTCTGACAGTGCCTCTATGTGTACTAGGAGTGAGTGTCTGCCCTGCATGATGCCATCTCACTCCATTGTTCCAAGAGTGGACAATATATGCTAAGACATGAGCTTATTAACATTTCATCACACTAATTGTTCTCAACTAGGTATAATAGAGCATAAGTGTAGGTTGTCAATTTTGTTCTATGAAAATATAAATACATAGTTCTTAGGTCTCACAATCAGAATGACAGAAGCAGTCATATTGTGTTTAACAATTGCCACAAGTGTACATTCTGTTTCAAATATATATTCTTTGTCACCTACTATCAGACCTACGAACATTATAGTTATGTTTGCAGTACCCTCCTTTACTTTCTTTTCAAATGTTGTAAAATGCTGCTGGTGCTCTGAAAATGGCAGATTGCTTATTAAAGGTGCCTGTAGCAAAAACAAGGTTGAGAAATATTGTTCCATACCATTGAACCCTAAATCATTATTGAAGAGCACAGAGTAAGCCTCCCCACCATTTTCTCTATTGCCCACTGTGGAACTCCGGAACCACGTGATAAAGTATCTTCTGTCTAAGAGGGCAGGGCGCTCAACTAAAAAGGCTTTCTGCAGGTGGATTCTCCCTCTGTAACTCCTTTACCCCCACCAGATATGCTCAGTTTTAAAAGTGACCTAAAACATGTGCATCAGGGCAAATATTTCTCTTAGCTAGCCCTCTTTTCTTCATTTAAATGGAGCTGTATAATTCCCCCCCATTAGGCTGGCTCCTATCTCTGGCCTTCTTGATGGATATGGACCAGAGTTCAGGCTTTGCAGGGGGCATTGTCTGTTAGAGTATGGCTTTCTCGCTCATCAATTTTTCCTCTTCACTTTGCTTGGCTATGTCTAAGCAACAATTATGTATAGGAGCCTGATGATTGAAGAGAATTAGGGTTTTCAGAGTGCACTGTTCCTGTGTTTATACCCCGTCAGCCACAGTCTGAGAGTCTGTGTTAGAATTGCATTCTTTTCTGTCAGCCCTATTTCCCTTCCTCTTCAGAGGTGGTCTTTTTCTTGATTTTCTGACATTTTCCTCATTTCCTTCATTATGGGTCAATAGCATCTTTGCTAAATGGGCGTTTGCAGCGGCCATACTAGATGGGGCATTGGAAAGTAAAAGTTACGTTTTCTGCCTCTCTCATAGAGTCTGGTGCACAAGTGAGGGCTTAGTCTTTTACCCATGTTTACTATAGTTAAAGGGCACCTCCACCCCTTATAGTGACAGATAATGAATGTGATGGCTGGAGTGACACCACTCTATTACAAGCTTTCCGTAGTTTGCAGAAAGAAAAAACTGCGGATGCAGTTCTGTTCTGCATTTGAACTGTTTCAAATGTTTTGTTCTTACACCCTTCAGGGGTGGACATTTCTGCCAGAGAACAAAATTCAGTCATCTCAGCAGGTGCCTCAGACCTTACTTTGCTCATCCACAATGGTGGGGCAGTACATCATGGTGCTGAGGTATCTAATCTTTGCCTTGAAGGCAGTCCCATTTCTGGGCATGAGATTTACTATTCTTCAGGGTCAGGTCTTTTTGCTGGAGGACACAATTCAGTTGTTGTCTTGGCAGGTGTTACAGTACTTCTCCCATCAGCACATGAAGGTGTGAGGTTATCTGATCTCTGCCTTGGAGATGGTCCTCTTTCTCCAGTTCCTCATTGTGGAACTGCAGCTGGAGATTTGCAAGAATTGGTCCAGCCACCTTGGGCCTTCAGATCGCTCATGGCCTTTGGCCCAAGAGAAGTTCTGGAACTTACAGCAATTTAATTAGCTCTGCTGCATTGTTCTCAATGCAGTGGCTGTGGTCTACATCAACTGTCAAGGAGGGACCAGGGATATAGCCGTATGGCCAAATGTTCGGTTAATTCTCTTTTGGGCAGAGGCTCTTGTTCGAGCTTTTTTTCTTCGCTGTTCACATTGCTGGAGTAGACAACATTGTTGTGGTGGACTTTCTCAGCCATCAATGTCTAGATCCTGGGAATTGTAAACTCAGCAGACTCTATAGTCTGTCTGCGGGGTCTTCTGACCATGGATCTAATGGCCTCTCATTTGAACCCACAAGGTTCCACTGTTTTTGTTCAGATCCTGGGAACCTCTTGCTCCAGCGGTGGAAGCAATGGCCTTTCTGTGGCAGTTTCCCCTTATGTATTTTTTTCCTTTGCTTCCCAGATTATTGAAAAAAGTCAGGATGGAGTGGGCTCATGGAATTCTGACTGCCCCATTCTGGCCTAGCCAGAACTGGTTCTCAGAGTTTCTCAATCTATCTGATTCTGGCATTGCCATTATGATGAAGCCTCACAAGCTGGTGTAATCCAAGGCATGCTACAGCGCATGGTCCTTCTTCTGCAAGTGGTGTTAAGCCTTTCAGTTTCTGGTTATGTTAGCCTTTCTCCAGGATGGCCTTAAGAAAGAGCTTTGTCTTAGAGCAGAAATCTGGAAATGAATAGTGCTATCTGTACTTTCTCAGAGGAGTATTGCCTTATTTCTGTGCATGCAAACCTTTGTGCAGGGGTGGCTCATGTCTTTCAGGATCCCACTCCAGTCTTTTGGGATTTCACTCCTCTGTAGTACTTGAAATTGGTGCTGGGCGTACTTCAGAAGGCTCCTTTTGAGCCTCTGTCTTATGTTTCCATTTGGTCTTTGACTATTAAGACCGCATTCTTGCTGATAGTTGTGTCTGTTTGACGTATTGTCAAACTTAAGGCTTTGTCCTGTAAACTACACTTTCCTGATTTTTCATTCTAACAGGGTGGTTTTCAAAACTCATGTACATTTTCTCCCTAAGGTTGTTTCCTAGTTTAACATTAATCGGGAAATTGTTCTTCTTTCTCTTTGTCCAGCTCCATCTAACAGACAGATGCAGGAGCTTCTTTGTTTGGGCTTAGGTGCTTGAAATAATATGTTCTTCGCATGAAGCCTTTCCAAAAAGCGGACCCACTTTTCATCACTCCTGAAGGCCCTTGTGTGGGCCAAGTTCCATGTAATGTGTCAGTGGCTTCCTGGATTAAGGCAATCATTTGTCAGACCTGCATCCTCTGGGGAAAAAAGCCTGTGCCCTTTAAGATTACAAATCATTCCACCAGATAGTTGGTGGTTCTTGGGCCTCTGAAGAGCAGCTGTGGAAGGTGGTGATGTGGTCGGCCCTTCACACATTTGTTAAACATTCCTGTGTGAATGTTCTGGTTTCAGCTGAAGCCAGTTTTTGGACATAAGGCCGTACAGGCTGTTGTGTCCATGTACGTATCCATCTTATGTTTATTTCCAGTATTCTGTTTTGCCTGTTACGTGGTTAATGAGTAGGTGTCTGTTGGAACCAGATGTTCATAAATGTCTTTGGCTTGTTTCTGTTGTGGCTGGTTTGCATTTTATCTCACTCCCTGGAAACTTGGTGGGGTAGCTTTGGTATATCCCTATGGTTCCAGTCTCCCACTTTGAATGAAATGGAAATTTTGTATACTTACCAATAATTACTTTTCTCTTAGTCTATGTAGAACACAGGACTTCCTGCCCAGAGAAAAAAAGAGTTGTTTGAGTTCCGGGCAGATGGGCCCTTTGTTATCTCTGATTCAGGTGACACCCTTGCATGCCTCTCTTCTGTTTTTGATCTTTGCTATTTGTTAAAACTGAGCAGGAAGTGGGGGTAAAGTGGAGTAGGGAAGGAGTCTTTGCCTCCAGAGAGCATATTTAGGCACATACCATGCTCTCCTTACTGAACAATACTTTACCCCACGATTCCTGTGTTTCAAATGGACTAAGAGATAAGGATTTATTGATGAATACACAAAAATCCCCATCTTGATCGAGTTCAGTGACAGTAGTGGTAGGTCTTGGCATGGTTTTCTTGCTTGGAGGCTGAAGTCATGTTAGCAGTGTTGAATTGATTGCATGAACTTACCTCAAACCAAACAAACAACTGAAAACCTAGGGAAAGGTGCTTCATTCAAAAGTTAAAACTCAGTTTTTTTTTTTCTTCTTTAAAATGTTGTTAAGAGTGCCACTCAGTGTCCATGCATGCACTTCTACTGCATTGTATGGGAAAGCTGAGTCTTAAGCTACTTTCAGTAGTATTTTGATACTGTAACTTTTGAGCTATAATAACTTATAAGAATCTCCCAGTAGTGAGAGTACCCTTGTTTTACATAGATGGAAAAAACACAATACATATTTTTTGCTCCATAGTACATCATAATTACTTATTTAAAGGGATAGTAATGCTTCATTTTTTCTTTATTTTATTTTGTAGGCATTAAAAAAACATGAAGAACGATATAAGTCTTATCTCTCAAACCTTTATGGTTTGAGAAATATTCACAAGCAAAGTTTCCTCCTCCCGCCCCTTTTACCTAGTGTAAGCCATCTCTTCTCAGATGTGGAATCTAGTTGTAAGACCAGACAGATAACAGCAGGGGACAATTTTCTTTCTATTAGAACAATGAAAGCCCTGCCACCCTTGACAAGCTTTTCAGGTTTTTCCCTTATCTTAATTGAAGATTGTCCCTCTCTGCAGTCTACCTGGGCACCTCCCTTCTGATCTGGCTGAACAGTGTTACATCAGTAAAAGGGGCGGGAGGGGGATACTTTATTATTGAATTACTCTTGAACTACAACTGTGACAGAATTGAATAACACTCTCCAAAGTCCAAATACTATGATGATTAATTAGAGCTGCTTTTATTATGAAACAGTACTATCCCTTTAAGTGTCTCATCCATATAAACCTGCATATCCTGTAATTCGGTTTAGTGCTAGATGCTTGTTTCTGTAGTACTAGCCTGCTATCACAATATGTGTGGTAAACTTCACATGTATATAAATAGTTTTGCTATATTAATGTTTCTCTGTCGTCCAATACAGGTTACTGGTAACTTTGGGTAGGCAATCCGCCCCTTTAATTGTAGGCAGAAACAATTCTAGAATTGTATGCAGGGGGTAAAGCCTACCTTCCTCCTTGGCTGAAGCTAGCCAACGAGCTCCAGAAAGATTTGTTCCTTGGTGAAGACACAGGCAAGAGAATAGTTCTGCTATAGTTTTAGAAATGTTTTTATTTTTCTGTTAGAAATGGAATACCACCATTAGGCGGATTACCATAACTGACAATGCCCTTAGATGTGGCTAGCTCAGTAACCAGGTGCTTTTTGTGGACCTTAAGCCCTGGGGGGTAGGAGAATCTTGGCTACAAGTTCTTTCCTCAGCAATTGCCTACCGAGGATTCTTCTTAATACATGGTAGTCTGAAGACAGAAGATCTGCAGGAAAGGTGAGCAACCCTTTGAGTGCTGCAGGTCCACATGTCCCACAGTGCCCCTCCACACAGGGGTTTACCTTTGGAGTTCCTATTGCACACTCCTGCACTCATTGGGTCTATCTGTATGTCTGTTGGGTGTTTTGGAGCAGGTTTATATGGTACTTTAACCCTTTAGCGGTTGGTTTTGCATCTTTTGGGAGGTTTTCTGACACTTTTCCTACTGGTTCAGTGTTTTGTGGGTATTCTAACATGTTCTAGTGATGTTTCATGCATTTTTAGTTTACTGTTTCAATTTTGTAAAATTTGAGTTAAGGCGCGCTTTACTGCATAGGAGCCATTGCTCCATTCACTCTTAAGGGACTGTACAGTTTGGGACATATCTCTTCAACTGCTTAACTTAGCGACTTCAGAGATGGCTCATTTTTCTTGTCTGCCCTTGCTCTATCAACCGGTTCATGTTTCTAGTGTGTTGGGGGCTCTGGGGGCTTCGGGCACTGTTTGGGTACTTTTTCTGGGAAAACTAAATTTCCCATGAGCTCTTGCTTTGCGCGCTCATTTCTGATTGGCTCCCTCAGCGGCAGCCATGTTGTGCCATTTCCAGAACGAGTATCCTATGCAGGGCTTGGACTCTCCTTCTCTCCTCTTCTGATTAACCCTTCGCCTGCCACATAAGTCTATTTTAGCGGTTTCTGGAGTGAAACCTTAATCCTACACACTGTACTTGGGTGATTTCTTATACTGTAAGGTTATTTGACACTGTGAGAATGTCTATACCATTGGAACTTGGGGCCAGACCTAAGACTAAGTG
This sequence comes from Rhinophrynus dorsalis, assembly GCA_037306005.1. NCBI lineage: Eukaryota > Metazoa > Chordata > Amphibia > Anura > Rhinophrynidae > Rhinophrynus > Rhinophrynus dorsalis. The sequence continues at coordinate 307,886,225 of CM074722.1, forward strand.
TCTCCAATTTCCTCCCCAATACTGTCAGTTTCTCTTGCTCCCTTCCTTTCCAAGGTTGAACTCTATTGACTAGTATCATTTAAACTTAACAGAAAAACAAGAACCAGATGTATCAATTCATTTGATACCTCTCTAGCTCTCAAAGGGTTAAACTTATGATGCATAATTCTTTAGAAGTTATCGGATGGCACTACATTAAGTAGTTCAACCGGCTTATGAATAACATCTGGTCTTAAAGCACATGGAGATGATTAGTGGTGATCCTCCCCATGAAGGGACTCCAGGTGTACACCATCAGGATAGTTTCCAATGATATTTGGCAGGAATCAAAGAGCAGGCACAATATAAAACTGAATTTAATAAAAAACTGATAATTTACAAAGCAAAAAACACCAATTAAAACATTTTAAAGCTTCCCAACATGTTTCATGGTCGAACTGACCATTTCATTAGGGGATAATAATTAGAAAAAAACCTGATCCTGGCAAACCTGCCCATCAAATTACAAGTCTTGTGAGTGTAACCCTCATGATTTAATGTATCAAAATCAAACCAGCTGGTCAAGAAACAATTCAAATCAACTTATCACTCTGGGTACAAACGGGACAGGTGTTATCAAAAACTTATCCTATATTAAACTATTACAATATCCCTACTAAAGAATCCCATAGCAGCTGTAACATAATAACATTCGTATGATATTGCTTAACGTCAGTCACATACATATACCCATGTACAAAACAAAAAACATGAGAGAGATTGCAAACCAACACATTAACCCATCAGGTGCTGAAGGTGAAAATACCATCTCCAAAAACCAAGAGAACAGTGCAAACCATCAGTCGGGATCCACAATCAAAGGCTAAAATTGGAACATACCATACATAATATCAAGCCACAAAATATATTCAACATGATTTTATAACAAACTGATAAAAATTAAATACAAAAAATGTTATGAATTCATAACCCTTAATTCCAAAATTCCGAGATCTAGAATCGCCACCTCAAAAAATAAAGCAGGGGGACAAACTGGTTCATCAGTCGGCACCTTTAAACTACCAATATATCCTTACATCCTAAAGATAAAAAATACATTTAAAAGGCATTCTATAGGATACATTATTGATAATGTGTCCTGTTTGTTTCCAGATTGATAGGTTGATTTGAATTGTTTCTTGCTCAGTCAGTGGGATTGATTTGAATTGTATTTTGGTACATCCAGTCAAGAGGATTATACACAAGACACTTGTTATTTCATGGGCAGGTTTGTCAGGAGAAGGTATTTTCTAATTATTATCCCCTTGTGAAATGGTCAGTCGGACCATAAAACACATTGGGAACTTTAATATGTTTTATTTGGTGGTGTTCCTTTCAAACATCATTGGAAACCATCCTGACGGTGTACATTCACAGGGTGCATCGACACCAATTATCCCTGTGTGCTTGAACACCTTAATGGCCTGTGACGTGCCAGGACTGTCACGCCTGTATGGACGTTAAGGATCGGTGAAGGTCCTGGCACATCATGGAGGTCTGGAGCCACAGTGTGGTGTTCAGAATGCAGCCTTGAAAAAAAAAAAGTGCCATGGTCAGCTAGAGCGCCCCAACCACGGACCGCACAATCCTTAAGGGGTTAAGATTGGATGCTGTTATTTGTAAGCCTGTTGAACTACTTAATGTGAATATTATTTGATTACTTCTGGAGAATTACGCACTATATATTTTTATCAGTGTAAGAGTGGAAGCTCTCATTTTGGTTCTTGTTTTTTCTGTTCTGTTTGAGTTGTCCTGGTGGACAACTAGTGTAGAAGGCTTGAGAGGTGATATCCACTGCATATGTGTGGGGCAGCTACAATATTCTCCACAAGCTGTTAGATCTGCCGACTAATCTTGGTAGCCAGATACAAATGTGAGTGCATTACTTATTATCATTATGTTGAAATTGAATTGATGAGGGTATTACACTATGAGACTTTCGTGTTTTTTTTGTTTTATACAATTTAAAAATAGTTCACTATAACAGTCAGGGTCTCAGCCTTGCTGACTACTCCCATTATGCAGCCGTGTGGGTGTATCCAACACAAACCTAAATCTTCTGTGTTGTGTGGCTGGTTTATTTACCAGTTTATATATTGCTGCAATGTTCTGTCTATGTTCTAATTTGGCCAGTTTATATATCCATGTGCATGCTAGTTAATTTAAGAGCTTTTTTCTTTGTATGTTATAGCTTAAGTATATTTTAATTGCTAGACAACCGACAGGTGAGCTGTTGGTGAGGTCAGACAAGAAGTGGAGGTGTGGCCATTGGTGGGGCAAGGGGCACCTGAGATGTAAATCTGGCCCTGATCAAAACATTTATTTTTCCAAAGAAATATAATGACTCCATATAATTGCAGAAAATGGATTGCTGAGTGAAGTAGCTATTGATGGTGGATGGAGAAGAACATAAATGTAAGCACACCAATCCTGTATAAAACACTAAGAAGTGTAATCAAAATTTGGCATAGACAAAGACTCTATAACAGCAGGAAAATCAAGTTATGTGCTTCACTTACCTCCAGCTTTCATGTGTTTGTTCTTGTTTTCTGAAATGTAAACTTGCATTGACCCTTCCTCGTCCTTTGACTGTTGTATCAAAATTTTGTTTTCTTTTTAGGGCTTTTGAAACTCAGATGACGCGACTTGAGGCCGAGTTTGTGAGACGCGAGGCCCCTCCATCCTATGGGCAACTGATTGCACAGGGCCTTATTCCCCCGGTTGAAGACTTTCCAGTTTTTAATGACTCTCAAGTAAATAAACTCTTCTAAGCATACAATTTATAGCATATCATTAACAGGGATGCTGGTAAAAGTTGGGTATAAATATCCAACTTTACGGTTTACAAAGTACAATTTTATGGTTTCCTTTAGGGTACAATTTTAATTAAAGGCCAATTTGTTCTTCTCGGTTAGAAGTCCCCTGCTACAGTCCTGTTATCCATGTTCTTTCACTCAACATCTCATTTACCATTTACTTTGGTTTGCACCTTTTATTGGAAGGCGAACTGTAGATCATTCCGGACATTTTTCCTCATGCTTTGTTACTGAAATGTATGCCTTCTTTATGTCACAGTCCTATCCTAGGGCTTGGCATGCATACAAAGAGTGATTATTCATTTGAAGACGCTTTACTGCATCTTGGGCTGCATGAGGCAGAGAGTTGTACTACTGATATTCGAGCTTTATGAATAAAAGCAAAGTGCAACACTTCTGGAGCAAACCAGTTGTATCTTAGGCTACTAAAGAGGTCTCCATCTCCTTAAAAAGAAATCACTTGCCAACCTCTCTATCATTATAGTGGTTTAAAAGCCCATTTTAATGGAATAGTAAAGTTTAGGTATTACTGTAAGATTGATTCTTCTACATACATTTGGATAACAATGTGTAGATTTGTAACCATCCATGACTTTGCCATTTTTGGTTTATTCTATAATAAAGTGTGCACCTCCCATCCTTTTTTATATGTCACAAATCACCCTTCAGATCTGGAATCTGGGGAGAGGACCGGACAGATCACAGCGAGGGACAATCTTTGTTCTATCAGTATAAGGAAAACACTGCTCCCCTTGATGAAGGATGACAGGTTTTTCCATATGCTGAAGATTATCCCTTGTCGTGATCCATCCGGCTCCCTGCTCTTACGGGAAGATTCATGACGTGTGGAAAAAAGGCGGGAGCGTGATACTTTATTATGGGATAAAACGAAAATGGCAAAGTTATGGATGGTTACAAAGCTACACATTCATTATACAAATTTATGTAGAACAATTGATCACACAGTAATACCTAAACATTACTATCCCTTAAAATCATTGGGAATAGTAGATTTTTTTTATATGTCCCTTATTGTTCAGTTACTTCTCTCCAGAACTTTGTGTTTATACATAAAACTCTTGAATTTAATATTTATACACTTAGGTTTTTATGCAGAAAGCAAAGACGAGCAATTCTGGAGCAAACCAACTTTACCACAGTTGTCACCTGAAAATTCCTATTGATTTAACTTGGGATTTTAACCCCTTGAATGCTAGATACGTCTTCTAAGCTGCTCTACCATTTATGGGTGAACTGTCTGAACACCTGGTGGCACTGTCACTAAGTGTTTAATATTTAAAATAAATAAGTAAATAATATATATAATGAGCTGAAATACCTTTTGGAACAGAATGTCTCCCAGTAGTGTTGTAGGGAACTTGGTTTACTCACTGGCAAATGTCCTAGAATATATATATATTTTACTGTGTTCATTTAACTTCATATTTCATAACAAATGTTATTGAATTAATAATTTCATCTTATATTCTCATTAAAGTAAACTGAATTGTGGATAACCAGCCCTTTATTTGCACAGGTTTCTATGCTACAGAATATTCGCACAGCTATGAGACGGCAAATGAGACGACACTCTTCAAGGAGGGCTTCTTCTAGAAGGCGTTTGGGAAGACTTTGGAACAGATTGTTTCATCGCCCACGTGCAAGAGGACAAATACCTCTTCTAACACCATCTTTCCTTTCACAAACACGATTCAGCGAGACAGATATCAGCATGAGTGAAGAAAACTGGCAAAGCCCAACAACACCACCTGAAAGATTTAACACTCATACACAAACCAACAATCAAGAGGAAGATAGTCCAGACATTGCTGCTACTGTTTTAAATTTTGAACTGGAAGCCATAGAGCAGCTTCCTTTAAATGTTTTACAGAACGCTTGCACAGACTCGCATATGCAGTCTCAAACAGAGCAGTCTGCTGCAAATTCAGACTCCGGGGAGCCTTGTCAGAGTTATTTTAATTCAGCCATAACTGAGGAAGCAGAAGGAACAGTTATTGAAATTCTGTCATCAAATCTCACAGAAACCTTATGTTTGGTGCCATTATCAGAAAGAACTGCTGCAGGTGGCACCAATATTACCCATAGCCATGTGCAGGGAAAAGAACTCTGTAGCTTGCCTTTCAAAAAGCTGGACTTGGATAGCTCAGACGTCTCAAAGAATGTCCAACTTCAGGTGAATGAGCAGCCATGTTTTTGTGGAACTTATTGTCAGGACGACCCTTTAGGTGTATATGCTAATTGTTACCACGCAGTGGAAATGCAAACACTGGAGACCACTCACCCCCTCTCAGAAAGTTACACAAGTGATGATGAATCATTACTAGGTTTCAAATAACTTCTTAATGCCCTAAATTTTGTATTTTTGGAAAAAACATCATTATTCAGCTTGTGGCATATATTTTTATATGGTATTACCACAGTTGATTTCCACACAATTGCTGCATCTTTGGACTTGAATGGCATAGAACTTATTGACTTGTAAATACACTGTACATATTTATTTACTAATGTGAGAGTTCTTTATACTCTCACAAATTTTAAATACCTCACAAGCATTTAATGCCCAAATGACTAATAAATGCTAGTGCTATCACATCCTGATCTTAACCCTTTCAGTACCAAAGGAGATCTGCATCGCACTGCAAATCAAAGAGCTGCAGACCCTCTCTGGCACTGAAAGGGTTAAGGGCCTTATGTGGAAAAAAGGGAACAATTTTAGAGCAAACAGACTGCAACACAGAGAACAAATACAAAATACATTCACACTTGATTTAAATTGAGCTTTTAAACCCATGAATCCGAGTTAGGTCTCCAGCGCAGGAGACCTGTGTAACATTCAGGTGATTAAATTCCCCATTTAAATCATTGGGATGTTTTATGTTTCTCCTATGGTACAGTTGGTTTGCTCCAGAATTATTACACTTTTATTTTATTTTTTTTTCATAAAACTCTAAGAGTCATATTCAGTAAGCTAGACAGGTGGAATTCTGGTGTAAACGAACTGCAACACAGTGAAAAATAAAATTTCCCAGGAACTTTTAACCCCTTCTGTGCCAGAGGGGACTCACAATGTATTGGGGACCTCTAGTATTCAAAGTGCTAAAAGCCCCATTTAAATAATTAGGAATTTTCATTTGTCACCTGTAGTGCAATTGGTTTGCTCCAGCATTGCACCTGTTTAGCTTGTTGAATACGATCCTTAGGGCCATATTACCCTTTGAGTGCCAAAGGGGTATGCAGTGCATTGCTTTGCAATGCGTTGCATACCCCTCTGGTACTCACAGCGTTAAATGAGTGAAGAGGCACAGTTTTGAGGCAAACAAACCATAGGGTCAAATACAAATTCTCACATTTCCCATTGACTTAAATGGAGCTTCAATGCTTGAGAGGCCTCCATAGTACTGCTTCAAAATGTTATAGAGACCTCTCTAGCAGGTAAAGGGTTAAAAGCCCCATTTAAGTGTGCAGGGATTTTCATTTATCCCAGATGATGCAGTTGGTTTGCCCCAGAAGAGTGCTTCTTTAGTCTGATTAATACAGCCATAACTTACCAGACATCTGACTGCAGAACAGGTTCATTTATTTATCCCATTTATCAGATAGTATATATATGCACTAATTTGCACTGAGTTTTTGCAGTCAATATTTTTCTCTTCAGTTTGATTTATTTGATTTGAGCACTACTTGTGCACAAAATTTTAATAAATTGAGTCTTAGATGGAAAGTATACCCAAAATTAAGTGAATTTTGCCTTTACAATGTGTCCTGATATCACTGTTACAAACAGTCATAAACACTTCGCTCACCCAACCCTATGGAACTGGTAACACAATGCCCTTTTTAGTGCAGTCTATGCAGTGAAAGAGTCATCAATCAAAATGTATAAATTTAATAAGTGTGAAAATGCACTTATGCAGCTGAAGTTCAAAATAGCTGAAAAAGAAAAGAGAAGAGCAAACACAGTATAGTATGTAAAATGTTTTAGTAAAGATGAAGAACAAGTCAATTAAAAACTCACAAAAGATGATCCCTGATGAAGCAACAGATTGCCTGCAAAATGCGTAGGACATCCCCCATCCCACATTCATTCCTATGTTTGCTCCAAACCAGTTGTTTATATTTTTGCCCCAATACATCTGTTATAGACTTTACTGGGTGTGAGCCTCCATATTCAAATAGGAGATGCCCCAATGCAGTGTTGGAACATTTTCTTGAATTGTTGATTAGGCCCTATGCCTAGAGAGCAGAAGTTCTACATTGTTAGACATACAATAAGAGTCAGGCAAGACACTTCTGTCAGTGGAAGACTGTAGCCTCTCCTTTTCTGAGTTTTTAAGTGGCTTTTACTTTATTTTTGTACTACACTATGTTTACCATGGTCGTCTCTTATTTTTCCCCACATAGGACATTTACAGAAAGCAAGAGGAAAAATTATTGAACATACCAACTGCACTGAGTGGTGGGGGTGATAAACAATACATGTTGATTTAAATACATAGACATTTGATTAATTATATTAGTCACTGTAGTGCAGTTTGTATTCTCCTGAATTGCTCCTCTTTTCTTTCTGAATAAAGCACACAGTATATCTTTATAAGCTAAAAAGTGCATATGTGGAGCAAACCAACCTCGCCATATATTATAGTTGAAAATTCCCAGTGATTTAAATAGGGCTTTCCACCTTTCAATGCTAGAGAGGTCTCCAGTGCATTGTAATGCATTTGAGACCTCTTTTGCATTGAAGAGGTAAAAAAGTCACATTTAAATCAATGGGAAATACTACAAATGGATATTTGCCCCTTATGGTGCAGTTGATTTGCCCCTAATAACTGCATCTTTATGCCTGAGGGACTCAAAGGGTTCATGGTATGGATTCTAGTATCTTTGAAAATATTATCCCTGGACATAATCTAACAATTTCCATTATCTCTAATTTGGAATTAAAGGGGTCTAATTACAAGTACTGGAGTGTTTGACATACTGACACTCACCATAACCAAACCATTAACGGGCTCAAATCCATTATATTATAAATCTTACTCCTTGAAATAACTTTTTATTTTTTTCTTTGGTGAGAAAGTTCTAAAATCTTTAAAAATAAAAGGTAAATGTGGCCAATTATTATCAAGTCTGTTAAACTGATAAAACTAGCAGTGAATCGATTGTTTTGAGATAACTCATTTAGTTCAGTTCACTTGGAAACCTTATCTGTTATTTATTTGTTTAGTAATATCATGTCTAATACTGCCTTTATCATTTGTACAAATAAATAGAGGTCATATGGTCAAATGCAGCTTCCTCCAGAAGAATAGGAAAAGCATGTTTATAATATATATTATGGTTTATGCAACTAAGAGATGACTTTTACAAATGTTGATTATGAGTACATGATATGTTAAAAAGGGTGCAAAGTCTATTCATTTTAGATGATAATATAACTTTCAAGTGAAATTATTGTTCTATGTACTCTCATAGCAGGTCTGCTGCTCTGGTAGCTACTGAGGAAGCCAAGGATTCTTTGAGGGCCCCTGTTTATCTGTGGGAGAGCAGAATAGGATCTAAAACCTGGCTCTCCATAAGACTTACAGTTTTGCAAATTACTCACATGGGGCATGATACACAGTCCCCTGAGATATGGTTTCTAACCTGCCTTAACTAGTAGTCAGTGGTTATATGTACTCCAGCCCGCTACCATTTGAGACGGTTGGTTTTCTTCTCCTTCCCGTCATTGGAAAGAGATATTTTGTGCCTGCATTGCACGTCCTGTTGTTTTTTTGTTTGTTTTTTTTTTGTTTTGTTTTTTTACAAATTCTTCTTTCATACAGCCAGACTTTGTAAAATGTGAGAGCACCCCTTTAATTATGTGGCAAATCCTTTTGCTCACTACTACATGATCATGTACAGCATACAACTCCATCCAGCTCATACATTTGCAAACTGCTTATATGGAAGGAAGGAAAGCCATTTTCCTTTTTGTGTCTTAGCCATCTGTACCTTTATAAACAAAACCTACAATTAGTTTTTTAGAACCCAGACCTCTATGTAATGTGGAGTTTCATTGGTGGTTGCACCAGAATTTATTTGCTTAGGTAAATAAAATGTTTACATTTTGTTTTGCTGAACAGAAAATGAACTTCTCACTCCTGACTTGTGTTTCTGATCTGTAGACAAAGTTTTCAGTGTGCACTTCGAAGAAAGGAAAAAAAAAAAAAGAAAGGTGTATGAAAGACTACACTTTTTTGTTTTTTTTACACATAATTAACCCTTTTAGAACCAGAAGGGATTTGCATCGTATTGAAAAACAATATGTTGCATACCCCCTCTGGTCCTTTAAAAGGATAAGCTGTGGTTACATTTTGGGTACTTTACTTTAATGGCTTGAAAATGTATGTACAAGTATCTATGAAAACATATAACTTCTCAATAACATAACATGCAGTGTTGCATTCAGTAGGAAAACCAAATCCGATCCGACATGTTTATGCTGAATTAGAATTAAAAGTAAAGTAAAATGAATAGGTAACTACTCTGATAAAAAAAATTATTATTAGACAATATATTTTAGTGAATTAGTGAGAAAGCTGCTTCACTTGGCACTTTAAGAAAAGATGAGATGTGGCTTTTTCTCTACCACTGCATTTTTCTGCCATAAATAAGGAGTAATGCATCTCTTGGTCTCTTAACAAGCCTTTAACTGTCCAGTCATCTTGTCTACCTTGTGTCTCTGTGACTGTACTAGAAATCTTTAGACTTCATCATATGTTTTGCCAGCTCATCAGTCAGCGGGATCCTATCGATCTCTGAGAGCTGCTTTTGACATTGAACTTGCAAACAACTAGTTTTTTTAGCTTTCTTTTGAGATTGATTTTACTTTTATAGAGAATTATTGAGTGACTGTGCTATCAGTGATGTTCTAATTTGTATAGAGAAGACAGAAATCTAGAGGTCGAAATATGGAAAAGACACTTTAGAAGTCTAAATATCTCTAGAGGCAATAAGATGTATCCTACCAAAATTCACAGCTGGAAGAATTCTTCAGCATCAACTCTCAGGTGTATGAAAAAGCAAAGGTGATGTTTTAACAAGCTAAGCATTATTTATTAAAGTTCCTTGGTGCAAATCCTGAGCACAGACAAATCCAAATTTCCCATTAGGCAGATCGGGCAGCTGTCTGAGGAGGTTAATAGTGAGGAACCTCTCAATCATGTTGGCCTATTTCACCAAACTGAGCATCGGGCATCTGAACCAGACACCCACCCCTCCATGGACATGACATTCAGAACTGACTTGAAGATGTTATCTTATCTAACTGCTTGGATTTTAGAGAGGTCTCCAAAACATTACAAAGCACTGAAAGTGAGTGTGTCACCTATTTATAACAGCCTAGTTAGTTACGTTATAATTTTTTTTTTTTTTTAAGTTTTATTTGTTGTAAATTTAACTTAGAAAGTCTGTCCCCAGCTACTTCCGCATAGACTGCTCTGCCTCTGCTCTCCTCCCCCCTCCAATGACGAAGGCTTCTTTCTGTAAGCTGGAGCATTCTCATTGGCTAGATATCGATCTCCGTTAATGAGATTGCTCCAGCTTATAGACAGAAGTCTCCTTCATCAAATGTGGGAGGATAGCAGAGGCAGAAAGACAGACTGCGGTTACAGAGCAGGTAACCGCAGTTATGAGGAAGTAGCTGGGGACAGACTTTAAGTTAAATTTACAACAAATAAAACAAAAAAAAATGAATAATGTTTTAGAAGTATTCGATATGTAGCTTAACTATTTATTTTTTAATAGGTGACACATGCACTTGAATTGAAATATCTCTGGCATCCATGATGATAATGTTTTTTGCTATGTGTTTGTATGTTCTAATCAATGGATATTTTTCATGCCAGTCACCTATGGATGGAGCAGTATGGTTGGGTTGATTTAAAAAGTGAAAGTGTGGCAGTGTGCAGGCCTGGAGCGGCTTACATATAAATCTGGCTCTGGCAGTACATTTTTCAAAATAAAAATCCACTTTGTTTTTTGGGGATTTTTTATTTTATCTTTTTGCTGACTCTAACCTAGTTCTGCACACAGCCTACTTCAGTAAATTACCCCTTTCACATTAGTCTTTTTGTTGCCAATAGAATATACATAGTATTATGACTGTTTTTTGGTTGTTTGTAGATTCTGATACATTTTATGTAGCATATCATCTTATTATAGTTAAGAAAGTGGTCTTCTTCTGTTAAAGGGATAGTAACACATGATATTGAAAACATATATATATATTTATCCTGCTGCGTGAAATAAAGGTACTTCACTGCTGAGAGGTGCGATATATATATATATCTATATCTGGGTGCTCATCTATACATCACATAAATCACTAAGCCTGGACTGGCACTCGTCAGGATTTGTTTTTGAAAATGTTTACTATAACTTAGTCAGCGTTTTGGCTCACACCTTAAGCCTTTATCAAAACAACCAGGATATCAGAAAAACATTTCCTTAAATACAAAATATTACGAACAAGATACATTGTTACTCACCCTACTCCAAGACAATCACATGTTCAAACCCCAGAAATGACATGTCATTGAGTGTGGTGATGGTATGCTCTGTTACTGAGGAACGCAAGCAAACCTGTGAGAATGGAGAGAGAAATCAAGCTCTAACACCTCACCTTTGTGTGATTAAAAAAATCTGCAAATGATTATTGGTGATAAAAAAATGCTTTCATCCTTATCAGAATATCTAGATGGATGAAATTAAGTGCTATTAAAAGAAACAAATCTTAGAGTTAGTTTCATGTCTATTAACTAACAACTAGTTGAAGAGCCCGTTACACGGGCCACAGTGCCACAGCCAGCCGGTTGCGGGGCAGTCATGCGCAGTAGAGACTGGCCGCGCAGCGGCTGATACAGAACTGGACGCTCCTTCGGAGTGCCCAGCTCTGTATTAGCCGCGGCGTGGGCAGTCTCTAATGCGCATGACTGCCCACACCGCAGCAGTGAGTACTGCGCATGTCGCAGCGTTACACGCGATTTAGCGAATTATTATATAGGATTGTTAGTATGAAACAAAATTGATCTGTATATTATTCTAGATTATAATAAACATCTCCTTATTTCGTTAATAAATGAGTGATTAAAGAAAACATTTGAAATATGCTGTTTCATTGAGTCCTTCAGGTGCAAAGGTGTTAAGACAGACAAACCACTTAATTTCCCTCTGTAACAGGCGTCGTCCTCTATCTCCGCCTCTCCTCAATGGTGGCTCTTAATCTATCATCAAATACTTTAATTGAGATAACGAGTGATTATAGTTTTTGAAATGTATTGCTACTGATTGTTTTAGGTTTGTGGTTTTTGCCCCAGTTGTATGATTGATTGTTGACCGGTGCTGGTTCATTCTTTCTTTTTCCTACAATTAGTAGATTACATGGTCATGTTATTATATATATGGCATATTGATTGAGACGTAAAATTTTTGGTGATTCGTATTATTTTACCTGTCTTTGGATGGATGAAAGTGGTACCTTCCATCATGTATTTACATGTTTTGCATGAAACACATCTTGTACATCCTGTTATTCTGGACCATGTATCTCTGATGTATCAATTAATTGGGTCTATTTTTGAGGCTTGGATCTTTCAAACAATCTGGCATTGATTCATCAGCCTGCATAATTGATCATTATCTGTCAATTATTTGTTTGATCTCTTTCGACTGATATGAATATGTGGTTACTATCGGTAATAATCATGAATTTAGGTTTAGTTCTGGACTTTAGTGTGGATCAACCCATTTTAGTAACCTTGTCTATGATTTCAGCAATTAATTTTGCATGATATCTTAGGGATAGAAATTTGTTGCAGATTTCTTTTAGTTCGTAATTTATCTGGATCACTGTTTATCCTGGTTATGCTCATAACTTCAAGAACGGTAAGCTTGATTTGAGATGATGAGGACCATGACTGTAAGCAAAGTATTTTTATCCATAGGCTTTTTATAGGGCATGATAATAATCTTGTCTTTATTTATAGTTGGCAAAATGTCCAGGAAAAACACTTGAGTACTGTATGTTAGGGAGAACTGTATATGCTTGTATTTTTGATTAACCACTTCTACAAATCTCTACGAACTTTTAGAGTCCCCACACCATATAAGGAAGATATCAATATAACTATAATAATAGTAAATGTTTTTTATTGCTGATTCTTCCTGTAAAAAGTGATCAACTTCGAACTAATGCATATAGGTGTTTGAATATGAGAGGGCAATACATGCCCCAAATCTGGTTATCCAAGCAGCTGATAAGGAGCGGTAGTGCTACAAGTCCTCACTGACTATTGTAATGAGATCTTAACTAAATTAGCGGATGAAGAAATATATTGCAGATTATCCTATGATCCAACAATAATCTTCAAAAACAGATTCATATGATGTTACAGATGGGCATAAACAATGGATATATTTCTGAATCTACATTTCAGTTTCTATAAATCATGCATTCAGTTAGACCAATCATATACACAATTCCAAAAATGCATAAATCCCTGGAGCAACCCCAGGAGGACAGCTCATTTTGATAAGGAATTAATTATTATATAACATCGGAAAATGTTTGGATTATTTTTGACATAGATGACCTTCCCTTTATTTTAAAAGATACTATGACTTTCTTAAAAAATACTTCTGGAGATTGATAGAATTCAGGAAAGCATGATTCTAGCAACACTAGAAGTCAACAGCTTGTATACCATAATTACGTTAAACAAAAGAATAGAAGGAATACAGAGACTAAAATAAAAAGGACCGCAATCCAGAATAACAGGATGTATAAGATGTTTATCATGCAAAATATGTAAATACATGATGGGAGGTACCACTTTTTGTCCATCCAAAAATGGGTAAAATAATATGAATCGCGAAAAATGTTGCATGTCTCAGTCAATATATCATATATGTAATAACATGTCCATGTGACCTACTACATGTATGAAAAACAGAGACAACATTCAGGTAAAGAAAGAACCAGCTTTAGTCAGCAATAAAATGTACAATTTGGGCAAAAAAAACACAAACCGAAAGCAACCAGTAACGGCACATTTCAAAAACTAAATTAAAATATGATGATAGTTCAAGAGCCACCGTTGAGGAGCAGTGGAGATAGAGGATGATGTCTGTTACAGAGAGAAACAAAGTGGATTGTCTGTCATAACACCTTGGTGACCGAAGGACTCAATGAAACTGCAGATTTCAGCTTTTTTATTTAATCATTTTTTAAAATTAATGGTATAGGCCTCGATATATACCGGTAAAACAGCCAGTAGGACAAAAATGGCTACCAACCCTTTAACAAAATGTGTTAATGGAGCCATTCATTTGCCCTATCATTTGAAACCACAACAAATGTTGGGCCACAGAAAGTAACATGGTCAAACATCTGTCATATGGTTTTAGTTCCCAAAACGCACTCTAAACAGCAGTAGTGATGGGAACATTAAAGGAAAAGGGCTAAGAATTGGTGCTTGAAACACTGTTTTAGCTTATGTTCAGTGCTTGACAGTCACCCTCCCAAACAACAACCCTACACTACCCCTAACAGTGAAGTGCAACAATGCTATCCCTAACACTAGCCTAACACCCACAGCTATATAACATTTACCTGTCACCCACTGTCCTTCGCCTTCTGTCATTTTCTATCATCCGTCGTCTTCTTTATTGCAATCTTCTTTCTTCTACTCTTCTGTCTTCCTCTGTTGTTAAAGAGGTACCTGTAAAAAGAAATAAAGTCCACATTAAAAATGCCTTAAAGTGTTAGTAATGTTCCCAAAGAAGTTTTTTGCATTTAGAAGAGCTTAAAAAACTGAGCTAAATGCAAAAAAAACCTTATCTCTCAAACCGCTATGGTTTAAGAGATACAGGTGTTTAAAGTTTGATCTCTGTAAAGCTGTCAGCAGGAGCTTGAGGCGCTTGAGCAGAACCGCGATCTCGTTATTTACCACGAATCCCTTCATTGGAATGGTCTAAAATGAGTGCTTGAAAACCAGGCACACGTTTTAGACCATTCCAATGGAGGGATACGTAGTAAATAACGAGATTGTGGCACTTCTCAAGCACCTCCGTGTTGGCCGACGTGAATCTTCTGCTGACAACTTTACAGCTGTCAGTAGGAGAGATCAAACGTTAAACTCCTGTATCTCTTAAACCATAGCGGTTTGAGAGATAAGGTTTTTTTTGCATTTAGCTCAGCTTTTTAAGCTCTTCTAAATGCAAAAAACTTCTTTGGGAACATTACTAACACTTTAAAGTAATGTATAGTTAACCCTATGAGTGCCAGAGGGGTGCGCAATGCATTGCATACCTCTCTGGCACACAAAGGGTTACAATGTGTCGCCATTACAATTCCAATAAATAATAAAGGGCCGATGCCAAAGACGAGGTAGCATATCCATGTGTGCTAATAATAAATCACCCCCAATTAACATTGCAGGGATCCGTCCAAGTATTAAATATGATTATCAGATGTTAAATGTTAAAGATACTGCCATTGTTGCCGGTGGTGGCGACTGGATTGCATGGCAGAAATCCCCCCTTGGTACCTGACAGGCTGATGCCTGAGCCAGTGTGTGGGAAATCTTAACAGAGACTGGATTTTATATAGCCAACCTCTGTTCAAAATGGATTCCAGCCTACCATTGACTTAAAGGGATAGTAATACTTAAAATGTAAAAAAAAAATATGTTGTAGGGTTTATCCCCCTGAGTTAAACAAGGGTACTCCCACTGCTGAAAGGTGTTTCATTCAGAAGTTATTAATTTTCAAAGTTGAATTTTTTAAGTGCAATATCACAGTGGCCTGAAATTGTACAGTGGAGCTGTTGCTACACGATCCTATGGATAGCTCTGGTCAGTTGACCATAAATATCCATAGGATGGTGTAGCAACAGCGCCACTGTACAATTTCAGGCCACTGTGATATTGCACCTAAAAAATTAAACTTTGAAAATTAATAACTTTTGAATGAAACACCTTTCAGCAGTGGGAGTACCCTTGTTTTACTCAGGGGGATAAACTCTACAACATATTTTTTTTTACATTTTAAGTATTCCTATCCCTTTAAATGTGTGCTTAAGCACCTCCCAGCCAATCAGCTTTTAACGGGGGGGCATGACAAAACCCGGTAAAAGATGATTGTGTGGGAGGTGTGTATGCACACATCCCAGCCAGTGGTAGGCTGGAATCCATTTTAAACCAAGACTGGCCATATAAAAGGAAATCTCTGTTCAAATTTCCCACACATTAGCTCAGGTACCAAGGGGGTGCGGCATTCTTGCCATGCAAACCTGTCGACAGCGACAGTGGTGGCAGCTTCTTTAACATTTAATATTTGGTAATCATACTTAGACAGATCCCTATAATGTTAATTGGAGGTGATTTATTAATACACATAGATTTGCCACCTCTACTTCGGCATCAGGCCTCTTATTATTTATTTTAATGGAGGCATATTGTAACTGTTTGAGTGCCGGAGAGGTATGCAACGCTTTTTGCGCTCAATGGGTTAACACATTAATGTATGAAATTTTTAATGTGGATTTTATTTCTTTTTACAGGTTCATATTCAGATGAAGATCATAAGACAGAAGAGTATGAATGTAGATTGAAGAAGACTGAGAGTAGCTGACCAGGGTGCTGAAGCCCCCACTGGACATCAAGGTTGCAAGTGTTTTAGAACTCCACGGATTTCAGGAGGTGAGACATGTCTGAGCTGGGGTTAGGGTAGAGGAAATAAGGGTGGGCGTTAGAGGAAGTAAGGTAGGGTACGCCTGAGGAGGTGATAAAAGCGGGCTCCCACTTCCTGTTGTGTGGCAGAGCAGATTAACCTGGAGAAGGAGCAGTTCGAGGAGTTTTATTTGTGCTACTCGCTATGTCGGATCCATTGTTGGAAGAGGTTAGGGAGCTGTTGGAGTCCAGCGGAGCTACATGGTTAAGAGAGCAGCTTTCGCGGCGGAGGGAGGAGACAGAGATGCGTGGTGAGGTTGGTTGGCCTGTGCGCAGCACCCGGGCTCATCCGCCTACGAGATTAAGCACTTCTCGCTCTCCGGGGCGGCGGAGGTGTGTGAGCCCCGAGGCCTCGGGGTTCACGGAGTGAGGCGGTTAGAGGAATTACAGTTGACAGGAGAGTTGGACGAACTTCCTTGCGGAGCAGTTTGGCAGGTCAGCGGGAGGGGTCCCCTTCTGAGGTGACTCGTTCTAGAAGGTCTGAACAGCGAGTGCGGGAGTCAGTGGGCAACAGACGAAGCAGACCTGACGGTTCCAGCCGGGGTGTGACACAGGTGACCGTACGAACTGTGTTCGTGGTCCTAATTTCTTTCAACCTTGTGTGTCCGTTTGTGCCCCTTCTCCCCCTTCCCTTCTCCCTTCCCTCATTTTCCTGTTCCCTTCCCTTCTTTCCCCATTTCTCTGGTCCTTATTTTCTTCATGTGCCCTTTCTCTTGGTCCTTATTTCTCCCTGGTGGTGGTGTTCCGCCCTCGGTGGGTTACTGGGGACGAGGGCCTGCGGGTTATATGATGAGGAGGCTTTGGCGGGAGATTATGAGGCTGTCTGAGGTAATTGGTGACTTGTTTGTCACCGAGTTGGGAAGGCAACTACAGGGCTGTTGTTTAATGACAGTTATACATAAAATATATATTAAAAAAAAAAAAAAAACGGAGGAAGCAATTGAGTTTCACGGGGTTTGGTTTATGTTTGTAGTATGCCTGTGGTGGAGGTGCCTCTGGGTTGCCTTCTTGGGGAGCCATTGGGGGTTGTACGCCTCTGAATGGTTATGGTGGATGGGGCCCTGGTTTTTGGGGGCTTTTGGGTGGAGTCTCTATGTGTGAGACTGGTGATTATGGGTGTTTTTTCTCTTTCTTTATTTACAGGTGGCTCCGGGTGTCGATGATTCAGGATCTTCCTTGCTGGGGCACACTGATGTGGAGGCCGGTGCTGGGCGAAGTGCAGCTAAACAGTCCATGCCGTTGGCGCCTTTGTCGAGGGCAGGTATGGGACTTTTTACTCTGCTGGGGTCTGTGGGATCAGGTGGAGCTGTTGCAGTGGGGTTTTTACGTCAAGCGTTGGGGGCTTGGCAGGACAGGGTGTTAGGTGGTCCGGATGGGTTGTCTTCCTCAATGGGTACCTTGTTGGCCTCGGGGCCTGGGACTGGCTTGGTTCTGGGTGATGGTGTTGTGATGGGTGCTCCTTTGGGAGGGGCTGGGGTGCTGCCTGCTTTGGGTACTGGGGCTGGGGTGGCGCAACATGGGCTGGTGATGTCTCACGTTTCGGTCCAGGGGAATGTGCAGCAGTGGGCTCCTGCCAGCCTGGCCGGTGTTCATTTGTCAGGTAGTGGTTTACAGCCTCTTGCTGGACAGGTATTGGGTGCTGGGGTTCTGTCAAATCCTATGGTGCCGAGCACTCCTGGGGGATCGGGTATGGCCTCTGCAGGATCAGTATCGGGTGTGGGCTCTTGGGACACACAATTACAGGGCTCCAATTTGAGGGGTGTGGCGTTGGGTGTGTCACAGGTTGGTGGGGTGCTCACGGTGGCATTTGTAGCAGCATACATGTGCTGGTCTGGTCCTCTGGGTATTCATTTAAAAAATGAAGTAAAGGAAAAATTCTGGAAGAATGAGTTTGTGGAAATCTATTTGCTTCTTCCGCTGGATGAGGCTCCTCCAGATAAGGAGGAAAAAGATGTTGAGAAGAAGGAGGAGAGGGAACGTCGTCGTTATCGGAAGATTCCGAAGGTGTTTGGAAATTGGATACGGGCATTCTCCATTTTGGCCAGTGTGATTGGTGAACGGTTCTCAGGGAAATGCTCCTCGTTGTTTTGTTACCAGGACACTATTTGGAACGCCTGCAGGACTTATGGCGGTCTGGCATGGTGGCATTATGACGAACAGTTTCGGCAGAGGTTAGCGGTGCGCCCGTCTATGTCTTGGGACCAACTGGACATCGGGCTATGGCTGTCACTTATGACCCGCCCAGCTGGTTCCCCAGTGGGGTTTCAGTCCTTTCAGGCCGGCGTTGGGGGGTTGGGGCTCCCCACGGCCAGAACAGTGTCTGCGAAAAAGATTGGTTTCTGCTGGCCGTACAATGAAGGTCAATGTAAGTGGGGGGGCTCTTGCAAGTTCAAGCATGAGTGTTCCGGTGTTCAGGTTCTCACCCCCTTACCAGGTGTCTTAAAAAGCAAAAGTTGGGTGACAAAGGGGGGGGGGTATGTTGGGGGTAAAGGGGGTGACTTCGGTGTCCGTAGACAAGATGCGCCCGTGGCTAAGGGCTTACAGTGATAGGGAGGCTGCTAGGATTCTGGAAGAGGGTTTTGAGTTTGGATTCCGCATTCCTGAGCAGGAAGGTTTTGGGGTTGCTGAGGCGGCTAACTTACGTTCGGCTGACAGTTATCCGGGGGTTCTTCGGGATAAGGTGAATGTTGAAGTGTCCTTGGGGCGTATGGCGGGTCCTTTTTCGGGACCGCCTCTGCCTGGTTTCCGGGTATCGCCTTTGGGTGTGGTTCTGAAGTTGGAGCCGGGGAAGTTCCATCTTATTCATCACCTGTCATTCCCGTTTGGGTCCTTGGTTAACGATGCCATCAATCCGGCCTTGGGTAGCGTTTCTTACACGTCATTTGACAAGGAGGTGGAGTTGGAGGTGAAAGCTGGTCGGGGGGCTTTGTTCGCTAAGGCTGATGTTGAGTCGGCCTTTCGTCTTCTTCCGGTGCATCCAGAGAGTCATCATCTTTTGGGTTGTAAGGTTGGAGAGGATTACTACGTCGACCTATGCCTTCCCATGGGTTGCTCAATTTCGCGTGCGCTGTTTGAGCGCTTTAGCACGTTTTTGGAGTGGGTGGTGCGTAGGGAGTCTGTCTTTTCCTCCATCCTGCATTACCTGGATGATTTTTTGTGTGTGGCTCCCGCAGGTATGGACGTTTGTCAGCAGTTGCTGGTTACTTTACAGCAGGTTTGCTTGGATTTTGGGGTTCCTTTGTCTGCAGAGAAGACGGAAGGTCCTACGACCTGTTTGCGCTTTTTGGGTCTTGAAATTGATTCGGTTGCCATGGAATGTAGGTTACCTCGGGACAAGTTGTTGGCGTTGCAAGCTGAAGAGATGGCTTGTCGCTCGGCTCAGAAGGTGACCCTTCGAGCCCTTCAATCTTTGTTGGGTAAATTGAATTTTGCATTTCGGATTATGCCCATGGGTAGGGTGTTTAATAGGCGTCTTGCTCAAGCTACTGGGGGAGTTGTTCGCCCCCATCACCACATTTGTTTGTCGGCCGACTTGCGTGAGGACCTGGGTGTGTGGGAAATGTTTCTCGTAGATTATAATGGGAGGTCGTATTGGCAGACATTGGGTAGATCTAATGAGGACTTTGAGCTGTATATGGATGCATCTGGTTCTATGGGTTTTGGGGCTTTGTTTGGTTTCGATTGGTGTGCGGAGAGGTGGCCTTTGGCCTGGGAAAGGGTGGGTCTGACCAAGAATATCTTATTTTTGGAACTGTTCCCTTTGGTTGTAGCTGTGACATTGTGGGGGGATAGACTGAGACATAGTAAGGTGGTATTTCTCTCTGACAACATGGGTGTGGTTCAGGCAGTAAACACTCTCACTGCTTCTTCTCCTCCTGTTTTGTCATTGCTCCGTCATTTTTGTGTTGTGGTGTCTGAGATTGAATGTTTCCTTTAGGGCACTGCATGTGCCTGGTGTGTTGAATGTGGCTGCTGATGCGTTGTCTCGTTTTCAAGAAACAGCTTTTCGGAAGGCCTGTCCGGGGGCAAAGCTACGGGTATGCCTTGCCCATCTTTCCTGTGGGACCTTGGCGGAGTACAGTGGCAGCCTGGGTGAAGAATTCTGTTTCGCTGGCCACGTGGGCGCGGTACTCGGCAGTTTTGGAGTGATTGGCTTTGTCTTGAAAGTATGGTGGGTAGTTTGAGAGATGATGTGGAACGGAGGGATGGGGTTTTGTGGCTGGTATGGGATTGTTTTTCTCGGGGTGTATCACCAGCGGCGATTTCGCGTAAAGTGTCGGCATTGGCTTTTGGTTTTAAACTAAGGGGCTGGCGTGATTTTACGAAGGATTTTGTAGTTAGGCAGGCTCTTCGGGGGTTGCGTTATGGAAGGGCTTCATTGGATTTGAGGCGTCCGGTCTCATTTCAGTTATTAGAAAAGTTGTTGGGTGTGTTGACGGGGGTTTGTTCTGATTCTTACGAGGCCATTCTTTTTGGGGCAGCGTTTTCGTTGGCCTTTTTTGGGGCGTTGCACATTGGTGAATTAGTAAGTGTGTCGAAACGTAGTCCGGGGGGTACACCGTTTGGAGATATGCGTTTGTGTCTTTGGAATTTCGTATTCGTTATTTGAAAACTGATTCGTTGGGGGTTGGGGTCTGGGTTACTCTTTTTCCTCTTCCAAGGTCTTCGGCGTGTCCGGTTTCTTGTGTCCGTCGGTATTTAGAGGTTTAGCAGGGTTTGAGTGATTCATTGTTAGTTCATAGTGATGGGGTGGTTTTGACCAGATTTCAGTTTCTGATGGTGTTCAAACGTTGTCTTTCGGTTCTTCGTGTTCCAGTTGGCGATTTTGGGGGGCATTCTTTTCAGATTGGTGCGGCTACGGAGGCGGCTCGGTTAGGATTGGGGTCTGAGTCCATTATGCGGATTGGGCGTTGGGATTCTACGGTTTCTGTCTTATGTTAGGCCTCACAGAGTTTTGGGGATTTAAGGGATTGGGGGGCTTGTGTTATTTCTTTTTGTTTGTTTTTCTCTACAGGTGTGGCAGCTCGGCAGCTATGGATTATCGGGCACTCATTCATCTTCTGGCCCAGCCGGCGGGCTGCGGTTCGGGAGAGTGGACGTCAGATGACTGTCCCTGTATCTGCAGGCCAGGTGGTCTGGCACGGGTACAGGGGAATGTATTGGCCCCAGTTGGTTCCGGAAGTCCTTTGGTTGGTCCAGGCGGGGGGTGGGGGTAGTTCCGCAGGTTCTGTTGGTACACCTGGGGGGCAATGACCTGGGCTATATTCCTGGTTGGGAGCTAAGGGAAGCGATGAAGGAGGATTTTCGGAAGCTGCTCCAGCATTTTCCAGGGCTACGGCTGATTTGGTCTGAAATACTCCCTCTTAAATGCTGGATGGGAGCGAGGGATTGTTGGGTCTTGGACAAGAGCCGGATCAAATTGAATAGGAGGATCTCAAAGTTTGTGATGGATCTTGGTGGTTTGTCAATTAGGCACAGCATGTTTGAGGATCCTTCTCTCAATTTGATTTGGTCGGATGGTATCCACCCTAATGATATGGGGTTGGACTTTTTTAACCTTGACTTGGCGGAGGCTTTGGAAGAGGCCGTGGCTTTGGGGGGGGGGGCTAATTCGTAGGTGAACTCCTTAGCCCCTTGTGGCGGCTTGGGCCTTTGCCAATGTATAGAGTGGTAGTAAGATGGGGGAGGTTACGGGAGATGGTAGGCCAGAGGACTTTGTCGCGGGTTAGACGCCGGCCTCATTGAGCTGCATTGACCAGCTAATGAGGTGCGGTTAACGAGACAATTTGGGTGTTTGGAGTTTCGGCTCAAAAAGGTGGATAGGCTGGGTTAACCTGTAAAAGATGGACATTGGCAAGGGCTCAAGGTTGGAGGTAACTGTTAAAAACTGTTAACTTATTATAATGTTTTTATATAATAAAGCTGCGGCCTAATTCAAACCCATGAAAGTGTGTAGTGTATTTCTTGGACCTATACCCCATGCTCAGGACATGTTTTTTTTTTTTTTTTTGCAGGGGATGGTTTTTTTTAACTGTCCGATTAACCCTGTGAGTGCCAGTGGGGTATGCATACCTCACTGACACTCATAGGGTTAATTCTACTAACATTTTACAAACGTTTTCAACATTCAACTTTGGATGTATTGCTATGTGGCATAGGGACCCATATCAATACATTCACTGGGGAATTAGGTTTTTTTTTTGTGTCTTTTTTTTTTCTTTCAATATCTTCATTGACAGGATTAATATGTGTTAGGGGACTCTGTGGTCAAAAAACGGGGTGCAGATTTTCACCCATTAGAGTAAGTCCCTTAACGCATGTTAACGCTAACAGAATTGAATGGGAAAATGGATGATGTTTAAATGCATTTTAATGGGTTCAAATGGGTGCTAACTTTAGTGCCTGACGTGTGTTTTTTAACTGGTATTTTTTCATATCACTGAAAATTGAATTGCTTACCCTCCTTAAAAAAAAAAAAAAAAATTCCGGCAGGGTTTTTTTTTGTGACGGGGGAATAATATACAAATCAGTTATCTCATACGAACAATCCTTAGATAATTAATAGGTTTGAAACTAACTCTTAGATTTGTTTCTTTTAATAGCACTTAATTTCATCCTTCTAGGTATTCTCATAAGGAGGAAAGCCATTTTTTTATCACCAGTAATCATTTGCACATTTTTAATCACACAACGGTAAGGTGTTAGAGCTCAGATATCTCTCTCTATTCTCAGGGTTGCTTATGCTCCATGGTATCCATGGTAACCAAGCATACTGTCACCATACTCACTGACACGTCATTGCCAGGGTGTGCACACGTGGTTGTCTTGGTGAAACGCTGACTAATTTATAGTAAACCATTAAAAAAAATACTAACAAGTGCCAATCCATGCTTTGTTATCTATCATCCATCTATCTATCTATCTATCTATCTATATCAAATTTGTTTATTTCGGTTTTGTCAGTATCACTTTATGTAAGTCAAGGCTACAAAAGTTATTACAACACAAACTTGTTTTTACTTCACTGTTATCACATAAGCCTGGTAGTGCTCTCTCTAGAGACAATTCCAGTTTAATTAAAAAATAACCCTGTTTTGAGCTGTAATAATGTTTGGATGAAGCAACTCTCAGCAGTGGGAGTGCAATTGTTTTAATCAGTGGAAAAATTCTTACAATTATTGCTGCTTAAAAAATAGATGAGAAATGCTACCATAAATATTAGCGTGCAATATCTAAGAGCTAGCATCATATGATCAACAATCTTTGTTCAAAGCCAAACACAGCCAGGGGCAGCTGTAAGGAGGAGTTATGCAAAACTCCTTTATACTGCCTGTCCCATTGGAGTAAGCATGGGGATGTAATTTTAACAGGAGTGGGCAGGGACTCCTGTGAAATTATCTGCAGGAATTACCACTTACCTCACATTATCCTCCTCATCATGTCCTACATAACTCACATTTGCCGCTCGCTGCCTCATCACCCCCTCCCTTCCAGCCTGTGGGGTCAAGTCATTTTATCACTCCCTTTGCCTTACAAGCTCACTCCCATTTCACAAATGCACAATTCTATGCCCTTACCAGCCTTGCAATTTGCTGGATTCATGTGTTTGTACAAGTTGAGTCATAGTGAGCTGGGATCAGGCAGGCGATGTCCTGCAGCACTCCTCTTAATTATTGCCATTCGCTGGCTCCATGTGTTTCTTGAGGTCTCCGCTGAGTAAGAGTGAGCCAGGACTGTGCAGCTGACGTCCTCCTGTGCTCCACCTCATTATTGTGTTGCTGCCTCCAGGTGCACATAGGTCTCTTGTGGTCTCGGTGCTTATGCTGCATTGAGCTATCCGCCATGTGATAATGAGGCTGTACCGGTTGCTTTTCATTGGAGCCAATGGTCACTTTCCCCACAGAAACAGCACGTAAATGACATGACCATCGGTTCCAATGAAACAGCCTTCTGCTCAGTGCAGCTTCATCATCATCATCACTCGGTGGGGAGCTCAATCCAGTGTGCGCACCATGAACACAAGAGACCTATATGCACATGGAGACAGCCAATCATAATAATCAGGAGGAGCACTCCAGGACATTGGCCACATGGTCCTAGCTTACTCTCACTCAGCACATACCTAGTCCCAGTGAATCATAATAATTAGGAGCATTGCAGAACATCGTCTGCCAAGTCCCGGCTCACACATAGTGGACCTCAATACAGAATAAAAGCAATTATACACTGACTCGAACATATAACCAGATTTATTGGGGGGAGGGGTGTGTGATGTGCTTAACCATTTAATTACCACATACACTATGCATTGGATACCTCTCTTGTACTTAAAGCATTAACCCTTTCTTTGCCATCTCATCCGCACCAACTCAATAGTATGTCTTGCTACCATACCATTACCTCCTCAATCAGCCTTTACCACTTCATCATGTCTCCCTCCACCACCATGTCATCTGTCCATCAACATGTCTTCTCATTCTCTCACCACCATGAATACCCCATATTTCATCATGTCTTTCCCCTACATCACCACCACCATGACCCCCTTTATCACCCTGACTCCCCTTCTTCATGATGTTTTCCCCTCCCCTACTCCACCACCATAACCCACCCCTTCTCTTATATTGTGTGCCTATCACTGTGCCACAATATCACTGTCTGCCACTATATGTCTGACTGCATGTCTTCCACATCCTTCATGTTTCTTCCTCCTCTCCAACAACACCATTACCCCCTCCATCATGTTTTACTCCTCTTCTCCATCCCCCTCCTTCATCACATCTTCCCCCTACCCTCCTCTACTATCATCACCCACCTCCTTCATCATGTCTTTCCCTTCCCCACTGTGTGCTCATGCATCAGTGTGCCACAATGTCATGATGTTTCTGCTTTCACACAGGCAACACCATGTCCAATTTGCTAGTAACTCTATAAGGATCTAGCCTTTAAAATCACAAATCATTGATACTGGTGACATTCCCTGGCACTTTACAAGGACATTTATAATAAATAAATGCTTCAGAATACCTTAAAAAGTAGTGTTCTAATAATGGTATTGTAGTAGACATGGAAGTTTGTACATGTATTGGAAACCTTGCCAGCATCAGCGTTGTTAACCCTTTGAGTTCCAGATGGGTGTCTAGTGCATTGCTTCTCCCAGAATGTTACATTACAGGAATTTCCATTGCTAACTGAGCAGTAGTGTTTAATATGATGGTAATCTGTCTCTGAGTAATTCTGACCATTAATTTCCTTTTAAATGAACCGCAACATCTATCAGAGACACATTGCTTTATACAACACTATCCAATGTACAATAACATACTAAATTCCTGACAATACGCACATTATGACAGAGAGGTAACTAGAAACTATTGGACCATGGGGAAAAATCTGATGCTAGAAGCACCCCCTTCCCCCATTAATTTGTACTGCAAAGGAACTGCTTCATCACTATCCATGACCCACATGCTGAGAGTTAACCGCTTTTAAGTGTCAGATGAGTCTCCGAGACGTTGCTTTGCAATCTGCTTGACACTCTCTGATGCTCAAAGAGTAAATGTAGGTATTTGCCTGGTGTGTGATGATCAGAACATGATTTCAGTTGAGCTTCCCAGACTAATTCACATTTCCTTTTACTGGTGCTAATGGAGCAAATGATTTCTTGATTGTTTGAGTTGTATTAGGAGTCTTCCCATACACAGACCTAGATTTTATTTTAGACAAGTTGAACAGCCCGTTACACGGGCCACAGTGCCACTGCCACACGGTCGCTGGGCAGTCACGTGCAGTAGAGACTGCCCGCGCCACGGCTGATACAGAGCTGGACGCATGTTGCGGCGTTATACACGATTTAGCGAATTATTATATAGGATGATCCATTTCATTGGCTGTAGATCCTGATTTCCCCAAACTACAAAAGTATATATCTTATAAAAATCCAGTGTTCTCTAAAATCCTGCAATAGAACCTAACCTATACTGTGTTTTGTCTCAAGAATCCAAACGATCAAGTCCTGTGAATGCTTTTGCTATACATAAGACAACTGATTAACCCTTTGAGTGCCAAGTGGGTACATTGTACGAGTTTGGACAGCTGTACCCGCTGTGCCAAGCTCGTACAATGTACCCACTAAAATGCGGTCACTGCATGAGCCGGTATAACCGGCATGCAGTGGCCGCATTTTAAAAAAAAAAAAATGTGGGCAATCGTGGGGGGACATGAGGATCACTCCTCATGTCCCCCCTGTTATTGATCTCCCAGCCGATCGCGCTGGGAGATCAATAAAAGAAGAGGAGAAGCGCAGCTGAGGCGCAGCTTCTCCTCTTCTTTGTCTCCTACCCGAACTTCCGGGTAGGAGTGGGCGGGACCGGGGGAAGCCTCCCAGCGTCATCAGTGACATGTCACTGATGACGTTGGGGAAGTTTCCCCGGTCCCATTCACTCCTACCGGTGGTAGGAGTGAAAGGCAGGAGAGCTTCTGCTCTCCTGCAGTCGCCAAATTGGTCTCCCAGCCTATCGGCTGGGAGATCAATTACTTAGGGGACACCAGGAGGGGTCCTGATGTCCCCCACGAGGTCTGAATAGCTAAAAAAAAAATTAATAAAAAAAACAAAACAATAGTAACCCTGTGAGTGCCGCAGTGGTCCCCAGCACATTGCTTTGCAATGTGCTGGAGACCCTTGTAGCACTCACAGGGTCTTTTCTTTGGGTTTTTTTTTTTATTTTTTTAAAGACCTCATTGGGGGGATCAGGGGGGATCCTGATGCCCCTCAATGATGTCTATTATTAAAAAAAAAATAAATAAATTTTTTTAACCCTGTGTGTGCCACAGGGGGGGGGTCAAATGCACCCCCCCCCTCCTGTGGCACACACAGGGCTTCTATCATTACTTTCTTACTAGAGATTGTTGGGGGGCCATCAGGATTTGTCCTGATGGCCCCCCAACAAGCTCTGATTACAAAGTATTAATAAAAAAAAAAATTAACCCTCTGAGTGCCAGAAGGGTCCAATGCATTGCTTTGCAATGCGCTGGAAACCCCTTTGGCACTCACAGGGACATTTATTTTGATTCCTTTTTTTTTTTTTTTTTTAAGACCTCGTTGGGGGGAATCAGAGGGGTCCTGATACCCACCAATGAGGTCCATAATAAAAAAAAAAGTAAAGAAAAAAAAATTAACCCTGTGTGTGCCACAAGGGGGGCCAATGCAGCCCACCTTCTGTGGCGCACACACAGGGCATTTATCATTACTTCGTTATCAGAGATTGTTGGGGGGCCTTCATGATTGGTCCTGATGGCCCCCCAACAAGCTCTGATTACCAAGTAATGATTAAAAAAAAAATTAACCCTCTGAGTGCCAGAAGGGTCCAATGCATTGCTTTGCAATGCGCTGGAGAGCCCTTTGGCACTCACAGGGACATTTATTTTGATTCCTTTTTTTTTTTTTTTTTAAGACCTCATTGGGGGGAATCAAAGGGGTCCTGATACCCACCAATGAGGTCCATAATAAAAAAAGTAAAGAAAAAAAATTAACCCTGTGTGTGCCTCAAGGGGGGCCAATGCAGCCCCCCTTCTGCGGCGCACACACAGGGCATTTCTCATTACTTCGTTATCAGAGATTGTTGGGGGGCCATCATGATTGGTCCTGATGGCCCCCCAACAAGCTCTGATTACCAAGTAATGATTAAAAAAAAATTAACCCTCTGAGTGCCACAAGGATCCATTGCATTGCTTTGCAATGCGCTGGAGACCCCTGTGGCACTCTCCGGGTCCCCTGTTTGTGGACATATATATATATTTTTTTACTAAGACCTCATTGGGGAGGGATCAGGGGGTCCTTATGCCCCTCAATGAGGTATATAATAAAAAAAAAAAAAAAAATAAAACACAAATTAACCCTGTGTGTGCCACTAGGAGGGGAGTTCAATGCCGACCCCCTTCCTGTGGCACACACAGGACTTTTTATCAACACTGGTAGTCACAGATCTCCCATACACACTATCAAACACTGCCCCACCATCCTTGCTCCTCTGCTCATACCCACACACACTGCCTAATCCCTCACCCTCCCACATACTTTGTTACACTTGTAGTCACAGGTCCGCACGTACACCGGCTGACGCCCTAGCTTCTTTCATCTGTTAGCCATAAAATCACACATACACTGTTTGCTTTACCATTTCTGTTTCACTGGTAGCTACGCTCCTGTAGCGTAAATTGGTATGTCAACCCACAGCAGTGGGGTACCATTTTTCTTAGGCTGGCAAGAAGTCCTCCTAGGAAATCCCACGCCATTGAACCATTTTAGTATCTTTGAAGTGACTGATGTGTAAAACAAAATTTTATTTTTTCCTGTAGCACCACATTCTGGAAATAGTTGTGCCAACTAACTTAGGGGTAAAAAGGCAAGTGACCCCTCATTAGATGCGGCAGGTTGTCTTCTTTCCAAAATGGTATGGTTTATCTACCTTTTCTTCAATTCTGAAGGTGTTATAGTCATTTTCGTACAGGCAAGTCAGGTTTGAGAAAATGTTAGAAACATCAGAGGTTGTAGTAGGTGTAGTTTTCTACTTCTAGCACCCCCTAAGGTAGTTCAACTCATACCAATGGGGTGTCATTTGACTCCTAAGAGCACTAGCAAACAAATGCAGTTGAAAATTCCATGGTTTTCACAGCGCTCCATACATTTGAAGGGGCAGAAATGTAAAAAAATGCAATTTTTTTCCTATATCGCCTCCTTCTGGAAACATTTATGCACACCAGTATTGGGGTAAGAAGGCAAGTGACCCCTCATTAGATGCGGCAGGTTGTTTTCTTTCCAAAATGGTATGGTTTATCTACCTTTTCTTCAATTCTGAATGTGTTATAGCCATTTTTGTACAGGCAAGTCACATTTGAGAAAATGTTAGAAACATCAGAGGTTGTAGTAGGTGTAGTTTTCTACTTCTAGCACCCCCTAAGGTAGGTCAACTCATATCAATGGGGTGTCGTTTGACTCCTAAGAGCACTAGCTAATGAATGCAGTTGAAAATTCCATGGTTTTTACAAAGTTCCATACATTTGAAGGGGCAGAAATGTAAGAAAATGCCTTTTTTTTTCACTAGCGCCACCTCCTGGAAGCATTTGTGCATACCAGCCTTTGGGTAAGAAGGCACGTGACCCCTCATTAGATGCGGAAGGATGTTTTCTTTCCAAAATGGCATTGTTTCTCTACCTTTTCTGCATATCTATTATGGTTATAACCATTTTAGTGCAAGCAGATAATTTCAAAAACAAAAGTGTCAGGTTTACGTACGTGTTCCTAGCACCCACATATTCTATGTTAACCCACACAAATAGGCTACCATTTTTCTCATGTTGGTAGCAGGTACTGAATACAGCAGGAAATGTTATGGTTTTCAAAGATTTTAGTATCTTTGAAGTGGTGGAAATGTAAAAAAACATGTATTTATTCCCATAGCGCCACCTTTTGGAAATATTTGTGCACTTCAGCCCAGGGGGTAGAAAGGCAAGTGACCCCTCATTTGATGCGGGAGAATGTCTACTTTCCAAAATGGTATACCTTTTATACCTTTCCTTCATGTCTCTAACAGTTATGGACATTTTAGTACAAGCCGCCATTTTCGAAGAAGCAAACAGGTAGGTGTAGTGATGTGCTTCTGGCACCCCTAAGGTAGGTCGACTCATTCCAGTGGGGTGTCATTTTTCTCCTAAGAGCACTAGCTAATGAATACAGTTGGAAATGCCATGGTTTGCACAAATTTCAGTACATTTGAAGGGGCAGAAATGTAAGAAAATGCCTTTTTTTTTCATTAGCGCCACCTTCTGGAGGCATTTGTGCTCTCCAGGCTTGGGGTAACAAAGCAAGTCACCCATCAATAGATGCGGCAGGGTGTCTTCTTTTCAAAATGGTATGGTTTGTGTACCCTTTCTTCACTTCTGTAGTTGTTATAACCATTTGGGTACAGACAAGTAATGTTTGAGAAAATGTTAGAAAAATTTGAGGTTGTAGTAGGTGTCATTTTGCACTTCTAACGCCCCCTGAGGTAGTTAAACTCATACCAATGGGGTGTCATTTTTCTCCTAAGAGCACTAGCTAATGAATACAGTTGGAAATACCATGGTTTGCACATATTTCAGTACATTTGAAGGGGCAGAAATGTAAGAAAATGCCTTTTTTTTTTCATTAGTGCCACCTTCTGGAGGCATTTGTGCACTCCAGGCTTGGGGTAACAAGGCAAGTCACCCATCATTAGATGCGGCAGGGTGTCTTCTTTTCAAAATGGTATGGTTTGTGTACCCTTTCTTCACTTCTGTAGTTGTTATAACCATTTGTGTACAGACAAGTAATGTTTGAGAAAATGTTAGAAAAATTTGAGGTTGTAGTAGGTGTCATTTTGCACTTCTAACGCCCCCTGAGGTAGTTAAACTCATACCAATGGGGTGTCATTTTTCTCCTAAGAGCACTAGCTAATGAATACAGTTGGAAATACCATGGTTTGCACATATTTCAGTACATTTGAAGGGACAGAAATGTAAGAAAATGCCTTTTTTTTTCATTAGTGCCACCTTCTGGAGGCATTTGTGCACTCCAGGCTTGGGGTAACAAAGCAAGTCACCCATCATTAGATGCGGCAGGGTGTCTTCTTTTCAAAATGGTATGGTTTGTGTACCCTTTCTTCACTTCTGTAGTTGTTATAACCATTTGTGTACTGACAAGTAATGTTTGAGAAAATGTTAGAAAAATTTGAGGTTGTAGTAGGTGTCATTTTGCACTTCTAACGCCCCCTGAGGTAGTTAAACTCATACCAATGGGGTGTCATTTTTCTCCTAAGAGCACTACCTAATGAATACAGTTGGAAATACCATGGTTTGCACATATTTCAGTACATTTGAAGGGGCAGAAATGTAAGAAAATGCCTTTTTTTTTCATTAGTGCCACCTTCTGGAGGCATTTGTGCACTCCAGGCTTGGGGTAACAAGGCAAGTCACCCATCATTAGATGCGGCAGGGTGTCTTCTTTTCAAAATGGTATGGTTTGTGTACCCTTTCTTCACTTCTGTAGTTGTTATAACCATTTGTGTACAGACAAGTAATGTTTGAGAAAATGTTAGAAAAATTTGAGGTTGTAGTAGGTGTCATTTTGCACTTCTAACGCCCCCTGAGGTAGTTAAACTCATACCAATGGGGTGTCATTTTTCTCCTAAGAGCACTAGCTAATGAATACAGTTGGAAATACCATGGTTTGCACATATTTCAGTACATTTGAAGGGACAGAAATGTAAGAAAATGCCTTTTTTTTTCATTAGTGCCACCTTCTGGAGGCATTTGTGCACTCCAGGCTTGGGGTAACAAGGCAAGTCACCCATCATTAGATGCGGCAGGGTGTCTTCTTTTCAAAATGGTATGGTTTGTGTACCCTTTCTTCACTTCTGTAGTTGTTATAACCATTTGTGTACTGACAAGTAATGTTTGAGAAAATGTTAGAAAAATTTGAGGTTGTAGTAGGTGTCATTTTGCACTTCTAACGCCCCCTGAGGTAGTTAAACTCATACCAATGGGGTGTCATTTTTCTCCTAAGAGCACTAGCTAATGAATACAGTTGGAAATGCCATGGTTTTCACAAATTTCAGTACATTTGAAGGGGCAGAAATGTAAGAAAATGCCTTTTTTTTCATTAGCGCCATCTTCTGGAGGCATTTGTGCACACCAGGCTTGGGGTAAGAAGGCAAGTTACCCCTCATTAGATGCGGCAGGTTGTCTACTTTTCCGAAATATATAGTTTTATGTAGTTATTCCACTGTTTTAGGGTAGTTTTACCACAAAAACCCTAGAATGCGCATATTAGTTTATAAAGTTGAAAATGTCATTTTGCGCTGCTGGTGATTAGGGCTCTACGCTAGCCATGGACGTAGGTAAAACTATACAAATTTGGTATTTTTTTACTCAGGGGACTCGAGGCTTTTTCAAATAATTGAAACTTTTTCAATCAAGGTAAATATTTTTGATACATAGTATGTGATTTTAGCAAAATGAGTAAATTTTCACTTTTTTTTGTCATTATGACATCATAGCTTTTTGCACGATGTAAAATTCTCTTCATGTAAGGTATCACAAGAAAGCTCAATTCGTTCTGAAAAAAACAATATATAGTTTTCCATATGTAACTAAAAATCCCCAGAGGAAATCAAGCCTAAACGGAAGGATAGCAAAAATGTTGAAAAAGTGTCTGGCCTGCAGGGTTCAGAAAATGGCCCGAGCCTCTGGCACTGAAGGGGTTAAAACGCTGAGGTGATAAGTTCTCAGATGTAAGAAGGCAAACAGATGCAGCTCTGGGGAGAATAAGGCTTTTAACCTCTGAGGTTTGCTATGCCTGGACAACATTCACTAATTTGATAGGTGACTAATCAACTGGGGCTGCTGGTTTGCAAACATTCTGAAAACTCAGAAGTCAGATTGTTTAGGGTAGTGATTCTCAGCAGCTGTCCTTGAGGCATGTCAACAGGTGAAGTTTTCAGGATGGCCCTATTAAGCACATGCCACGCAATCACAGTTATTCTTGTTTAACTACAGTTGAGTAGTCAGTGGCTATCTTGAAATGCTAAGCTGTTGGTATGCCCTGAGGACTAATGTTGAGGCTTAGGGACCTATGCAGAAAACAAAAATGTTTGGAATTTTGGAGCATATCAACTTCTGCATGGGGGTAAAAATAAAATCCCCCAAAGTCACATTCATTTAAAAGTGGATTTTTGTCTATTTACCAATAACGACTTTTTTTCTTATTCCATGTAGTACACTGGAACCATGGGGTAAAGTCCCCTCCTCCAGGAGGACAGGACATTTAAACAAATAAATACCTCCTCTCCTATCCACTTTATCTCCACAGAGCATGTTCAGTTTTAACATATTGTAAAGTGAAAGAACAGAAACAGAAGTGGAAAAAGATTTACATAAAAATCCTCTTTTCTCTTATAGCAGAGTAGTAGGTTAAACAGACAGTACGATCCACCTAGCGCCTGTGTGTATAGTACAGGCACTAAATACCTGTACTATACACAACTAGGTGTGTCTAGGTGGATCGTTCTGTCTGTTTTACCTACTACTCTGCTATTAGAGCTAGGGACTGTACCGGAGCGGCAAGAACCAATCTGGGAGGTATATATTGCTTGTAGTATACTAACATGAGTTCTAGGTGCTGTTCTTTTCTTTCCTCTCTATTTGCCCTCTCTGTATTTAAAGTTAGGGACTGTACTGGTGAGACTTGAACCAATTTAGAGTTCATGTCACTCATACATCGACTATAAGATCTCCTTCTCTGTCATCCAGTACAGGTTACTGTTAACTCTGGGAGGCGATCCGCCCCTTTAAGTAGGCAGGAACATTTCTCTAAATGTATGCAGGGGGTGGAGCCTCCCTTCCCTCCTTGGCTGCAGCTAGCCAACCAACTCTAGAATTATTTGTTTTGCTATAGTTTTAGTTTCTTTTTTATTTTCTGTCAGATATGGAATACCACCATTAGGCGGATTACCATGACTGACAAATGCCCTTCAATGTGGCTAGTTCAGTATCCAGTTGTTTTTTTTTGTTTTTGACCTTAAGCCCTGAGGGGGAAAATCTTGATTCCAAGTGCTTCCCCAGGAGTTACCCACTGACGTACTTCTTGCTGCATGGTAATCTGAAGACAGAAGATCTGCAGGAAAGGTGAGTTACCCTTTGAGTGCTGCAGGTCCACTTGTCCCACAGTGCCCCTCCGCACAGGGGTGTATTCTGGAGTTCCTGTTGTAAACTCCAGAACTCAATGGGTATATCTTTATGTCTGTTGGATGTTTGGAGCAGGTTTATGTGGTAACTTAACCCTTTCACTGCTGGTTTGGCATTTTATTGGGGGGGTTTATTGCACTTTTCCTATTGGACTAGTGTTTTCTGAGTGTCTACACATGTTGCCTTGATTTTTCACACCTTTTCATGGTTTACTTTAATTTGGGTAAAAATTGTGTACTGCGCCTTTAATGTGCGCTTTGCCATATAGACGCCATTGCTTCATTCACCTGTATGGGACTATACTGTTTGGGACGTATCTCTGCAACCGTTTAACCTAGCGACTTCAGAGATGGCTCATTTTACTTGTCTACCCTTGCTCTATCATCCGGTTTATAGTTTGTGTGTTGGGGGCTCAGGGGGCTTCGGGCACTGTTTAGGATACTTTTTTGGGAAAAACTATATTTCCCATGAGCACTTGCTTCGCTCCTAAATTCTGACTGGCTCCCATCGCGGCAGCCATTTTGTGAGCATTTCTAGCGAGTATCCTATGCAGGGCTTGCACTCTCCTCTTCAGAGTAACCCTTCGCCTGCCAGATAAGTCTGTATTTAGCATTTCTAGGGTGAAATTTTAATCTTACACACTGTAATTGGGTGATTTACTGTACAGCTGGTTATTTTTACACTGTATGTCTATACCACTGGTGCTAGGGGCTAGACCTAAGACTAAGGAGGCTGGGGTCTCAGTATCCCCCATTGCGCATTGCTCTTCCTGTCACTCAGGGCTACCTAGAGCATTCTCTGGTCACTTATGCCCAGCATGTTCTGAAGTTCCTGACAGCAATCCAGGGACCTCCAGCCATGATACTGACCCAGCTTGGGTGCAAAAGTTTAAGGCTGCGACTAGGGACCTTAGGTCCACATTAGGACTCTTTCCATCCCGGATACAGGGGGGCCCTTCAGACATGGCAGGCCCCCTCCAATATCAGATCTTCCCTGCCTAAACCTCAGGGGGAACCGGATGTGTCAGATTCCTCTGAGGAGGAACTGCTGTTGGATTCGGATGTTGAGGATTGTTCGGTTCTGGAGTCTTCTCTGTGGCTTGGGGACCCCTTTGAAGCTGATCCTGACCTCTCTACTGAGGGTCTGATCAGAGCCATTTTAACCACCCTCAACATTCCCTTGGTTCAAGAGGCTCTTTCTGATCCCTCTGATGTTTTTCCCGCTAAGCCCCTTACTTATTTTCCTCCTAACTCCACCCTTGACCGCCTGGTTTCTGAGGAGTGGAAATCACCTGACAAGACTGCTTTTGTGTCCAGGAAATTTGCCAAGCTTTACCCCTTTTCTGAAGCTGCGCTTGCTAAGTGGGTTCATCCCCCTAAGGTAGATGCACCTATCTCCAGGAGACTTGAGATTTCCCTTAAGTCCATTTTTGCAACTGTGGGTACACTATGCGTCCTGCATATAATAGTCTGGACTGAGCAACTCGCCATGGCTGTCCCTCAGGATGCGCCTACTTCGGAGAAATTACATCTTCTTGTCAATATCTCTGAAGCGCAACACTATATCTCTGCTGCTGCCTTTGATGCCGTCCGCATGATGGCTAGGGTTTCTACTACGTCTGTGGTGGCCAGGTGAGCCCTTTGGCTTAAGATCTGGTCTGCTGACACTGCTTTCAAGAAAGCCTTGCTTTCCCTGCCCTTTCAGGGCACCTCTTTGTTTGGGCCACAGGGGAAAAGAGTACTCTTCTACCCTTGGTACCTAAGAAGAAATTGCCACTTAAACGTAACCGGTATTTTCGTTCCTTTCAGAATGAGACACGTCTGGTGAACCAGATGGTTCCCTCAGCTCCGCGCACCTCCTCCAAACCCAAACAGCAATGGAAGCCCAAGGTCTTCTCCAAGCCCAAGGCTTCCAAGACTGCTTTGGCATGACTCACCGAACCCAGGTCCGCACCCTGCTGTGGGTGGTCATCTGCGACTCTTTCACAGCTTTTGGGAGGATTTAGTGGTGGACCCATGGAGTTTACAGGTAGTGACAGAAGGGTACAGGATCCCTTTCTATTCTCTTCCCCCCTTTCGTTTTCGTCTTTCTCATACTCCTCGGGGTACCGAGAAACACCATCAGTTCAACGGCGCTGTTCAGGCTCTCCTGGACAAGAACATCCTGGAGCCAGTTCCTCTTCCAGACAGGGGTACAGGATTCTACTCAAACCTCTTTGTAGTCGCCAAAAAGGACGGCGGATGTCACCCTATTTTGGATTTGAAGGATCTCAACTCCTTTGTGACCCGGACTCACTATTGCCAGGAGTCCCTGCGCACAGTGATTGCTGCCATGTCCCCAGGGGAGTTCCTTGCATCTCTGGATCTTCAGGATGCCTGCTTACACACCTCCATTCATCCAGAGAGTCGGCAGTACCTTCTGTTTGCTTGTGACAGAGGACATTTTCAGTTCTCCGCTCTTCTCTTTGGTCTGACGATGGCTCCTCAGGTTTTCCAACGGGTTCTCGGAGCCTTGATATCCGTCCTCCACCGGGACTGCATCAGAGTGACTCCTTACATTGACAATTTGCTGTTGAAAGCCACATCTGCGGACCTTCTTCTTCAGCAAGTTCAGGCCTGCATCCAAGCTCTATCCCATCACGGATGGATCATCAACTTGGACAAGTCGGATCTGATTCCGTCCCAGCAACTGGTCTTCTTGGGCCTTCTCTTCAATACACAGAAGTACATGGCTCACCAATCGCCCACAGGTTTTCAGTGATTCTGTCTCAGGATCCTTTTCCAGTTCACAAGCTGTCTTCACTGGTGGGGATGTTCATATCGATAGCAGCAGTCCCATTTGCCATGGCGCACACCAGGGAACTCCAGAGGTTTGTGATTCACGTGTGCAAGGATCAGTTGGATCCTCAGTGGACGTTGGTCTTCCTTCCTCTTCATGTGGAATTGAGCTGGACATGGTGGCTAGACCTTTCCAGCTTGCTGAAAGGAAGATCCTTTCTGATTCATTTCTGGACCACGGTGACGACGGACGCCAGCCTCTCGGGCTGGGGAGCTGTCCTGGGTCATTTCAGCACTCAGGGGAGATGGACCACGGAGGAGTCCATCCTTCCAATCAACATATTGGAGCTTCGGGCCATATTTTATACTCTGTGCCATTGGGTGTTTCAGTTGTAAGACAACACCACGGCTGTGGCCTACATCAACAAGCAAGGAGGAACAAAAAGTCTTGCTGCTTGGTTAGAAGTCAAGGCTATTTGCTCTCGGGCAGAAGAACATGTGCCTGCCATATCCGTAGTTCACATTCCAGGTGTAGACAGTGTCATGGCGGACTTCCTCAGTCGTCACACAGTGGACAGCGGAGAGTGGGAATTACACCCCCAGGTGTTCCAGATGGTGGTCCAGAAATGGAGCATGCCTCATGTCGACCTGATGGCGACAAGACACAACAGGAAGGTTCCAGTGTTCTGATCTCGATGAAGAGACCCTCTTGCTCTAGCTGTGGATGCATTGTCCATCCATTGGATGTTTCCTCTCACTTACATATTTCCTCTCCTTCCCATGTTGTCCAGGGTGTTAAGGAAATTGCGGATGGAACGTTGTCCAGTTATCCTGATTCCTCCGTTTTGGCCTCCTCAATCCTGGTTTCCGGAGCTTCTGGCTCTATCTGTAGCAGAGACCTTTCGGCTCCCCTCCCGTCCGGATCTTCTTCTACAGGGTTACCTGTGGAAGGAAGATGTTCACCGGTTCTCTTTGACGGCTTGGAGGTTGAATCCTCAATTCTAAGGAAGAAAGGTTTTTCTTCTGGTGTGGTGGCTACTATGCTTAGTGCCCGTAAGCCTGTTTCTTCCAAGATCTATCACCGTGTCTGGTCGACCCTTTTGTCTTGGTGTTGACAGTGATCTGTCCCACGATTTTGACCTACCTACTGTCCTGGTCTTTTTACAGGATGGTGTGGAAAAGGGCCTCAGTTTGAGTTCTCTTCAGGTTCAGACTTCCGCGCTTTCTGTTTTCTTTCAGAAGTGCATTGCTATACTTCCTGATGTCAAGGTTTTCTTCCAGGGAGTTGCTCATGTTCGTCCTGCCTTCTGGAGTCCCGCTCCTCAGTGGGATCTTAATTTGGTTTTGGACGTTGACCTTTGAGTCCTTGGTGTCTATTCCTCTACGTCTCTTGACGTGGAAAATGGCCTTTCTTCTGGAAATTGTGTCTGTTCGCCGTGTGTCGGAGTTACAAGCTTTTTCCTGTAAACCACCATATCTGGTGTTTCACAAGGATAAGGCGGAGTTTCGCACTTCCAAGGAGTTTTTACCTAAGGTGGTCTCCGAGTTTCACATCAGTCAGGAGATTGTGATGCCTTCTTTCTGCCCTAACCCCTCCTCCGACAAGGAAAGAGATCTCCACTTGTTGGATGTGGTGCGTTGTATCAAGTTGCATCACAGAGTTATCAGTAACCTGTATTGGACGACAGAGAAAAGAGGATTTTAGTCTTACCTGTTAAATCCTCCTCTCTTAGTCCATACAGGTTACTGGTCTCCCACCCTGTCAAGAGACCATGCTTGGCTTTCCTGTGACAGACCGTGGGGGTCCTTCGGGGTCATGCTCACAGGAGTCTTCTTCCCTTCTACTATTTAGTCATAGTTAGTGTCTCAAATCATTCTGGAGCTGGTTGGTTAGCTGCAGCCAAGGAGGGAATGGAGGCTCCACCCCCTGCATACATTTAGAGAAATGTTCCTGCCTACTTAAAAGGGCGGATCGCCTCCCAGAGTTACCAGTAACCTGTATGGACTAAGAGAAAAGGATTTAACAGGTAAGACTAAAATCCTCTTTTTCATTGCTGTACATATTATCAAAAGCACCATTACTTGGTATCAACCACTTAAACTGACTATCTACTTGAGTGGTGACAACCCTTTTTAGTACTGAATGATGAACTGAGGGAGCAGGGCTTAGCTCTTACCCAGTTGTGCTATTTTAAATGAGAAATACCAGTGTTTTTATTTCTTTTTAATTAATCATTAAAGGTTATATTTTAATCTACTCTGGATTTCCAACTAGCACTGAACAGGTTAACTGGCTGTATTCCGAGTGACTGATGGTCAAAACTAGGACATAATTCCTGAGAATCACAGCAATTTTCTTTCTTTTCTTCAATTACATAAACATTTACCTGCAGTGCAATTTAACTGTTTAAATTAGGATACCATTTATTTTTTGATTGATCCCCTGTGCTTAAGCATGGAAATCCCTAAATCCTGGCCTGGTGGTGACCCTTGAGGATTGATCTTGGACAGCCCTGTCCTATGATATGACTTGGCAGTAACTTGCTTTCAAACCTGTAGCATGGTAGCAATGCCAGAGACAGAAAAACCCTTCTCCTTCAAAATACTGGCCTCAAGAGCCAAGCAGTCAAAGATAACTTTTTCACCTGAGGATGACACAGCAGACCCTGAGTCAAGAAATCTGGATGCAAAGGGAGCTGATCTGGCTCTGCCATGGATAAGATGAGAAGATCTGAAAACCAGGCCCATCGGGGTCAGGGCAGAGCAATCAGAATGTGCCCGCTCCATCCTGATTTTCTTCAGCACCCTGGGGATCAGGTACTGGATATAAGACGGTGGATGGTCTATGGCTATAACATCCTATCAAAGGAAGAAATGGAGTGCCCTGGGATAATGGGGTTCTGGAATATATATATGGCACATAGAAAGAAGTCTCAGATATAGGCACATGTAATTGACAATAGGTTTTGGGGTAAGAAATGGCCCCATACAGAATTATATCCAAGCCAGTGCATTCACATGACGAATAATTGGCACTAGGTGCATGAAATGTTCAAATGGTGTGGCAACCTCTTACTTGACTGATATGATGAGTCTCCATTAGGAATTGAACCACCTTCTTGTTCACCACTATTTGGTCCTCCTTCTTTCTCCTCCAGATCACTCCAAATGACATCCAATGTCTCCTCCATGTGTGGCTTCTACTTGTTTCGGCTCTTTGTGGATCTTTGGAAGTAGTGTTGGATCCATAGTGCTTTCCCTAACTTATTAGTTCAACCATCAATCAGAAATGTGGGGAGGTTTAAAAAGGGGGAAACATTTGTTAAACACATATAGTAGTCTCCACATATAAAGTTATTCTACATAATGAGGGCATAAATCAATAAAGTAGCTGATTGGGCTGATTACAATATTGAATCTTTTAAAGGGATGAACTCATTATTGTATCTGCTAGTGACTTGAGCTTGATACATTCATGCAGTGTCTGACCTAAAAGATGGATTATAATATTTATGGATTGTAGTGTCCCTATAGACAGGATGAATATAAAATACTTTTACACATACATTAGTGTTCACCACATGAAGAAGCGCTGTGCAACTTCCCGCATTGTAGTGACGCAGGAGCGCAAGTACTCCATCTTGAACCTTGAAGCAAACACAAACCGCTTGAGCTGTTTTGAGTTCGCAATAGGACGGCATCCGCCGACTTTTCTGAGAACTATGAGAGGGAAATGGTATCAACATCTGAGTGTCACTTACCAATCTCACAGCAAAATATTATTTTGAGCTACATTTTATTTTAAAATGTAACTCAAAAGGAAGTAACCAATAAAATTATGTATATTTATACAGCCTATTTTTCTTGGGTACCTGTGCTCAGATTTTAAGCTTTCAGACTGTTTGCCTGCTGTAGTACATTAGCATTCATAAAAGTTTAGTGTGTTTTGGAAATCAATTACCAAGGCTGAGCTGCCAGTGATCAGTCAGTGACAGCCCTTCCATTAAATTTAGATGGTCTCTTTTTCATATGTGCAAGAGAGAGGGAAGCAGGTTGTCTTATTTCCTTACATTTTTAACCCTTTGGCTGCTAGAAGTATCTCCGGTGCATTGCAAAACAATGTGTTGGAGACATCTTTATCAGCCAGTGGGTTAAATAAATTTTTTAGTATGTGAATGCAATACAAATATGAATAAAAAAATGACAGTGCTGAGGGATTATTGTGTACTGGTTGGTATACTGTACTTTTCTAGCCCTTTGATAGCCACAGGCTTTGCAATGCACATCCCTATGACACTCAAAGGGTTAAGAGAATAATGTTGTTTGTGGTGCTCTACGCTCCCCCCCAGGGCATATCTAACTCTTATGGGGATGTGTGTCTACATTGCCAGTGTGATGTGCACCCCACACTGTGCCAGACACATATCGTCACAGCATCGAACCTTAGTGTATCTTCCCCCAAAAGTCCAGGTCAATGATAATAATATTTGTGCTCATGGTTTTTAGCTTAAACATTCAAAAGTTCTCTCTTTTGGCTAAAAAGCTGGAACCACCTTTCTTTTTGTGGAGGGATATAGTCAATTGCTGTAATTTTAAATGGGTTTTAACACTTTCTGTTGGAATAATGGTTGATGACAGAAATGTTTGGGAACTGTGTGAGAGGTTAGTCCCTAAATAATATTAACTTTAAGAAATCTAATTGTTGTCCTACATATTGTATACCACAACAGTACTCTAATGCATAAATCATATATTCCCTGTATGAGAAGGTTGAACTTGATGGACTTGTGTCTTTTTTCAACCTAATTTAATATGTTACTATGTAATAGGGAAAATCTTCCCTGCTTTTGAACTTAAGTTTTTTTTAAACACAGATTCGGTCCACATCTGAAATACCCAATACTGGCTACCATACACCACAAAAAAAGAGGTGGGGACAGGTTCCAGCTTTTTAGCCAAAATAGAGAGCTTTTGGATTTTTATGCTGAACCCCATGAGCCTCAGTGGTATCAACACTGCCCTAGACTTGATGTTTTGATTAAAATCTGCTATTATATATTAATAAGGGTGATTTGTGCCCACTGCACTAAGGCAGAAAAGGTATACAGAAGATAAATACTCCTATTAAGGAATTTCCTCCTATCGTGTAGCCTTCATTCCTCCAGTTGTACTTGGTCCACAGAAAGGTGAGGAGGAAAAATGGCAACCTCCTTCTTGCATCTCTTGAAAATATCGAGGAAAGTGGAACCATAATCAGAGGCCTCTGAGACTGCAAGTGTCTGTAGGACAATACAAATAAGACCCTCAGTGCAAGGACCTGGGTCTTCCTCATAAGGGTTCCTAACAGAGAAAGACTAATATAAGTTATCCTCATCAGTTTCCACTTCCTCCACACAAAAATTCTCAGTAATTGGGGCAGCATCCCCTATATCAGTAATTGGGGCAGCATCCCCTATATCATAGCTTAAGCACCTTTTGAAGGATGGAGGATGTTCCATGGACCAAGAGTCTGAAAACCTCTTGAATAGAGGATGGGATAGACTTAATGGATTCGTAACCTATGCAGTCCCCTATTCAGCAGATTTAAGGGCCACAGAGCAAGAGTACCAGTAATTCCCTAGGAAGCCCAGTCTGGCACAAGGAGCAACTGGTTAAAGGAATCCACTGAATCCTTGGAAGCCTTAAACTTGCCCATCTGTCCCTTAGGATCTGACATAGGAAACCCCCATAAATTAAGTATAAGCAATAAAAGCAGTATACAAAATCTTTAAAAGTATTTATTTGACCCCAAAGGAATAATGTGACAAGAAGGCAGGAGAGACCAGCCTCTGCATAATGTGCAGAATCCAAAAATGACCACCTCTTACTTTGCAAAAAAAAAGCCCAGGAAAAATGAGCTGCTGGGAAGGAGAGTTTCAAACTTTAAAAAATGGCTCTCCACCCATCAGTAAACAGCAACCCCCAAAACCCCCAGAGGGGTGGTCTCATGGGGGTCCTGTAACCATTTGTGACAAGCTGCACCACCAGTCCAATTACAGCCTCTAAAGCAAAAGAAGTCCCAGAGAAACATTACATGTGTGGAAACACCACTGCCACGAAAAGACTGATCCCTTACAACAAGTAAAAAGGCAGTGAATGCCCACAGACAGGCGGTGCAGGGATTAAAACACCACCAATGCAGCCAAGGAAAAGATACAAAGCATAAGCCAATATAGTTGTGCTGATCAAACAAAAACAAGAAGAGTGCAATTCACGGACCTAAACCACAAAGCAAGAGGATGCCTGACAGAGAAACACACAGGACTTGGGCACACAAGGAGAAGTTTAATCTAGCCTGCTTCGTTCTACAGGTAAGTAAGTGAATATGCGTCCGAAAAAGCTATGAGATAAATGCTGATAAAGCAATCCATCCTCCACAGGCTCAGGTCCTGAAAGCTTGTGCGCTGGTCAATCCTTCCAAAGGAGGCCAGATAAAAATAAATAAATATGTGGACTCACAATTATATCCAATAGCTATGTTCATTAGTTTTTCATTCCTTAAAACAAATATGGGTGTGGGAGGAAAAGCAATAAAGTGCAATAGGCTATAGAGGAATGAGAGGAACTGCCAATCCCAGAAGTAAGATGTCATTGGCGCTGTGCCTGCTGATGCACTTATAGCTAACAACCCCTTGCTCCACAGGCCAAGCAGCCTGACTCTACCTGTCAGTACATGGGCATTACACCAGTACTTCTTGTATTGCATTACAAAGCAATGAGTTGGCTACCTCTCAGCATTCAAGGGACTAATCTTCCACAGAGGTGGTATTGTTTGTGAAGGCTAAGTCTCCCCAAACCTTCACTATTCTCCATCTATAAGTGTTAAAGGCATAGTAATACTTCGTTTTATCTTTATTTTATTTTGTAGGCATTAAAATAACATGAAGAACAATATAAGTCTTATCTCTCAAACCTATTTGGTTTAAGAGATATTCACAAGCAAAGTTTCCCCCTCCCATCCCTTTTTCCTAGTGTAAGCCATCTCTTCTCAGATGTGAATCTGGTTGTAAGACCAGACAGATAACAGCAGGGGACAATCTTCTTTGTATGAAAACAATGAAAGCCCTTCCCCCCCTTGACAAGTTTTTC
Source organism: Rhinophrynus dorsalis (assembly GCA_037306005.1). Classification (NCBI taxonomy): domain Eukaryota; kingdom Metazoa; phylum Chordata; class Amphibia; order Anura; family Rhinophrynidae; genus Rhinophrynus; species Rhinophrynus dorsalis. Next base: position 307,930,538 of record CM074722.1, read on the forward strand.
AGCTTTTTCCCTTATCTTAATTGAAGATTGTCCCTCTCTGCAGTCTACCTGGGCACCATCCTTCTGATCTGGCTGAACAGGGGGGGGTACTTTGCTTGTGAATATCTCTTAAACCATAAAGGTTTGAGAGATAAGACTTATATCGTTCTTCATGTTTTTTTAATGCCTACAAAATAAAATGAAGTATTACTATCTCTTTAAGGACAATGTATGGCATGATTCATGTAAACAAGACATAAGGGATATACTGGTTGGATGCTAATCTCAAAAACAACTATGTCTTTTTATGGTTCTATCAGTTCTTACAAAAATAAGACATTCTTTAAATATATGGCAAAAATTCAGAAGAAGATGGATTGTTAAACAAATTAAAGGGGGTCCTGAGATCTCAAGTTAACTTTTTTTCAGTTCCTCTTTGAATAAATTAAATGGAAACAACATGGGGTAAAGTCATTAAAAATACAATTAAATAATGTGGGGTATAAAGTCCCCATATAAGTCCTATGGGAGCCAGTAAGAAGGGGTCTTGGAACCCTCCCTCTGCTTTCTATAAGGGAAAAGATGTTTTACAATAAATATGGCCTTTTTTCACCTATACATTAGATATCTATCTGTGTCTGCAACTCTCTAAACAAGTAAATAGTCCTAAAAAAGCCTCCATCTATAGAAATAAGAAATACAGCCCCATCCTGCCTGGGCCACAGCTTAGTTTAGGATTAGTTTAGCTCAGCTAATACTTGATTAAAAATGTACCGCTCTCCAATTGGATGAGAGGTGGTGTTACACAGGGATGCAACCAACATCTGGCCACTTCACTTGATATTCTTGAGCTTCAGTTTGGGCTTGTTTTGCATTATTTTCAACTTTCAAAAAGGAGAATGAGAAAATGTAAACTTTAGTAAGAATATGATTGCTGAATTGGACCAGCTGAAAATAAATAGGGCAACAGCTGCACCGAAGAGAAGCCACATGTATCATTTCACTGTTGTGTTTAATGTGAACTGCTAAAATAATAATAATTACCTGTTACCAGTGCCAGAAAGGTATCCAATGCATTGCCTTGCAATTAATCGGATACCTCTCTGGCACTCAAAGGGTTAATGCATTCAGTGAAGTGCAGCCTGGAATTTATGTATTTAATGAGTTGGCCCTCAATACAGTCTGTGTATTTTTATGGATAATTTATACACCTTGATGATGGTGCAATTCTGGGGCAAACTGAATCTACAAGAGGTTGGAATTAAAAACTATATTTCATTTATACAGGGCTTTTAACCCTTTGAATGCCAGAGGGGGTATTCGACACATGGCATAGTAATTCTTTGAAAACCCTCACTGGATCTCAGAGGGTTAACCACTTTAATATTAGAGTGGTCCCAATGAATTGAAAAGCATTCAAGGGATTAGAAGACATTTCTTTTACATCCTGTGTGGAACACAGAACACATAGGGTAAAGTCCCCTCCTCCAGGAGGATAGGGCACTTAAACAAAAAAACTCTGAGGCAGACTCCCTCCCCTGTCCACTTTACTTCCACAGCATATACTCAGTTGTAAAAATTACATTGTATGATTATGAGGCTGTATAATCCTCCATTAGGCAGACTCCTGTTCCTCTTTATTATTATTATTATTTATGAATAGTATATATGTAATGTCAGGATATTTTGTAAGTGTTTTTTATTGTCTTTTTTAGTATCTATTGTACGTTATTTTATTACTGAGGGATAGGTATAGAATTGTGATATTAATAAAGTTTTAGATTAATGGTATTTAGGTTACATGCATTATTATGCAGAAGTTTTAGATTGGGTTTTGTGCATGAAGTATTGATTTAATTATTCATTAACGTTATGGTACGTAATTGTTAGATAGGGACATCAACTGTATTTAAGATGGATCAGGACTATAGACTGTAACCACCGAGGAAGTGGTGAATGTTGCCATGATACGCGTTGGGTGATTTTGACTCTGATTCCAGACCTCGCTTTGAAAGTGGACTCCCGGTCACGCCCCCAGTGGATGCCGGTACTCTGAGAGAGAGGACGCTAACGGTGGACGGTGAATATAACAGTGGAGAAAAACAAACTGTCTGTATTCGTTCTGGTGAAAAGTCCTCCCCAGTTGGGGAGTAAAGGAATCACAGGATTATTTGAAAGATCTATAGGCGTAAACAATATCAGAGAAATCCGGGTGAACGGCGGGAGGCGGAATAACCGGGAGTTGACAAGTACATAAATACGAGGTTTCTGGTGAGTGTGTACAGTATTCCTTGCATTGGATCATTATAAAACAATTGATGCTCTTAGAAGCTTTCCTTTGCGCTCCTTTTTTGTAGATATTTGGTGGTAAAGAGATAAGGTTCTCTGTGGGGACGCAGCATTGGTAGGCATCAGGGGGAAACCCAAGCATTATATATCTATGAAGTGTGGAAACATTTTGTGAAATATATCATCGATCATTTTACATTTTCATCCCATCAACTCATCATTTCATCTAATATTCCATCCATCTGCATCTATACTAATGACATCATGTTTATGAGTTAAGTACTATAGAACTATTGCTATTGTAAATCCTTGCTTTTTTCCCTTTTTGGATATTGGTACAGCTGACCGGTGCGCAGGTTCTGTGTCTGTGGCCGTGATTCGGGATAAGTGGTCGTGGGATATCCCGTATACGACTACACACACATCTACTAGATCTGAAACATTAATGGGAGTTTTAATGTTGTGGAGCAATATAATTATACACACCACACAGTCTTATGTAAAAAAAAAAGTGGGAAAGTATGGAGATTTTTGCTCCAAAGGCACTGTGCCCCCACATTTTGTAGGTATGAATAACCAGTAATACCTTTCCTGCAGTCTCCACAAAAATTAGCCCAATGGACCCAAATGTAGGCTTACCAGACCTCCCCTTTAACCGGGGGTGCATAGGAAAAAATGCATACTGGACCACATAATTGCACATCTGGCGCTAGTCGCTAGAATTCTTACCAGAATAAAGAGAAATTGCTATTCTTCATGGACTGACAGCAGGTCGGAGCGTGGACATCTTGCGATACTGACGTCCGCGCTCCTGTGCTGTCAGTCCTTTTTGGAGCCGGACGGCTTGTAGCAACGCCTCCTAGACCCAGCTGTGACTGACAGCGCAGGTGCACATACCAACGCTTCAGTGGATATCCTCTCTGGTGCAAACCTGTGGCTCTGGCTGACTACCCGCTCGGTGTATGACCTAGCTTGTCTGCCTATACTATCTGGTGCTTACTAGAGGGCTCTGTCTGTTCGATTCGTGTGTTGGTCCCGTTCCACAGACATCCTTCCTAGCACTAACCTGGCGCTCTATCAGACTCCTAGCTATTGACTGCAGGTGTGAGTCAGTAGTCTCCATGGTTGTGTACGATATTGACACTCCTCTCCTAGACTGACTGCAGGCTGAGTTAGTGCTACCTCTGGGCGTTACCTTTTACCACGAGACTCCAGTGGGCTGAGGCCTAGTCTCGGACAGTGTGGTGGATCTATTGGAAGACTGCTATTTCTGATACATACCATCTGACTCCTTGTCTTGCTTGCCAACTATAACAAATATAAAGACAAGACAAGATGGGTAGATAAAATTACCAAATTTGATGGTACATATTGACAACAAAAAGCAGAAGTTGTTGGAAACTTGCTGAGGAGGCCTTCATCCTTCAGTGGATTGACAACAGCCAAAGATGATGATAGATATATATCTATATATACTGACAAAGAAAAAGGAGGGTAGCACCAGTGGGACTTAAGGAAGGAAAATAATTTCCTTCATTAAGTCCCTCTGATGCTGCCCTCCTTTTTCTTTGTGACTATTCATCGAATTTGGGATTGTGCACTTTGGCCATCCTAATAAATGAGTGAGTGCTTCAAAACCCCCCCCCATATATATTCATATATATTCCTTCCATTCAAAAGTTTGGGGTCACTTAGAAACATCCTTCTTTTTGAAAGAAAAATCTTGTCCGTTAGAATAGCATCAAATGGAAAAGAAATACAGTGTAGACACTGTTAATGTTGTAAATGACTATTGTGGCTAGAAACGGCTGATTTTTAATGGGATATCTACATTTGCCACAAATGGAGGATTCTTTGAGAAAAGCAAAGTTTGAAGGACACAATTATTATTTAAATTAAAAATCATTATTCTAACCATGTCAACATCTGAACTGTATTTCCTATTCATTTTGCAACTTATTTGAGGTATGTTTTCATGGAATGGAATTCTTGGAATAACCCCAAATTTTGAACAGTAGTGTATAATATATATATATATATACATTATATATATATATATATAATGTGTATATATATATATATATATATATATATATATATATATATATATATAAAATATGGGGTGGGCAACCTGCAACAATCCTCTAGCAGTTGTTGGATTATAAATTTAATCATCCGTCATATATACAGAGAGGAAGAGGCTACAGGCAGGATGAAATATTTGCCTCCAGGGCAGCCAGTGTCTATAACAATGTCAGTCTATCATGAATTGGTATTTATATAAATCTACAAACATTCAGTGAATGAGCTGGATAGTAGCTCTCTTTTCATTATCAGCTGTATCAGAGTTCATCAAACTTAGTCCTCAAGTACCTCACGCAGTGCAGTTTTTCTGGATTTGTGTTCCTGAGCACAGGTGGATCAATCATTCCAGTTCACTGGTGCTCAGGCAGGGAAAGCCTTACAAAGTGCACTGTTAGGGATACCTGAGAATCCTGGCTCAGACAACACCACAGAGAAGATATATCCATGATCACACACCCCATTGGTGGCATTGAAATCCATGATTCTAATTCTGTTTTGTAAGCTGCTTGGTACAGAAGAATAAAGTGCAACCTACAGATTACACATAGAAAATAAAGCACACAATGCCACTCTCTAAATTAAAATACAAAAATACATTATGGCTGATCTCCTAAGTCAGTAACAAGCAACCAGATTTACTCCGAAAGCTGCATATGTGTCTCTCAAATATATCAACAGGCCGCACATTATGGTTAAAAACTATAAATAAGAGTTGAAAAAAATCAGATGAACTCATAGGATGCAAGGCATTGATTTACAATGAGCTGGAAACTTCTGTGTCACTCAAGAGGTTAAGGTGGAATGTGTAAAGGGAGAAGTGATGTGATACAAAGGAAAGAAGATATGCTGCTTTTTGGGTGAAACTAGCATACGTGTGTGTGTATGTGCATGTGTGCACACTGGTAGAGAACAGAGATGCCTCTGAAGGACAACTGCTGCACACCCCTGTCCTAAATCATACTTTATTTAAAAATATAAAAAGAATAGTCATTAAAGAGGCAACAAAGGGACTTTTTTACTTAGGTTATTACCTGACAGCTATGGAAATCAAGTACCTATATCTTAAAACTCTGCCATTTTCTTTCTCACACACTGTCCACCATGCATATGCCTGTTATCTTTAGGGTTGGGTGACACTGGAGCCTTACTCAGTGCATCTGGGAGAGAAAGCCCTGTGTCAGAGAATTCATTGACAATGGGCTTTAACACAAATCTCACAGAAGTGCAAAAGCGAGGATACCACTCATCCCCAGATATCACAGAACACTGAAGGGGGAACAGAAAGATTTACAGCGTTTTAAGCTATGGGGATTCTATCCCATGACTGTCACCCAAATGCCTACAGTTAGGAAACCAATTCACCTGATCTGTTGCTGCCTGATTAACCACTGGGAATACAGTGATCTGTGTCCTTACCAGCACTGCATGTTCCCTTCTCTATTAGTATAGTACATCTGTGGAACTTTGGATGCTGTACCGTCCATCACAGTGGTGATCAAAAGCATATTCATTGTATGTGACATTGCAGCTTGTACTATCTTAGTACTGTGATGTAATTATAAGCAATCAGTTTCATATATACACAATTTGACCTTAATCCAAGACTACACTTTGTTTGGTTGAAAATGAGGCTTTAATCAACAACAAATAAGGCCACAGAAATTATACAACAGGGAGCCCAAATATGGTTTCTCCGTTAGAATATACTGAGGCTGATGCAATAAGAACAATTAGAGCAAACCAACTATGCCAAAGGGAACAAATAAAAATTCTCCAAAATTCCACTGATTAAAATGGGACATTTAACTCCTTGAATACTAGAGAGGTCTCCAAGGGGTTGAAAGCAACATTTAAATCAATGGGCATTTTTATTTGTCTTCTCTGGTGCAGTTGTTTTGTGCCAGAATTGCTCCAGTGGTTCTTTGTACATCAGACTCACTGTTGAACAATTGATTCCCTGCCACAGGAGTTTACATCGATTGCTCTGCACATGCTGCTGGCAGGGAAGGGGTTAATCAATGTATCTGAAGAATACAGCAACCAATTCCTTGCGTTAACTTCACGTCAAAGCCAAGATCACTCTGATGTTTTTGAAGGCGAGCTTTGTCCCACCGCGCCTTACTTTCAGTTTCTCTAGATTGCTATGTTTTCAAGTACACGTTTTCTCCAAAAAAAAAAAAAAAAAATCAGCATGTAAACAAAAAATGCTACTTCTGACTTTTAACGTAGGTCATTGTGTTTTGATGGATTTTTCATTGTCAACAACCTGGGTGTCATTTTGAGGCATTAGGTCTTCTTCTGGGATGGTGGGCTGAGGGTAGACAACATAACAAACTTTCTGGCCACAGTAGGTCATAGATTCTGTAATGAAGAAGTAAGCAGGTTATTTTTTATGAAAAAAGATGATCGCAGGATTCAGGTGTACAAGCAACATGTTGGTCAATAGGTAGATATCATGATTTTGGGGACTACATCTCCTATCATGCTAAACCAGCCACTGAGTATTTGTGAAAATGGGATATGTAGTCCACAACAGCTGGAGGTCCAACAATGGACTTCCCTTGAGCTAATATTCATATAGTACAGTGGATATTATTTGCAATGCATTGGATCACCACTAAAATGAAATTATTATTGGGCTAAAATATCAGGTAACTGTTGCCAAGATCTTCCACACATCTACTGGTAATCACAGAACTATAAAAGTATATACAGTACTGTGCAAAAGTCTAAGGTAGGTGTGAAAAATGCTGTAAAGTAAGAAAGCTTTCCCAAAATGACATGTTAATAGTTTATATTTATCAATTAACAAAATGAATAATGAATGAACAGAAGAAAAATCTAAATCAAATCAATATTTGGTGAGACCACCCTTTTTCTTCTGTACCCACCCGCTTACGAAACAGAACTAGAAGCATGGATTTCAATGCCACCAGGGGGTGTGTGATCATGGAAATATCTTCTCTGTGGTGTTGTCTGAGTCAGGATTCTCAGGTATCCCTAACAGTGCACTTTGTAAGGCTTTCCCTGCCTGAGCACCAGTGAACTGGTTGTTACAAACATCAGAGAGAATAAACCACAGTTCTTCTGTGGATTTAGGCAGCCTCAGTTGCTTCTCTCTCTTCATGTAATCTCAGACAGAGTCAATGATGTTAAGATCAGGGTTCTATGGGGGCCATACCATCACTTCCAGGACTCCTTGTTCTTCTTTATGCTTAAGATAGTTATTAATGACTTTGGCTGTATGTTTGGGGTCATTATCATGCTGCAGAATAAATCTGGGACCAGTCAGATGCCTCCCTGATGGTACTGAACGATGGATAAGTATCTGCCCGTACTTTTCAGCATTGAGGAGACCATAAATTCTGACCAAATCCCCAACTCCATCTGCAGAATGCATCCTCCAACTTGCAAAGAACCTCCACCATGCCTCACTGTTGCCTACAGACACTCATTCTTGTACTGCTCTTCAGCCCTTTGGTGAACAAACTGCTTTCTGCTACAGCCAAATATTTCACATTTTGACTCACCGGTCCAGATTGCTGCCATTTTTCTGCACCCCAGTTCCTGTGTTTTCGTGCATAGTTGAGTCGCTTGGCCTTGTTTCCACGTCGGAGGTATGGCTTTTTGGACACAAGTCTTCCATGAAGACCACTTCTGACCAGACTTCTTTAGACAGTAGATGGGTGTACCAGGATCCTGAGCTGAGGGCACTGCTGGACATCTTACAATTGTGAAGGGAAGTAAGATTGATGTGTTTCCTAAGCCGACCACTGTGTCTACGGTCCTCAACGTTGCCTGTTTCCTTGTGCATCTTCAAAAGAGCTTGGTCAGCACATCTGGAAGCCCCTGTCTGCCTTGAAATTCCTGCTTGGGAGAGACCTTGCTGTTGCAGTATAACTACCTTGTGTCTTGTTCCTGTGTTCAGTCTTGCCATGGTGTATGACTTTTGACATTAATGTATCTTCAGCAACCTCACCTTGTTAGTGGAGTATGGCTGTTCCTCACCCAGTTTTATTTCTCCTGCATAGCTGTTTCTGTTTCAGTTAATGACTGCGTTTCAACCTACATATTACAGTGAACTGATGATCTTTAGCACCTGTAACATACAGTAAAGCATGTCTCTCCCTTTAAGGAGAAAGGGCGGGAATCAGGAAGCAGAAAGTGGAGGAGGGGACAGTTGAAAAGGAGAAGTTAGTGTGAGGTGATCTGAGGAGATGGAAGGAGTCAAATAAAATAATTGCTATTAAGTTTATCCTTGAGTGTCTGTATTTACGGAAACATTACAACTGGCGACGAGGAGAAAAATTGGATTAGAAATTAAGGTATGTGAGGTGGATATTATCACATAGGAAGGCAATTACATCACAATTCTGGTCTGACAGCACATTACTGTGTGGAGCTGAGATGGCAGATTATCTACACGTTTCCTAAATTTGATACCTCTGATACCAAAAACTTGGTCCATGACTGTAGAAAATGGATAACTAGATTTGAAAACTTTCAGGAAGCAATGGACATAAAAGTTGATAAAAGAAAAAGGACTTTATTATTGCATTATGCTGGCACTGACGTATATGATATAGTCTGCACACTACCTGCTGCGGACACTGACACATACAATGGCTGCTCCAAAGCCTTAACTGATTACTTCAACCCAAAACAAAACATCAGATATGAGAGATATATATTTAGGATTGCCAAACAAGATCCAGATGAATCCATGGATACATATGTCACATGTTTAAGAACTGGCACAACAATGTGTTTTTCCTGATGTTGATGATGAAATTATAACACAAATAATTGTATCTTGCACATCATCGATTATAAGACGCAAAGCGTTACAACAAGACTATTCTCTACATGAACTTCTTAAAATGGCTCGTGCCATAGAACGTGCAGACTATCAAGCTGCTAGGATTTACATGTGAATAATGTCCAGAATAAACACACAACAGTTAATTACACAAAAACAAGAAGTAAAATATGTTACAGCTGTGGAATGGAGTACTAAATGTGGTAAAGAAAACCATTTTATTGCTGTATGCAAATCAACGAATATCAAATCAAACCCAGCAAAATAAGCAAATGTAAAACTTTTGCATCAAGATACACAAGAGACATCCTCTTTAATGGATGACTATGTTTTCATTACTTCGACAGATAAATTGACACAATCTCCTAGTGTTACACTCACTATATTTGATACTGACACAGATTGACACAGGAGCATCAGTAGATATATTAGACGGTGATACATATGACCGATTGAAAATGAAGCCTGTCTTGGAAGATACTCACACTAAAATCTTTCCATATGGTTCTCAAACTCCACTACCCACTTTGGGAAAATTCGATGCTGTACTCAGCTTTAGAAATAAAATGCAAAAGACATGTTTTTAAGTCTTACAAGGTTCTGGAGGCTGTCTTCTTAGTTATCATACTACCATGTACTTGGGTCTCATTCAGATCATTCATACAATAGCTGGTCCTGATGGCAAGGATATCCAAACTATGATTAATGAATTTCCTTCTTTGTTCAGTGGACTTGGAAAATTGAAAGACCTCCAAGTATATCTTCATGTGGATGAGAATATTCGTCCTGTTGCACAAGCTCACAGACACATTCCATTTCATCTAAGCAAAAAGTAGAAACCAAACTCCAGGCTTTGGAAAACCAAGATATTATTGAATGTGTCAATGGTCCCACTCCATGGGTCTCTCCAATTGTGGTAGTTACAAAATCAAAAACTCCTGACAAGATAATAATTTGTGTTGACATGCGCCTCCCAAACATTACCATTCAGCGAGAAAGACACATCTCTCCCACAATAAATGACATTATTCTAAATGGCGCAACTGTCTTCTCAAAATTAGACCTTAACAAAGGTTATCATCAACTGGAACTGAGTCCTGAATCCAGATACTTGACAACATTTTCTACACATTTAAGCCTCAGAAGATATAAACGGTTATCATTTAGAGTCTGTTCAGCTGCAGACATTTTTCAAGATGTCATAAGAAATATAATTCAACATATTCCCAATGCTTTTAACTACAGTGATGATATTCTTGTATTTGGCAAAACCCAGGCTGAACATAATTGTGCATTGCATGCTATTTTTGACTGTTTATCATCTAAGGGACTCACTTTAAACAAAGAGAAATGTGAATTTAACAAACCTTTTTTGGAATTTTATGGTCACATTTTTTTGCATCTGGAATACAACCTGATCCTAACAAGATACAGGCTATCAGAATGGCCTCTGTTCCTCAAAATGTCAGTGAAGTTCGCTCTTTTCTAGAGATGTCCAGCTACTGTGCTAGATTTTTTGAACATTTTTCAACAACTAGTGCACCACTGAGAGAACTCACTAAACAAGGACGTGAATTCAAGTGGTCTGAAGAATGCCAGACTTCTTTTGATAACATTAAAAATTATCTGTGTGCAACAACAACGATGACCTATTTTGATCCTACATTACACACTGAGCTGATTGTTGATGCGAGTCCATTGGGACTGGGTGCTATCATAGTACAATACAAAACCTGTAACTCAGAGCCGTCCATCATTGCATATGCCAGTAAAGCCTTAACTAAAACAGAAATAAAATATTCTCAGCCTGAAAAAGAGAGCTTAGCGGTTGTCTGGGGATGTAAACACTTTCATTTGTTTCTTTATGGAGCGCCTTTCACTATTGTAACAGATCACCAAGCTCTAATTACCATCTTTGGAAATCCACAAGCCAAAATGCCAGCAAGAATTGAACGATGGGGCCTGCGACTACAAGGCTATAATTATAAAATTAGTCACAGACCTGGAAAATACATCAATCCGGCTGACTACATTTCAAGACATCCCCCTGAAGTGAATCAAACTGAAGATTATATCAGTTTTATTGCACTAATTGGTATAATTGTTTAATCATACACCTGATTATATGCCTAGAAAATTCCTGACTTTGTGCAAGTGTACCTAGAAGAATTGATGCTGTTTTGAAAGCAAACTGTGGTCACACCAAATATTGATTTGATTAAGATTTTCTTTTGCTCACTCACTATTCATTTTGTTAATTAATAAAAATAAACTATCAACATGTCTATTTTTGAAAGCATTTTACAGCATTTTTTCACATCTGCCTAAGTCTTTTGCACCGTACCACACACATACACACACACACACATATATCTGTGTGTGTGTGTGTGTGTGTGTGTGTGTGTGAAAGCCTCATTACATAACTTATACTGCCAGTCCTGGAGATACAGAGGGGATTGATTTTGACAGGCCCCCTGGCCACTCCTTGGCTCTCCCTCAACATCCGACCTGACCAAAAATAAAAACATGGCCAACTCACGCACACAATGCCCTCACCTGCACCTCTCATATACCTTCAGCCGCCTGCCCACTCCTGTCAAAATCATGCCCTCCTGTATCTCCAGGACTGGAAGTATGGAGGAGATTTGAATATGTGTTTGTCTCCTAAGGAGACATAAATTATATAATTAGGCTTTCTCTTTTATATATACAGATATATCTATATTTATCTATATGTGTGTATATATATATATATATATATATATATATATATATATATATATACACACATACATAAATACATACACATACATTAACCCTTTGAGTACCAGAGTTGTGCACAGTGCATTCACATCTAGCCCTCAAAGAGTTAAGGCAAAGTGGAGCAAATCTGGGGCAAAACATGAGCAGCATAGAGAACAAGTTTCAATAGATTTAATTTTTTTTTGTATTGAGTTTTCCTTTGATAAAAATTACAACAGCAATACAAAACATTTAGCAACAAATAAAGTATTTCCCGAATACGGCAAACATACATTATTACATGCTGGTTTCTATTTACCTTTCCTTTAACTAAACTACCTAAGAAGCCCTAATTTATTCTTCTGTATCTCCATTATCCAGGTCTTAGCAGGGATGGACCTTCTTCAATTCTCTATTCACATCTGATTAATACTGCTAAATTACTTATACCTCTTTTTTGGTATCAAGGTGCTTTCCTTAATGGAATGAAAGCTCAACGTGAGTGACGTTATGACTATGGAATGTTTAACACATTCTAATTCCACCAAGAGATATTCCTTTAATTAAATCTGGAATCCATGGGTGGGTTACATAGCTTTGAGTTGCCTTTTTAGGCATTTGAGGGATCATACCTGATTTGTTAGTGATAGTTCTTTCCCCACTCAATGATAGTTCTTTGAGTTTTTGACCCACTGAATGCTACAGAGGTCTCCAGTGCATGCAAAGTGTTTAGAAGCCCTCATTTAAATCCACAGGGGTTTTAATTTGTCCCTTGAGGTGCATGTGCCATTACAAAAATGTGCTCTGTGGAACCCCCTGTACATAGTTTGAAAATCACTGGTATGGTGAAAGGAAAGCTTGGGTTACATTCAAAAGTCAATCCCAAATGTAGAAATCACAAGCTTTTATTTACATTGTCCTGTGTCATTTCTTAAAGTCACCTCACAGGGCAAAAAAAAAAAAAAAATGTGGCAGGATGTTAACCCTTTCAATGCTAGAAGCATATATCTTCTGAGACAATTTAACACGTCATATTAGCAAGTAATTGATAAAACTTTGGGTCACATATTCTGTAATAAACATGAATAAAAAGAAGCTTACCAATAAATCTATCTATACACTTTGGTTTATTCTTCCAGTACACTCCCAGGAAAAAGACAGGTACTCCTGTTAAAATAATAATGAGTCCAACTCCACAGACAATTGGCTCAGAATAAAAGCTGAAAATTAGGAGGAATGCCCAAAATAACAAGTATGTGATCGGCACAAGGAGATTCACCTGGAATAGAGCAAAAAGATGGATTAGAGAAGTATGGCAGCTGGAAGCGCCATCACTGGAGTCAATTAGATTTCACCATGCATACATATTACAGTTATAAGAATAAGGGGCTTTTAATTTACTGGAAGGACCTAACTAGGCTCTATGGAGACAAAGACTGCCTTCCTACTAAATTTTACACCCACTGGCCATGTTCAGTTTTAACAAATAGCAAAGACTGAAAAAAGAAGTGAGGCAGGGAAGGGGATCATTTGAACCAGAAAACCTGAAGGACCTCCCTATCTGGAATGAAAATGCTTGTTTGGGAGGGAGTGCACACAAATTCTCATTTTTCTTTCATCCCATATGGAAAACAGGACTCATGGGATTATACCAAATCTGTCCACCAAGATACCAGGGAAGGAGAGAAAAAACACACAAAACACAGACAATTTCTAAAAGAGAAGTATAATTACATAGACACAACGGCCTCTAGGACATTCCAACCAAAGCTGACTTGTTACTTTACACAGCTTCTCTTTAGAAGACTGGTTCTTTCAGGTCCAGAAGGGACCTGCCGATCTGGTGGAATGTGCTGTGACCCTAAAGGGCACCAGCTTGTTCCTGAGAACTTAAGCCTGGTGAATGGTCACTTTAATCCAGGGAGCCACTGTCACCTTAGGTGCAAGTTCTATCAGGAATGACAAAAGGTGAGTCAGATTTCTGGAAAGGATGAGTGTGATGATCGTAGTAGTTCAAAAACCTGATTATGTCTAAAGGATAAATATCCTGTTCCTGTCTGTTGCACAAAGAGAAGGAAGAACTATTTCTTGGTTAATGTGAAACTCAGAAGCAACCTTAGGGAGAAACCCTACAGGAGATCTCAAAACCACCCTATCAGAGTAAAAAAGAAGAAAGGGACATTTACAGGACAAGGCCTGAAGTTCGCCAACTCGCTGAACATACATAATCGCCAACAAGAAAGTTGTCTTTACAATCAAGACTGAAGGGAAACAGAAGTCATGGGAGGGAGATTTCTGCAGCACACCCAGGACCTATTCCAACTCCCATGGAGGAGGGGGATCCTGAAAGACTGCACGGGCATGAACTAACCCCTGCAAAAAGGTCTGCACATCTGAAAATAATGCGATATGCCTCTGGAAAAGCACCATCCTGAAGACAGACTAAGATAACCAGAAGATGAAAAGGATATGGATGTGACCCCTGTATTTCGCACCACTTACAGGACAAGAACTATACTCCACACCTGCATGAAACTGTGTTGCAAGCCTTCACCATAGTGGCAATGACAGAATCAGAGAACCCCTTCTTCTTGGGGATGCTGGCTTCAAGAGTCAGGCTGTCAAAGCCAACTTTTCCACCTCTGGAAGACACAGAGGACCCTGAGACAAAAGGTCCATAAGTAGAGGAAGCCAAAACTACTCTACAGAGTGAGAAGATTTGAGAACCAAGCCTAGTGTGCCAGAAAGGGGCAATCAGAATTATATGAGCCCTCAGTCCTCATTTTCCTCAATACCCCAAGAATCAGGGAATGGAGGAAACACATATGCCAGGGGAAACCTCCAAGGAATGATCATCAAGTCCATGACAAGAGATAAAGGGTTTTGGGATTTGATGCGGAACAGGCAGACCATGCTGTTCAACCAAGAGGCCATTAGATCCACGGTTGGAAGACCCCAGAGATGGACTCTGGAGTTGAACACCAGATGGATGAGCTCCCAATTCCTGGGGTCTAGATGTTAAAAACTGTGAAAGTCTGCTATGACATTGTATACCACTGTAATGTGAATGGCAAAGAAAGCAGGCACCTGAGCTTCTGCCCAAATGAGAATCAGATGAAATTTGGTGGAGCCAGCTACACTCCTGGTCCCTCCTTGGAGGTTGATGCAGGCCACAGCCATTGCATAGTTTGGGAATCCATGCCGGCGAACCATGGAGACCAATGCATCTGAGTTAGGCAAATCACCTGGAGCTCCAGAACACTTATGGGCAGAAGACTTTGAGGTTTGAGGGACCTGTAAATTTAGAATGATCAATGGCTGTCCCAAGGCCACCAAAGAAGATCTTACTTTTCCCAGTAGGATAGATGACATGGGAGAGGACACTGCTGCCTGGACCAGTTCTTCAAACTCTCTAGCTCAGCTCCCAAGTGTGAAATTGGGCAAATTGGACTGCCTTCAAGGCAAAAACAAGATACCCAGGCACCTTCATGTACTCACGCACCATTGTGGATTGGTGATGTAAGGCCTGAGACACCTGGTGAGACAACGAATGAGTCTCGTCCTCCGGCAGAAAGACCCATTCCTGAAGAATCGAGAAGGGGAATGACCTGGGACGTAACCAGAGGGGAGTTTTGGAAATTGACTACCTAATCGGACCCAAGTCTGAATCTTAAGGTGCACATTCTCTCTCTAGAAAAATTGCTACAGCGAGAATGTGAGCAGCCAAGGCTGGCAAGACCTTTGTAAAAACCCATGGTGCAGACTCCAGCACAAAAGGGAGGGTAGTAAACTGAAAATGATGATCTTGAAAGGCAAATCACAGGAAGTACTGTTGATCAGCATGGATGTGAATATGCAGATAAGTGTACTATATGGGATGTACAAACATTCCCTAGACACACAGCAGTGATGACAATGCGCAATCATTTTTGTACTGGGGTGTAAGAACAAAATGTTTGTGGTCCTTCAAGACCAGAATAGGATGGCATATGTCATTATCTTTGGGAACTATGAAAAGGATGGAATTCCATGAATCTGTCCGGAGGAGGAACATGCACCAAGACATGCATGCACAACACGGAAGAGACTGTGTCTAAAAATAGATGGCCCCCCACTGCATTGCTAGGAACTCTGGACATAAAGAAACAATGTGGAAGAAGGGACTTGACAGCTATTCGGTACTCTTCCATAATCACTCTCAAAATGCACTATTCCACCAAAAATAGAGACTATGTATTGTGAAAGAGATGCAGACGAGCTAGGATTATCTGATTTGGATCAGACTCCTGTAAGTAATGCAGAGGTAGACTTTGTCAGCTGAGGGCTTTTGGGTAGTCTTCTTACCTGTCCAAGCCTATCTGTGTTTCAGGGCAGGGCTCACCTGGTCTGCTGTAAGAGTAGACACCCACACAACTTCCATGAAAAAAATTGAATGTTTGGGGATAACCTGAGGTAATGAGGCACTCTGACCCCCAGTACCTTGGGGGTAAGAGACATAGGGCCTATGCACACTGAACACTGCAATACTCTACAGTCTCCTATATATATTTATCTTGCTTAGGCAAGCCAAACAGAGAGAAGAAGAAAATGGTTATGTGAGAGAGAGCCATCCTCCAGCAGACTCAGGTCCTGTAAAAGTATGCACTGGTCTGTATCCATCAAGGAGGCCAGATATAGGAGCCTGCCTAATTGGGGGTTAAACAACCCCATATAAGTTATAAAATAAAATAAAATAAAATAAAAGGCTTACTAAGAGAATATTTGCCCTGATGTACCTCCTTTGATGTTAATTTTAAAACTGAACATGACTGGTGGGGGTAAAGTGAAGTAGGGAGGGAGTCTTCACCACCAGACAGCCTTTTAATACATTGTCTTTATTTTTGCCCTCCTTTTCACTAACAAAATGTATGCTGGCAAAGGATGAACTTGATGCACTTGTGTCTCTTGAGTTTTGTAAAGTTCCCACTATTCAGATTCAGGGCTGATTCAACTACAGGGCAAAGTGTGCAGAACCCAGGGAAAACTGGTGGAATGGGCCACCAGAGTCAAGAAGAAACTCTCCTTTTTGATACCATGGTATGAAAAGTAAGTATTGTGTCAAGATACTGTAGGTGCAAGTTCTTAGCACTGGGTATACCTGAGTGCGAGCGCACATTCTTTGACATCTAATGTAAGCTCAAAATTGTATGAAGGTACTATACAAGTGAGCATTCATCTTTAATAGGGGTAGAAAATAGTTCTGCACAGCTTTCCTTATTCTATTTTTTTTTCAGAATTCTGATTCCTGTTAAGTTTGTAAATTAAGTTTGTAAATTAAAGCCAGTATTTTGCGACCACTTTTTGGTTTCCTTGGCTTTTAAAACCACAGGAGGGCCTGTCATATAAAAACCACAGGAGGGCCTTTTATTGGGAACTGCTGCATGCAGAAGCCTGTACTGAGGGAACCTAAAGATGATAAGCCACTGTCCTTCCTTAATGGCAAAGGACTGACTTCAGTATATGGGAGTATTCAGAGGCTGATGCAGTAAGAAGGACTGGAGTAACTCTAGAGCACACAACTGCACCAGAGGGAATAAATAAAAAGAAAACACTTTCTAATTGATTTTATGGGAATTTTAATCTCTTGAATGCTAGAGAGGTCTCCAGTGTATTACAAAAGCATTAAAAGCCTCATTTAAATATTTGGGATTTTTTATTTCTCCCCTGTTGTTCAGTTGGTTCGTTCCAGAATTGGTTCAGTTCTGCTTAGCACATCAGCCTGAGCGTGACTGATGAGGGTAATTATGACTATACCACTACCTTCATATTATTTTCAACAACCTAATCATCATAAGTATATAACAGGGCAAAAATAGTGGTTCTGGAGAACATATTAACAGGTCATGTTTTCAGGAAATCCCTGCCTGATCACATATAGATTACATTGACTGAGCCACTGACTGAGCTATATCTGCTTAAGCAGGGATAACCTTACAATCTGGCCTGTTTGTAGATTTGATGCCTGGAGTTGCCCATCCCTTTAATAGATCATAATATGGAACTGGATGAAATTTATTTTTATAGTGCAATATTATTACCTTAATTGGCCGGAACATTTTGGGTTTCTTCCAACGTAGTACAATTAGACCCATAACTGTCACTCCGTAGCAGAGGTAGTTAATAAATGACACATAATTTATTAAGGTGTATGTATCGCCAACAAGCATGATAATTATAGTTGCTCCACACTAAAATAAAAAAAGATGAGTAATCTGGTTTAATTAAAAGGCCAGATTAAAATCAGCTGCAGCGGGGCTACTATTAATTCCAATATATCACATTCACAAAGCAATGTTCTGTTAATACCATTACTATATAACAACACCTTAACCTAGAAAACATTAAAAGACAAAGGGGGAGATTCACTAAGGCATGATAAAGTGGTGATAAAGCAGAGATGACTTCTACAGTGATATCACTATCCTATGTTCTACTATGGGGCCTATTCACTAAAATTTCTCCACCTTTGGAGATCTTAGTGCATAGGCTCTATAGAATAACATTGGAACTGGAGAAATTATATAATTGGAGAAGTCATCTCTGTTTATCACCTCTGTATCATGCCTTAAAGGGATAGTATTACTTCAAATTTACTATCCCTCATATTTTACCCCTTAATAAACTGATTTAAATGACACCAGCGGCATCTCTCAAACCTTTATGGTTTAAGAGATAGCCGCTTTCAAAGTTTCCTCTCCCCTGCTGTCAGCGTTCTGCTGCCAGCAGGAGAATCCAGTCCCGGGACCAGCGGAGGCTCTTAAACAGAGCTGATATCTCGTTATGGAAGGAAAAATTATTCATTGAAACAGTCTTCTACGTGTGCTTGGTTACCAATCACACGTAGAAGACTGTTTCAATGAATCATTTTTCCTTCCATAACGAGATATCTGCTCTGCTGAAGAGCCTCCGCTTGATTCAGAGACCAGATTCTCCTGCTGGCAGCAGAACGCTGACAGCAGGGGAGAGGAAACTTTGAAGGTGGCTATCTCTTAAACCATAAAGTTTTGAGAGATGCCGCTGGTGTCATTTAAATCAGTTTATTAAGGGCTACAATATGAGGGATAGTAATTTTGAAGTAATACTATCCCTTTAATGAACCTCCCCCAAGGTGTTAAAAGTCACAGTTAACCCTTTGAGTGTCAGACAAATATACAACTTATTACTTTCCTTGCTTTACCTTCAGTAATAGTGAATCTCCCCCAAGGTGTTAAAAGTCACAGTTAAACCTTTGAGTGCCAGAGAAATATCCAATTTTCCTTGCTTTACCTTCAGTAATATGTAAGTACCCTGTATCTGCAGTCTGTAAAATGAGTTTGTCTCAACTGTATCTTCAAAAGCTCAAAATAACTGTATGTATTTTACTCTTTATTATCTGTTAATAAAGGAACACAGGAAACACATAAACAGATGGTGCCCTTGAAATGAGAGTGAGGCTCACAGAGGGACTTATTCAGCAGGCTAAAGATTAGCAATTCTAGAGAAAGCTAACTGCCCCATAGGAGGAAAATAAAGATTCCCTTTGATGTAAATGAGGATTTTATTATCTGGGGGGTAATGCATTAAGACATGATAAAGAGGCGATAAAGTGGAGATAACTTCTCCAGTGATATAGTTTCTCCATTTCCTACGTTCTTCTATGGAACCAGTGTTGGAAGAATCTTAGTGCATTGGCTACATATAAAAATATAGCAACTGGAGCTGTGATATCACAGGAGAAATCATCTCTGCTTTATTACCACATTATCATACCTTAGTGCATAACCTCCCTTGAATGCTAGAGAAATTCCCTCTACCAAATAATCTAATCAGAATCACTCTGGTTTGGGTTTTATTTTTTTGCTCCTAAAAACAGTTATTATAAAAACAAACAAAAAAAACAGACTGCTGTGCAATATTTCATGGACTCAGTGGGACACTCTACATTCCAGATAGCAAGCTTGCTAATAATAAGTGACCTTTACCCCATAGTACGAATTTTATAAGAAATGTTTGAGTTGTACTCAACTTTGAACTTTAGCTATCTCAGCAAGAGCTTACTGAGGGAGTTGTGTGTAATTAAAAGCTGCTTTTGGTAATTAATTCCAAAAGAGCTGTCTTTTGTCATTTTTCCCTTTGTTTATGGTTTAATACCGCATTTGCTGAGAGAAAGAAGAAAAAGAATGTTATATGCCTTTCTTCTGTGGGTCACAAATGTAGTAAATCATTAATCTTTCAGTCAATCCCGTACTCATTAATAACCAGTACACTGGTGGTCATTTCCATGCACTGAGCACTTCTTTGTACTTTATATTTCACAGTTCAATACCATACAAACAGTAGACTCCTTGTGGAATTCAGGCATTATTTTTTTAACTATTTTGTTACCAAGATGGTCAGCAATATGCTGCTGGCCACAGAGATGTTAGTGTACTAAGGAAACTTCAGGCAATTCTGTGGCGAACCAACTGATCCAGAGGTGACAAAATAAACATTTTCATTAATTTAAAGTTGAGCTTTTAACCCCTTGCATGCTCTACAAAGTGTTGGAGACCTCCCTAACATTCAAGGTGTTAAACCCCATTTAAATTCATGGGGACATTTTATTTGTCCCTTATGGTGCAGCTGGTTTACTCCAGGATTACTGTAATTTGTCTAAGTAGTGTGAGCAAACCCTTTTAGAGACAGACAGGTGGCCAGTGCATTGCTCTGCAATGTGTTGGGTGCCCCTCTGCTGCTCAAAGGTTAAAAACCAATGCCTTTCAGATAGCCAGAATCCCCTTTTGTGTCTTAGAGAGTAAGCGATACAATGCACCAACCTTCTGCACTCAAAAGGTTCATTGTCAAAAAACCTGTGAGGAACGTTCATCACAGCCTTGCAAAGTAAGGAGTTGGGCAGGTCTCTTAACATCTAAGGTGTTAATTGGCAAAGTGATAAAGATAAAAATAGCAAATAAAAGCAATTTAAGCAAGAATGCTGTAGTCAGAACTATCGTACAATCAGGATCATTAAAGGTAATTTTAAATGCATCCAAGAAAGAAAGACATTTGAACTAAGGATGATAGTTCTCTTTAAAATGCATGAAACAGGACTGTTATCGCACTACCAGAAAGTTATGTAACCAGTGCTTCCTCTGTAGTTTTCCCATCCCCTTCATCTACTCTACTCTCTTACGTACTATGGGATATTAGAAAGAAGCGGCAGCATCACCATGTTCAAATGCATTGTGCATATTGTATGAGTGCACCAGGGAGCTGGTCACAAGAAGAGGAATTCCTCAAGTGGGCGCTGGCCATAGAGGTTTGGATGATGGCCAAATTGGTGAGATAGTGACCAGCAAGCATCATAGTGATTCAGCAACACATCTTAAATGCCTAAAAAGTGGCAAAAACTGTGTCCATGCAGACGTTTACTTCTCTTGAGATCATCTCTAGTCAGCAATAAGTTGCTGCAAGCTAGATCCATGCAAGGTTATCAGTTGATGAATTTGTCCATGCAAACGGTTAAAGTTTGCAGTGCACTAGTTTTGAGTGACTGTATGTCAATGCAATTGCTATGGCACAGCCTACTGTGTGAAAACGCCCTGTGGCTTTTTTTTTTTTTTTTTTATTTAAGTAGGATTGTAAAATAAATTATATTATGGTTGTTTCCTTACAACTTGAACACAATTATTTGCACTAGTCTGATTTATAAAATAAAAAGTGACAAGTGGCTGTTCAACTTGTGGCCCCCTGAGAACATACTTTTTGTTATATTACTATTATTATATATATGCTCTAAGTGTAGACTGTCAACTCGATGATGAACCATCACCGTTTTAAAATCACCTCTTTAGTGCCCAATGGTTCAACTCACTTGTTCATGAGGCATAGAACTGGCCTCTCAGTATAATCACTTCCACTGATTCACCCCCCAGTGCAGGTATCTGTGAGGTCTCTTCCCCGTCCTTGTCCCTCGTTCCTCCAAATAAGGTCTCTCCTCCACATCTGATGGAAAATGGCCTAGGACTCTGCTAGTAAAACAATATCTGCAGGGTCCCAATAAAGAAATATAGTAGAAATAAGATGGCACTAAGACCTACTCCTATATGGGATGAGGGACTCCTTGGGGAATATACCTCAATATAGAGACTATATGAAATCACTAACGTATCCAAAAATATCTAAAATTATAAAATGTATTAAGTCTCTATATGAGACAAAAAATAATACATAAACATAAGAAATATATATATGCGCACATACAATAAAAATATAAAATACAAGACCTATATTCCACCCTACGCGTTACGTAGCCCAAAGCTACTACATCAGAGATATATTCTTCTTTGTCTTTTTATCACAGTGCCTGTGATTGCTGAATTTTCTTGTCTGTCACCAGTAGGGGGCTTCTATTGGCTGTCTGCATTTAGCCCGCCTCATATTGCCTATTTAAACCTGGATTGGGCACCCTTTGAGTGCCCTTTCGTGTTGTTTCTGACAATTTTCGCTATCACTGTGTCCAGTGATTGTTGGGCCTCTGTTCCTGTGTTCCTGATTGCAGCTGTTCCAGTGCCTCCTGAATGCTGAGTTGTTCCAGTCCTGGTTCCGGCCTAGTCCTCTGGGGTTGCAGTTTCTGCTGACCTTCTTCTCTGCTGTTTCCTGCCCTGACTGATCGCTCTGCTGGTTCCTGCCATCTCCTCGCCTGTCTCCTGTGATCCTGGCGACCTTCTGCTTGGTCGCGTCGGCGACATTGTTTGTTAGTCCCAGCGTGCGGACACTGGTTTGCTCCAAAGCCTTGCGGCTACACGATTCAGTTGTTACTCCAGTGTGCGGACACTGGGTTGCTCCAAAGCCTATCGGCTATACTATTCAGTGGTTGGTCCCAGCGTGCGGACACTGGTTTGCTCCAAAGACTTGCGGCTACACGATTCCCTGTTGGTCCAGTGTGCGGATACTGGTTTGCTCCAAAGCCTATCGGCTACACTACTCAGTGGTTGGTCCCAGCGTGCGGACGCTGGTTTGCTCCAAGGCCTTGCGGCTATATGATTCACTTGTTAGTCCAGTGTGCGGACACTGGTTTGCTTCAAAGCCTATCGGCTACACTACTTAGTGGTTGGTCCCAGCGTGCGGACGCTGGTTTGCTCCAAAGCCTTGCGGCTATCCGATTCAATTGTTAGTCCAGTGTGAGGACGCTGGTTTGCTCCTAAGCCTTGTGGCTATACGATTCCTCTGTTGGTCTCAGTGTGCGGACACTGGGTTGCTTACGATCCTGTAACTCTGTCATTATCATCCGACAGCTATTGATACCTCTGGGCTGCCTTGCCCGGTATTGGTAAGGCCGGTAGAACCTTGCTTCGCATTCCCCTTGAGGTTGCCTTACCCGGTATTGGCAAGGCCGGTAGAGCCTATATCGAGGGTTGTTGGGCTGCCTTGCCCGGTATTGGTAAGGCTGGTAGAACCTTTTGCCACATTCCATCTGAGGTTGCCTTACCCGGTATTGGCAAGGCCGGTAGAGCCTACACCGTGTACTTATTGGGGCTGCCTTGCCCGGTATTTAGGTAAGGCCGGTAGAACCTTGATGCTATTCCATCTGCAGGTTGCCTTACCCGGTATTGGCAAGGCCGGTACAGCCTATTATTCCATCATCTCAGACTGTCCTGTCTGGTAAATTGACAGGACCGGTAGAGTCTGCATACTGTATTTGCTATTTACTCTTGATATATATGTATGTGATTGCCATTCTAAGTGATCATTTTATTATTTCAATAAAATTTAGTTTTTTACCTAAAACTTGTGTCCGAGAGTCATAACAAACCGTGACACTTTTCTATATGATTGTGGGGAGCTGAAGTGTCAGAGGTTCCATCTGAAGAGCAGCACCGCATCCAGAGACGATTATATATTTCTGTCTTTGGACTATTTTTCTAGATTTGTTTGGGACTGGTAGGACAATAGCTATCACATTTGTGGGATTTAGTGCTCATACAAGTATTTGTTGTTATTATTTATTCATGTATTTTATCCCTTTGTGTGTTCCAGGTTTAGGCAGAATATTATTTCTAGGGCTGTTTTATGAACGCATGATCCCCCTAGTGAAATTCTAAAATGAGCCCTCAATTATACGTTTTCAGGATTCCTTTTAAGCCTTTAGTGTTAATATCAGTGAGAAATGCAATAATGATGATACACTTTGCACCTTTGAAAGCAAGTCTTTTCCCAAGCCAAAACGACTGCAGGATTATATCGTTTCCTGTTTTAAAAAAATCAAACAGAGAAACAAAAAAACTTTGGGGAAGGTGGAAACACAAGGTGAAGCTCCCTAAAACAAGGGGACGCCGGCAAACATCAGGTATGCACATGTATTAACATGGCTCTGCTTACTAGGCTGAGGTCTGGGATATGAAACCAGGATCACTGGCTGACAGTCTTTCATGTCAAAACAGTTAATATCAGAGAGCCCTGGCTCAGAGCATTACAGCTCAATCTAAACCAACAACAAAGATGTTATCACTGACATTTCACATAAGAGAAATGAATCATATTCACTCAACATTACACAGTCTTAGGCACTGTTTATAATGACTTTGCAGCTATTGCTGAACCACAGCTCCCATCATCATGGCCTTCTGAGAGTCACGACAGTGGTAGCTGAGGAGTCAAAAGTTTCCCACACGTAGTTAATCATAGTTACCCCTTTGAGTGCCAGAGGGATGTTCAGTGCATTGTGAGACAATGTGGTGGACACACCACTGACACTTAGAGGGTTAAGTGCTAATTTGAATAGAGATTAACAGATTTAGCAGTCATGAAATAAAAAAGGCAGCCACTATCTGAGGTTTTATGTACTAGGAAGAACAGAGCCAACTGCACCAAAGGGGACAAACAAGACTTCCCAAAATACACATTAATTACCCCTCTCAAGGATTCAAGGGGTTAAAGGGATAGTAATACTTAAAATGTAAAAAAAAATATGTTGTAGAGTTTATCCTCCTGAATAAAACAAGGGTACTCCCACTGCTGAAAGGTGTTTCATTCAAAAGTTATTAATTTTCAAAGTTGAATTTTTTAGGTGCAATATCACAGTGGCCTGAAATTGTACAGTGGCGCTGTTGCTACACCATCCTATGGAGATTTATGGTCAACTGACCAGAGCTATCCATAGGATTGTGTAGCAATAGCGCCACTGTACAATTTCAGGCCACTGTGATATTGCACCTAAAAAATTCAACTTTGAAAATTAATAACTTTTGAATGAATCACCTTTCAGCAGTGGGAGTACTCTTGTTTTACTCAGGGGGATAAACCCTACAACATATTTTTTTTTACATTTTAAGCATTACTATCCCTTTAAATACTTCATCTATTTCAATGGAAATTTGTACTTGTGCCCTATGGTTCAGTTAAAAAACAGTAGTATTACTCCAAAAGGGGTGCACTAAGGTTTCTCAGTAAGAAAAACTCCCCAATTCCTATATTATTCTATGTAGTCAATGTATACACTAATCTGTCTCAGTCTGAGAAATCCTAGTGCATAGGATCCATAGATTAAAATAGGAATGGGGTAGTTTATCTCACTGGAGAGGTTATGTCCTCTTTATCATACCTTAGTCAGTATATCCAGTTATACTTAGTACATCAGCTTCCATATGTATATTGCTAAATGGGGGGGGGGGCAACAGTCCAATCCTTGTTAAACTTACACAGACAAGCAGAGCTGGGACTGGGGTGCAGTATTTAAAATGGATCATAGCAAGTAGGCTGGGCAAGTGTCCTTCTCTGGCCCCTGAAAAGCATAACCTGGTGGAAGAGAAAACAATAGAATGAATATTTTACATTCCCTCACAGTGGGTAATACCTGTATCCAGTATAATTGATTGTATATGACTATCACTAATCTGGGTTTGTTTGGAATCAGGTATATTAAAAAGGTCACTTAATGGAACACAGTATAGCTAACAGGGGAAAGAATGTGAAGGAAACTAATACAATTCTTCAAACTGATTCAGCAACATGCATTGATGAATCATAAACCAGATCGCTAGAAGAGCGAGAACCAACATTGGCTCTCTAAAGAGAAGTGTAACAAGATGAGGGGAAAATGAGTCAGGAAAGGGGAAGATTAATGGAAAAGCCACCCTGACAATTATCAGAGGAGAACTTTACCCAATAAGTGACTCTTACATTTTTTAACCCTGTAATGACCAGAAAAAATTGCAACCCAACAGTACAACCCTGTGGTTTAACAGGTTTACTTACCTAGTTAGGTGTCTTTCATTCAGCTGTCAGGTATATTTATCTGTCATCTATCTATCTATCTATGTATCTATCTATATCTGTAATTGGCTATTTAGTATAGAGGGATATGCACTTTTATGAGGGATAGGATAAACAAACGAGGAGGGGTGCGCTTTTATGTGAACAATTTTTAACACCTAGGATAAGAAAAGTTATTAATGAAGGGACCATGGAGAACATAGAGGTCCTGTGGTCTGAAATACACCTAATATTGGGGACCTGAAGAAGCCCATCTGCTACTGCAAACGGCACCCATGTTATAAAATAATGAGAGATTTTAATTAACCTAAAATTGACTGTAGAAATGAGACCAGCACAACAAAGGGACATCATGTTTAAGTATGCGAAATGTCAACTTCACATTCCATCTAACAGAGAAGCAACCTAGAACTAGGCCCTGCAGGGCCTAGTGATCTCAATGATTCTGAAATGGTATATAGTATATAGGTAAGGGAGTATCTGGGCAGCATTTACTATAATACTGTATACTTTGAAATTTGATACGAAAACACATTAATAAGGGCACAATTAAAGCATTAAAGTTTAAAATGTTTAAAAAGTGGGATGTTATTTTCAGTGATATAAATACAGAAAAAAGATGACATTTTCTCAAAAGACTTCTGAATGATTATAATCATCAATGTATTCCATTGGGTAATAAATACAAGAGGGACAATTTTAGACCAATGTGGCTTAACAATGAGGTTCACAAGGGCATGGGGAGGAAGTAGCAGGCTTTTTAACTGCTTAAGACAGAAGGATCAGATGTATCATTTAAAAATATAATGAATGCAATAAAATATGTAAAATAACAACTGGCACTTTAATCCAATTATTTTCCTTTGAATATACAAAGTATTCAACAATGACAAGCTTTATGCAGAGAGAGAAGCACAACATGTTCTCCATCGTGCATGTGATTAACTGAGAACAAAGCCTAAAAGAAACCTGAGGTGAATAAAGTACCAGAACCTGGTGGCATACAGCCAAGGGTACATAAGGAGCTTGTTCACTCTCATCAGGCATAGTGCTCTGTGATTTTAGGAAGCAGAAGTAGTATCATTATTTAAAAAAGGGCAAGATTAAAAACTGTAAATTATAGAACTGTGAGTGGATAAGATACTAGATCGGTTACTAAAGGATAGTATTTAGGATTATGTAATGACCAATAATATCATCACTGAGAGTCAGCATTGCTTTATGAAGGATATATCATGTTAAACTATTTAAAAATATATTCCAGGCCAATACAAGGCACTATATGGGGAACTCCGTTCCACTGGAGGGTGTGTTGGCAGATAATGTAGCTACTTTCAAAATGTATTGGATACCTTTTTAGTCTATAACAAAATAAATCATTTTGATAGTTGGTTTCAATGTAGATTTGGAAATAGTTTAATACAATGCTGTTGAACTTGATGGGTGTATTTTTTTTCAACCTCATCAACATACTATATGTATGTATGTGTGTGTGTATGGGGGGGGGGGTGTATATTGCATTATATCTGAAGTTCCCTGTACATAGCGATCTCTTTTGAAGTCTGCCTCTAGGTCACACCTCCTCACAACAAACAATGGATATCAATAGGCCTGAATAATTTATAAGTGTCACTAAATGAGAGTCAATAATCAATCAGATTGTAAGGTGAAACAATTAGCAATGGGCTACATGAGAGATCAAATGCAAAACAATATATGTTATATATTCATATAACTGCCTGCTGTTGAAAGGGCATCTACCTAGGTAAGTCCTTCTGTTAAACAAATTAGTCCCTCTATAAAGCATATAATAAAATAAAACACATGGAAGGCATAATACATATGGTAACACTCACATATCTGTAAAGTTGTTATGGTTTGAAAATATTTAGGAGGAATGAACTGTTTTTTCACAGGTTGTGATTACACTGAGTACAGTGTCCTGGTATCCTATTGAAATGTCGCCATCTATTGTCCGGCATACAAAAAGGCTAGTTTAAAATATCGGCTCACTCAAAAAGGCCACATTCTGATCACAGAATGTTGCCTAATTCAAAAGAGCGACCCTTCCCACAACAGGAGTAATCTCTTTGTTGCCTTGGTGCTTACAATTAGCATTGGAGGGTTTGAGGAGTGTAATAAATAAATAAAAGACCCCTGTAAAAAATGGGAGGGTAACACTATTACATAAATGTAATGCAAAATCTAATATGGGGGTCTGGGTCCCCCCTCAAAAAAGCAATACAAATAACAGCCCTAAATTCTGCCACATTTGCTGTCTCTAAATAAATCAATAAAGTGCCCTCACCCCCCTATTTTTCATGCCAGGGCCATTGGCCAGTTCAGTTTGAGAAGATCAATTTTCTTTACACTTCACAGTTCACCTCCCAGCCAATCACACATGAAGAGAAGAGGTACTCTTGTTTTGGGGACCCCATGACCCGCTTTGTTTTTTTTAAGCACTCTCCACCCTGGTCTGTAAAGCATGTAGAGATGGGGTTATGTTGACATATTTAGGTAAGGCCACATTGCCGGGGCAGCTGGAAAGTATGAATTGATATGTGTTCCCAGCCAATAGAGATTATAGTCTCATAGTTTAGTGGGAACACTGAGGCTCTATTTTATTGTTTGCATGAACTAGTGCTCTGTCACCAATATAACTATATTTTCTAATGTGATGCTGTAAAACATTAATATTGCTATGTGTACATGAATGTTCTCTCTCAGAGTTTTTAATTTTCATTTTTTTGGTTTAGATTTTATATTTGTTTTCGATAAAGGCTATATTTTAATGTGTAATACCAGTCACTGACCGCACATACAAATTAATAAATATAGGTAATGTAAGTGTGCACCAAAAAAGGACCTGTTCTAAGTTCTTACACATTTCTCATCCATGGTCTAAAAGCTGCGCTCCTCAAAGTTAAAGGAGCAGTACACCTTTTTTTATGGAAAACAAATGTGTTACAGTGGTTTTCCTTCTGAATAAAACAAAAGTACAACTAAGAAGAGATTTTATGTAAAAGTTAGTACAGCTCAATCTTGTTTATTTTTTCATAAAAAGTTTACAGCATTTATAAAACAGCCCAACGATATATATGATTTTGCACAAGTGAATCAATGAAATGTGCCATTGACTGAAATTCCTGTGCAGAAAGGCCATGGCTGGCTGTGGACAATGGGCTCTGCTGTCTAAAAACAGATGGAGATCCCCAGGTTGCTGACCCAAGATTTAATTGGCACTTGCCCATCAAAATTGCAGTATGGGAGCCCCAAGTCTGCTGTGGGTAGGAAAGGGGTATCTACAATGACAATCTGTGTTTACAATAGCCACACGATTAAGCACCACAGTGTTACTTTTGTTGAATACAGGACCAACAGGGTTAATGAGCAAATTATAAGATGAGTGATTATATTAGTTGGTGATGTATACTGGGTTAAACAGAGAGACAGATAATCAAAATCAAAATAGTGTGTCAAATGCACAGTATCATATATATTTATATCTAGAATCGATATGTTACTCAGAATACGATTACATGTAATAGAGACGGTAGTCAGATCAGCTGAATTAGATGCTCAGTGGAAGCCTACGGCACCCAGATAAGCCAGAGCACAGAGCACCTTATTCATAAAAGAAAAGAGGAGAAACTCCGGAGCAAATCAACCGCACCATATTGGATAAATAAAAATGCCCATTGATTAAAGGGGCTTTTTTCTCCTTAACTATTAACTAGGTCTCCAAACCTTGCTGTGCATGGGGATAAAGAGGTCATATAACTTAGAGCCAGTTATGTACCAGACCAATCTTCCTACTTGGCCTTGCCCATGGTAAGGTAGTGCTCTATTGGACAATATGAGCTCTCATTTTGTGATGACAATGTATAAACATAATATCATAGCTGATGAGGCTGAAAAAAGACATGTGTCCATTAAGTCCAGCTCATGCCAAATCTCCCGTTGATCCATAGGAAGGCAACCCCCTGCCGCCGGCTGGTCCCCGGACTGAGATCTCCTGCTGTCAGCACAACGCTAACATCAGGAGAAGGGGAGGGAGGGGGGAGCTTTCAATGTGAATATCTCTCAAACCATAGTGGTTTGAGAGATGGGAGTTGCTTCAAATAATTTATTTTTTTTCAACTACAAAAGGGAAATATTTTTTATGGGACATTACTGTCCCTTTAACCCCTCTCCTGCTAGACTCACAAAACATTACTCTCTCAGTTTGGTTCATCTGCTTTTCTTTGGTGAACAATAAAGCCTCAGAACAGTTTCTCAGTGCTAGTCCTTGGGGCACAATAACAAGCCAGTGTTTTAATGATATCCCTGCTTAATCAGCAGTCCAGGCTTTGTGATAGAGCTGCCTGTGTTTAATCAGGGATATCCTGAAAATGTAACGTGTTGGCATGTCCAGAGGACTGGAGCTGAGGTCACTCTTTTGGAACATAGTGGGACTGATGTACTAAAAAGACCTGGGCAAAATCTGTAAACCACAGGGGGCTTATTTAAACAGGGCTTTTAAAAACCTTGTTTAACCCCTTGGATGACATAGATGTCTCCAAAGCAATATGTTGGAAACATCACTAGTATCCAAGGGGTTACATGAAGGTGAATTTGGGGAATTTGTATCCGTCCCTCATAGTGCAGCTGGTTTGCTCCAGAATTGCTTCAGCTCTTCCTTAAAAGCAGGACTGGACTGGATCCTTGTGTTACTAATACCACAAAAACGTGCAGGCCCCTCTTGTAACAAAGGAATACACGGCTGGTACTGACTGAGTGTGCTAAGGCCCCAGGTCTCATACTTAAAGCCCTGGGTCTTGTAGACAGCTTGGTGCATGTAATGTTGCTAATCTCCCTATTGGCATGGGCCAGTTTGAGCTATATAGTGCACTAATAATGTATTAGGTTGGCCCAAGCCCAAGGTCACTTGGGAACCTAGCAAATCCCCTGGGACTATAGTTTGTAAAACCTTAGACATGAACTCCTTTGATGAGGGAGATGCTGAAGAAACATCATTATCATTTAATAAGAATTTGTCACATAGCTCCAGAATTTCCTGGAATCTGTATACACAAGTTTTCTAGCTTTAACTCTGCATTTATTTAATCATAGCAAAATACATTTGATCAGAAATGTGAAAATATTGATCAGGTTTAAGATGTTAGCTACTACATCTACAATGTTAGACCATACTTCCTCAAACCTTGATGAGGTAAAGAGGTATCCATTTATCCCTCCGAAAGTGGACAGTGCCACTGAGACGGGCATGATCCAGGAAAAATAACCCAGTAGTTTTTCACCAAAAGTCTAAACCAACAAAAGGTAGAGATGCTGTAATGTAGTGACATGGACAGAATGCAAAGCACATTTGTCTGATGGTCAGGCTAACGTTCTACTTACAACTGCAACAGCATTCGAAGACATCAGTTCTTGAGGCGACATCGCAGTAAAGTAAGCGATATTGGTGAACGTGTACACAAATGTCACCAATGGGATGGAGACGAATATAGCACGAGGTAGATTCCTAAAATGAAAAGGCAGAAAATCAATTTAACAGACATTGAAAGGGCAGTGTCTCTTCTTTTCCTTGAGCCTTTTTAATGCCAGAGGGGTGTGAAATAATGTGTTGCACGTCCCTCTGACACTCAAAGGATAAAATCTCTGACTGATAATCAAACCAAGGAAATGTGAAGGAGCAGCATGAGATGAGAAGGCTGGGTGGAACTGCAGAAGATGAAACCACCAGAGGAGAAGAACTTCAGGGCAAAGACTCAAACAAGGTTCTTGTGTGGTTATGGCAAAAATGGAACAGTTTGCGTATTCTTAGTCTGCTCTAGATGTAATATATTTGTATTCTAACCTGTCTTGTCCTTTTTAAAAGGAAATATACACCTCAAAATAATAATCCACCACTTACCTTATAATGGGCCAAAATCCTAATGGCCCCTCTGAATTTTGCCTTTTGTGCCTTTGTTCAAGAGATAACATCTTTAAATAAGTCCTGGATGTCATGTCCTTAAAGGCAGACATGATAGTTACTGACAGTTTTCTTAAACTATTTGAGTGCCGGAGAGTGTGTTGGATACCTCTCCAGCACTCAAAGGGTTAAACTGAAGCAGTTGAGTGCATGAGCCTACTTAACCCTTTAAGAACCAGAGGAGTGAGTAGCGCATTGCAAAGCACTGCGTACCCATCTAGTCATTAAAGGGTTAATATCACCATGTGCAGTGGGTGCCTCCATGGGCATGATATCCAAGACTGACCAAAGATGTTATGTCTTTAAAGTGATAGTAATAAATAATTTCCAAAGCAGAGCTGTTTGTTCATGATAAGGAACAGTACTGCTGCTCTTATTGTCCACAACTGTACAACCACACTGTTATTTTATGCAGAAGTTTACTCCTCCTGCCCCTTTCCCTGATGTCAGCATTTCAGGCTGAGATCCGACAATGAATCACAATGAGGGACAATATTCAGTTAGTATTAGGAAAAACCTGCCCTCCTTCGGCAAGGGGGGGCAGAGTTTTCCTTATACATTGAGTGAGGGAAGATTATCCCTCGTTGTGATTTGTCCGGTCAAGCGACCAGACTACATATCTAAGGTGAGGCAGCATTATAACAAGGAGGGGTGAACGTCTGCATAAAATGACATTGTAATTCTACAGTTGTGCACAATAAGAGCAGCAGACGGCAGTACTGTTCCTTATGATGAACAAGCTGCGCTGATTTGGAAATGATCTACTGCTATCCCTTTAACAAAGCCACAAAGGCAAAATTCATAGGAGTCATTAAGATTTTCTGTTCATCAGGAAAGTGGGATTATTATGAAGAAGTGTTACTTCTCCTTCAATCCTTATCCTATATAATAATTCTCTAAAATGTGCGTAATGCCGCAGTCATGCTCAGTAGAGACTGCTGTGTGTGCTGTAGTCATGTGCAGTAGAGACTGCGTCCCGCTCTGTATCAGCTGCGGCGCGGGCAGTCTCTACTGAGCATGACTGCTCCGCGACCGGCTGGCAGTGGCACTGTGGCCCATGTAACGGGCTCTTCAACTAGTTTTTCAAAAAAACAATTGTATATTCATTGCTGTCAGCATCTCCACTGATTGTATTGAGAAGGAATAGTTAGTCACAAGACTGTTAACTCATTTAAGCGAGATCGGAGAAGATGCTGACAGAATTGAATAACATTCTGGTATATAAAAGAAGGGTAGACAGTGCAAACAGTCTGAGTGCAGTAGTACATGATGAGAAATGTAGAAAATCCCCATCAGCCCTCTCCCTTTGACAGGTATTCACACTTTATTGAGGGCTGTAGGTGGCAAGCACTGGAATTTGCACACCAGGCTGATGATATCTATAGTGTTTTTTCAGGTCTTTTTGATCTTTTGATTTGCACTTTCTACCCGTTTGAATATATATATATATATATATATATATATACAAAAACAAAACTTATATAGAAATGATGCCTAAAGCATGTATGTCACCACAACAATGATGTGGCAGATTAAGAAATTATATATATATATATATATATATATATATATTTATATATTTGCATACACTCTACTTGTTTTGTGCCCATTCTTTCTCAACACACTGTGCACTACAACATGCTGAGAAAGAAGGGCTAAGATGTGTTGGATCGGGCTTTCAAATTATTCTTTCCTGTTCTAACCACTAGATAGTTACACAAACCAACAGGCAGTAGGCCTCTGTTACTCCTGCCCTCAGTGGGTTCTATACACCCAGTCTGAGAGCAGACCATTGACTTGTCATTTTCTGGAGAATACCAACTGCACCATAAGGGACAGATAAACAAATCCCTTTGGAGATCTATAATTTTAAAGCCCCTTTTAAACGAGTGGGAATATACTTTTGTCTCCCTCTGCTGCAGTTATTGTGTCCCATGTAAATCATTGGGATTGTATAATGTCCCCCTATGGTGCAGTTATTGTGCTCCATGTAAATCACTGGGAATTTCTTTGAACACAGAGCCCTTTATGTGTACTGATAAACCTGTTGCACACTAGCATGCGTAATACTTGCCTTCTAGGTTCAACCATCTCTTCTGTGACATAATTAAGAAAGTTCCAACCACTAAATGCAAAGGACGCTTGTAAAAATGCTAATGCCAGCTGACCCACTGTTGGGGTCATCCAGAAGTTAAATGCATTGCTTGGTTTTAATCCTTCATAGTTTCCTGTGGACAAAAATATACATACATAATAACTTCTTACTGTCAATTAATTGTGTTATTTATACTACTACATTTGCAAAGAGTCCTTTTTTTATTTCACTAGAAATCCAGTGGGTTCCAGTGAATGTTTCTGATGCAAGACAATTAATACAATCCAAAACATGGTACCTTTAAATATCTGCATAAATCCGACTACTATAATGAGGCCCAAAGCTAAGAGTTTCCCAGCAGTGAATATGTCCTGGATCCGAGTGGCCCACCGTACACTTGTGCTGTTCACCCAGGTCAAGAGTACTGCACAGAGCAAAAGATAAGTCAGAAAAGTTATAGCACCATCTAGTGTATAAGAAGGAATTACAGGTTAACTTTTATCATGGATGAAAAAAGGATTGAAACAAGCCATAAATCATCTGTATAATGTGTGATTTGAAGAAACTGGCCTAAGGACTGTTAATGCTATAAGGACTATTCTGGAGCAAACCACAGCAAAACAGGGAACAAATAAACATTCCCAAAATGCCCACTGATTTAAAAGGCACTTTTTAACTTGGTCTCCAAGGGAATGCTTCACAATTCAATGGTTAAAAGTTGAATTTAAATAGCTTGTAAGTTTTATTTGTCCCCATGGCAATGTTGCTTTTCCCCAGAATTTCTAAAATTCACTTTTATACAAAAGGCCCAATGTAAAAATATGTGCTTATTGTGACTGCCACCTAGTGGTCTTTACATAAATAAACACTATAAGATATGCATTAAGAAAAAAGATGAGATACACTGGAGTGAACCAACTACACCACAGGGGAAAGACACAAATTCCAGTTGATATAGATGGATAGGGTTTAATCTCTAGCGTGGATACTTCTCTGGCATTCAAGGGGTAACAAGCCCACTTAAATCTGTGGGAACTTTGTGTATTTTTATGTTGCCTATGGCACAGTTGGTTTGCTCCAGAATAGTTTATCTTTAGTTTATCAATACGGACCTTCATTTGGTAAATACAGGTGTTTTAACTCATTTGACCATATGTCATGCCTTAGTTAGGTTTCCACCTTGTAGGCATTTAACCAGCAGGCCAGAAATACTGGAATTGAATGCAGTAATAACAATATACCAGGAATTGGGTGTAGAATGTTTTTCACTTTCTGAAAAGGTGGTCTCCATTGGCTTAGTGCACCAGAACTGGAGAACTTACTTGAGTTACACCAGGGGTAATAAATTTTGGCCCTTCAGGTGATGGGGTTACTATTCCTATCAGTCCCAATGAGCCATAGATTTGTTTGGGATAATGGGAGTTAAAGTCTCCAACAGAAAGAAATCAAAAGATTGACTGCTTCTGACTTACACTGATACACAATAATTTTATGAATCAAGTAGCATTTATGTCTCATACATAACAAATGTAATGCCGTCTATATCCAAATAAAATTCTGTATATACTCTGTGTGCAGTTATTTTTTTGTGCAGTTCATCAAATGAGGACCAAGCCAACACAACAGAATCAAGATACTCTGATCTGTTATCATGTGTATTCTGGTTTCCTGGAGTGAAACAAACATCTAGGCCAGTGGTAGGCAATGCGAGGCAATCTGGCTTGAGGGCATCAGATCCCTGGTGTAGGCAGTTGCTGATCATGAATACTTACACAAACAGACTATAGAGAGGACTCTGGAGGCATCATAGGGAGGGATACAGTCAGGGAACACAGGCTGCAGGACGTAGTTTGAGAAAGTCAAGGTAATAACTGCCAAACTTGTTGGATACATGATGAGTACTGCACTCCATAGCAGGAGAAATCTGTATTTCCAGGCAATTAAAATAAAAAAAACATTTAATTGAAAGAGACAATAAACATGGTGTTTGATTTCAAGCAAAATATTCTAGATTCTGATATTGTTAACAGTGTAAAGTTACCTGGGGAGAGATGCACTAAGGTGTGACAAAGAGGTGATAAAGAAGAGATAACATCTCTAATGATAATTATCTCTAATGATATCACGTCTCCAGTATATATGTTATTCTATGGAGCCTATGCTCTGTGTGGGAGAGATACTAATACATAGGCTCCATAGAATACTATAGGAATTGGAGAAGTGATCTCAGTGAAGAAGTTATCTTTTCATCATCTCTTTATCACGCCTTAGTACATAACTCCATGGGACTACAGTCTAGGGTACACTGGGGTATTGCAGAGTACAGTATAAAATAGCTTTCTCCATTTCCTTCTACTGTACACTTGAAGGGGAAGATGCACTAAGTGGTGATAAAAAGGATATAACTTATTTGCTGCAATAAACTACCCATTTCCCATATTATTCTACATAGTCTGTGCACTAAACATGTTATTGCATAGGTACCATAGAAAAACATATGGAATAGAGACTTAATCACACAGCAGAGTTTTTCTGACATTTATTATACTTTAATGAATAACTCCCAGGACTTTAGGTGGTGTCTGCTGTTTCCATATGCATGACTGGGTAGCTGTAAAGATGACAAAAAGTGCATTTGTGATCCCTCCAGCTAGAAACTAATTGTCTGGAAGGTGTGGTTACTGTAGGACATGTTCCGTGCCCAGTGCAACCCCACATTCCAGCCAATGGGACCGTGGGAATAAATTTGAACAAAGACTGGCCGTATAAAAGCCAGCCGGAGCAGGTGTTGCAATGGCAGGGGCAGGTTTTACAATGGGGGTAATTTTTTTTCTTTCTCTTTGGAGGCGGCGATTGCAATAGTTAGCTGTAGAATTTAGTTTTAGGTTTTTTAGTAGACTTCAAAGAACAAAGAAGATTTACAGAAGAAGAAAGAAGACTTACACAAGAAGAAGGAAGACTTAAAGAAGAACTAAGAGGAAGACAGAAGAAGACCAGGGTGCAGAAGACCCCACTGAATGTCCGACTTCAAGATATGGGGTATGGGTCATGGGATAGTGTTAGGGCTAGTATTTTTTTTAAATTTATTGTTGATGTTAGGTGTAGTGTAGGGCAAGGGGGTGCTTTTATGTCTAGTGCTTAGGAGGGTGTGGGAAGGGTGACAGTGTTATTAGTTTAAGCTCAATGCTTGATAATATGTCAAACATAGAGCGTTAGCTAGTTTCTTTTAATGTTCCCATTATTCATGCTATTCAAACTGTGTTATGGGAACAAAAAGTTGACGCAAATGTTGAGCCGCAAGTCAAGCTTTGGCGACTAGTGCTCTCTGAGGTTCATGTTGGTCAGGCAACTGAATGCCGACAGTAGAATTATGTGTGTACTGACAGAAACTCAATTTGGCCCCTATTCTTCCATATTTCATTCACCATTTTAAGATAGCACCTATTTATATGTGTTTTTAATAAAATTTGCCATATTATAGTATGTTTGGTGGAATGTATTAAGTGACGCTCTGAATATCATATATATATGTATGCAGTGGATAACTTTGGCAAGGGTTTTATGTACAAATTTCTCCATAGACTTTGGTGGGAATCTGCTAGATATAAACAGTTAATATCACTTAGCAACTGCAATGTAATCTAGGCCTTAATGTGAAGCAATGCGTTAAGAGACCTCTCCAACACTCAAGGCTTCCATCTTCTAGAGCCTTATGCAGAAAGCAAACGATGAGCAATCCTGGAGCAAACCAACTATATCACAAAGGGGAAATAAAAATGTTCAAAATGCCTATTGATTTAAATTGGTCTTTTAACTCCTTGAATGCTAAGGAGGTATCTAATGCATTGCTTTACATTCAGGGGGTTAAAATCCCCATTTAATCCAATGGGACTTTTAATTTTGCCCCATATGGTATGGTTGGTTTATCCCAGAATTGTTAATCTTTCACTTTCCTCATAAGGCCCTTAGCATCCTAAATAAGTTATATCCTTAAATTCTGCCCTTGGACATACTTTTCTTGTACACTCTCCCTCTACCTCACCCCCTTCTTCCTTTTCTCTCTATTCATTTTCCTTTTTCCATATTTTGCTCTGTGAACAGCAAATAAAATGTTACAGTTTGGCTATCAATCCATTAATATGCCGTGTGGTTTATGTAACATGTAGCACTCTGTAACTTTAGAAGTTACATTTATGGCTGTTTAGTTGCTTGGCTGAGCTCACTGAAGTGTCTTGTTCATCCCCTCATCTCCTGCTGCTCTCAGCTGCTGCCTCAATTCTAAAGCTATAATCACATCATTACAAACACCACACAGTAAGTGCCTTCACTCCTCAGATGATATCTTAATTAAGACTTCCTGGATGGGGCACCAGAATGGAATATAACAATATGTAAAACACATAAGAACACATATAAGATGCCTAATATAAATGTGTGACACATAAAGACACACAAAGCCAGATATTGAATATGATGTTTTGCAAACCAACTGCATAAAAGGGAACATATAAAAATTCAACTAATTCCTATTGATTTAAATGGGAATTTTTAACCTCTTGAATTCTAAAGGGGTCTCTGAAGATTTTGCAATGCACTGGAAACCTCTCTAGAATTCAAGAGTTTAGAAAGACTATTATAGGGATAGTAAAACTTAAAATGTCTAAAAACTATATATAATAAAGGTACTCCCACTGCTGAAAGGTGTTTTATTCAAAAGTTATTGTAGATGCGAGTTTAATTTTTAGGTGCAATATCTCAGTGGTCTGAAATTGTACAGTGGCGCTGTTACTACACCACTCTATGAACAGCTTTGTTCAGTTGACCACAAATCTCCATAGGATGGTGTAGCAACAGTGCTACTGAACAATTTCAGGACACTGAGATACCACACTTAAAAATTCTAGTTTGAGCTGTAATAACTTTTAAATAAAACACCTTTCAGCAGTGAGAGTATCCTTGTTTTACTCAGGGGAATAAACACTACAGTATCTTTTTCTTTTTTTAACATATTATTACTATCACTTTAAAGCAAAATGTACTTGTTGCCTGTGGTGTAGTTGGTTTGCCCCAGAATTGCACCACTATTTTCTATTACATCATATTCACAGAGAACACATAAAGGAATACAAACAGATACATAAAACAATTGGGATATAGCTCTCCTCTCATACTACTAATAATCTGAACTTACAAACATTGCATGAAACCTAGGTATCCTCTAATAATGAATCCAGCTATAATACAACGAATCTTCCTAAAGACAAATTACAAGGGATAGTAATACTTCGTTTTATCTTTATTTTATTTTGTAGGCATTAAAAAACATGAAGAACGATATAAGTCTTATCTCTCAAACCTTTATGGTTTAAGAGATATCCCCTCCCCGTTCAGCCAGATCAGAAGGGAGGTGCCCAGGTAGACTGCAGAGAGGGACAATCTTCAATTAAGATAAGGGAAAAAGCTGAAAAACTTGTCAAGGGGGAAGGGCTTTCATTCTTTTCATGCAAAGAAGATTGTCCCCTGCTGTTATCTGTCTGGTCTTACAACCAGATTCACATCTGAGAAGAGATGGCTTACACTAGGTAAAAGGGGCGGGAGGGGGAACTTTGCTTGTGAATATCTCTTAAACCATAAAGGTTTGAGCAATAAGACTTATATCGTTCTTCATGTTTTTTTAATGCCTACAAAATAAAATAAAGTTAAAATGAAGTATTATTATCCCTTTAAACAGAGAAATACAGTCAATTCTACAGCAAATATCAATTCATAAGCAAAGTAAACTGGTTGATTCCCACAATACAGAAGTCTGGAAAATATGACAGAAAGGATTAACCCCTTAATGACAGGGTTGTTTTTTTTCCCCATTATAGCGAATGACTTCCTGGACTTACCAGGTAAGTCGTCTGTCACTAAGGGGTTAAAAGGACAAAATGGTCAGTTCAAGTATAAATAAAATAAAGATGAAAACAAAAACAAGAAAACAATCAAACACAAAACAAAACAGTGGGATTAATAGAGTATAATAAGCAGCAACTGAAGTGCAATCCAAAAAATACATAGTGAAAACTAGACAAGGTAGAGGGTCCTGTAGAGACTGCAAAACGCACTGAGTCTTGTTTCTCACTGGGACCCCAGGATCCTCCATCCTGTCTGATTCTGAAGGTGTCTTCCATGTTGATTATTACTAATCACTTATTGTTTGCATTATCTTCTCATTTCCTTTTTTTCCTATTCATTTTTCTTCTTATTGAACTGGTTAGTTCAATCTCTCACTCTCATTTTTACGCAATTTCTGATTTCTATTTCGTGTGTATCAGTTTCTTTATTCTGCTTCAGAATATTTATTTCCAATTATACTTTGACTACTATATTACAATGGTTATACCATATTATGTGATGTAGCTTACACTACTGCAGGATTCATTATCAGTTAATATTTGGGTGTTATGCTTCTTCTTTAAGTCAAGTGCATTGTTATTGGCCATGCACAGGAAATCAGTGCAAAATGCAAATGATAACATACATTAGCCTTTTTGGAAACTGATATGTCTCCAGTACAAAATATTCCACTCTGCAGATTGTTAAGAATACAGAACATGAACATATGAGAAGAATATAACCATACTGCATATTTTTGTCCCTAGGTGGTAGACATTGTACAGAAAGATACTTGCTACTCAAAACTGTGTGTAGCAATTCATCATTTGGATAGTACAAAATTAAAAGAAACTTTTAAGGTTAGCTATGTATTTTCAGGAGCAAGGCTAGCTAACTACTTACATTCATTTAACAACCAAAAGCAAACAAGTTTTTGAATGATCCATTCTATATCACAAGAAATCCCAAAATAATAGTGCAGAGGTAGCAGTCTTTAACCCCTTAAGGACCACTGACGTGGCAGGACCATCACGCTGGTCCGGCACTTAAGGACCAGTGACGGTCCTGGTACGTCACGTACTTTTACTCACCGCGCTCCTTCAGGAGCACGGTGAGTAATACCGGGACTGAAGTTGATCGCTCCAAGACCGGAGAGATCTCTTTCAGTCCCCTGTTCGGTGTGCCGGCACACGTGATCAGTCACGTGGGACGGCACATCAAACTTTCCTATCTGATCCTTAAAGGACCACACACCCCGGGACCGCTGGTGCATAATGGGTTAAACAAACCCACATTAAAGAAAAATTACACATTAGGAAAAAGAATCTCTGTTTTTAACAGAATAGCTTACTTGGGTAATAAACGGAAATCAATACATAGGGTTGCCATATCATCCCTTTAAAAATGGGCACTTATGAAAAATACCTGCTGGAAACATGTTGACCATTGCTGCCTTGTAATAACTACTGATGCCCTGCAACAAGAATATTACATACTAGTTGAAAAGCCCGTTTACACAGGCCACAGTGCCACCCAGCAACCGGCTGAATCCTGTCTTGTCAGTGGCCTCGCTACAGTCATGCGCAGTAGTGACTGGCTGAACACGCAGCGGATGATACGGAGCGGACTGCTCAGAATTCAGACCGTAGTCCTCTCTGTGCACCTTCCCGGGACCGCTTGAAGGTGTGCAGAGAGGTCTCCGGTCTGAATTCGAAGTTCCCTGCTCCGTATCAGCCAAGGCGCGGGCAGTCTCAACTGCGCATGACTGCAGTGCATGCAGCTGTCTCTACTGCGCATGACGGCTTCTGACAAACATCCTTAGCGAATTATTATATAGGATGTGCTCAGTTTTAAAGGCATCACCTGGCAATCCTATACACAGTTGTTTGAATACTGAGCTACATTTTAGTCTGTCTTTTGTTCAAGCTACAACACAATGGACAACGAAAAAATCCCCAAATGTCCAACGATTTAACCCTTTGATCTAACCCTTTGAGTGCCAGAGGGGTAGGCAACGCATTGCTTTGCAATGCGTTGCGTATCCCTCTGGCACTCAAAGGGTTAAAAGTGGTTTCCCATGAATACAATAGAGGTCTTCAACAAATTGCATTCAAGGGGTTAAAACACACATTGGCATTTTTTACTTGCTCCATTTGTTGCAGCTGGTTTGCCACACAATTGCTACAGATTGTCTTAGTACATCAGTCTCTATAAGTACGTTCACATGTCTGGTTACAGGCTATAAAACAGTTAAAATCCCCCCTCCCCCCAAACAATGACATAGCTATATCAGATTCGACATAGGTAAATCCTTATTCCTATAGCTAAAGTTTCTCTTTAATATGAAACAATGTGATGGACACCACTATGGCACTGTAAGGGTTCAATTTCCATAATAAAGTGGTATTATACACTTTTTTAAAATTTAAATGATAAAGATACAAACTGCAATGTGCTCTAATACTTACCCAGCTAACCCACCAAAAATTTCAGTGACATATGAATAATCACCTCCTGATTTCGGAATTGTGACTCCAAGCTCTGCGTAACACAAAGATCCCAGGGCTGAAACTCCACCACCGAGAACCCAGATAATTAACGCTAGTCCTACAGACCCAGTGTGTTCCAAGACTCCTTTAGGGGAGATAAATATTCCTGAACCTATAATGTTACCTGAAACAAAACAGAGGTTTAGGTAATTACTTAAGTGAGTGAGACAGACAAGACATCTTGTAATTATGATATAATAATAACAGTTTTAGTTATGACATGCAGCTGAATAAACATTATATCTTAAAGCATCCTAAATAATAATTAGTTAGGATGTTTGTCAGAAGCCGTCATGCTCAGTAGAGACTGTGTGCGCTGCAGTCATGCGCAGTACAGATTGCCTGTGCTGCAGTCATGCACAGTACAGAGTGCCCGAATGCGCGGCGGCTGATACGGAGTGGTGTGATCCGAATTCGGACCGGAGTCCTCTCTGCGCACCTTCCTGGGACTGATCCGTATCAGCCGCTAGACGTTAGGGCACTTGGTGCTGTGAATGACTGCAGTGCGGGCAGTGAGCAGAGAGGCCCAGGGCACCAGCCAAGGCTGCTGGGTGGCACTGTGGCCTGTGTACATGGGCTTTTAAACTAGTCTGTTAATAATTATCCAAGCAGAAATTTCCCTGATTGGAGATTTTTTATTAAAACGTTATTACAGCTATTA
Source organism: Rhinophrynus dorsalis (assembly GCA_037306005.1). Classification (NCBI taxonomy): domain Eukaryota; kingdom Metazoa; phylum Chordata; class Amphibia; order Anura; family Rhinophrynidae; genus Rhinophrynus; species Rhinophrynus dorsalis. The sequence continues at coordinate 307,973,882 of CM074722.1, forward strand.
CAACATAAAGAGTTTTCAGAATAACTTCTATGATGTATTATACATATTTTATTTAAAAATCTGTTTTTTGAGTTACTTAGCTTTATATATTATTATTACAATTTTAATGAGTGGGGGAGGGAATGTAAGGCTAAAACAGGAAATAATTATATTGCATGCACTAATTAGCACAATCTGTACAATTACATAATCCAAAAATGTTTTTCCTTAAGTAACAAATTGATAACACAACATATATGTAATTTTGAAAGCTCTATCCAACTCACCAAAGTTGTTTTTAAGTTATAGGGTCCCTTTAAACAAACATAATATTCTTATTATCTCCCAGTTACACATGAACTAAATGCTTGGGATAAGATCTCAAAGTGATAATAATGCTTTATTTTTAAACATTAATATAGTCTAGAGCATCAGTCATACCGTTTAGTAATAATTAGATTAATCCCTTAAGGACCAATGGAGCGCCAGGACCCTCACAGGATTTGGTCCTTTAACCCTTTGAATGCCAAAGGGGTACACAACGCATTGCTTTGCAATGTGTTACATTCCCCTCTGGCACTCAAAGGGTTAAGGACCAATGAAGGTCCTGGCACGTCATGGGTGAAATGTTCGCAGTACACCTCAGGGCATGCTGTGTTCATGCCAGGGAGGCTGTAATTGACTGCTTTCGGAGCAGTCAGTTTCATCCTTTCCTTGGTGGCTTCATACATGTGATCCCTGCTACTTTGCTGTGTACATTACTGTATACATTTACTTTATCAGTGTTGTCTGCTTCACTCTTCCTCAGTGTAAATCATGATGGAGATAAGCAGAAAACAGAGCTCCCAGTGCTTCAAATCACCCAAAAATGACGCACTTTTGAAGTACTGGGAGCAATACTGGGGTGGGGGCATTAAAGGAAAGAATATAGATGACACTTTAACCCTTCTTAGTGTAACTGAATAAATGATTTAAGGCAAACCCAATTTTTTTTATTTACATAGCCTAAACACATATACTGCATTTTAAAGTGGAATTCTCACCTCCCAGAAAGTTATTGCTAGATTGCGGTGTGCAATAAAGATTCAATCAGTTAATCTTTTTTTTCTAATGATTATGGGCATGGATATATTAGATTATAAAGAATTACCTTCTGACGTAACAGGGGCCATCACTGTAGTACAGCTCAGTACCTTAGGGCTGTCTATCATTTCCGTTCCACCTCCCATCTTGTGCCTCGATCTTGTCTCTTCCCTCAGTGAGACACAAATAATCATGTGACCTGGCGTGCTCTTCCTAATGCACATCCAGTTCATGGAGGCAAAGTAAGAACGCTTTCATGCACTTTCACTATATAACAAGTGCCAGTCCACTTGCAGCATGAATGTGCTCTCACTTTGTCTCGATGACCTGGATGCACAATGGGATGAGTGCACCAGGTCACATGATTATTTGGGTCTCACTGAGGAAGGAGGAGGGATTGAGGCACCGGAGGGGAGGTGAAGGAGAGTTGGTAGACAGCCCTAAGGTACTGAGCTGTACTTCAGAGATGGCGCCTTTTGGAACAAGGCACTACATGGGGAGGGGAACAAACGAATATTGACAGGCTGCGGGCAGAGTTGTGCTGCAGCCTGTCCTGAAGTCACTCCACCGGCTCACTTTTAAAACTGTAAATTTCACTATGGTCTTCATTAAATAAAAACACCCGTTACAGATTACATGTTAAGGTTATATTAAGATTACACAGAGGCAAACTCGTATAGAGATGAGAGATCCACTTTGATATCTTTTTAAGCTAGTAGTATTAATAAGTGTTACTGAAATTAGTCATATACTCTTTCATACTTTAGAATTAATTTAAAAAATGAAAAATACAAGCATCAGCAAATGTGTCAAGTGACAACCACATTGCTGCCTTCCACATTTTCTTAGCAGACTCCTGGTACTTATACCGCCAGGAAGCAAATACCGATCTGGGGGTATGAGGAGTGACTCTAAAGGGCATTTACTTTTCTCTAAGGACATAGGCCTGACAAATGGTCACCTTAATCCTTGAAGCCACCACCACCATAGATGCAGGTTGGCCTGCACATGAGTGCTCAGGAATAATGAAAAGTGAGCCAGATTTGTGGATCACTTCTGTGCAATGAATGAAGAATTTTAGAAACCTAACTACATACATGCTGTGAAGCCCCTACTCCCATCTGTTTAATGGAGCTGAACAAAGAGACACAAGAACAATTTCATGATTAATATGAAAATCAGAAACCACCTTGGAAAGAAACCCAAATGAAATTCACAGAGCTACCCTGTCTGCATAAAATATCAGAAAGGGGGTTTACAAGATAAATATGCTGAACCAGCACAATCTGACGAACCTATGCTAAAGGCTCAAAGATATCCTTCTGAAACACTCCCAGGACCAGCTTTAAGTCCCCTGAAGGAGGGGATCCCAAAAACAGAGCAGGTATGAGACACTCCTTGTACAAAAGTCTGCACATCCAGCAGCAAGGCAATGTGCCTCTGAAAAAGAACAGATGAGGCTGAAATCTGATCCTTAATCTAACTACTGTAAAATCTCGGGTATAATACGCACAATTTTACCCCACTTCACCTTATGTGAAGTGGGGGGTGCGTATTATACACGAGAGTTTAAAAAATAAAAAATAAAATAGGTTTGGCCGATCCCTTCCCTCCCTCCCCCGGGTCAAACCTGCTCTCAAAACAAGCCTTACTAGCTTGAAGTCCGCTTCTTCTGTGGATGAGGCAAAATAAATAGTTCTGCACAGCTTCCTTGCGGGCGGCACGCTTCCCTTTGCCGCCCGCTTCCATCAATGGGCTTGCAGGACCTTCCGCCTACAGCCAATGATAATGCCCTGATACCCTTTCAAAGCTGAATTTAAAATTGCTGTATTTTTGCCTTCTTTTGGATCAACAATGGTAAACAGGAATAGGAAAAGGGTTGAACTTGATGGACACAAGTCTTTTTTCAACCTAAACTACTATGTAACTATGTAACATAAAAAAAAAAAACAAAAAAAAAACAAAAAAAAAAACAGATGGGACATTAACTGAGATGTACTTTAATAGAGGTGAGAGTTTTCCTTTAACTAACTGTACCCATTGCTAGAGAGGCATCATTCATCATCTGTTAACCACTAAGCCCACTGTATGCTTTAGAGACGTATAAACTATCACCTTACATGGCAGGGAGGATTATTCTGTGATTAACCCACTGAATTCCTCATAGGTGCAATACACATTTCACAGCAATGTATACCTCACTGATTAACAAATTGACCCCTTGTATGCCAGAAAGGTGAATAAAGGTGTTAATTACTGATGAAGTATGCCTCTTGAGCACACAGGACTATTCATTGAGGTATACCTTCCTGTGCAATTTGATGTGCACCTATTAGACATCCAATGGGTTAATTACAGAATAACACATTACTGTATACCTTTCTGGCATGCAAGGGCTTAATAATAACTGATAATTTATGCCTCTATAGCACACAGTAGGTTAAGGTGTTAATAGATGACATTTTATGCCTTTTAAGCAATGCATACAGTGGGTTAGGACAGTAGGAGTTTACAATACAATGACGTTAATGCATGCTTAAACTGTTATTTAGGACCAAGAAGCTTTACATGCTCATGTATTGCCAAGAGGGCTGTAGGTAGAAAAGGGGGGGGGGGGGTTATAGTCTGGGGTATAAGGACAGAGTGGGTAAAAAGTTGGAAGTTTCTAGAGTTGTATTTAACCCTCTGATTGTTGAGCAATGCATTGTGTATCCCTCTAGCACGCAGAGGATTTTAACATATACATACAGAATGGAATACCAGTGGCCAGTATTGACAATAATCTGCCCTTGACATCACATGGGAGTGGTAACACAGCTAGCTGGATCCATTCCTGACAATATCCAGCTGCAGTTTCTGAGTGTGAAATGAATTTGCCAGTGTCAAAGGTTGCATCAGTAAGATATGCATTGGCCTAAGGAATCTTACAGATTGAGAGGACAAGGTCCCCTTTTGGAACGTCTGAATTGGCAGCATCCAACAATTGTTCTCTCCAAACAGCCATGGCTCTAGTCATCCAGCTGTAGCTAAGGCAGGGCATAAGGTAGCCCAGCCCCAGAAGCCACATAGCTTGCGTTTAGCAAAAGAGAAAAAGCACCTGCGGTTAAATAGTTTCCTTTCAGGAAACTTCCACTCCTCATGGCCATGCACCACTTTGTCAGTGGTATTACAGGGAGTGATAAAGGGACAGTAATGTTTCATAATAAAAGCAGCTCCGATTAATATTCATAGTATTTGGGCCATGGAGAGTGTTATTTCAGTACTGTCAGAATTGTAGTTTAAGAGAAATTGAATGATAAAGTATCCCCCTCCCACCCCTTTTACTGATGTAACAATGCTCACCTCAGACCAGCAAAACTGTCCAGATGGATCTCAGAGAGGGACAGTCTTCAGTGAGCATAAGGAAAAACCTGAAGCACCTGTCAATGGGGGCAGGGTTTTCCTTATGTACACAGTAAGAAGATTGTCCCTTGTTGTGATATGTCTGGTCCCCACATCTGAGGGGGAGGTGGCTTACACTAGGTAAAAGGGGCAGGAGAGGGATACTTTATCATTCAATTACTCTTGAACTACAAGTCTGACATTATTCAAATAACACTCTCAGATTAATTGGAGCTGCTTTTTTTGTGAAACATTACTATCCCTTTAAGTTCCACATCCATTGTGCACCTTCTAAAATATTCAGAGATGAGGATCCCATATCTGAGGCTTCAGGGACCTTAGGGGTCTCAAAACTGCCAGAATAAGGGCCTCCAGAGAGGATCCATGGTATTCCTCAAATTAAGGGAGAGTAAGGGAGGAATCAATATCCGCCTCTCCAGGTCCCCTCTGCCATAGAAGAATCCTTTCCAGATGAGAAAGAGAGAGAGAGAAAGAACAAAATGAAAATCAGGTGTCTCATGAGATCATTAGCATCCCTCCATAAAAGAAGTATGATGTGTTGGCTCTTCAATCACTCAATACTGCACACTGTCATCTCATCGAGGAAGCTCGGGGCCTCCCATGAAATACAAATAACCAATGCAGAATTGCTAAGCTGGTGTTGCCCATGTGAAAGGTGCCAAAGAGAGTCAAAAATCCCTGGAAAAGGCTGGAATGTCGGCCCATACAGAGAATGTGTAAGACTAAATGTTAGGACTCAGAAATCAGAAACAGAGATGCTAATCCCAGTCCATTTTTAGATGTTAATGTTCCTTTTAGTCCTAATGTATTGACATTTCTTTATTAACAAATAAACCAACAACAAATGATTGGATTCCCTTGTGTGCTAAAAATAAAGAGGTGAACAGGCATGCTGGATAAAATAAGCATTTTGGCTCTGTAAGCTAAGCAAATATATGTGCTTTGCAGACTTGGCACAACAATTTTTAAATACAGTGGAGCGAAAAGGCAAAGCTACTTCTCATCTGTGTTGCTATTCTATTAGAGTGAGTCAACCTCCCCGGCCAGAGAGACCTTTCTTTTGCTACATCAGACATAATCTTACATTTATCCCCTCTGGTCCGTGACATTGAAATGCTTAAATCTCTTCTCCCATAAACTAGTATGTGTACATCTATCACAAGAAGCATATTAATAAAGAATAAAAAAATAGAAATGCTCACCCAGTACTGTACCCTGTTAACCCTTCCCAGAGGAGTCACTAGGGTTGGTGTCACCCAGTGCGGTAACTCATGGTTTCAACCCCTGGTCCTCCCGTACCATGCTATACAGAATCCTTAGTAATATTTTTGCACTAATGTTACTTTTAAATCATAATTACGTATATAACTGAACGTAATGGCAATAGTAGTGACATAAACAACTAGCACAATTAAAACTACACCTTTAAAGGGATAGTAATACTTCATTTTAACTGTATTTTATTTTGTAGGCATTAAAAAAACATGAAGAATGATATGTCTTATCTCTCAAACCTTTATGGTTTAAGAGATATTCACAAGCAAAATTTCCCCCTCCCGCCCCTTTTACCTAGCGTAAGCCATCTCTTCTCAGATGTGAATCTGGTTGTAAGACCAACAGGTAACAGCAGGGGACAATCTTCTTTGTATGAAAAGAATGAAAGCCCTTCCCCCCTTGACAAGTTTTTCAGCTTTTTCCCTTATCTTAATTGAAGATTGTCCCTCTCTGCAGTCTACCTGGGCACCTCCCTTCTGATGTGGGGGGATACTTTGCTTGTGAATATCTCTTAAAGGGATAGTAATACTTAAAATGTAAAAAAAAATATGTTGTAGGGTTTATCCCCCTGAGTAAAACAAGAGTACTCCCACTGCTGAAAGGTGTTTCATTCAAAAGTTATTAATTTTTAAAGTTGAATTTTATAGGTGCAATATCACAGTGGCCTGAAATTGTACAGTGGAGCTGTTGCTACACCATCCTATGGAGATTTATGGTCCCGGGACAAGAGCTGTCCATAGGATCGTGTAGCAACAGCGCCACTGTACAATTTCAGGCCACTGTGATAATGCACCTAAAAAATTCAACTTTGAACATTAATAACTTTTGAATGAAACACCTTTCGGCAGTGGGAGTACTCTTGTTTTACTCAGGGGGATAAACCCTACAACATATTTGTTTTTACATTTTAAGTATTACTATCCCTTTAAACCATAAAGGTTTGAGAGATAAGACTTATATCGTTCTTCATGTTTTTTAATGCCTACAAAATAAAATAAAGATAAAACGAAGTATTACTATCCCTTTAAATTACAATAAATATGCACAGCCCAAATGTATTTACATAGTTTAACACTGTCCATCTCCACACACTACACTGTCCACCACCACACACTGTCCACAATCTACACTGTCCACATTCTACAGTGTCCACCTCCACACACTGCCCACACTGTCCACCTCCACATACTGCACTCACCACACACTACACTGTCCACCTTCACACACTGTCCACACACTACACTGTCCACACACTACACTGTCCACCTCTACACACTACACTGTCCACCTCACACACTACACTGTCCACCTCCACACACTACACTGTCCACACTCTACACTGTCCACACTATCCACCTCCACACACTGCCCACACTGTCCACCTCCACATACTGCACTCACCACACACTACACTGTCCACCCACTACACTGTCCACCTCTACACACTACACTGTCCACCTCACACACTACACTGTCCACCTCCACACACTGTCCACACTCTACACTGTCCACATTCTACACTGTCCACCTCCACACAGCCCACACTGTCCACCTCCACATACTGCACTCACCACACACTACACTGTCCACCTTCACACACTGTCCACACACTACATTGTCCACCTCTACACACTACACTGTCCACCTCACACACTACACTGTCCACCTCACACACTACACTGTCCATCTCCACACACTACACTGTCCACCTTCACACACTACACTGTCCACCTTCACACACACACACACACACACACACACACACACACTGTACACACTCTGCACTGTTCACATTCTACACTGTCCACCTCCACACACTGCCCACACTGTCCACCTCCACATACTGCACTCTCCACACACTACACTGTCCACCTACACACACTGTCCACACACTACACTGTCCACCTCCCCACACTACACATTTCACACACTACACTTTCCACCACCACACACTGTCTACCTCCACACACTACACTGTCCACCTCCACACACTGTCCACACACTATCCACCAAAAAGCACTACACTGTCCACCTCCACACATTACACTGTCCACCTCTACACACTATCCACCTCAACATACTACAATGTCCACCTCCACACACTACACTGTCCACGCTTTACACTGTCCACCTCCACACATTACATGGCCCACATCAGCACACTACACTGTCCACCTCTGCACACTACACTGTGTCCACTGTGACCACTGTGCTGGTATTGCGTGATGGCCCAATCTGATCCATTCAAAACATGAATAGTAAATACAGTTTTGTGCCATTCTGGCACTCAGGGTGTTAAGCTGCAGCCGAATGGGCTGTATGGTAGCTGAGAAGCACATTTATTATAACATTTATTACTAACATTCTGCCCCAGCCCCATAGAACTTGCCACTGTTTTTTATACACTGACATGACTTCTGAAGTTGGTATCTGGTAAGCACATTTATTATTACAGCAATATGTTTTATGAGTTTGGCCCCTACCCCAAGAACCTGTCACTTGCTTGCAAAGTGGAACATGCATGATGATGTTTAATATTTAGCGAAAATGGGCCAGCCAGGCACCTGGTGGCCAAAATCACTGCCCCAATGAGTAAATGCCCCCTGTGCCCGCCTACCCTTGTCCCATGGGCTCTGCACTCACATGAAGATATGGGTTCTCTCTCCTCCTCCCCCTGGCTCTCAGCATCCTCTGTGGCTCTCAGAGCCTGAAAAAAAATTACCTCATGTCTCTGATGCCAGGTCTGTACAGAAGACGTTCCTCTCTGCTGTCTTCTCGCTCAGGCTCAGTGGGGCACAATGAGGAAAGCAGTGAAGCATCTGTCTCTCTTCACTGCTCCACCAGACACTGTTTGTTAGGCCGCAGTACACAGATGAGGTGGCACGCGGGCGGGCCAGGCATTCCCTCCTAGTGGCACTACTGCTACTGGCTCTGTACCTTTTCTGCCTGAGTTCCTTTGCTGCACTGCTCCACTATGTCACACATGTGCAACAGCACCGTCATCCTTGCCATCATATGCACTAGAGAGCCAATGGGAGAGGAGTATCCCGGCAAACCTCTATTCTCTCATTGGCTGCCATTACAACTTCCTATTGTGTGTATGCAGTCAATTTGAGTGTCTGATAGGAAGACTGGCTTTACTGGCATCAACATTTGGGACTGGCAACAGATACACTCGGGGCTTCAGCCCCCTTAGCACCCCCCTAGCGACACCCCTGGCTAATAGTACTGATAGAGGACGGCAGCACGGGTGTCACTCTCCCTCCTCCTGTGCATTCTGGGGGCTCCCCTTCCTCCCCAGTGCCATTCACATTTACGGCTGGCAATGTGGACAATTAGCCCTTTCCTGGCACTGTAAATGGTGATATAGTTCATTTGGTTAATGCACCAGCTGCAAAATCTGTTCTCACAAGGTCAACTCAGTCCTCAACCCAGCAATTCTTAGCACACTCTGCCACTGAGCTGGGCTTCCCATTACCATAGGAAGTAGCTCTCAAGTCTCTGGAGAATGCCATTGTTTTTGTTGTGAAGCCATGCTGAGGGAATCGACCATAATTTTGCAAGCTGAACCAGTGTAGGTTAACAGATTTTGGATTGATTTAGTTAGGGTTGCACCTATACTGGTATCGGTACCCATACCAGCATTTGTGCGAGTACTCGTGCAAATGCGGCCGATGCCAGCACCGATACCCTGTGTCAGGGTCGGTGCTGCAGAGAGGGAGCTGCTCACAATGCTCCCCAGTCGCCTCTCTCCCTCCTGCAGCATCGGAGCGTTGCCGCGGGTTACCATGGCAACACTCCAACGCTGAACTCTGTCGGGGTAAGGCAGGAAAAGGGGGATCAACAGAGGCAAGATGGGGCATGAAGAGCGGGTGGTAAAAGAGGCAGAGAGGGGGGTCAAGAGGGAGAAAAAGAGGCAAAAGGGACTAAGGGAGAAAAAAAAGAGGCAAAAGGAGGAAGGATCAGGAGACAAAAGGAGGGGGGCCAAGAAGAGGCAAAAGGAGGGGGGATCAGGAGGGAGAGAGAGGCAAAAGGGTGGGATCAAGAGTCAAGGAGGGGGACAAAGGGGGATCAAAAGGAAGAGAAAGAGCCAAGGCAAAAGGAGGGAGCTCAAGATGGGGAGAATGAAGTAAAAGGTGGGAATCAAGAGGGGGAGAAAGAGGCAAAAGGGGAGAATCAAGAGTCAAGAGGTGGTGTGTGTGTGTGTATATGTGTATATATATTTCAAGTACTCACCAATACTTCCAAGTACCTAAAGTGTATATATATATATATATATATATATATATATATATATATATATATATATATATATATAGCAAATGACCGCAAAAAAAGTATCGGTAATTGGTATCGGTGAGTACTTGAAAAAGTATTGGTACTCGTACTCGGTCTTAGAAAATTGGTATCGTGCATCTTTAGATTTAGTCTGGTGTCTTATCTTTGATCTGTCCACCATGGGTGACCCTGCTAAGAGTATATGCTTCCTATAGCATAGTTCTTGGCTTCAATGGCACACATAAAACTCCCACCAAGATAAGGGATCAATCCATGGCATAAAATGGAGCAGTTGCTCTTCAGCCATCTCATTCAATTGCCTCCTTGTAGCTTCGGAGAGGGCAGTCCCCAAGTATATCCAAGGGGAATGGTATTGAGAAAGGAAGAGAATAGTGCAGATATAGTTATTCTGCCACAAACCTTTTGAATGTGGCTGATACACAGAAAGCTCCCCTGATGGACAGGGACATATTCACAGGACCTCTACACTCTAAATACTGGAATCCTCTTGAGTCTTTTATACATATATCATACTCAGATACACCAAGTAGATAAAAGAGGAAAAATGCTGATGGAGTAAACAATCCTCTAGCAGACTCAGGTCTTGTAACAGTTTGCACTATGGTCCACATCCATCAAGGAGGCCAGAGATAGAAACCCATCTAATGGGGCATTACACAGTCCCATATAAGCTGCACAAATAAAAAAGAAGAAAAACAAAAACATATTTGTCCTTTGAGGTAACTTCTAAAATTGTGTATGTCTGGTGGCGGTGGGGTAAAGTGGAGTAGGGAAGAAGTCTCCTCCACCAGAGAGCCTTATAAGGCAAGTGCTCTGCCCTCTCGAAGGAGGATACTTTACCACACAGTTCCTGTATTCCTCATTGGATGAAAGGGAAATTTCAATTCTGGCATGTTAATTGGGAAATGTTCCATAGGAATCACTAGTTCTTATTCTATTTAACATATGGACTTCCCTATGCAAGTGTCCTTCATACAGTAGACAATATTATAAACATATAGGTAATATGCAAAGGTTGATCTTAATGGACCCATGTCTTTTTTTCAACCTCAAAGACTGTGTTACAATCTAATAAAGACTAGTGATCCTTACAAGTGATGAGGTCTGACCTAAAGGCTGACTATAACAGAGGTAAATGGCAAAGGTGTCTAATCATGTATAGACTACAGTAGTGTGTCTCTATGCTAGCCATAATCAGGGTTTCAAGTTATTCCTGTTTATGTGATTGATCTACATGTGCTTAAATACAAGTAGCTTCAAAACCTAAGCTATGTGTTGTACTGCTTCTAATTCCACCTCATCAGCTTCTCACTTCCGAGCTCTCCATGGTTGTTCCTTCTACTGATGGCATCACAACTCATCTCTTCAGCGGTCCTGCTGTGTTCCTCAACCTGGCTCTCTGCAGCAAAAGAGCATCTCATTGGCAGTCCAGTCTCATTTGTCAACTGGTGACTCAGTACTAACTGAACTCATCAGCAGACTGGCCACGCTTTCTAAAAATAGTCAGGTATTCCTCCTCCTGGCTATCAGCCCAGGCATTTACAGCTCAGTGGAGTTCTTCCTCTGCCTACCCAGCTACTCCTTGCCCATTTGTGAACTAAATTATAGTAACAAGTTTGTTTCTGTAAGCGACAGTATATTTTTCCCTTTAAAGGGGCAGAGTCTATTTACTGCCTTTTTTCAATATGAGAGACTGCCATTTTTGTATTTGGATCCTAGTACTACATTTATCTCTGCAATTATAACGACCAACAGGAGATACAAACCCAAACTTGTGGTTGGCTAATTCATCCACTGGCTGCGATCACAGCAAGGGTTCTCTTGAATGTTGTCTCCATACTCCAACTACGTTCATAAGCTACACTCCCCAGCTTCAGACTGCAAAGATCCCTATCAATTGCAATTGTGATATTTTCAACGGTTGATGTCATGCTTGCTTCATTGTGTAGAAGCTTTCTTTGAGCCACATGCACAAAAGAAAATTGAAGCAATGCTGGAGCAAACCAACTATACTATAGGTGGAAAAAAATCCTATTGATTTACACATATTGTTTAACCCCTTGAGTGCCAAAGGGGCACACAACGCATTGCATAGCAATGTGTTGCGTACCTCTCTGGCACTCAAAGGGTTAACCCCATGAATGCTAGTAAGGTCTCCAGTTCTTTGCTTTGTAATGAGCTGGCAAATTCTCTAATATTCAAGGGCCAAGACGCACTAAGTTATTATAAGGGCACATGATGACAATATTGTGTTGGACCTGTGTGGAAGGCACATCGCCAATATGCACTAATGTGTACTTGCCTTATCCTCATCAATCTGCCACCATTCCACTGTCATTGTCATGAATCCACCATGCATTCTACAGGTTTACAATTACAGTTCTGCATTTCACACCCCTGAGGCACCATTCACCATTAAGAACATTTTTGTTGTTGTTAATATTTTTTAACCTTTTAACGTCCAATGCTGTGCCTGGACCGTCACGGCTTTCCGGCATGTAAGGACCAGTGACGGTCCTGGCACGTCATGGAATTCTCACGGAGTAGCCCTGAATCGGATCCACAAAAAAAAAAAAAAAAAGCCCTGTGGTCTTAAGTTCCAGCTGTGTGTGCGCGTGCTGGTCCTTAAGGGGTTAAATTTAAAATCTAACTAGTAATTAAGAAAAAAAGAAGAAGAAATTGTGGCTTCAAACCCTTTTCTCAGGGTATGTAAAACCAGCACCTTCCCACTAGGCTACAGACACTACTTTCCCCAGGTCCTACCAAACTGAACACTATATATTTTTGTTTTACATCTTCAAGCATTGTGAATCGATGTGTAGGAGATTATTCTGTATCCAAAGGGCTAAATAGAAGAAGTGTAACATTTTAAATAAAATCCTCCTGATCTTACTAGTATGCTAGTGTCTTTTCAGATGTTATACAGAAATGATGATCATGTGACCCAGACTATGTAGGTAGAAGATAAGTACTACTAGGACTGTATCCATATGGGAGAGAAAACAACACTGTGTACTATGTGCTGTGTTCATCATATCAGGCACCCAGATTGGCAATGCACCTGCTGGCAGGGGATGCAATCCTAAGCAAGCACCCATTTTGTTTCTTAATTACAAGATACATTTAAATTAAATAAATATTAACAACAAAAATGTTGTTAAGAATGCAGCTTTTAACCCTTTCATTACCGCAGGTTTATGCAATGCACATCCCTACGGCACTGAAAGTTTTACAGGAGGGATGCTATTTGTGGTACTGAAGTCCGAGAGGATTTTTTCCTTTCCTTTCCTCCAATAGACAAGTGGGATAGCAGAGAGGATGCATTCAGACTTCAGGGGTTGTTGAGGACATCCCTTCCACGTTGCCAGCAATCCTACATGCTAATGAGGAAATTCTACCCCCTCGCATACCTAATTCTTCATGCATACAGAGATGTTTGTTTACATAGCTAAGGTGAAGTGTTCCCCACACATCACCAGACACACATCACCACATCATCAAACCTTAGTACATCTCCTGCAAGTGCATAAAGTCACATTTTTTTTAAATGGGGCTTTAACCCCTTCGAATGCCTGAGAAATATCAATGTGCAATGCATTGCATTTGGTTTGCCCAGAATTGCACCACTTTTCTTTTGTGCGTAAGTGTCATAGTATATCAGATATTGCACCTAAAGTTTCAGATCTCCTGAAGAGAAAATTCTAGCTGTACAGAAAGGTATATGTACCACCACTCCCTAGTCCTGATTATGTCATCTATAGTGAGAAACTGAATGCACATCTTCACAACTGCTCCCACTTACTGAGCGACTCTAGATGTCTCTATAGGTTACTAGAAAAATTTGGTTGGCGCAGGAACTAAACCAGATGCCAGGTACTGGGGTATTAAAAGGACTACAAGAAACAAATAAAAAATAATATAAAAGTGTATAAACTAAAATCCACTAAAAGATGAATGTAAAAACAAACTAACGAGAAAACAATAAATACCGCACTGGTGTCCCGCTCTACACAAACACACTACTATGAAATTTGACTCATTTTATATATATATATATATATATATATATATATATGTATATATACATGCCAAGTGTCCCTCTTTAGGAGGTACAGTCCCTCTTTGAGACCCAATTCCATCTGTCCCTCTTTTCTACTCTGCTGTCCCTCTTTCTAGGAGATCGGACTATGTGGTGTGTATATAATTGTATCACATTGCTCCAGAACAATAAAACTCATAAATGTTTAGTTAGTCTTCTGTATATGCGTTTGTAAATGAATCTGTGTAAATAAAATACTTTGTTCTTGCTCTATATCCTATATTCAGTTACACAAAGAGGTGTCAATGGGTCACAAAGTAACCTAAAAATTCTCAGTAATGCCTCGCCCACCAGACACGCCCCCAGAAACACCACCTAAAACACAAGTGTCCCTCTTTGGCCATTTGAAATGTTGGGAGGTATGTATATATATATATATATATATATATATATATACTAGTTGAAGAGCCCGTTACACGGGCCACAGTGCCACTGCAAGCCGTTCGAGGGGCAGTCATACGCAGTAGAGACTGCCCGTGCTGCAGCTCTGTATCACCTGCGGAGTGGGCAGTCTCTACTGCGCATGACTGCAGCATGTGCAACAGTCTCTACTGAGCATGACTGCTTTGTTACACTCGTTTTAGCGAATTATTATATAGGATATATATATATATATATATATATATATATATATATATATATATATATATATATATATAATTCAGAAGGGATGTAACTGTGCACACTGCACAGTAGTGGCTTATGGCCTCCTTTAAGTGCGTTTAGATTTTTATAGCACCTCCATTAGAATAAAAGCCCTATTTGTGTGAAACATTGTCATGCTTTCCCAATTGTTGAAGGGCTTTTGTAAGCCTACGGGGTTAAAGGGCCTCAATCTACACTTCAATTGTGAAATGTCTATCCATATTCATGGTGCTACCAACAAGGAACTGATCTGCATGCAGTTTGCAGCAGTTATAGGAGAATTAATACATCCGAGTCCAAATAATAACTCCTGCTTACCTTACTATGGCCAAAAAATCCTAATGGCCCTATGAATTTTGCCTTTGCACCTTGTTTTAAGGGATAACATCTTCAGTCAGTCCTGGGTTTCATGCCCATGGAGGCAGACATGACAGTTGCTAGCGGTACCACAGGATCTCAAACTCAGTTCACTGCATGTGGAAATCTAAACCCATTAACTCTTTGAGTGCCAGAGAGGTATCCAACGCATACCTCTCTGACACTCAAAGGGTTAAGGATATGCACTGAGCACCCCTCTGGATCTTAAAAGGTTAAACAGGCTTATGTGGCCTGCTTGAGTTTGAAAAAACTACTAGCAACTGACATGTTTTACTCAACATGCAACAATGTATTGCACACCTCACTGTTTCTTAAATGGGTAAATCTAATGAGTAAACGCAAACCATATACACAAACATTAAAGAAAAAAAAAACAAACTGTTGCAAAATGGATCCTAGAAAGGTTGAATTTGCTTACTTTGAACATCACCCATGCAAATGACTTACAAGGAAAGGCCAGAGTTAAACACAGGCTGATCGTGCCTTTGTCAAGCAGTTACCAGCTCACACAGCACAAAGCACTGGTATCTTCTTTCCATCAGCATTGTGTAATCTGCTCCAAGTTTCCTTACTAGAAGCAAATCTCATTCATACTCAGTAGAACCTCTTTATTATCCTGCAGAAGTCTTTTAGCTTGGTGGCAGAAGGTCAAAAGAACACCCCTGCCACGTTTAAAGTCCCTTCGTTTTCCCCAGGCAACCACCCTGTGCAATTATGTGCCTTATTCTAAATGGTCCATGCTTGGCATGCAGATCTGCACACAGACATTCACATTTCCACTAGCAAAGAGACATCCAAACCAAGGGCTCCTATTAACATTTAACCAGTTAGTGAATCAAAGGAAGTAAGATATCCACTAGATATGTCTTAAAGGTAGTTGTAACACTCTATTTTGACTATATATTCTGCAAGTGCATAATATGTACAAATTGCCTACATGTTTTTTTCCATCTTCACCAAAACACAGGTTTTGTTACTAAATTATTATTAGGAAAGCTGTTTTTCTTTTTTAATGTAAGTACTTTTACATATATTCTATCTTCTGTGCTGTGCACTTCCGCATAATGTGCACAGCGCATCTTGTCTTCTCCTCCCACCTTCCTCCCAGCTGCCCCAGGGAGTGTGTTCACTCTTCCCTTCAGTGTGCTGTGAATGGCTTCTATCGTTATATCAAGCTCCGGTTAGCATTATACTAAGCCTCAGCTTAATATAACGATAGAAGTAATTCACAGCACATCGAAGGGAAGCATGAACCCGCTCCCTAGGGCAGCTGAGAAGGAGGTGGGAGGAGAATTAGGAAGGGAGCAAGAGCTTTTCAGGTGATTAAGCGTGCTGCATTATGCTGACCGGCCAGCCTGAAGATAAAAACAAACAAACAGCTTTACTAATAATACTTTAGTAACAAAACCTATGGTAAATATTTTTTATAAGGTGATACAAGCTATATCCATATTAAAGGGGATGTATTAAATTCCAATTTTAACGTGCATTTTATGTTTGTTATAGGGATAGTAATACTTCATTTTTACTATGCATCATGTTGTAGCCCTTAAAAATTGGAATTAAATGAGACCAGCGGCATCTCTCCAACCTTTATGGTTTGAGAGATATCCGCATTCAAAGTTCCCTCTCCTCCTCTCTCTCCTGACATCAGAGTTATAGCTGACAGCAGGGGAATCCGGTCCGTGAGCAAGCGGCGGCTCTGCAGCAGTACTGAGATTGCGTTATACAAACAGAAATCCTCCACTGAAATGGTCTACGTGTGCTTGGTTTGCTCTTGGTTTGCAAGCACACGTAGAAGACCATTTCAGTGAAGGATTTATGTTTCTATAACTCAATCTCGCCACTGCTACAGAGCCACTGCCGGTCCCGGATATCCCTGTAGTCGGCTATAACACTGATGTCAAGGGAGAGAGGAGGAGAGGGAACTTTGAATGCGGATATCTCTCAACCCATAAAGGTCTGAGAGATGCCACTGGTCTTGTTTAATTTCAATTTTTAAGGGCTACAACATGAGGGATAGTAAAAATGAAGCATTACTATCCCTTTAACCATTTGTATCTCTCCAAAAATAAAATAAAACAACCTCCATATCTAACCCTTTGAGTGCCAGAGGTACATAATGCTCAAAGGGTATTCCATAAACAATTATTGTGTGAAATGATGTCTGATGTCAGATTCCTAGCATTAGAGCTCTATAAACACCATGGGCCTTATGAATAAAAATGCATGGGAGAAATTCTGGGTAAAACGATCAGAACCATGGGGGGACAAAGAACAAAATCCCATTGAGCTAAATGGAGATTTTAACCCTTTGAGTGCCAGAAAGTATGCAATGCATTGCATACTCAAAGGGTTAACTCAAAGGGTTAACTCATGAAAGCTAGAGAGGTCAACAATGCATTTCTTAGAATTGTTTCTGAGACTTCTTTAGCATTAAAAGAGTTTAGAGTTTAAAGTACTATTTAAATTAATGGGAATGTTAGGAATGATTCTATGATTCATGTGGTGCAGCTGATTTGTTCCAGTTCACTTTTAAACTTAAAGGGATAGTAAAACTTCATTTTGTCTTTATTTTATTTTGTAGGCATTAAAAAACCACGAAGAACGATATAAGTCTTATCTCTCAAACCTTTATGGTTTGAGAGATATTCACAAGCTAAGTTTTCCCTCCCGCCCTTTTTACCTAGTGTGAGCCATCTCTTCTCAGATGTGGAATCCAGTCCATAGACCAGACAGATAACATAAGGGACAATCTTCGTCCTATGAGAACAATGAAGGCCCTGCCCCCCTTGACAAGTTTTTCAGGTTTTTCACTTATCTTAATTGAAGTTTGTCCCTCTCTGCAGTCTACCTGGGCACCTCCCTTCTGATCTGGCTGAACAGTGTTACATCAGTAAAAGGGACGGGAGAGGGTATTTTGTCATTGAATTACTCTTGAACTACAACTCTGACAGAATTGAAATAATACTCTCCAAAGTCCAAATACTATTATGATTCATTAGAGCTGCTTTTATTATGAAACATTACTATCCTTTTAAGGCTCTATGTGTCAATGAAGGACAAAGCAGCTCACACATAAAGCATCACCACCATGCCTGGGAACCTCCTCCCCAGTGACGTAACAATAGGGGTCGCAGCGGTCGCCCCTGCGGCCGGGCACTTCACTCCAGGGGCCCGGCCACTGCCTGCAACCCCCTCGCCCGCAGCAGTCACTTACCTGATCTCCCACTCGGCGCGCCGCTGTAGTAATACAGAGCTCTGGGAGATGACATCATCTCCCAGCCTCTGCATTACTAGAGCGGCGCGCGGGAGCTCCGGTTGCAGAGATCTGTGCCGAAGGAGGCACAGATCTGTAAAGACACTCCGCTAGACCACCAGGGACTGGAAGTAGGGGAAATGGGGGCATTGTGGAGATGAAGGGGGCATTGTGGAGATGAGATGAAGGGGGCATTGTGGAAGGGGCATTGTGGCGATGAAGGGGACATTGTGGAAGGGGGCATTGTGGAGATGAAGGGGGGCATTGTGGAGATGAAGGGGGGCATTGTGGAGATGGAAGGGGCATTGTGGAGATGAGATGAAGGGGGCATTCTGGAAGGGGCATTGTGGAGATGAAGGGGGCAATGCGGAGATGAAGGGGGCATTGTGGAAGGGGCAATGTGGATGAGGGGGCCAATGTGGGTGGGGGGGCAATGTGGGAGGGGGGGCCCCATGTCAATTCTTGCACCAGGGCCCGGTGGCTTCTAGTTACGCCTCTGCTCTTCCCCTTGAGCCCACAGAGAAAAGGTTCATGTGCTGCTGACCAGGGGGATGTAAATTATGAGATTCACATCATAAAGGGGGTGGGGATTAATCGGGTGGGTGGGGCTTATCAAATTTGTTACATAACTTGGGCAGGAAGTAAGCAGAACAGGGTGTAAAGGAGAAGTGGGAGGAACAGGGTGAGAAGGAGAAGAAGTGGGAGAAACAGGGTCAGAAGGAAGGGAAGTGAAAGGAACAGGGTGAGAAGGAAGGGAAGTGAAAGGAACAGAATGAGGAGGAGAAGTGGGCAGAGTTTCAGAAGAAAGTCACCACCGCAGAAGAATCAGTCTCTGTCCCTGGATACCTGGTAATAATTCTAAAAAACTGAGTTTCCGGGGCAGATCCAGAGAGTTCCTAGGTATGATCACCACAGAGCAAGTTATATCCCTAAGATCACAAGTAACTAACACAGGAATCAAATCATGTTTTCCTGCTTAAAGAAATGGTAATACTTAAAATGTAAAAAAAATATTGTAGGGTTTATGCCCCATAAAATAAGGATACTCTCACTGCGGAATGGTGTTTTGTTCAAAGGTTACTAAAGCTCAGATGTGATTTTTGTAGGTTCAGTATCACATTGGCCTGAAATTGTGCAGTGGCGCTGTTGTTGCACCATCCGATGTAGATATATGGTCAACTGAGCATTGCTGTCCATAGGATGGTATAGCTACAGCGCCACTGTACAATTTCTGGCCACTCTGATATTGCACCTAAAAAATTCAAGTTTGAGCTGCAATAACTTTTTAATAAAACACCTTTCAGCAGTGGGAGTCCCCTTGTTTTACTCAGGGAGATAAAACATTACAATATATATATTTTACATATTAAGTATCTGTCCCTTTAAGAGTCAGTTGCCCATATTTATTCTGGAGTTATTCTGGAGTAAACCAACTGCATCATGGAGACAAATAGAAATTCATACATGTTCATGCAATTGAACACAGCTTTTTAACCCCTTGAATGCTAGAGAGGTCTCCAATGCATTTCAAAGCACTGCACTGGAGATCTGTCTAGAATTCAAGGGGTTAAAATTCCAATTTAATTTAACAGGAATTTCAATGTGCCCCCTATGGTGCAGTTGGTTTACTCCAGTAAAAAGTCCAACAACATAAATGTAAAACATATATCATCTATAAACACATCATACCCAGGATAGAATACATCAAAATAATAAGCAGGCCCTAACAAGTGGCTCATAGATAGTCATAACATATCCATGACATATGCATTAACCAATTTCCATAGAAGACTAGTTAGCTCCCCTGCCACATATTTTCATAAAATCATTTATACAGTTCTCCATAGAGCTTATGTTATCCCTATGAGAGCCCATACCATAGGCCTAACATCATCTCACCATTGCCTCAAATGCAATTAACTTCGAGCTAGTTTGCTTCCTGCACTATACTCCTGCCCTGATACACTCCTCCTGGAAGAAAGTTCTGCATTCCTGTTTGCTGAAGCTCTCTCCTTCCTTACCATCCGACTCACCTGCGTTTCTCTTGGGATTTATATTTCAGCAGTAGTGTAGTCACAGACTACATTACTAAATTACATTGTTCTACTTATATAAAATGTGTTCTGCATTAGTGATGAGCGAGCACCCCAATGCTCGGGTGTTCGGGTGCTCTGACCGAGCACCCCCTGAGGCTCGAGTGCTCGGCCGAGCACCCGAACCCCATTGAAGTCAATGGGAGGACTCGAGCATTACACCAGGCACCCCCTGCTCTGATGAGGGGAGGGTGCCTGGTCCATAGGAAAAGGGCAGAAAAGGATGGAAACACCACAGAAATGGTTCAGGGACAGCATAGGGAGGATGTCTGGATGCATCTTGGACTCCAACATCACTGCTGGGAACGATCTTTCGCCCGTAGTACGCCATTTTTACAGACTGACCATAAAACACACAAAATGGAAAATAAAAACGACTTTAGGCGAAAAATTGTTACCAAACAATATTTGCTGTATATTTACTTGTATATCATCTGCAAATTCTCCCAAAAATTTCCTTGATTTTCTGAAGTGAGGCCATGATTAAGAGGGAAACGTGCGCAGAGGCAAATTCTCCCAAAAATTTCCTTGATTTTCTGAACTGAGGCCATGATTAAGAGGGAAACGTGCGCAGAGGCAAATTCTCCCAAAAATTTCCTTGATTTTATTGAACTGAGGCCATGATTAAGAGGGAAACGTGCGCTGAGCTGACCATCTAAAACATTATGGGTGAGGGTCTGCTGCAGAGCTGACCATCCTAAACATTATATGCGAAGGCCCGCTAGTGAGCTGACGCTATAAAATATTATATGCGAAGGCCCGCTAGTGAGCTGACGCTATAAAACATTATATGCGAAGGCCCGCTAGTGAGCTGACGCTATAAAACATTATATGAGAGGGCCCGCTAGAGAGCTGACCCAATAAAACATTATATGAGAAGGCCCGCTGGTGAGCTGACCTATATAAAAATTGTCAAACAGGGCCCGCTGGTGAGCTGGCCCTATATAAAAATTATATCACAGGGCCCGCTGGTTAGCTGGCCCTATATAAAAATTATAGCACAGGGCATATGGAAGAGGAGGAGGAGGATGAGAAGATTAAGAGTCAACCATATACCCGTTTTTTGGGTGGAAGGGGTGAATGGGAATACAGAGTATTCTCATCATTGTAAATAACATATATAAAGTGAGTTTATGTTCCCCCGGGGCTTTCCTCCAGTGGAGTGGAGAAGTCAGGGGAAATCCAGGCCTTGTTCATTTTTATAAGTGTCAACCTATCAGCATTGTCGGTGGAAAGGCGGATACGCTTATCTGTTATGATGCCACCAGCAGCACTAAATACCCGCTCAGACAGAACGCTGGCGGCAGGGCAGGCCAGCACCTCCAAGGCGTAGAGTGCCAGTTCATACCACGTGTCCAGCTTGGACACCCAGTAGTTGTAAGGCACAGAGGGATCATTGAGGACGCTGACACGGTCTGCTACGTACTCCTTCACCATCTTCCAAAACTTTTCCCTCCTTGTGACACTAGGCTGCGCATCAGGGTGAGGGTGCTGGCGGGGTGTCATGAAGGTGTCCCACGCCTTGGAGAGTGTTGCCCTGCCTTTGTTGGAACTGCTGTGTGCTCCCCTTTTCTCCCCTTCTCGGTTGGCCAAGGTAGCACGTACTCTGCCGCTAGCGTTGTCAGATGGAAAATTTTGGAGCAATTTTTCAACAAGAACCTTCTGGTATTGCACCATTTTGCTTGTCCTCTCCACCGGAGGAATGAGAGATGAGAAATTCTCTTTGTAGCGGGGGTCCAGAAGGGTGAACACCCAGTAATCCGTGTTGTTTAAAATGCGTATAACGCGTGGGTCACGGGAAAGGCAGCCTAACATAAAGTCAGCCATGTGTGCCAGAGTACCAACAGTCAAGATTTCGCTGTCCTCACCAGGAGGATGACTCTCAATATCCTCATCCTCTTCCTCCTCTTCTGCCCACCCACGCTGAAGAGATGGAACTAAAGTTCCATGGCTACCCTCTGTAGCGGAGGCAACCGTGTCTTCCTCCTCCTCCTCCTCCTCCGCCTCCTCCAATTGTCGCTGAGAAGATGAAGTGAGGGTGCTCTGGCTATCACCTTGTGTAAGCTCTTCCTCCCCCATATCCACCTCTTCCACATGCAAAGCGTCGGTTTTAATTGTGAGCAGCGAGCGTTTCAGTAGACACAGAAGTGGGATGGTTACACTGATAATAGCGTTATCGCCGCTCACCATCTGTGTCGATTCCTCAAAATTGCGTAAAACCTCACAGAGGTCTGACATCCATTCCCACTCCTCACTTCTGATTACAGGAAGTTGAACGGAGAGGCGACGACCGTGTAACAGCTGGTACTCCACTAATGCCCTCTGCTGCTCACAAAGCCGGGCCAACATGTGGAAGGTGGAGTTCCAGCGCGTGCTCACGTCACACAGCAGCCGGTGAGCTGGCAATTGTAAGCGCTGCTGCAGCTTCAACAGGCCGGCCGAAGCTGTAGATGACTTACGGAAATGTGCACACACGCGGCGCACCTTGGTCAAGAGATCATGCACATTGGGGTAGGTTTTTAGAAATCGCTGAACCACTAAATTAAATACATGCGCTAGGCATGGTACGTGTGTGAGCTTGCCGAGCTCCAAAGCCGCCACCAAGTTACGCCCATTATCACACACAACCATGCCTGGTTGCAGGTTGAGTGGCGAGAGCCACTGCTCGGTCTGGTGACTAATCCCCTGCAACAGCTCTGAGGCCGTGTGCTGTTTGTCCCCAAGGCAGATCAGCTTCAGCACGGCCTGTTGACGCTTCCCCACTGCAGTGCTACACTGCTTCCAGCTACTGGCTGATGGGGGAGTGGCGCTGCGTGTAGAGAATTCGGAGGTGGAAACGGAGGAGGAGGAGCCAATAACGTAGGTGCTGGCGGAAACCCTGATGGAGGTAGGGCCCGCAATCCTCGGCGTGGGTAGCACCCGTGCCATCCCAGGGTCCGAGTCGCTCCCAGCCTCCACGACATTCACCCAGTGTGCCGTCAGGGAAATGTAGCGTCCCTGGCCACAAGCACTTGTCCATGTGTCAGTCGTTAAGTGGACCTTCCCAGTAACTGCGTTGGTCAGGGCACGGGTGATGTTACGGGACACATGGTGGTGTAATGCGGGGATGGCACACCGGGAAAAGTAGTGGCGGCTGGGGACCGCGTACCGAGGGACAGCTGCTGCCATCAGGCTGCGGAAGGACTCAGTGTCCACAAGCCTAAATGGCAGCATTTCGATGGCCAGTAATTTGGAAAGGTGTGAGGTTAGTGCTATGGCCTGTGGGTGGGTGGCTGGGTATTTTCGCTTGCGCTCAAATGCCTGGGGTAACGACATTTGGACGCTGCGCTGGGACAGGGAAGTGGATGTGGTCGCTGATGGTGCTTCAGATGGTACAGGTGCAGGGCGGGAGGTATGCGGGCCTGCGCCTTCGACAGGCGATTGGCCGGCACCGAAAACAGGGGAAGAGGAGGCAGTGGTGTGGCCTGCAGACACAGATGGGCGATCCAGGCGTTCCTCCCACTTACTACGGTGCTTGGATGCCATGTGTCGGATCATGCTGGTGGTGGTGAGGTTTCTAGTGTTCATGCCTCGGCTCATTCTGGTGTGGCACAGGTTGCAAACTACAATTCTTTTGTCGTCCGCACTTTCCTTAAAAAAACGCCATACCGCGGAACACCTACCCTTTGGCAAGGTAGATTTAGGCAAGGGGGTGCTCCGTGGAACATTTGCGGGCCGGTTTGGTGCGGTCCGCCTTCTTTCTGTAGCCACACCACTGCCTCTTCCAGCCTGTTGCGGTGCTGCAGATGGCTCACCCTCAGGACTGCTGTCATCGCTCGGCTCTACACCTTCCCAGGTGGGGTCAGTCACCTCATCGTCCACCAAGTCCTCCTCCACTTCCTCACTCTGATCATCCTCCTCATGTCTTGATCCCACCACATACTCAGTCATTGACAACTGTATAACATTCTCCTCAACAAGGTCTTGAGACGGAAATAGTGGTTGATTTAATGGCAACTGTGTCTCATCATCATCATCATCATCCACTACTTCCTTTGACCTTAAATGCCGTTCACATCTGTCATCTTCTTGTGATTGGGTACCCTCTAGAGGTTGTGAATCAGGGCACAAGATGTCATGTTCCTCTGCAAGCGTGCTTGGAGAGAGGGTCAAATGAAGGATTGGTGATGAGACGAGCTCCTCACTATATCCCAGTGTGGGATCACTTCTTTGACCAGACCGTGTATGGTGGGAGGAAGGATGATCAGAGTGAGGATTATGTTGACCAGACTCTTGGCTACTGAGAGTGGACTTGGTGGAAGACAGGGTGGTGCTTAACCGACTGGAAGCAGTATCAGCTGTCATCCAACCGACCACCTGTTCGCAGTGGTCGGACCTCGAGAGTGATGTCCTGCTACGCCCTGTAAAATTAGACATGAAGCTAGGTATGGTGGATGTCTTTCTTTCTTGTGCTCTGGCACCAGGCACAGTTTCTCCGCGTCCTGACCCGCGCCCTGAACTATCAGGATCACGTCCACTTCCCCGTCCCTTTTTACCCGCCTTCTTCATCTTACACGGAATATGTGACTTTAATATTTGAGTTTGAAAACTTAACAGTATTTCTTCCTATTCTGCAACTGTGCAGAGTACACAGAATAGGCTGCTAAACTGCGGTGACGAACACAGAATGGAATATGTGACTTTAATATTTGAGTTTGAAAACTTAACAGTATTTCTTCCTATTCTGCAACTGTGCAGAGTACACAGAATAGGCTGCTAAACTGCGGTGACGAACACAGAATAGAATATGTGACTTTAATATTTGAGTTTGAAAACTTAACAGTATTTCTTCCTATTCTGCAACTGTGCAGAGTACACAGAATAGGCTGCTAAACTGCGGTGACGAACACAGAATAGAATATGTGACTTTAATATTTAAGTTTGAAAACTTAACAGTATTTCTTCCTATTCTGCAACTGTGCAGAGTACACAGAATAGGCTGATAAACTGCGGTGACACACACTGAATGGAATATGTGACTTTAATATTTGAGTTTGAAAACTTAACAGTATTTCTTCCTATTCTGCAACTGTGCAGAGTACACAGAATAGGCTGCTAAACTGCGGTGACACACACTGAATGGAATATGTGACTTTAATATTTGAGTTTGAAAACTTAACAGTATTTCTTCCTATTCTGCAACTGTGCAGAGTACACAGAATAGGCTGCTAAACTGCGGTGACACACACTGAATGGAATATGTGACTTTGATATTTTAGTTTGAAGACTTAACAGTATTTCTTCCTATTCTGCAACTCTGCACAGTACACAGAATGTGCTGCTACACTGCTGCGAAGCACACTGAATGGAATATGTGACTTTGATATTTTAGTTTGAAGACTTAACAGTATTTCTTCCTATTCTGCAACTCTGCACAGTACACAGAATGTGCTGCTACACTGCGGCGAAGCACACTGAATGGAATATGTGACTTTGATATTTTAGTTTGAAGACTTAACAGTATTTCTTCCTATTCTGCAACTCTGCACAGTACACAGAATGTGCTGCTACACTGCGGCGAAGCACACTGAATGGAATATGTGACTTTGATATTTTAGTTTGAAGACTTAACAGTATTTCTTCCTATTCTGCAACTCTGCACAGTACACAGAATGTGCTGCTACACTGCGGCGAAGCACACTGAATGGAATATGTGACTTTGATATTTTAGTTTGAAGACTTAACAGAATGTGCTCTAATCTGCAACTTTGCACACTAAACAGAATGTGCTCTAATCTGCAACTTTGCACACTAAACAGAATGTGCTCTAATCTGCAACTTTGCACATTAAACAGAATGTGCTCTAATCTGCAACTGTGCACACTAAACAGAATGTGCTCTAATCTGCAACTTTGCACACTAAACAGAATATATATATATATTTTTTTTTTTTTTTTTTTTCCCCCCACACAAAATAACCTGCTGCCCCCACACACAGTAGTCCTAAAAAGGACTTTTGGTTCTTTTTTTTCACAATTTTCCTTTTTTTCCTCCCTACACTGACTTTCCCTTCCTATCCTCAGCTCTCCCTGGCTAAGACTGAGCCGAACTCGCTGGTCAGGTGCTATACAGCACCCGACCACGGGTTCTGGCCAGCCAATCAGTGTAATGCCAGCAGCCAACATGGCTGCTGGCATTACACCGATGTCAGAGCCTCCCTGCACGTTTATTGGCTGCGCAGCAGCCGCAAAACGTGCGGGGAGGAGACCCGAACATGGCGGGCGAGCACATGCGGTACTCGTACGAGTACCGCCATGTGCCGAGCAGAGCGATGCTCGAGCCGATCCGAGCATCGGCCGAGCATGCTCGCTCAACACTATTCTGCATCAATGGGTTGAGCACCCCATCTCGATTTGTGGTATGGACATACACTATATAAAAACACAATGGATGTTACCATTGCAGAATATAGAAATAAAGAGTAGGGAGTTCATGGCAATTTGGGAACCCTTCATTGAAACACATCATCCATAGCTTCAGATTTACCTCATGGGTAGAGTCATGGTGCTTACAGATAAACCACCTACTTGCATAACTTGTTTGTAGGAATCACCTTTTTCTACTTTGTGACCCATTTCAGACCCAGTCTCGATTTCAATTTTTAAATACTTTCAATTCCTAATTCGCTCCTAGGTGACAAGGTCCTGAGTCTGGATGGAAACTGGATCCTTGTAAATCTTCTTTCATCTCTCTTACATATCCAAGAACTGTTTTAGCTGGGGGGGGGGGGGGCTTGGGGACTGCCAGGACACTGTTAGTTTGTTCCTTAATAACAAACTTCCATGTTTTCTTGATCACATGGCTGTTCCGTGGTTTGTATCCCCCAAAGAAGTGGGAAGGTCCAGCTGCCTCACCCGCACAACAATATCCACCCACACACATGAGTTACTCTTCCATTCTTAAGGCAGGGCAATTACAACATGTTACACTGATGATCAGACACATGGGCAGCCTCTTACCGCACCTCAACACAATTCATGACTATTTATGTTAACCCTACTTTCTGCCAGGACCTGTATCATCATATATGTATTGAACATATGAATATCCAGTTGGTCCTTTGTCTGAAAATTCCTTTCTAATACGGGGGTGTGCAGATAATTGGTTGACACGTGTTTTGTTTGTGACTGGCATTGACATGAACAGTCTGTTAATATGATTTTATTTTGCAATATTGCACAAAAATAAAAGAATTTCCACTTAAATAAGAGGTAATTTTTACCCCTCTCACATTATGGTGCAGTTGGTTTGCTCCAGTAGTACTTACTAAGAATTACATAGAAATGGAACATAGATAACTAGGGGTATGGATTGAAACCGCTGTTGGGACGCAGAAATGGCAGCATCCATTCTAAGTACCTCTTAGGTGAGTGGGTGAAAGGTGGCCAATGACAGACAGCTGTCATTACACAGTCTAATGGTTTAGCTTGGCCAGTCCTTACCATCATGTTCAGAGATTTACATTTTTCTTTTAGGCATGTCTTTTCTAAGAGTCACATTTGGCACAAATTGGCTACTCCTAAGAAAATGTCAACAAAGCAATGTATTGTATACCCCCTCTGTCACTCGAAGGGTTAATATTTAATTTAAAAACCTTATTTCACATTTTCCCTCTTATCCCTATTCTTATCCCCTGTAAGATCTCACTAATTGTGCCCCTGCACCTCTTGTTTCATTTCATGTTCATTGTTTGCCAGTTTAAAGTAATCCCTATCGTATAGTGCTATAGAACCTGATGGTACATACAGTAAATGGTAATAACATTAATAACTATCTGATTCTCATATATAGAAGTAGACAAAAGAGAACTGAGTTGTTTGCCTATACTCCTGTGAATGTTTTGTCCATTTTGCTCAGCATGCTATCTCCTTTTACTTTTTAGCCTCTCATCTACTACACAAATCCATTTTAATGAAATTCCCTTTCATTTAAATGGGATGGTAACATTCCACCAGAATATACAAATTCAAATTCACCCATGCACACCACCACCAGAAACTCTCCTCTATAGCACTTCCATACACTTCGCCACTACCCTTCCCTTGGAGTACGCAGTGGTAGTAGATTAGTGAATTGGTGGTGCAAATGCAGCACTAAAACATTGAATCCAGTGCCTAATTTAGTTCGGAATAGTATTAGTACATTCCTCTTTAACCTTCTTCATATGGCCCTCAGTATCATATATCATAAATTCTTCTATGGTAAGGGAATTTTTACATACATATCTGTTAATAATAAAACATATAATTGTATTTTAATATATATAATTCATGCAGGGAATATAAACTGCTCCATGATTCCTTAAATGACTTTGTGCACGTTTCAAATTAGTGTTACATAGAATGCAGTGTTTCTGATTGAGTGACTCGTGCCTGATGTAAAAAAATGACATTAAAATTCTGAACAAGTAACAACATGAACAATTATTTTATGCTGTAATTCCAGCATTCCAAGAGGCTTTGCGTGAGCTAAGAAGCAGTAAGCGGATTATGCAGAACGTTACAGATTTCTAAATGAATATTGCCATCACTCATTCACACAGTTTAAAGGTGATAATGAAATACAGTTGGCATCTAGATTTCTATCTATAATATAGAGCATTTTTTATGTCTTGGCAGGTAAACTGTGATAAAATAGCTTCAATATTCTGGAATACAGCCAGTGGGTTTTACTGTTCTTACGATTTACTCTTGGTGAAAAGTTTAGTCAAATGTAATAAATTCTATTTTTACTTTTATGAAGTGGTATTACCCAATGAGATGTCCCTGACCTGGTGGGACAGAGCAAAGTGCAGCAAGGAATCAAAATAAAATTTCGCCTTGGTATAATAAAGCATAATTTACTAGAGATATAAGAAACCTCAGCAATTTATTTCAAGGATCGATTCAGGCCACCAAGAGAACCTTCTGTGTCCAAACGAATGGGTATGGAATGGAACAAAGTGGTGGAAAGACAGGATAGAGTGCCTTGGGTGAGAGAGAAGGTGCCTGAGTACACTAGAGGTGGTGAAAGCAGGATTCATGAGCAAAGGTGAGGGGGGGTGGGTGAAGGGAGGGTGCCAGAAAGAGGAAGTGGGAGAAGGAGCTTGCGGAAATTGGAGATGGCAATGGGAAGCCTGGGGAGAAAGCAGATGACAGGGAGAGAAAAGAAGGCATTGTTTAGCCTGGGAAGAAAGTAGGAGGCATGGGATGATACTGGGATTGTAGGGCTTATCAAGGGGAAGCCACCTCAAGAAGTTCTCCAACCTTCTTGACCCTGTTTGATTGATGTCTAAAGGTAAGCATTCCCCCTTTTTTATTTTCTGACTGCTTTTTATGCTTTCTGATTGGGTAACATAAGAAATGAAATGCAAGAGAAACACCCTTTTCACAAGATATGTTTTGTAAAATAAAACAGAAAACACCACCAGGAGAGAGATCATAGATAGAGCAGTGACATATTTAATTAATCTAAATGGAAATCCAAAGTTATTAAAGTACTCACATGATCATATCGGACCAGTGTCTGTATCTCACCAACCGGTCCATTCACATAAAGGGAATCTTTAAATTGATCCTCCCTATTAAAGGGATCCATTGTAGGACACATCAGTCCCTCCTCAATGCAATAAGTCTACTCAATGCAATAGGTATGCTGGCAGATTGTATCAAATGATGTACAAATTTAAAAGGATCAGCACAAAGATTCCCCTATGTGAATAGATACCAGTCAGACATGATCATGTGAGTACTTTGTTACACATTATATTTCCATTTAGAAACACAGTTTAATATGTAACTGCTTTGTCTATGAGAGCTCTGGTGGTGTTTTCTGTTTTATCTTTCAAGTGTTCCTTTCGAGGACTACTGTTGAAGGATTTAGTTGTGGTTGACTTTGATCAGGGTAGAGGCTGCTGGCTGCCGAAACTTTTAGGGTGAACCATATTAAAGTGTTAGTAATGTCCAAAACAAAGTTTTTTTGCATTCAGAAGAGCTTAAAAAGCTGAGCTAAATGCAAAAAAAGTATCTCTCAAACCACTATGGTTTAAGAGATACAGGCGTTTAACTTTCACTGTTTCTTACTGACAGCTGTAAAGCTGTCAGCAGGAGATTCGTGTTGGTCGACACGGAGGTGCTTGAGATGTGCCGAGATCTCGTTACTTACAAGGAATCCCTTCATTGGAATGGTCTAAAACGTGTTCCTGGTGTTCAAGCACACATTTTAGACCATTCCAATGAAGGGATTCCTTGTAAGTAACGAGATCTCTGCACTTCTCAAGCACCTCCGTGTCGACCAACACGAACCTCCTGCTGACAGCTTTACAGCTGTCAGTAGGAAACAGCGAACTTTAAACGCCTGTATCTCTTAAACCAGAGCGGTTTGAGAGATACATTTTTTGCATTTAGCTCAGCTTTTTAAGTTCTTCTAAATGCAAAAAACTTTTTTTTGGACATTGCTAACACTTTAATATGTGAGTATATTTTTAAGGCACCAGCTGTACAATCTGCTCAGACCGTGAGGTTGCAGGTTCTAGACCCAGCAAGATCA
Source organism: Rhinophrynus dorsalis (assembly GCA_037306005.1). Taxonomy (NCBI): domain Eukaryota; kingdom Metazoa; phylum Chordata; class Amphibia; order Anura; family Rhinophrynidae; genus Rhinophrynus; species Rhinophrynus dorsalis. The sequence continues at coordinate 308,004,960 of CM074722.1, forward strand.
GCTCAGCCTTTCACCTCTCTAAGGTAGATAAAATGAGTCCAGGACATACTTGAAAACGAGAGACAATCTCAATGTATTCTTCCTGGTAAAATACTTAAAAAAAAATAAAAAAAAATTCATCCAGCATTTTAGGTTATAAGACGCTCCCCTCTTGTTTCTTTTGTTACTTTGTAAAATGACATGTTTTGTACAAATAATGAACTTACAGTATCCTTTTGCTCATGCTTAATACTAACAATGCAAGAATTTAACATGCATTTTTATGACATCTCACGTGCTCAATACATAGAAAATTGATGGGTGAATTTCTTCAAGAGGATTATGTTTTTTGTGCAACTTGGTATGGTTACATATTTACATATTACTGACCAATGGCTAGAAACCAAAGACCCTCCAGTTGTTATGAAATGCTATCACTGCCAGCCAGCGGCAACAGTTGGAAGGTGCCAAATTGTCCACTCCTGGTACAGACTATCCAAATTAAGAACATTCATTTAGAAAGGAAAGAATAAAATTGGAAAATAAGAAAATTAGGGGAAATGGTTAGGTTGGTCATTCCACCCATGTGGTTTTGTTGCAGATTTAATTGTATAAGGACCAGATGGCTGTTTAAAGCATTCTTGTGCAATGCGTTACTCACCCCTCTGATCTGTAAAGGGTAAAGAAGAGATCTTGAGGAAATCATTGCAACCAGAAGGTATTAATTTCAAATCTGTGCAATGTAAAATGATGATACTGTTGTCTCTACTGTACTTTTAATTATAGCACTATCACATATATCCAGGATGAAGAGATTTGAGGTGTGCAGTGAGGAAGATGTCAGAAACCCCAAAACATGCGAGCAACCCCTGTATTTATGACTAGCAACATGGAATTACATAACAAGACACTAGCCAAACAAGAACGCTAAGTGTAAAATATGGAATATCTGCATTTACTTACAGAGATCAACTGAGTTCTATAAGAAAGGCTGTGTCATAAAGTACCACCATTCAAATGTATGTATGTATATCTTTATTTATATGGCGCCACACAGTGTACGCAGCGCCTTACAATAGGCATATGTTAAAATAAATAAGAGGGGATGAAATAAGTGCGACATTCGTAGAAACAATGGGAGAGAGGTCCCTGCCCCAAGGAGCTTACAGTCTAAATGGGTAAAAGGAGACAGACAATGGGGTAAGAGGATGTTAAGTGCTGAGATTACAAGTGTTGAGTTTGGCAAAGGCAGTGCATGGTCTTAGTGCTCCAGAAGATAAGATAAGATATCAGGGTAGACTTAAAGACAGAGGGGGATTTTTCAAGACGTAGGGAGAGGGGTATGGAGATCCATAGGTATGGAGCAGAAAGAGAAAGGTTTGAGACAGGAGAGGGCAGAGGATGTGGCTGGTGCAACAAGAAGTGCGTTGTGTGCTGAGCGATTGAAGCGGCCAGGACCATAATAGGAGATGAGGGAAGAGATGTAAGGAGGGGTAGCAGTGTGGAGAGCATTAAAGGTCAGAAGAAGGACTTTGTAATTGATGCGCTGCTGAATCGGGAGCCATGACAGATGTCTGAGAATTATGTGGGCAGGTTCAGTTTTTGGGGAGATTGTGGTGATTCGTGCAGCTGAGTTTAAAACAGATTGCATAGGTGAAAGATGAGTAGCAGGGAGGCCAGTTAGTAGGATATTGCAATAATCCAAGCGGGACAGAATGAGGGAATGTATAAGAGTTTTAGTAGTTTGTTGGGAGAGGAACGGGCAGATTTTAGCAATGTTGTGGAGAAAGAAGCAATATGATCTAGCCACGGAGTTAATGTGAGGGGAGAAGGAAAGAGAGGAATCAAATATGGCCCCAAGGCAGCGTGCTGAGCTGACCGAATCAATATCAATTCCATCAACTCTAATGGTGAAGCTAGGTGTTGGGCAAGGTCTTGGTGGGAAGATTAGCAGATCGGTTTTGGCCATGTTAATCTTCAGCTGACGTTGTGCCATCCAGGAGGAAATGGCCAAAGGCAATCTGAAATTTGCAGCTGGATTTGAGGTGAAAGATCAGGAGTGGAGAAGTAAATTTGGGTATCATCAGCATATAGATGGTATTTGAAGCCAAATGAACTAATAAGTTCACCCAATGAAAAGGTGTACAGTGAGAAAAGCAGAGGACCCAGAAAGGAGCCTTGAGGAACCCCCACAGACAGAGGGACTGTGGAGGAGGTGTTATTGTTAGAGGACACAAAAAAGGAACGTTGTGAGAGATAGGAGGAGAGCCATGAAGCAGCTTGATTTCGGAAACCAAGACTTTGGAGAATTTGAGCAAGCAGAGAATGGTTAACCGTGTCGAAGGCAGAGGATAAATCGAGCAGTATAAGTATAGAAAACTGTCCTTTGGCGTTTGCAGTCTGGAGATCATTAGCCACCCTGCAGAGAGCTGTCTCAGTTGAGTGACCGCACCGGAAACCAGACTGCATAGGATCCAAAAGACAGAGTTGAGGAATTTGGTTATTTGGGAGAAAACCAGGCGTTTTTAGGAGTTTTGAGGTAAGAGGTAGAAGGGAGACAGGTTGATAGTTAGAGAGACAGGAGGGGTCAAGGTTAGTCTTTTTGAGCAGGGGTTTAATTTGTGCCTGTTTGAAGGAAGAAGGGAAGGTGCCTGTGGAGAGAGAAGTGTTGAAGATGTGTGTTAATATAGGTGTAAGGACTGGTGCAAGTGGTTTGAGTAAGTGGGAGGGCAAAGGGTCCAAGGAGCAGATAGTGAGGTGGGTAGATAGGAGAAGCTGAGAAACTTCTTCCTCTGTTATCGGGGTAAAACTATCGAAGTATGATGAGGAGGGTTTGGGGAGAGAGAATTTGGAGGCAGATGGAATAGTAGGAATCTGTTTTTGAATAGATTCCACCTTGTGCTTGAAGTACTCTGCAAAAGCTTGAGGTGAATGTATGGGGTAAGAGGAAGCAGTGGAAGGATGGAGCAAGGAGTCAAAGACTGCAAAGAGACGGCGCGGGTTCGATTTTTTGTTGTGGATTAGTATGGTGTAGTATTCTTGTTTAGCTATTGATAAAGCAGAACGCAGGCAGGACAGCATAAATTTAAAGTGGATGAAATCTGCTTTTGAGCGAGATTTCCTCCAGAGGCATTCAGCAGAACAAGTGCAAGGACGTAGGAAGCGGGTGGGGGAGTTGAGCTAGGGTCGTGGATTGACTTGATGACTCCGTTGTGGTTTCAGTGGGGCAAAGGAATCAATAGCAGAGGATAGGATAGAGCTGTAGGAGTTAACAAGAATGTCTGTGTCAGAGATGGCTAACATAGAGTAAAGATTGGAGTTAAGTGAGGTGCTCATCCCAGCGATGAGCTTTGCATGCCGAATGAAACAAGGGTACACTCAATGCTGAGAAATGTTTCATTCAAATATTAATACACCTCAAGTCTATGACTCAAGCTCTCCCCTAGAGCACATTATAAAATTGGGCCTTTTGACACTGTTGCTAAAAGTTTGATTTACAATTAATATGGCTTCCGGCAGTGCAAGTGTCCTTGGTTTACAAAGCACCAAAATCCTACAGTATAAATATTTTTATTAAAAAAAACATTGCTTCTACTTAAAAAGCAGAAAGGATAAAACTTTTATTTCAAGGGGTCAAGGAGTTCTAAGAGATTTGTCTGACATGCCTTTTTGGCTTGGATTTGGAGAAAAAAATGTACATAGTTGTAAAACCTTTGGCCTAATTAGATTAGAGAGTTCGGCAGTGTTTAATCTAAGGACCATTGTTCTTTGTTTATGAATATTACTCACATAGATCATTAACATTCCTGTAGTAAATACGGATATTCGCTGTGGTCCATTTTCTGCTGCCCTTTCCAATGACTGGTGTAATTTACACTTGATCCTTTATAATCTCTGCATTGCCACTAAAATTACTGCACTTCAAAACCCTTAATTGAATCATATATAAAAAGATCTTGAAATGACTTCTGGCACCTTATCGTATACAGTATGTGCTAGAGAAAATGTGAGGGAGGGAAATTGAGGTTGTTCTACCAAAAAGATCTATAGGAATTCTGTGACACACCAACAGAAACATGGGAAGAGAGAGAAAAATTGTCATTGATTTAAATGACCTTTAACCCTTGATTTCTAGAAAAGTTAATATTCCCAAATCTTGAAAGTCTTTGCTTTCGAGTAATATTTTTAATTTTACATACTTCCCAACATTCCAAATGGACAATGAAGGAAACCTTTATGTTAGGTGATGTTGCTGCTGGGGACATAACTTGTGTTCAGGGATATACATACAAGTTTTAGGTTACTTTATGACCTATTGACAGCTCTTTATGTAATAATTTAGTCAGAACAAGACTAAAAGATTTTAATTTACAAATACATTTACTGAAGTTTAAACAAACATTGTCCCCATCCACACATAAACACTTATCAACACCATATGCATCTAATGTGTTAAAGTGTTTTTGATTAATTACAGTAGTGTGTATTTGTTCAAACACAAGACTTCATATTTTTGTTTATGAACAGCATAACAGAAATAATTCTGAGTAAAATTGATTGTTCACTGATATTTCTACATCAATTGATCAAAACAGAAGAATCCTCATTAGTTATAACATTTGTCTTCTGCCTGCTGGATAATCACTAGCATAAATGTGTATATGTTAGAATATGTAGTTGCACAAAGGTTCCAAGTGTGTATGCATGAATGTGCACGCACATTTGAGCAAATGTGAGTACACATGTGCATGAGATTGTGTGCACGGGCACATGTATGCACAAATATGCCATTGCATGCTTGTGCGCATGCAAATTCATGTGCATAAAAAAATGAGAAATTCTTGAGCGACCAACTATATGAAGAGCATGAAATTACTTCTATAAATTCCCATTAATTTACATGGAACTCAGGGTCTGAGATACATTAAGGTCAATGCTGTGGCAATGTGGATCTGGCAATGTGCACCAAGAATTTTTCCATGGTGACGAAGACACATGTTGACATATGCACTAAACTTGGTAATACACTAAGGTTAGTGATCCACTTGGCAAATTCATGCCGGATTGCAATGTCGTTCTTACACAGTAACATAAGCTTTGGTAAAGTCATGTCGTATTCTGTAAAAGCAGAGGTTCGAGGACATCACCTTCATATCCTTGTTGTATTTGTCTATCACATAGAATTGCGATAGCCTCCGCCTTTCTATGCATGTCATATTCGCCTAGAGCATTGGTTGGTGAACATTGCCAACCCCATGTCTGTCACATTCTACTAAGCACAGGTTGGTGAACATCGCCAACCCATCTATGTCACCTTCTATGCCAGCATAGGTTGGCGGAAATTGCCAGCAACACCAGCTCTAATAAAAATGTGCTTATTTGGTCTTTTGAAATGATGGGAGATATATATTCCATGTACTCCATGCAATCACAGTGTACCACTGCATAGGTTTCTGAACATCACCAACCCATATCTGTCACCTCCTGCTCCTTCATAGGTTGGCAAACATCGCCAACCCATATCTGTCACCTCCTGTCACTGCATAGGTTGCGAAGTCATGGAGGATCCTCCTAGACATGTATTGGATATTGGATCTTGAGATGGCTTTGCCCATTCCCCTACCTGCATTCAATCACAACATGCCCCAGTTTTGAAACCTGGAGATTCTCATCGCTGACTGGCAAAGTTGTTGTCTTAGTAACAATACAAAAAAGTTCAAGATGATCCTATGACCTATACAAAAATCTGTGGTGTCAGCTGTCATTGAAGTGGCATTGACCCCACGCACAGCACGCAGGTGCAGGAAGCGGGTAACCAACATCAAGAAGCAGGTACTGAAGAAAAGGGTGAAGATGCAGGAAGCAACATCGTCTAAGCCCTCAATGAATCCTGTTCAATATTTCAACTACGAACAGAGCATGGATGGCGTCCTTCTGACATCTGAGGAAGAAGCTGCACCTGCTGCAGGAGGTGGTGAGGATGTTGCTAGTTCATCCTATGCTAGACCAGCTCCCATAACCCCTGTAGCAGGACCAGAGGATTCCTCAGATGCTGAGGATGACCAAGCTCCTGCATTTTCCCCTGACCCTCCAGCACATGTTGTCCCTGATGTCAGGATGCCTGCTCTTGCTCCTGATGCCAGGACCAATTCCCCTTCTGCCAGAGGTAGTGAATCTTCCTCAGTCCTAGTTATATGCACCAGTGACAATGACACCACCTCCCCGTACGCCTCAGAGCTGGGTACTCCAGTGGCAGATTTCCTTTCAACTGAGGAGTTGGATCAACATGCCTCTTTCTGTGGTAAGCAAATGAATCATGATGCATTAGTTCATGTCATGCTGTTAATCATCTCCCATTGAGCAGATAGGTGTGCAATGTATGATAAAGTATTGCATAGAAGACTTATCTGCTCTGTGTAATTCAGCGCTTTGTAATGCAATGTCCATGGATATGGTAACTGCAATGTAGTACTTATTAATTTAATGCCTATGCATGTCCTCATTGCAATGTAGTGCTTTGCAATGCAATGTATATTTATGTGCTAACTACAGCTGCAATGTCCATGTATGTGTTCACTGCAATGTAAAACTTTACAATGCAACATATATTTATGTGCTAACTAGGGTGTACATTACATGGATCAGATAAGTCTGCAGTGTATTTCAAAAGCAATGTGTGGATGCCCCCCGTCTCAAAATGTTGAACCTGTCACTGTTTAGCATAACCCCTTTCAAAGGACTGTTGCTCGATCGCATACTTCACTTTACAGATAGCTTTGATGGAGTTCCCAGCTCTGGCAGGGAGCGGGGAAGAAATCGTCACCTTGGTCCTGCAGCTGGTCGCTGCCACTTCTCTGGCCAGTGTGGAGGCAGATGAGGTTGGTAAGTTGTTTTCCCGATGTCCCTCATGTACACAGATTTTTCTAGTCATGTTAAGTTGTTCTGCATGTGCATTAGCAATCTCTGCTTGCTTTTACCATGTCCTCATAAAATCCTTTCATTGCCACAGGGCTGAACAGTGCATTGCTAAGCTATGCCTAGCTCACCTCTCTGGCACTCCAAGTCTTGCCTGTCCCACTAAAATTCATATGGCACATATGTTAGAAATGTTTGTCATACTCCAACCATGCACATAATGACAATGTTGAAATAATGGAGACACGCTAATGCACCATGATGGAAGTCTTGGGATGCTGAAGTCCTGCAACGCAATGCACTGGTACTTTGTAGGCCAAATTTGCCTCCCTGATGTTGAGTAAATCCTGAATAGAAAATTGTTTGATTAGCTATGTTATTCCACCTTGGTGCAGTTATTGTGATCCATACTGTTTATGCATGTTTAATATGACTGAAGCATATAATGAAGTTGTTATTTCTCCTCACATGTAAATTCTTTCCAAATCCAAAATAGGTACAGCTGAGGTGGCCTCGGAGGAGAGAAGCAGTGAAAAGGCAGCTGACAGCATGCAGGCCCCCCAGCATGCAAGCCAGAGCAAACACCTACAGTTCATGTTTGCATGGTAGCACTAATTGATCATAGGTGGATCAATCACAGTGATGGTGACACCTGTGCCCAGTCAGGGATAAAGGGGCAAATCTGACCTGTCATTGTGTCCATAGCAAGGGTGGTCAATTCTCTTCTCAGGCCAAAACAATGCCACATGTTTGCAGGTTCTCCTCAAATGAACACATCTAGCAGTGGTCCGGTTGGCTAGGACACACAATCATGTCCTCTAACCACTCCAACAGTGCATGCTGTCAGGATGGTAATAACATTCACTTGTGTTCAAGTGAGAACAACCTGGTAGCTGGCAAAATTGGGGTGATAAGAGGACATTATTGTGTGTCCTAGTCCACAGGAACAATGCTGGGAATCACCCTTCTAAATGCATCAAACATCTGTGTGCCAGAGAGGTGCTCACTGCACAGCATTCCCCCCCCCCACCCATATCTGCATCTGATGAAGACTAAGAACAGAAGCAGTCCCTTCCAGTCGGGAGCATAAGGAGACCATGGACATCCTAGAACGGATCCTTGCTAACCTTAGGGGGTTTCGATGGTAGCATTGAGGTTCCTTGCACCATTAGAAGGCTCTGCATTTACCTCCTGATTGCCGAGGGCAACCATCCAGGGCCAGCCCCCTCCTCCAACAGCTCCTCACCGGACAGTAGTCTGAAGCTAGCCTGGGCACGTGGGGGTAGGCGAGACCTAGCGTCACTTCAGGGGAGGGAAAGCGGCACCCCTATTAACCCTCTTCCATCTCCCCATTAATTTTTGTTTTCCTGTTGTTATTATTATTATTATTTTTATCAATATTATGTGTTAGTGTTGTTTTTTCATTAAAAAAGTTTACATTTTGAACACAGTTGTTGTCCATTTTTTTCATTTTCCAACAGGGGGAGCAGCACTAAGGTGTGATTAGGAGGTGATGACATGAAGATGACTTCTCCAGTGTGATAAACTCTCAAAGTCCTATGTTACTCTATGGAGCCAATGCTGTATGACTTCTTCAACTTCAGAGATCTTAGTGCATCAGCTCCACTGAATAAAATAGGAACTGGAGAGTTTATCACACAGGAAGAGTCATCTTCACATTATCAATCACCTTTTTATCACCTCTTTATGTGGGTTTAACATGTACATTGTCTCTCTTTCACCCATTTGCCACACTGTGCCACCTTCACCTCTTGTTTCTCTCACCACCATTCACCTCTTGCCAACTTCAGTCCCTTTTGCCACTTCTGCCTATTCGTCACTCTGTGTCCCCTCCTTCCTTTCACCACTTTGTCCCTTTTCCGCCCATTCACAACTATTTGCACCATCCTCCCTTTTGCCACTTTTTCCTTCTTCTGCCTGCACCACTCTGTGCCCCCTCCTTTCTTTCACGACTTTGTCCCTCTTCCACCAGTTCCCCACTCTGTGCCCTTTCTCCCTTTTGCCACTCCCTCTATATGTTTCCCTCCCATATGACAAAGGGTTATAGAAGTGATGCTGTTTGTGGTGCTGAAGTATGAGAGGATCCTCTCTGCTAACCCAGTGGACATGTGGGGGAGCAAAGATGATGCACTATGGTTTCAGGGTTGTCTTACTACTGGCGATATGTAAAGAAGGGCATCCCTTCCACATCGCCAGCAGTATGACAATCCTAGGCTGTAACTGCATAGGAAGCTATGGGTAATCCCAACTTCACCAACCTCAGGTAGGCGAATTTGGGGCTGCGAATTTCAATAGCAGAGGCTGCTATCAGAGTTTAATGCATGTGGGGAAGTGCCACATTAACATATGAACACACCCACATGAATATGACAATGGCTCATTATTCTGCATTTCCATATAGAAATAGCTCATTAAGCTTCAATTACATATGGAAATGAGCCACCGTTGATGTATTCTGTGGAAAATCATAAACCTGTCGAAGGCATGGAGGATTGATTCCGATGAAGGCAGACTGGTGTCAGATTGATGGGGATCTGATAGTGAAGACAAGTTAGTTCATACAGTTGATGTGCTTTCAACACAGACATGACAGAGCGTCACCTTCCCGAACCCTCTATGAACCTTAGTGCAATACTACCCCTACCATTAGCCTAAAAGCCAAATCAGTATAACACTTACCTGTCATCCACTGTCCGTCTTCTTCTGTCATCTTCTTTCTTCTTATCTTCTTTCAAATCTGTATTTTGAAATAAAAAAACTTCAATGAAAGATGTATTTAAAAAAAAAAAAAAAAAAAGGCCCCAAAGATATGCCTGACTTAACTCTTCGACTACCGGAGGGCTACCCCTCCGGCAATCAAAGGGTTAAATGAAGTCTGGAATATCAGTTTCAAATTATATACAGACATTCCTGTTTGAAGGAAAAAAAAAAAGCATTTGTTTAGTTCAAGAAATTCAAGGCATATCAAGGGTTAATATTTCTCCCCAGCTGCTGCCTCCGCTAGCGGCGGCAGGATTGCACAGTAAAACAGGCCCCCTCCCCCCTGTTGTCCGACTCTCAGTGAGGGAATTTTGAACACAGACTGGCTTTTTATATGGTCAGTCTCTGTTCAAAATGGATTCCAGCCTACAGTTTGCTGTGATGTGTGCTTACGCACCTCCCAGTCAATCAGCTTCTAGGGGGTTTTGTCATCCACCTGATCAAAGCTGATTGGGAGGTACGTAAGCACACATCCCAGCCAATTTTAGGCTGGAATCCATTTTGTACAGAGGCTGGCCATATACAAAATCAGTCTCTGTTCAAAATTTCCTCATTCTGACTCGGGCACCGGCCTAAAAGGTATGACCTGTTTTACTGTGCATTCTTGCCACCGTTAGCGGAGCCAGAATGATTAACCCTTGGGATGCCTTGAATTTTTTGGACTAAACAAATGCCTTGTTCTTTTTTTTTTTAACAGAAATGGCTGCATAATATTTGTAACTGATATGCTAGACTGCATTTAACACTTTGATTGCTGGAGGATCAAAGGGTTAAGTCAGGCATATCTTTGGGGCATTTTTTTTTTAAATATATCTTTCATTGTAGTTTTTTTATTTTAAAATATAGATTTGAAAGAAGAAAAAGAAGATAAGAAGAAGGAAGATTACAGAAGAAAGATGAGATAAGATTGAAGAAGAAGAAACGGACAGTAGCTGACCAGGGAACTGAAGACTCTGCTGGACATCAGGATTACTGGTAAGTGTTTATTGTCAGGGGCTGTTTACTTAACTTAAATTAACCCTGTGAGTGCCAGTGGGGTAAGCATGGGGTTAATTCTACTAACATTCCAGACATCTTGGGATTGCTTTTCATGTATTGATATGGGGCTATATAAAAACTTGTTTACCACAGCATATCATATTTTATTGTTTGTGGTTATATAGTAGAGTTACTTTTGTTTAGTAATTATATTATTTAGTTAATATGTTATTTATATTTTATTCGTTGTCTATACATATATCACAATTGTGTTACTGATCGTATTGCATACCAGTCGTCTGTATGGATTTAAGGTTCTGCCTTTTTATTACAATTGAGAGGAATATTCAGGGACTTGGATTAATATATACATCGTGTTTGATTATTTATGTGATAAATTGGTTCATATATAGTTCCAATATTTGTATTCCTATGATTATTATTATGGAAGTTAGACATAGAATCGCTGAGGGTTAGCTATACGCATGTCTCTCTTCTTTTCGGTCCGATCGGATTGGCTGTCACTGATTTGGATTGACATGCGTACAATCAGGAAGTCATCATTTTGATTTGAATCCGAATCTTTTAAACCAATTAGAGTTGGGTCAGAGTTTTTATTAGCACGAGAATTTCTGGTTTTGAATCAGTCTATGATTAAGGGCCGATTGGTGTGAAACGTGTTAGACAATGTTATGATGCGGTCTGTTGGTTTGGGTCACTATGCTCTGATGTCCATCTAGTTTGATGTTTTTATATGAACTAATAAAGTATATATTTTTATGGAGCTTGAACACTCCATTTATGCCTCCAAGTAGCTGCAATCATTTACATATTCTATAGTCAAGTGTATGTGGGAAGAGGAGACCCGCGGCAGCACAGCAGTTGGCAACAGCAAGTGATGCTGTTGAGTCCCACATTTCTTTTCTTCACTCTCTTTATACCTGGCTTGGTGGTGTCCTGGTGTCGTCAAGCAGAAGATCTAATTTATATCCAAATAACCTTTTGCTCACAAATGGGAGAGACTGTTATCCAAAATTTTAACAAAAGGGTACATCGCACTGTAACAGAAAGGAATTGCCAAAGCACTTGGCAGTGTGGAATGCAGGCTCTGCAAGGTAAGCATAAGACTCAAGAATCTTAGAAACAGAAAGAACAATGTACTCTTCAGGACCGTTCACATGGACTGATCTTAACAGCTTCTCCCCGCAAATGATCATTACCCTAGTCACCCATGCTGTAGCAAAGGCTCGGCATAAGGCAGCCCCTGAGGCTGCAAAATTTGTCTTAAGAAGGGAATTCAAGTGTCTGTCTACCTGATCCATGAATGCCACTGAGGCTGCAATAGACAATGCTGTACTCTTAGAAAGGTGAGGAAAGAAGAAGTAGCCCTCTGCTGTAGCAAAGCAAGAGAGAAGGACTATGGAAAAGATACTGGGGATAAATTGCTTCTAAACAAGTGACTCCATTCCTCAAGAACCACTTGGTGTAGGGAATGTTATGAAGGGAAAAATACCACATCCCTCTTGTACTTCTTAAATATATCTGCAGATGAGGAACTCAAATCTGAGGCCTCAGAAACCTTAAGACTCTCCAAAACCACCAGAATAAGACCCTCGACAGATGTCCCAGGGGACATCTAATCCTCAGGGTTTATTGAGGAAGCAATACCTTCCACCTCAGTTTCCCCTTCCTCAATAGAGTTATCCCCTGTACATTGGAAAATAGCCCTACTCAAACATTACTGGTCTTTTTTGGGGAGGCAGGGTGGTCAACGACCCTTTTAATAGATGACAGAAAATTAGCCATAGTGGAAGTTAGGGTTTTAACCCATACAGGTACCTGTTCAAAGGAAGAACGAGCTGGAGATTGTGTTGTTTGCTGGCCTATAGGACAAGAGGAACATAATGTGCCAGCAAAATCCCCTGGAAGACTAGTCTGATATAAGGAGAAACAGTTACTGAAAACCCCCCAGAAGCCTTAGTAGTCAGACTTTACAATGTCTCTCAGACACAGCCAGGAGATCCACAAAAGGAGAAATACAGGACAGAGAAAAAGGATAAAACTCTATCTGCCTGTTAAGGGTTAAAGATAGTGTGGCAGGTGGGAGATTCAGCCACCAGAATAATGAGTTGAACAGTAGGTGTCTCTTGGGTTGCTCCATTGAACAGAAAGGGGAGGGAAGAGACATAGCATCTCTTCTTCCCTTTCCATGAGGCCTGAGGAACAAAAACAGCCCTCATGGGAAAATTCTTCCTCCATTAGAAATAGTGCCACTGAGTTTGTTTGCCCCCTTTATGTGCATGTCAAAAGACAGTCCCATCTGCCTTTTCCCCAGGACTGGAGCCCACCCGGTACAGCAGGAGAATAAGAAACACAACCAATGTCCAATAAAGCTTCAAACTGATATTTAATTATTTTTATAATATTTATGGTCACAGAGATATTTGTTGTTAAAGTTTTCACTGCTTACAACACAGGGTGATCGCTACAGTACAGCTCAGTACCTCAGGGCTGTCTGTCACCTCCCCTCTTGTGCCTCAATCCCTACTCCTTCCTCAGTGTTTCCCGGATAATTGAGTGACCTGATTTGCTCTTCCCAATGCACATCAAGGTCATGGAGGCAAAGTGAGAGCCAGGCCACTTAGCAATCTAAAAATAGCCCCTGAGACAAGCTGACCTGGACGCGCATTGGGAAGAGCAAGCCAGGTCACGTGATTATATGGGACTCACTTAGGGAGGAGGAGAGATTGAGGCACAAGATGGGAGGTGGAGGGGAGGTGATAGACATCCTTAAGATACTGAGGCTTACCTCATTGATTGCCCTGGGATGTAAGCAGGTAAAACTTTAACAGCAAACATCTTCATGACCATAAAGTTGTAAAAAAAAAGTGGATTGAAGCTTTATTGGTGATAACAATTTAGAGACACTAAACTTTCAGGGAGATGAGAGTATCCCTTTAAAGGTGCCAATGCCCATTACAGCATTACAATAGAATAAGTAAAACATTCACCCCTGAAGAACAGATGAAGCTAAGGGGTGGGGGGCAGAGATAAAGACAGAACCAGAGTGCCAAATAGAGCAAGAAACCCATATACCTCAGATTGTGGCTGCTAGTATAGAGGGGAATACTCACAGGACCTGTGTGTGCACTCTAAAACTGTAATCCTCTTCGGTCTTCAGATCCTTATAGAATAGAAAGGAAAGAAAGGAGAGTGGCAAGTAAAGTTCTGAAAGTCATCATGTAGTAGACCTAGTTCTTGTAAAAGTCTTCTTCCTGGTCCATATACATTCTGGAGGAACGGTGAATAGTAGCCAGCGAACTTCTACTGCTGTAACAGTCACCACTATCTAGCTAGTTAACCCCTTGGATGCTAGAGACATCTGTGGCATTAAACATGTTAAAGAGGTGGTAATAATTAAATATATGTTGATCTTATAGAAATGGTATATTAAATGATGTATAGATATATTTATATAAAATGTTCATATCTTGATAGAACTGTGGCAAGCACGTTTCCTTTCTCCCTGCTTTATAACTGACATGCTTGCAGCAAAGGCAGGCAATGCTTTGGCTCACCAGCAGTTGGTGTATGCTTAACAGCTGTAGACTCAAAGATGGCTCACCCCTATACAAAAGTACAGTAGGATGTTTATAAGCACAGAGAGTATATTGCAGCACTCACTCTATACTGTGCTATTTGCAGCAGCAGAAAGAAAGAGGTGAGGGTAACTCCCTCAACTTGGACAATAATTTCACACATCTTCCCAAATTATATCACGATATTGAAAATTTGGCATATATTGTATCTATAAATACTAATACTTGCAGTTTCAGATGTGATTATCTTATTTTTAAGCTTTAATTGTCATTTTGAAATCCCCCTGCATCAGTGATTCTCTGCTCCAGTTCTTGAGGCACAGCAACATGTCATTTTCAGGATATTCCTAATTAAGTACAGGAATGTCAACCACAATGATTGATTTCACTGATTACCCATCTGTCATCAAGCACGGACATCTTGAAAACCTGACTTGTTGGTGTCCCCTGAGGACTAACTCTTTAAGTCAATCCATCTTGATAGAAAAACTGCTTAATATTCTGACAAAATTAATGAGGTAATATACCAATAAGAACTGTATCAACCAACTGCACCATCAGGGACAAATTAATGTTGCCCAAATTTTCAATGGGGGCAAATGAAAGTTCCTCAAATATCCACTGATTTAAATTAGTCTTTAAACCCCATGAGTGCTGAAGGTCCCCAATGAATTGCAAATCAATGTGTCAGAGATCTCTCTAGTATTCAAGGGGTTAAAATCTTATTTTAAATTAATGGGAATTTTTGTATCCTAACATATTGGTTTGCCCTTAATTTCTCCATGGCCCAGATGCACTAAAGTGAGATAAGGGATTAGGGTGGTGATGTTGGGCTGGATCTGTGTAAAAGGCACACTCCAGTATGCATTAAAGTGTTAGTAATGCCTCATTAAAATACTTTATATTGGTCTTCTGTATAATAATAGTAACACAATGTGCAATGTCAAACATCTTACTTCTTTGTAGCTGTAAAGATCCCCCGCCCACCCCTTCTTACAACATCACCAGAAGCTGTAGTCTGGTCAGGATGGCTGCAGCGAGGGACAAGCTTCAATAAACAAAGGGAAATTCTGCCTTCCTCCGTGAAGGGGGGCAGGATTTCCCTTATACATACTGGTTTGTCCCTTGCTGCAGCCGTCGAATAGCACGACCCAATCTGAGCTAAGAGCAGCAGGGAGGTATCCAGGTAGATTGCATGGAGAGGGACAATCTTCAATTAAGATAAGGGAAAAAGCTGAAAAACCTGTCGGGGGGGGGCAGGGTTTTCATTGTTCTCATAGTAAGAAGATTGTACCTTGCTGTAATCTGTCTGGTCAAGCAACCGGATTCCACATCTGAGGTGAGCAGTGTGGTGGGAGGGGGATACTTTATCATTCAATTACTCTTGAACTACAATGCTAACAGTATTGAAATAACACTCTCTATGGCTCACACACTATGAATATTAATTGGAGCTGCTGTTTTTGTGAAACATTTTCCCTTTACTGCTGGAAAAAGAGCATGTATGAGATGCAACACAACAGATCAGTGAATCACCTTACACTTTCTCCACCATGGAAAGAACCTTATTCAGATTCCCTGATTGTGTCTCCACCAGCCAGATCGGCATCATCTGATGGTTTACCAGCATAATTTAAGATTTTGCTGGACAACTAATAGATGAGATCCCTGCTACAATCGCAAAGGATCTTACTAAAGAAATGAGAAATCTATCAACATAGAGACCAACTGGAGAAAAAGTAGATGAGCTCATGCAAACTACTGCTGCTTATGAGCATAGACGCTTGGACCTATAATCCCATTTGACAGATATCAATGAAGAACTTGAATATAGCAAGAACAGATCTACAACCTATGATTCATTGGCCTACTGGAGGTATTCACTGATCTAAGGGAGGTGGCCACTAAATGTTTCGAAAATCTGAGTTCTGGTGTGTAAGAGATGAGCAAGAAATTGATCATATTCAGAAGTTGCTGATGACATATCAGGCCTCAGATGCCCCCTGGGATGTTATACTCATACCACACTACTCCAGAGCCAAAGGAGGCCATATGCAGCAGCGCACAATATCCAGGATCTCCCCTATGTAGGTAAATGACTACAGGTTTCCCCAATGTAGCCCTGGTAACAATCTAGAAACGCAGGGCCCTTAAGCCTGTCACATCAATTTTAATCAGTAATAAAAATAACATGAAACAAGAGAGAGGGGTTGTGATCTGAATACTCAAGAACATCCCTTTAAATCACACCTGATCATCTCTATTGTAGTTGACACCTAACTTGGTTCACAGTTTCCAGTAGATTCATTCTATGTACCTGATGAAGTCCAATTTATTTGTTACCATTTTTTTTAATAAACTTGAAACTCATGCCTAATATAAACTAGGATGAAATTCTAATGTCCCATTATTCCATGGTCAAGACCCCCATCAAAATGTAAGTTTATCCTGTATTCCCAAAAAGAAGCTTAATACATGTTTTCAAAAGTTTAAAGGGATAGTAATACTTGCAAATTACTAATCCCCATATTGTAGCTTTTTTAAAAAGAAACATATTGCCCCCAGTGTTATCTCTCAAACCCTTAAAGTTCCCCCCTCCCTCCCCCTTCCCTGACTAAACGCTGACTGCAGGGGAAGATGTCATACGACAGTCTTATGTGCATACCTGGGAACTTTTCATGCAGGGCTACCCGGAGGGTAACCCTGTCAGTGCCGAAAATGACGCGATTCTTGTCATAAAAGTGGCGGGGCTTACCTGCAAAATGAAGGTAAGAGGGCGGGGAGTGGGAGGAACCGGGCAGGATGCAGCACAAGTGGGCAGAGTTTCTACTTAAACTCTGCCCACCCGGAGATTCACACATTGCCCCGGAGACCTGGTAATTCAGTTTGAAATCCGGAGTCTCCGGGGCAACGGCGAAGAGTTCCCAGGTATGCTTATGTGCATCAGGCGGCTCTGCAGCTGAGCCGAGATCGCGTTTATAAAAAATAATTCTTTCACTGAAACGGTCTTCTACGTGTGCTTGGTTTGTAGTAGTTTGTAATAAGAAGTAACCTCAGTGGGTAATTCCTGGGGAAGCACTTGGAATCAAGATTTTCCCCCTCAGAGCTTAAGGTCCACAAAAAGCACCTGGATATTGAGCTAGCCACATCTAAGGGCATTGTCATTTATTGTCAGTTATGGTAATTGTGGTATTCCATATCTAACAGAAGAATAAAAAAGATTCTAAAACTATAGCAGAACTGTTCTCTTGCCTGGTGTTGTCTTCACCAAGGAACAAATCCTTCTGGAGCTGGTTGGCTAGCTGCAGCCAAGGAGGGAAGGTAAGCTCCACCCCCTGCATACACTTCTAGAACTGTTCCTGCCTATTAAAGGGGCGGATCGCCTACCGAGAGTTACCAATAACCTGTATTTTACGACAGAGAAAATAATTTTTTGGGTTATATATCAACAGTTCAGACATAATATGGAATTGTTTTCTATGTGGCAGGAGGCACTTACTACTTCTGTGTCCTTCTGTGTCTGACCTGCCTTCCTCTAGACTGTAAGCTATTATGAGCAGGGCCCTCTGATCCTTCTGTTCTCCACATCTGATCTGTACTATTTAATATCTCTGTATGTTTATTCCCTATTGTACAGCGTGCAGAAGAAGCTGGCACTATATAATAAAGAATAATAATAATAATAATATTTAGTTATACCAGTTTTTTGGATGATGTATCTATTTATTGTTTGTAATCAAAATCAAGTATTATTTTACAAGATTGTGTTTGTAATCAAAATCAAATATTATTTTACAAGATTGTGGAAAACCAAGTTTCCAATCGACTGTATTTTTATGTTGATACCTTTTGGGATTTGACATTTTATTATAATTTCTGGAGTCCATTTTATTGTTTTACTCCATGTTCTTTTTTCTGTGTATTGGGTTGTGTCTCGCTGTGTGCGTCTGTGATTGTGTTCCTGATGTCTGCACCCTAACATTCTTGGTTGTGTTGTGTGAAGCTGGCCGTACTAGGGTGTATGTCATGACATACCACTGCACATTAGGGGTATTTTTAATGGTAATTCTATGTATGTTTTTTTTGTAATAAATATTTAAACATACATATATGTATCAGAGTTGTTGCATTCTCTAATTAGTGTTGCTAAGGTATTTCTCTTGGACAATTTTGGAAATATGTGATGTTCCATATGGTATACTTGTTTTTCTACAGAATTGCACCTTTCTCTTAGTACGCCAGCCTTGGTGAGCTGAATTTATAGCGATTCCATAGCTACATAGCCCAGTACACCCAGGCACACAGCAATCACAATAACTTGCTGAAGTATCAGCCAAGCACCAAGCCTGAGATTTATGTGATGCTGAAGGAAGAATACATCTCAGGATGTAATGTCCAAGTCCACATCAGCAAATTATTTCCCACAGATCTGCATTCTGGTGTGGACAGAGGGGGCAGGTAACCTGAACTCTACCAGCAATAGGGGCGATGACTTGCTAATGAGTCTAATTTACGGTATGAACGCACAGCAAGAACTCATTCAGCATTCTGTCATTTCAATTCTTTTACAGGTAATTAACCTGACCTAGAAGAGCAAATGTCACCCATTTCAAACTGGTGTATATTTCCTTCCCCTTGCCATCCCTTTATTTGCATCAGGAGGTTATTAACCACAGACATGTCCAATGCATTCTAATGTGCTGGGTTAAATACATCATTGTTCTACTTTCTTGGGAGGAACTGAATATTTTGATGAAAGGCAACTGTGAGTATAGTAGAGGATAAAAAAGAACATCCATCATGGTCTTAAAGGGGAACTTTTCCACAGAAATAAGTGGCTCTTGATCTGTTTACCAGATTGTTTTTCATACAATCTCTGTTGTAGTCTAATGCTAATTGTTTTACATTACAATTTACCTAGAGGCAGACTTCAGTTATTACATATTGAAGAGAATGCAACAAATAACCAAATAGATACACTTCATTGCTGTATGAAGGCTACCTACCTAGGCAAGTCAATCTGTTAAACAAAGTAAGATTCGCTTGGTCATAGGGAATGGTTCACTTAAGGACGGCCGATCGTGCATGCGGCCGTCACTTAAGGACCACGGACCTTTTTTTTTGCAGCATCCTCTTCCGGGCTCCCCGAACGGCTTGCAGCTGCGCTGGGAGCCCGGAACTCCATGAGTCCAGGACCGTCATGAGTCTTTAATGAGATTCTACCCATGATGGTCCTGGACCATCATGGGTCGTTAAGGGGTTAAAGAAAGAACTGCAAGATACCATGCAAGAGCCTCTCTCTAGGGGTAAAACAAAGCCTAAAGCCTTGGATGCTATAGACATCAACATATTGTGAAGCATTGTGCTGTAGAAATCTCTAGCATAAAATAAAGGAAGTCACATGTTTTGGGGAGGCAGCTCCTGACTTCAAGATGGTTATCACATTACTTTCTGGATCGGTGCTTGAAAGGGATAGAAATGTTTCACAATAAAAGCAGCTCCAACTAATCTTCATAGTATTGGGCCATGGAGAGTGTTATTTCAATACTGTCAGAGTTATAGTTCAAGAGTAACTGAATTATAAAGTATCCCCCTCCTGCCCCTTTTACTGATGTACCATTGCTCACCTCAGAGCAGCAAGACTGTCCGGATGGATAGCAGAGAGGGACAATCAGTGACCATAAGGAAAAACCTGTCAACAGGGCAGGGTTTTCCTTCCGGTAAGAAGATTGCCCCTGGCTGAGATCTGCCTGGTCAAGAGACCAGATTCCACATCTGAGGGGAGGTGGCATACGCTAGGTAAAAGTGGCAGGAGGGGGATACTTTATCATTAAATTACTCTTGAACTACAACTCTGACAGTATTATAGTAACACTCTCCATGTCCCAAATACTATGAAGATTAATTTGAGCTGCTTTTTTTTGTGAAACATCACTATCCCTTTAATTACTTTGTACTCCATGCTAGCCCCTGTAAAAAGTTTCTGTTTGTTTTTTGAGGCCTAAGCCCTACTCTTACATACTATCTGGAGCTCTAGGGCTCCCATTATCACAGCAACCTTGATAATGTGTCTAAAATGTGACTGTTTTTACATTGTCTTTACTGAGATAAGATAACATTTCTGAACAGAACAGTACGTGCTAATCTCAATACATTATCAGTATTTTCTCTGCACAAACAATTAAACAAAATGTGCCTATACAGGATACTCTACGCATTCACTGCATAATCTAACATAAAATAACTACATTTTATAGATGCTATCTGGATTTACAGGATATTTAAAATGATATAACCCAATTTAACAAAAGGTGAGTGAGTCAATTAGTGGCTCCATCATAGTGATTGAGCTGTCTATATATAAATAGGGGTATCTTGAAAACCTACCTATTGGTGTGCCCAAAGGACTACAGCTGAAAATTAGTGCTCTGAATCAATCTCCTATTTAATTATGTTAAACATTTAGCTAATGTCTGACATCTTTCTTACTTAAATCTCTTTTAACTATTGGTTCTATAGATCTCAAAAGGCTGCATATTACTTCATTGATAAAAGCAGCAGTGATCGTGGGTCAGCCCCATTCCCATGTTTTGACACCGAGAGACAACTGGTTGGAGATGCATAAGGGGTGATAAACAGCTGATAAAGTGTAGATGACTTCTCCAATGAGATCACTTCTCCACTTTCTGCGTTATTCTATGGAGCCTATGCACTAAGAGATCTCTCAAGTGGGAGAAATCTCAGTGCATAGGCTCCAGAGAATAACATAGGAATTGGAGAAGTGGTATCACTGGATAAGTTATCACCTCTTTATGACGTATTTATCACCCCTTAGTGCATCTCCCCCATGGTCTCTATGGAGAAATGACATAAAGCATCAAAAATGTTATTGGCCTAAATATTAAAGGTTACATATACATACACATTATGAAGAGAAATGGAGAGAGGGAGAGAGGTTAAAAGAAAATTCGAGTTTTAGTTAAGTGGTCATTCGATTTCAACCTGACCATAAGTATGAATGCATATTTGTTGCTAGGTAGTACCTCCTTTTAAAAAAAAAAAAAAAAATTAAAAACTTGTTTAAAGCGGAACTACCACCTCGAAAACACTTTATCTTCAATAACTCCCCATTTGGTGACTAGCTGCTTAGTAGCGCCAGTCTCCAGAATTATTACCTTATTCAAAAGAAATATGCATTCTTACTGGGCTGACAGCAGCACGAAGAGCGGACATCTGGCACAGTGACGTCCGCACGCCTTCGCTACTAAGCACTAGTCGCCAGATGGGGAGTTATTGAAGAAAAAGTGTTTTCAATATGGTAGTTCCGCTTTAAAATACTCACTTTTAATACTGAATACAAAGCAGTCCTAAAACGCATATCGGTTTCATGACTGATTAACCCATCCAGTGTATTTTACCAGGAAGCGACACCTTTTACACTGGTCTTTGCAGCAGTATGGGGGGGGGGATTGTACTTATAAAACCAAATAAAATGACAGGACGGGAGTTAGTAAATAAACGAATCAATTAAAGGGTAACCATCACCCCTATACAAGTTTAGCGCATAATTATAGGGATAACCTGTAATATTTGTCTTATTTTGTTATTCAATGTGTGTTATGGCGAAATTTAAAGTTTTATATTACAGCTCTGCACCACAGCCTATCAATCTTCGTCTGTTCCCAACCTCCTACCGATGATGGAGGATTTCTCCATGTAAACTGGAGTGCTCTCTAGCCAACAAAGATTGACAGGCTGTGGTGCAGAGATGTAACCGCAGTCTGCCTGGAAATAAGGCACCGTGTAATTTTTAAAGCTTTAAATTTTACCTCAGCACACACTGAATAATAAAATAAGACAAATAATACAGGTTATCGCTATTAAGATCATTATGCGCCAAACTTGTATAGGGGTGATAGTTCCCTTTTAACCTGACTAAGCTGATTACTGATAATAATGTTAGTTATGAAACAATGTATATTGTAATGTTTATAAAGCAAGTATATTGCCACTACTTGGTGATGTTTCATTCAAAGAAACATATAAACAAACATTCTGATGGCAGAAAAGAACAGTCTGGCCTATCCGATTCTGCCCATTTCCCTATCTAAGAAAATACATAGTCTTACACACTTCACAGAAAACATATATATACCAGCCATTTTTGAATTCTTTAATGGTATTTGTCCCTAACACCTCTGCTGAGAGATTGTTCCAAAGAATATTACAACTCAAATTTTTGTTTCTTTTTTTTTATTAAACTTGAATTTCCTATTATGGTTGCCAGGTTGCACAGATTCTGTCACTTATTATGAAGAGTCATAGTCTACAACTCAAACGCTCCACATAGAGTTAATTATAAAAAAATAGTGTAAAAGCCCGTGTACACAGGCCAAGTTCCGGGTAGTGTTAAGAGGCCGGCGCTACCTCACTGCTTCACATGATGCAGTCTTGCTCTGACTCGCTCACGCGATGCAATCACAAGCAGTAGAGACTCCCGGAACCTGGGCAGTCTCTACTGCTCATGACTGCATCGTGACAAACATCCTAGCGAATTATTATATGGGATGCTTTTCTGAATACAACAATGTTTATTGCTTCTTTTAAGGATTTTACTACTACTGTCCTGTGGTACAGTAGAGAAAGTGTGAAGTTAACAGTGCATACTCAACTCAAACAACAGTATTATACTTGTCTGCATAGCTATACAGAGTAAAGACACCATGGGCATTGTGCACTAAAGTGTGAAAGAGGAGATAACGTCTCCAGTGATACAGTCTTCATTTTCCATGTTATACAATGGAGTCTAAGATATCTTCAGACTGAGGGATCTTAATGCATAGGCACCATAAAATAACAGGAATTGCAGAGTTCCTCTCACTGGAGATGGTGTCTACTCTTTATGTCACTCTAGTGCTCCCCAAGATACTGTATCATTTGCTGAAATTACATAGGTACAAAGCAGTTAAAAAAAGGCAATCACATATTTAGCTAGATCTCCTTCATGTTATCCCAGAGGAAGGCAAAGAGAAACCAGAAATAACTGCCAATTTTGTCTCTTAAGATGTATGTATATATTGTGTACATAAGTTTATTTAACCCCTTAAGGATCAGTGATGTGCCAGGACCGTCATGAGTGTCTGTGCCTTAAGGACCAGTGATGGTCCTGGCACGTCATGACTTTTTTGATCACAGAGCTTCTGCGGGAGCGCTGAGATCATGCGGGGAGTCTAACACCGGCTGCTTCAAGACCAGAGCAGCCAGTTTCAACCTCTCTTTCGGTGAGCTGGTACATGTGATGGCTCTATGGTCCTTAAGAGTAAAAGTACCTGTGGTCTGCTGGTCCTTAACCCTTTAACAACCGGTGACGTGCTAGGACCATCACCGGTAAACTTTCCTAAAGGACCGATGACCGTCCTAGTATGTCCTGTATTTGTTGCTCACAGCTCCCCTGCAGGAGCACTAGCAGGGTCTGAAATTGACCGTAGCAGTCACTATCAGACCCTCGTCTGGCGAGCTAGCACACATGATCAGACACGTGCCGGCTTGTAGACTGAGATCAAAGCAGTCATTAAGGGTAATCCACTTCCCTGGACCGCTGGTTGTTAAGGGGTTAAAAGCATTTAGGTTCTTATTCAAAAAGAAAACAGGAGAAATTCTGAAGTAAACCTTCTTCACAAAGTGGGAGAAATAAGAATTTGTCCAAATTTTCTTTGCTCTAAATTGGGCTTTTAAGCCGCTGAATGCTAGAGAGGTCTCCTTGCACTGGACATCTCTCTAGCAAAAGCTTAAAAACACCACTTAAATCACCAGGAAGTTTTATTTCTCCCCTACGGAGCAGTTAGTTTGCTCTAGAATTACTACTAGTTTATTTTGTGAATAAAGCCCTTAGGGTCTTGTGCAGAAAGAAAAGGATGAGCAGTTCTGGAGCAGACCAAGTACACCAGGGTGAAATACAAAATCACTCAAATCCCCACTGATTTAAATGGGACTTCAAACCCTTGAATATTGAGCCAACATACTGCACACCTCTCTAGCATTCACGGGGTTAAAAGACCTAGTTAAATCAACAAAACATTTTATTTAACTCTGTGGCTTGCGCCAGAATTGCTACCATTCACCTGTATGAATACAGCACACAGAATTTAAAAAATAAAAAAATCCATTAACAGTCATGACAATTATTAATTAGTCATAGTCCTATCTTAACCCTTTAAAGACATTAAAACTGTAACCCTTTAAGGACCAGTGCATTCAGCACCCTCCAGCACTCAGTGGGTTAAGCACCCCTATGTCATGCTCTGAAACCCTTTGAGTGACAGAAAGGAGTTTAACACATTCATTTGAAATATACTAGACAGCCCTCTGGCACTCAAGGGGTTAAATATAATTATATTTCAATCCAGTTAGTTATTTCACATTGTACTGAAGCACACAAAAATAAACAGTGAAATAATTATTGCTAACTGATAAAACAACGCACAATACATCAGTACACAGAGTATGTATTTCCATCATTCCATGACAAGCCCTGTATGGCGGGACCCTACATTATCCCTAAGAACTGTAAGTTGAATAGAAAAGTGGAGGAGCTCTTGGGCAAACCATTTGCACTGTAAGAGAGAACTAAAAGTTCACAATGGTTTAAATGTTGATTTTAACCTCTTGAATGCCAGTAATCTCCAATGCATTAGGAAGCAATTCTTTGGAGACCACTCTTGCATTCAAGGGGTAAAAATCCCCGTTTAATCTATGGGAGTTTTTAGTTCTCCCCTGCAACGCAAATGGTTTGCTCCAGTACTCCCCTTTTCTTTTGAACACACAACCCTATTTCGAACAAGCCTAAAATCACCAATTACAAGATTCAAAACTTTCGGGAGAAGAGAGGTATGCAACGCGTTACATCCTCAAGCACACAAAAGGTTAAACGCAAATCATTCCCAGCTTCTGCACAGGGTGATTTGCTAAAGGTACCATGTCACCCTCATAGTGTAGTAGTGATATACTGCCCTGTAGCTCTCGTATAAAGGTGTAAAGCTCTATTGGTGACCGGTCCACTGAAATATTTCGTACAAAAAACTTCAGGGTCATCGCACGGGCATGACCTGACTGAAAATCAGTGAGGGTGATGTAGTCCAAACCAGCCGCATTATGTGGAACAAATAAAATGCCCACTGATTTAAATGGGGCGTTTAATAATGATTAACAGGTCTCCAAGACCTCTCCATTCAAATGGTTAACGCTTTCAGTGCAAGAGGCGTGTGCAACGCATTATTATGCGTTGGGCATAGGGCGTTTAATATCCTGAATGATTAAGAGGTCTCCAAGACCACTCTAGCATTTAAACGGTTAACTCTTTTAATGCCACAGGCGAGTGCAACGTACTTCAATGCGTAGCGCACCCCCTGGCACTCAAAGTGTTAAGGCCCCATTTAAATCAATGGGACTGTAGGGATATTTCTGTTCCCCGTGGTCTGCGTCAGAATCGTTCCATTTACTATTATAGGTGACCCTGGCGTGCAAGAGATAAAAAATGAACCTCTGTCTCTTACCTATGATGATGGCACACGCGCTGATGAGTCCAATTTCCTTTTTAAGAGTTACCTTTTCCACGGTGCTGTCTGGGCTTGCAGCTGTGGCATTGGGTAAGTGTTGTGTGGGTACTGCTGGATCCTGCCCCTGGCTGCTTTTGCTTGCGTTCTGTTGCTGATTTTCTCCTGCCATGTCTGCAGTCCAGTGAATGTTTGTGCCCAGCTCAGCCAGCCAGCCAGTCTGTTGTTGCACTTTTCACTGCTTTGTGACCTCCTTAGGTTCTAGTGGGTGGGTTCTTTTGGGTGGGATTGGATCCACTGTGGGTGGGATGGGACCCCCTGCTGTGCACTGGGTAATTGCACTGAGGGGGAAGACTGGTTCTCTTTATGCACCTGCAAAACGCAATGTGATGTGACACCGTGCAGACTGGCTCTTTACATGAGTCTAAACACAGTCTGTGTGCACAATAAGAGAAGCAGGAGGAGGCTGCGGGACACACTGTTCTTAAACGTACAGTGCAGGGAGCTTAACCACCCTTACAGTGTAAAACAGTTCATGTTCCTGTCGAACACAAACTAGAAGTATGAGTGAGGAAGCATCATCACAACCTTTTACTATTTTTTTTCATCAAACACAGCTTTAAAATATAATACATTAACCCTTTGATTGCCAGGTATATATGGACGTGTGAAAAAATGCCTGCTGCATGTACATATGGGAACCATTGAAGTCCAGTTATAACAACTGCAGGCAGCAGCAGACTGTTTTGGGGTGTCCACGTTTAATGCTTTAAGTACCAGTGGGTATGCTTCTCAATGCATTGGATACCACATCAGCACTTCTAGGGTTAAAGGAATGATCTGACAACCCTAGCTGTATTGCTTACTTTAATCCAGAGATGCTCCCATCAGTTCTAAAATAACCAGTAATATGTATTATCTTAGATACTGTCCTTGAACACACATATGTCAGGCAGGACTTGTCCTGCATTACTTGTATAAATGACAGATTCAGAGAATAAAAAGGTTTAATGGTGCAAATCACATAGTAGATAGCACTGTACAGTTTCACCCTGAGAATCTGACCCTTCATTCTGTGAGATCCCAGGTATACTTATACACTTACTGGCTTACATGTGCACAAGTGATGTTTTACACACACAAAAAACAAAAAAACGATACAAAAAAAAAACAAAAAAACTTTTCTTTGGTGGCTTGAAGAAAAGATTTTGAGATTGTAAATCAGAGGTGGCCATCCTGTGGCACTCCAGCTCTTTTGGACCATAAATCCCATCATCCTCAGCTAGCAGATGGCTTGCTGGTGATGAAAGGATTTGGAGCGGAATGCAAGGAACGTGTGCAATTGCTATATGGCAAAATTATAAGCACAAAATGTTACTGAATTGTGTATGGTTTTTCCCAATTAGCGAACGTTTGCTAATTTTTTAGCAAATGCTTTTCAAAAGTGTGCGTGGTTAAAATTCATCTATTTTGTTAGAGGATTAGTAATTGCACCTAATACAGCAAAGCAGTTTGAACACATTTTCATATGTAAGGCTAGGTTTGCCCTTAATTCAGAAGCAGTCACTAACTTTGCCATTAATTTAGGAGCATTCACTAACTTTGCTGTTAATTTAGGAGCATGTGCTATTCTGTATCAAGGCGTTAATAGGTTTCTTGCATCAAAACTTGAGCAATCGCAAATAGCGCATAGCTTTATGGCTTTATAAAATAGCAAATGCTCCACTTTCTTGCATTCCACCCTTGGAGTCCAGAACATTTGGAGGGTCTCGGCTTAAGGTGACCACATTACTTCCTTTAAATTTGGTACTCTAATGAAAATTTCTAGCTGCAGCACTGCAAAGGAATCAGAACAGTGCAGCAGTATATGTGTGTTTGTGTGTGTTTGTACAAGCTTCTGGGATTTAAAGGGATATGTGCATACCTGGGAACTCTCCGGTTTTGCCCTGGAGACTCCGGATTTCAAAGTGAATTACCGGGTCGCCGGGGCAGTGTGTGAATCACCGGGTGGGCAGAGTTTAAGTAGAAACTCTGCCCACTTGTGCTCCGTCCCGCCTGGTTCCTCCCACTCCCCGCCCTCTTCCATCCATTTTGAAGGGGGTTTTTGTGGTTTTTTTGCCCCCCCGCGACTAAGCCCCACCCCTTTTATGACGCAATTCGCGTCATTTTCCTCCCCCTGGGCACTGACAGGGTTACCCTCCGGTTAGCCCTGTTTGAAAAGTTCCCAGGTATGGATATGTGGTCACCTTAACTCAGGTTACCCATCCCTGTTTGTAGCTCTCCTGAGAACCAGCAGGAACTGAGGAACACAAAGGAAAATTGTTGTTAAAAGGATAGTATTGCCACTTTTTAAGAAACATCAGTTGTGTAGCCATTAAAAATAAAACTAAATGCGCACAGTCCCATCTCTCAAACCTTTATGGTTTGAGAGATATTTGGGACCAAAGTTTCCCCCTCCCTCCCCTTTCCCTG
The DNA here is from genome assembly GCA_037306005.1 of Rhinophrynus dorsalis. Taxonomy (NCBI): domain Eukaryota; kingdom Metazoa; phylum Chordata; class Amphibia; order Anura; family Rhinophrynidae; genus Rhinophrynus; species Rhinophrynus dorsalis. The sequence continues at coordinate 308,033,236 of CM074722.1, forward strand.
ACATCAGTGCTCTAGCTGACTGCAGGGGAATCCGGTCCCTGGACAAGCGGAGGCTCTTCAGCAGAGCAGAGATAGTGTTATTGGAACAGAAATCCTTCACTGGACCAGTCTGCAAAGTGTGCTAGCAATGTGTTGCCTACCCCTCTGGCACTCAAAGGGTTAAGAGTCCGGTCCTGCTCTGCATACTGCCGTTACCTCACTTCTCCATGGCCCGTTCACACGGGCTTTTACACTAGTCAAGGAATAATTGAAGCTATAATCTATTGAACAGGGAGGACAACATTTTTAGGGGCCATTATGATCTTCTGGCCATATTATTAGGAGGTGTGAGCGTTCCTTTTATCATCAGAGATATGATGAAAACTGGAGCAGACATACTGCCACTCTAATCTGATCTTCACCTGGTGGAAGCCTGTATTGGAGATCTCTAACATTCAAGGGGTTAACCTATTGAGTGCCAGAGAGGTATCTAATGCATTGCAATGCAAAACATTGGATGCCTATCTGTCACTCAAAGAGATAAAAGGCCCATTTAATGAATGGACATTTTCAGAATGTTTATTTGCCCTCACCAGTTGGTTTGCTCTGGGAATTGTTCAGTTTCATCTTGGTTCATCTTAACTTCTCCCAAGGCATGAATAAATTGACATATATATGTGTGAATCGTACTACATGTCCTTTAGTATGAGACACTTGCGTCAAGGTATTAGTGGCCCTTTAATATCACTGTGTTTTATGTGTGTGAAAGCAATTTGTAATGTAGCACTGTGATATGCAAACTGTAGAAGGGAGAGTGATACTTTACTACACAATACAACAATTATTAATTTAATTCAGTGGGGAATATGTTTAAATATAATAGAAATTTACTCTTGTGAGATTATTTACCACTGATGGGCATTTTAAAGCGGAACTTTCAGGTAATACTAAGTCGCCATGCATTCATTAAATGCTTGGCGACTAGCTTGAAATTAGATGTCTTACCTTTAAATAATAGCCCTGTCTAAAGTAATCCATCCCGTTTGGAGACCGGAACCCAGGCTACAATGCAGACATCTTGTCTGTGCGCCTGCGCTGACAGTCCCGGTCTCCAATGAGTAGACTGCAGTGCACCATATGGTTACCGGAAGGGACTGACGGCGCAGGTGCACAGACCACACTAACCTGCTAATCAGTCCCAAAACAGGATTGATTACTTTAGACAGAGCTTTTATTTAACGGTAAGACATCTATTTTCAAGCTAGTCGCCATACGTTTAATGAATGCACGGCGACTTGGTATTACCTCAAAGTTCCTTTTTAAAGTTGCCATGTCAAAGAATTTTTTTTTTTTGATCAACGACGGGAAACAGTAATGGGTAAAGGGTTGTACTTGATGGACACAAAGTCTTTTTTCAACCTAAGCTATTATGTAATTTTATGTTGTTATGAGAACGCCTTCCAAGAATTCTTGCTCAGATATTATTTGCAGTTCTGTTTGCTTAACTGGACATGACCACACCTATTCCACTTACTCTTGATCTGTACGTCCCAGTGCTCCTGCTTGATCTCCTGGGAGGAGATGCACTAAAGGTCAATGCTCTGGTGATGTTTGCCTGGCGATGTGTGGCGAGCAAATCGCCTTGGCGATGTAGACACACACCTCCATGTGCACTAAAAATTAGTGATGCAAAGGAAAGGTGGGAGAATATCTTCATTAGCATGCAAGGATGTGTAAGGGATGACTGCCCTTACATATCTCCAGCAGTTCAACAGTCCTGAAGCCTGAGTGCATTCTCACTGCTCCTCCATTTACCTACTGGAGGAGCTGTGAAGATCTGCTCAGACATCAGCACCAAAAACACCATTGCTACCTAACCCTTTCAGTACCATAGAGATGTGCATTGCATACTCCTGTGGTAGTGAAAGTGGCAGGACCAACATCTTCAGAGTGAACATGGGTGAAAGGGTGGCAGAGCATCTGAAATGTTTACAGATGTGAGGTTATCTCTCCTGCACTATTAGTCCAGCACCTTCCACACCTGTAGTGATTAATTGTTTCCTATGCTCATACTCAGCTTTCTCATGCTTAAAGGGATAGTAATGTTTCACAAAAACAGCAGCTCCAATTAATCTTCATAGTATTTGAGCCACGGAGAGTGTTATTTCAGTACTGTCAGAGTTGTAGTTCAAGAGTAATTGAATGATAAAGTTTTCCCCTCCGTCCCCTTTTACCTAGTGTAAGCCTCCACTCCTAAGATGTGGAATCCAGTCCATAGACAAGACAGCTCACATCAAGGGTCAATATTCTTACTGTGAGAACAATGAAAACCCTGCCCCCTTGACAGTTTTTTCATCTTTTTCCCTTATCTAGATTGAAGATTGTCCCTCTCTGCAATCTATCTGGACACTCCCTGCTGCTCTAAGCTGAGCAGTGTTACATCAGTAAAAGGGGCTGGAGGAGGATACTTTATCATTAAATTACTCTTGAACTACAACTCTGACAGAATTGAAATAGCACTCTCCAAGGCCCAAATACTATGATGATTAATTAGAGCTGCTTTTATTATGAAACTTTACTATCCCTTTAATCTCTTTCCTTAATTCCAACTCCCTTGACCCATTTCAGACAGGTTTCTGTACCAACTACTCCACAGAAACAACCCTAACAAAAGTTACTAATGACCTACACACTGCAAAGTAGAAAGTACAATACAGTATACTAATCCTACTAGATCTTTCTGTTTTCACTGAAACAATGTTGATCATTCACTCCTACTGGACATGCTACACACCCTTCCTCGTGACCTCTCAGTGAGTGTTCCCCAAGTATCAGTCCTGGCACCACTTCTCTTTTCTCTCAACACCCTTTCACTTGGTAAACTTATCTCATCTCTTAGCTTTAATAACCATCTGTAAGCAGCCTGACGTTACTTCAGCTGTGCAGTCTCAAGTCACTCAGTGTTCCATCAAAATCTCATCATGGATGGCCCATCTTAAACTCAATATAGCGAAGACAGAACGTATTGCATTTACTCCTGAATCCCACCTCCCAACCCCTTTTCTCCATCACAGATGACAATTCTACCATCCAATGTGTAACCAAAGCATGCTGTATTGGTGTTATACTCAATTCTACCTTGACATTCACCTCCCATATCCATGTTGTTACCAAACCCTGGCACTTCTTCCTGAAAAGTATTGCCAAAATATGGCCCTTCCTCTGTATGTCAACAGCAAAAACTCTCACTCAGGCCTTCATTTTCTCTAGACTAGATTATTGAAACATTCTATTCTCTTGTCTTCCTGCCTCTCATGTTTCTCCTTATCTTCTCCTCTCAATTCAGCTGCAAAAAATAACTACCCTTGCTCCCAGATACCTTCCCTCTCATCTGCTTCTGAAATCCCTCTTTTGGCTACTCATAAAGTCTCATATTGCTTACAAACATATATTTTAGTAAGACATTTTCTTTTCAGTACCTTCTTACATTTCTGCTCTTATATTCCTGTACACCCCTTCCTGTCATCTGTGTTCTTGTCAAGGGCTTCTTCTGTCCTGTCGTTATACAACTTGAGCCATCTCTTGGCTGCAAACATTTTTACTGGTGTCCCTTGACTTTGGAATGCCCTCTCTATCACCATTCGCCAATCATCCACACTCTTCACTTCCAAGTATCTCAGTAACAGCATTCTCCTTCAGCACACTGAGAGTCATATCAAAATAATTCTGCACTTCTTTTACTGAAGCCTTGTACTTATGATCCTCCTCCTCCTACAGTCTCTGCATGTTGTCATGATTACTAATTCTATTGTAAGCTCATTGGGCTAGGGTCTCCTTCCCAGTGCATTATTCCCTTTGCTGCACTTACATACATACAAAGATACATTATACAGTTTAGCCTTGTCGTCGACTATATGACCGATTGCATAGGCAACCCCAGATTTAAAGGGATAGTAATGTTTCATAATAAAAGCAGCTCTAATTAATCATCATATTATTTGGACCTTGGAGAGTGTTATTTCAATTCTGTCAGAGTTGTAGTTCAAGACTAATTGAATGATAAAGTACCAGAAAGATAAATAAGACTCAGACACCAAATATGGTTTTAAAACTGGCCACAGCTTTGTTGAGTAATGACATCACATAAAAGGTCCTTGCCATGCAGACATTTTACCATTAACTTAAACATAAACATTTTGTCCAAAGATGGACCAACTTATCATTCAACTGTGTACCCCATTGGCTGGCAATGTGTAGCCCAATGGGTACGGCAACAATTAGCCCGCGGCTGCCACCTGGGCGAAACTTCACTTTTGAGGCATTGGCCTCCCCACTGGTTCTAAACAGATTAAGAACCTTCCCACTTTTTACCAATTTCTATGCCTGGCAAGGACATAACAGCCAGCTGTGACAATACACCTAACAACAAAAACAGGGAGGGGGGGTGTTTGTGCTTACCTCAGATGCGCCTGGCGAAAATAGCCACCAGCGCGCATCTGCTTCTATATATACACGGCGGTCACGTGACTGGCGCCATACTGCTTCTTTCTAAGACCTTCCCCCCAGACATGCCGCTCCTGCACTATGTGGCCGCACCACTCCGGAGCTGGTGCTTTAACATGTTTCTTATAATGCATCTTTATAATATTGATTGTGGCATTATCTATGCCACTTCTCACTTTAAAAAAAAAAAAATTGGTGGTGGTATTAATGTTCCCGTTAATTCCCTGGTAAAATGATGCAATACCACTATTGTATTTTTGGAGGAGAGAGAAAGAGAAAGACAGAAGCATGTATGTGCGTGCTTGTTTGTGTGTGTGGGGGATTAGTTATGAGGGAGAGAATTTACTAGAATAATTTTCTGAATGGAGAGCTTTATGTATTAAGTATGTTCTTGTTGTTATACAGAAGTGAAATGGCTGTAACTTTCAGGGTTATAATTTTATAGCTGCATAGTAATTGTGGGGGGTATCATGTATCTTTTTAGGTGTCCACCAAAAAAATTCCAGTAAGGCATTGCAGTTTTCACAGCTTGGGGTTGGACTTACATCTCAGACCACCCCAGGTAGGAGGCCAAAGAACAAAGTCAACGGCCATGTCTCCACTTCTCACATGATCCCTCCCCCCATCCCCGGTTGCCTGTCTCAGAAAATGATATAATTCTATAACATTCAGATACAGCTATAGCTCATAACTCCTTGGGTGCTTCACAATGGGGGTATGTAAACTGGAGAATACACTGAACACTTTAGTATGTAAACTAGGCATTGCAGCAATATGAATGGGTAATTTGATTGCCCTTGCCATACACACAGTGTAGCATGGTGGAATTGGTCAGAACAACAAATACACCCACCTCAGCTATGCACCATAAATAGTTGCCTACTCTGTCTAATGTAAAATCCAGTCATGTATGTAATATTCACAGATTAAGATCCTGAACTCAAAAATGAACACACTCACAGACTGTACTAAAAGTAAAACAATAAAAAAACACATGCAGTCTGCAAAGTAAGAAACGGCATACTGTTCGCTATGGGGAAGTTGGTTATCCTCAGAATTGCTTCACTTATGTCTTATGTATATGGCCCATTGCCTTGTCAAAGGAAAAAAAAACAGTTGGGAGATAGGAGCAGGATTTGTGATGATCCAAATGTCATTATGGCTAATCTACTGTTATTTACACAAATACGATATAAGAAGTGGAGGCAAACCAATTACAATGTGTGGGAGACCTTCTAACGTTCAATTAATTAAAATCTCCATATAAATCAATGGGGATTTTTAGTTTTCCCCCTATAGTGCAATTAGGTTGCCTTAGAACTCCTCCATATACATTCTTGATAAGGCCTCACTTTGAACATGGAGTACAGTCTTGGGCACCAGTTCTTAAAAGAGACATACTGGAAAAAGTGTAGAGACGTGCAACAAAACTGGTAAAGGGGTTGGAGTATCTGAGTTATAAAGAGAGAATAGCCAAATTGGGTATGTTTATTTTAGAGAAAAGCCGTCTGATGATACGAATAACATTTACAAATCAATTCAAGGTCAGTACAAAGAACTCTGTAAAGAACTATTTACTCAGAGGCCATCCATTAAGTCTAGAGGGAATGTACTTTCAACTAAAACAAAGGCAGTAAGTACAGTGAAGTTATAGAATTCTTTGCCTCGGAATGCTGTGTTTTGAGAAACTGTAGTTTCTTTCAGAAAAGTACTGGATACCTTTCTAGCTCAGAACATTACTGAGAATTATGACAGTTGGTTTCACAGCAGATAGGATGTTCATCCAGGAAAATATTCAACTTCCTTTTGGAGTTAGGAAGAATTTTTTTAAGCACTTGGAACTTAATTGGAAATGGTTTGAATGTGTTTTTTTGCCTTCTTTAGGATCAACAGGGGTGATATGTCCTGGGCTGAAATTAGGGTTGCCACCCAGCCGGTATTTTACCAGCAGGCTGGTAAAAAATTGGCTTCTGTCCAATGTTAAGTCTATGGAGGGAATGCCATGGGCGGTATTTTTTTGAAGAAAAGGTGGCAACCCTAGCTGAAATTGACTTTTTTTCAGCCTCATCAAATATGTTTGAACATACAGCCCATTGTGTAAAAAAGGATATTTTACAGACTAATCTCAGTGACAACTTAACTGAATATGTTCAAATTGATTACCACACCTTTATCTGTGTAACCCTGCAATTATTTGTAGCTGAAACCTTTTAATGCAAGAGTCATGTCTAATGCATTGCTCGCCAATGCACTGAACACACCTCTGGTGCTCAATGGGTTAACATCCAGCACATCATCAAATTAGCATTTGAACTACTCTAAATAATACATTCTTCTGTGCAACTATAATTGAATGTAAGCAGTAAGACAATTCTACAAGATTGTAATTCGTACACTCCCCCTCTACAAAAATAAATAATGAGGGCGTCACTCACGGAAGGAGGTTCTGAAAAATATTGGAGCATGTTGAATGATAATGTGCTAGCAGGCAAAAAAGCCAACGTTCTTTGCAACTGAGAAAATGCTGCATAGCAACTGAACACAGGATGCAGTGAAGCTTGCACCGTTTAAACTTCTGATGTCCGTTTTACCCAGATTTTCTCGATGAATTCAAACATACCAACTTAAGTGCATATTTTCAAACACTCAGCTGCCTTAATGGACACAGTCATAATCCACAAGTGTGCATCAACTGTAGGCCTATCTAGTAGAAACGATTTTATAAATCCAGCTTGGACCAAAGCACTTAAAATAAAAGAAATGTATCTGGCTCTGAAGCTGATGTTCAGAGGAACTGGAGAAAACCAAGTTAACAATAGGGGACAACTAAAAAAATCATAAAATTTTCACTGATTAAATGGGGTGTTTAACACCTTGAATGCTAGAAAGGTCACCAATACATTGCTTTACAAAGCATTAGAGACTTATCTAGAAGTAAGTGGGTTAAAATCCTCATTTAAAATTAGAGGGGATTTGGGGAATATTTATATCCCCCTTTTGCAGAGTTTGCTTACCCTAGAATGGTTGCCTTTATACAAGGATTAGTGGATTAATGCAGAAAGAAAAGAATGAGCAACTATGGAGCAAACAAACTGCACCACAGGGAGGGAAATTAAAATTCCCATTAAATTTGAATGGGATTTTTAACCCTTAGAGTGTCAGAGGGGTGCTCGTTGCATTGAAAAGCAATGCATTGCATACTCCTCTGGCATTTAAGGATTAAATATAATCAATGAGATTTTTTCGCCCCTTATGGTGCCAGAATTGTTATAGCTGGTTTGTTAACAATAAGGTATGAATTGCACAGGGTTGTAAAATACTTTTATCTTAACCCTTTAACTCTTTGAGTGCCAGAGTGATATGCGACGCATTGCAGAGCAATGCGTCGCATACCCCTCTGGCGCTCAAAGGGTTAAGGACTGAAGGGGTGTGCATGAATTGCTTTGCAATGCCTTGCAAACCCCCTCTGGTCCTTAAAAGATTAAACATATTTTATTATTGAATATATACTACTGTTTGCAGATAACACTTAAATGACATTAGCACAAAACTTAAGATATGTTTAATATTTTCTTTTTTATAATTAATAAAATAAATTACAGCAGGTGCACAGTTTGTGACGTCTCCTGTTGTTGGACTGCAATTCCCATCATCCTTAGCAATTTTCCATGATAAGGAACAGCAAGGGAAATTATTTCAAATCAGACACAGGTGTAAGATGAGTGGATAGACAATTCAATTACATCAGGGGTGGGCAACCCGTGGCTCTCAAGCTGCAGTTGAACTACAACTCAGAACATTTAGAAAATGATGGGAATCGTATTTCAACAGCTGAAACCCACATTGTGCTTTTCTTTGAAAAAAAGTAAGTAAAAGCCTTAGACAGGACATGCAGAAGGAACATGGCATCCATGTATTCAGGTCTGCTTTAAAGGGCTTAGCATTCTATATCTTTAAAGAGCACAATACTTTTTATGGAAAAAGTATCTGTTGTGGTGCTTTTCCTGCTGAGTAACACAAGGGTATCCCCACGGCTGGGAGATTTATTCCATTCAAAATATGGATACCTCTCGGGCACTCAAAGGGTTAAATCAAACTGTTGTCCAAAATACATTATTTTGCTTAGAATGCACTCTGTGGAAGAGCCTGAATCATAAAATATGGCTCGCCATAGGAAGGTGTAGGAAGAGCACCACCTGTGTCCAGAATAGAATATTGCAGTTAAATTAATGACAGTTTTAGTTGCATTAACTTTGAATGAAAAGTCTCCCTGTAACGGTACTGCCCATGTTTTACTTAGCAGAAAAAACATTACTGCATTTTTTTCATTAAAAAATACTGTTCCTTCAAGGATTGGTTACGCACACGTTTGATTCTGAAGGTAAAATTATTACCTATTTACAGCTTGAACTACACATTAAAGGGATAGTAATGTTTCATAATAAAAGCAGCTCTAATTAATCATCATAGTATTTGGACTTTGGAGAGAGTTATTTCAATTCTGTCAGAGTTGTAGTTCCAGAGTAATTCAATGACAAAGTATCCCCCTCCCGCCCCTTTTACTGATGTAACACTGTTCAGCCAGATCAGAAGGGAGGTGCCCAGGTAGACTGCAGAGAGGGACAATCTTCAATTAAGATAAGGGAAAAACCTGAAAAGCTTGTCAACGGGGGCAGGGCTTTCATTGTTCTCATAGGAAGAAGATTGTCCGCTTCTGTTATCTGTCTGGTCTATGGACTGCATTGCACATCTGAGAAGAGATGGCTTACACTAGGTAAAAGGGGCAGGAGGGGAAACTTTGCTTGTGAATATCTCTCAAACCATAAAGGTCTTCTTCATGTTTTTTTAATGCCTACAAACTAAAATAAAGTTTAAACAAAGTATTACTATCCCTTTAAAGGATTTAGAGGTGGATATAGTTATTCTATCATTCTATGCCACCTGGCTCAGTGGAGTAACATAGGAACTGGAATAACCTACTTGTAATACTTGAATAACACAGAAGTGATAGAGCTTTCACCCTCTGGAGGATTTCTCCACAGTAACATCCCACTGGGGCATGTGTATCAAAATAAGAGTTTGATAAATCAAAACAGTTGAGCCTTATGCACCAAAAAGATAAGCAATTCTGCGGCAAAACAACAGCACCATAGGGAAGAAGTAGAAAATGTTCCCTCTGAATTTTTCCTTGCACCATGATTCAAGAGATAACATTATCAGTCAGTCCAGGATACATGCTTAGATTGCCCTTACTGCACATTGTGCGTTTTATTTGTGCAAAATGCTTCCTGTGTGAGCAAGTGATGCTCTTTATGCAAAGTATCGCACTTGTTACCCTCCTCCCTGTCTCTGTAAGTCACCCATTACCCAGTTACACCTCAAGCTCCTTTTTGGCAGGAACCTATTTTATTATTTCTATGGCTTTGGCATTTAACTCTTTGAGTGCCAGATGAGTGCACAACCCATTGCTTTGTAATGCATTGCATACCCACTGGCATTCAAAGTGATGGTAATGGTCTTTAATGAACATATATGCTGGCCTTTTCCTGATGAACAAAAGAAGAGCAGCTCAGACCAGATAACAACATGCATTTCTTTTATTTAATGTCCCTGACACAATTTCCCCTTAGAAAACTATTGAGATAGAGCCACCTAGTGGTGATTATTTATTGGTTGAGTATTGCAAAAAATATTAGTAGAGTGGAGATTGTAGCCTTATTAGTCCAGTGATGCAGATGTAAGATAACAAACAAAATAAGTATCTTGTAATACCTTTTTTATTGGACTAACAGAATTTTGTATTGAGAAGCTTTCGGGAGAACCTCCCTTTCTCAAGTCTAAATGCTTTAGACTTGAGAAAGGGAGGTTCTCCCGAAAGCTTCTCAATCCAAAATTCTGTTAGTCCAATAAAAAAGGTATTACAAGATACTTATTTTGTTTGTTATCTTACATCTGCAAAAAATATTGAAATCCCTCTGCTCAATACCACAATATGCCCATAAACAAAAGAGGAAATATTTCCAAGAAGGTGCTTACAAGGTAGTCATTGACAAAAAACAACAACAAAACTAAATATCCCTGCAGCATCAGTATTCATCTGACATTTTCCTATAACACCTCCATAAAATTGCTACTGGAAAAATAACAATTTAAAGCAACTTTAATTCTATCAAAAATTAAAAAGCAAAGGATTAATTATTAAGAGACGGTGCTATCAAATCTGTAACCCATCTTAGTTTTGCTAGGGCATGTTTTTGGCGAGCAAAAATACTAGAAAGATAAATCATTTACCTAACATTTTCTCACTCAAATAACAAAATTAATTTCTCACAAAACAGAATAATTTCACTTGTTTGATTTTTGATTGCAGATTAAAGGGGGCACCAATACAGTCCTTTAAAGGATTATAACATTACCAGCCTTAACCTTGTAATTATTAACAAACATAAAAAAATGAAATTGTTTAATGCCTAAGGGAGAAAACAGATATTAGCTATTAAAGCATGTTAGATCAATAGCACAAAAAATGAATACAATTCTGCTGAAAAAGAATTTTAGCTTCTGATGCTCGTTTTTTCCAAATAGGTTGGTCAGAAAGGAAAAAGCTGACTGAATTCACGTCCTTTTATAGGGAGTAAGTCCAACCTACAGGGAATAGTTTCATATCAAATAATCCAATAAGCAAATAACCCTTCCTAAGGGGGGGGATAAAAAATGTCTCCTCACAAGCATTGGTTCATTGACATTACCAATCAAATATGACAGCGGAGGTGTGTTTATTTACAACTGTCAAAAGCAATAATCATATATTTCATAACAAATAAAACTAGAATTTTATTACTGTATATGAACAAACACCAAGAATATGCATTATGTTAACAATTACAGAACAACCATCACATAACATGAATAATCATAACTGATTACTACTAATTGATGTTGATGGCTTTGAGATCCCCACCCAAAGACTCTACTATCTAAGAAAAGGTCTAATAAGGATCTAGAGGCTCCCAAAGGAGGAATCATAGTATACTAACCAATAAGACCTGTTCAATAGCAGAGGTGTGTTTATTTCGATTTCAAAATAAGGCTTATAAATCAAAATGGAAACTTGAATAAAAAAGTTACAAAGGTTTCTGTCACTATAACTACACTTCTGAACCTAACAAACCTGTCTTAAATAACAAATGAACCTCAAAAGTTGAATAAACTCCATAGGTACATATTATTACTCCATGACCATTTCAACTCCCATTATCAAGGAAAGATTTAGATGTTATAACTCAGCAAAAAAAGTTCATATTAAAAGATGTTTTTTTTTTTTAAGAATTAAGGCATTCTTTTCTTACACTTATACAGTTAAGTTCGTTTCTTAATTATTGCCTTGTAAAGTCATGGTTCCCAGTAAGAAAATCCATCTATTTTCTCTATGCAGCAATTCTTTCTCTAAATCGCCACCACTAATACCTAAATGGATTTTTTGTAATCCCCATGCTTGCATTCCTTTGGCACTGGAATTATGATGATCCATAAAATGTTTTACTACTAAGGAGATTATTGTTTCTGAATTGTTAATATCTTGAGGTGCATTTTCAATATTTTGACATGTACTCTAGTTGTTAAAGGGATAGTAATACTTAAGTATTACTAATCCCTATAGTAAAGTCCTATTAAAAATAAACGTATTGCCCCCAGTCCCATCTCTCAAACCTTTATGGTTTGAGAGATGATCGCTCCTAAAGTTGCCCTCTCCCTCCCCCTTCCCCGTAGTCAGCGTTCTAGCTGACGGCAGGGAAGAAAGTTGTACGACTTTCAGGCAGCTCTGCAGCACAGCCGCAATCACGTTAATAAAAAAGAAAACTTTCACTGAAATTTTTTAATTAACGCAATCGCGGCTCTGCTGCAGAGCCGCCTGATGATCTATGACCGGATTTCCCTTCAGTCAGCTACAACGCTGACTTCGGGGAAGGGGGAGGGAGAGGGCAACTTTAGGAGCGATTATCTCTCAAACCATAAAAGTTTGAGAGATGACACTGGGGGCAATACATTTATTTTTAATAGGGCTTTACTATAGGGATTAGTAATACTTAAGTATTACTATCCCTTTAATTTACTGCTGCTTTCCCTACAGATTTTAAACCACAAGGATATTGTGTACAATAATTTACCCCAAATGTGTGACAGGTAACAAAATCTTTAATCTGATGTTTTGTTTTTTTACCTAATCTATCATTAACATCCTTCTTTACCAACATATTCTGGCATCCAACAAAATGCCCACAAGGGTGAGATCCTTTAACAGACAATTTTTTTTCTAAGTGAAATGAATATCTCTCAAGTTTGGTGCCCTTCTATACATTATATAGAGTGTCTCATACAAAACAGAGCTTAAATCCTCATTTGCCAGTAATATGTGCCAGTTATCATTGAGAGATCTCATAATAGCCTGCCGATGACAATTATATGTAGTTAGAAACCATTTTATAGTTGAGGAAGCTGCCTTCTATTTCTTGTTATATAGGAGAAAGGTCTAGATGTGTTGAATGCTCTTTTATAGGCTTTAATCACACTGTTCTTACTACATCCTCTATCTATAAATCTATCAAACAATTGTGTTTTTATTTTGAATGAATCAAGTTAAAGTAATTTCGTCTCAGTCTTAAACATTCTCCAGTTGGTCTGTTCTTTTTAAAATAACTGGGATGGTGACTACTAGAATGGAGTAGACTATGATTTACAGCCAATTTCTCAAAAAATCACATTCTAGAATATTATATCTTCAACTTTTTGTTGTAAGATCCAGAAAATTGACAGACTCTTTAACCCCTTAACGACCGGCGGTCCTGGGACATTTCCGTCCCATAGGGACCGCATAGGAGCACTTGGACGCGCCGGTACACGTGACCTGTCGCGTGTATTGGTGCGTCATTATGGGGCCTGATAGAGATCGCTCCGATCTTGGAGCGGTCAATTTCAGGCCCTAATTTTACTTACAGCGCTCCCGGTAGAGCGCTGTAAGTAAAAAGTACGTGACGTACTATGACCGTCATCGGTCCTTGAGTATTTCAAGGACCGTGACGGTCATAGTACGTCACATGTCGTTACGGGGTTAATTATCTCATCTGTTTATCTCAAGTTTCTATTATTGTTGTTCAATATTCCCATACATTCCTGAAACTGCTCTAGTTAGCCATTCCAATGAATAAACAAGTTGTTGATGTATCAATTCCAAATTAACATGTTTAAAGTAATCTTCTCTGCCAGTGAAATCACTCCAGTTAACAGGCAGAAAGCCTCATCATTGGAGGAAGCTGGATAGAGGGAGGTGAGCAGAGGCAGAGTGATGGACTGCGGTTACAGAGCAGGTAACCGCACTCTATCTGGAAGTAGGTGCAGGGCAGCTTTTATAACTTTTATAATTTCAACCAAATACAGCTTTAAAAAAATAAATTAATACACTTTTACTCATATTCGCTATATAAAATAACTATTCAGGCTAACTGGTATAGGGGTGATACATCCCCTTTAACAGCCACATATTATTGGCAGATAAGGATTTAAGAACTATTTTGGGTGAGACTATAGATATAATTTATATACACCAGATATAATTTATAGAAGGGCTCAACACTTAATGGGATAGTATTACTTCAAAATTACTATCCCTCATATTGTAGCCCTTAATAAACTGAGTTAAATGACACCAGCGGCATCTCTCAAAACTTTATGATTTAAGAGATAGCTGCTTTCAAAGTTTCCTCTCCCCTGTTGTCAGTGTTCTGCTGCCATCAGGGGAATCCGGTCCCGGGACAGGCGGAGGCTCTTAAACAGAGCAGATATCTTGTTATGGAAGGAAAAATGATTCATTGAAACAGTCTTGTACATGTGCTTGGTTACCAACAACACATAGAAGACTGTTTCAATGAATCATTTTTCCTTCCATAACGAGATATCGGCTCTGCTGAAGAGCCTCCTCTTGATTCAGAGACCGGATTCTCCTTCTGACAGCAGAACGCTGACAGCAGGGGAGAGGAAACTTTGAAAGCGGCCATAAAGGTTTGAGAGATGCCACTGGTGTAATTTAACTCAGTTTATTAAGGGCTCCAATATGAGGGATAGTAATTTTGAAGTAATACTACCCCTTTAAGAAAAAGTTTTGTCCCTAATAATTTCACAGAAAATAAGACAGTTTTCTATAACAGGATCTCACCCTTTTGGGCATTGTGCTGAATGTCAGAATATGCTTGTAATGAAAGAAATTGGATTCGGGAAAAAAACATCAGATTAGAGATTTCTTTACCTGTCAAACTTCTGGGGTAATTTATTGTATACAATATCCTTGTGATTTAAATTATGTAGGGAAAAGCAGTAAAAAAATTAACAACTAGAGTTAGAGAACATGTCAAAATATTGAAAATGCACCTCACTGTATTAACAATTCACAAACAATAATCTCCTCAGTAGTAAAACATTTTATGGATCATCATAATTCCAGTCCAAAGGAATGCAGGCATAGGGATTACAAAAAATCCATTTAGGTATTAGTGGTGGCGATTTAGAGAAAGAATTGCTGCGTAGAGAAAATAGATGGATTTTCTTACTGGGAACCATGACTCCACAAGGCATTAATGAAGAAATTAAGTTAACCATGTATTTGTAAGATATTAAAGTATTCATTCATAAAAATATATTTTAATATGAAAGTATTTTTTGCTAGGTTGTAATATGTACATCTTTCCTTGATATGGGACAGAAGTAGTCATAGAGCCATACCACGTATTTGTAATATACTGTATATATATATATGGGGTTGATTCTACTTTAGAGATGTATTCATTATATAAGCAATGCTTGTTAGGTTCAGAAGAGTAGTTATAGTGACAGGAACCTTTGTTGCTTTTTATTTATGTTTCTGTTTTGATTGATCAGCATTATTTTGAATTCAAAATAAACACACTTTTGCTATTAAACATTCTTTGGGGGAGATTCACTAAGCGGTGAAAAAAGAGGTGATAAAGTGGACTCTAGTTTATCACTTCTCCAATTCCTATGTTATTCTGTGAAGCCTATGCACTAAGATTTCTTCAACTCTGGAGATCTTAGGCTCTCTAGTATAACATAGGAATTGGAGAAGTGATAAACTGGAGAAGTCATCTCCTCTTTATCATTGCTTAGTGAATCTCCCCCCTTGTTGGCTAACACACTATGGCCCATATGGAGTTATTCTGGAGTAAATCAGCTGGCCCATAGGGGACAAAATAAAAATTCATATCTTCCCATGCACTTTAACCCCGGCTAACATTTTTTTATTTTTCAAAATGATTCCGGAGTCCCCGAAAGGCGTGCAGCCGCAGGGAGACCCGGACTTCCAGGACTTACCAGGTACGTCCTCTGTCACTAAGTGACAGTTTTTGTGGGACGTACCTGGTAAGTCAATTGTCGGGATGGGGTTAATAGAGGGTTTTAGCCTATCTAGCATTCAAAGAATTAAAAGCCCAGTTTAATTTAAAGGGATAGTAATACTTAATTTTATCTTTATTTTATTTTGTAGGCATTAAAAAAACATGAAGAACGATATAAGTCTTATCTCTCAAACCTTTATGGTTTATGAGATATTCACAAGCAAAGTTTCCCCTTCCCGCCCCTTTTTCCTAGTGTAAGCCATCTCTTCTCAGATGTGAATCTGGTTGTAAGACCAGGCAGATAACAGCAGGGGACAGTCATCTTTGTATGAAAACAATGAAAGCCCTTCCCCCCTTGACAAGATTTTCAGCTTTTTCCCCTTATCTTAATTGAAGATTGTCCCTCTCTGCAGTCTACCTGGGAACCTCCCTTCTGATCTGGCTGAACGGGGGGGATACTTTGCTTGTGAATATCTCTTAAACCATAAAGGTTTGAGAGATAAGACTTATATCGTTCTTCATGTTTTTTTAATGCCTACAAAATAAAATAAAGATAAAACGAAGTATTACTATCCCTTTAACAGGAATTTCTATTTGTCCCCATAGTGCAGTTGGCTAACTCCAGCAGTTTGCTTTTATAAATATGGGACAATGAATCAAGCAAGATTGTTTTCCTTACTTCTCCCCCTTACTTCTAGATCCTTATTGGACATTTCATTAGATAGTATGGGTGGGGATCTCATAGTGATCGATAACAATTTGTAATAATCAGTTTTATTTGATTGTTATGTGATGGCTGGTCTGCAATTGTTAACATAATGCATATTCTTGGTGTTTGTTGAGAGTATGTAATATGTCTCGGATCACTTTATTGATACACTTCAGTAATGGACTATCATGTCATAAGGGATCCAAGTCAAATTGGTAACTTATATGGGCGTGTTGAGGTGAACTTAGAGTTATATACAGTAATAGACCTCTAAGTTCATTAGTTCTTGTGCAATATGTATGCAGTAAAAAATAAACACACCTCTGCTGTCATGATATTTGATTGGCTATGTATCACGGTGCCCTTGCTCTCTTGTTGTTTTCTGTCAGTCTAATCCTGTGCTTTGCTGCCATTGGCTACCGTGTGCTTGTCCCGCCCAGTATAACCTTTATATACTGGGCTTTGGTACCCCTCTGGTGCCCTTTCGTGGTGTTCCTGTGCCAGTGCTTGTTTCTGCTCAGTGATTCCCAGTGTACCGACTTGGCCTGCCTGACTACTCTGCATCTTGTCTCCTGCTCCTGTGTACTGACCCGGATTGCCTGACTATTCTTCTGCGCCTGCTCCTGTGTACCGACCTGGCTTGGCTGACGTTCCTGCTCCGTGATCCGACCCAGCTTGGCTGACGTTCCTGCTCCGTGACTCGACCCGGCTTGGTTGGCGTTCCTGTGCTGTGTCGCCATGGCGACATTCTGATTGTCAGGCAATTGTGTCTCCATTTCCTCCTGCAGAGTACAAGTGGCCCAGTCCCGGTTACTGCTACGGCAGTGTGCCATTGGCCTTGTCCTCCGTTACTGCTCCTGCAGTGTACTAGTGGCCTAGTCTCCGTTATTGCCTCTGCAGAGTGCAAGTGTCTGCCTCCGTTACTGCTACGGCAGTGTGCCTTGGGCCTAGTCTCCGTTACTGTTTCTGCAGAGTGCAAGTGTCTGTCTCCGTTAATGCTACGGCAGTGAGCCACCGGTTTGCCTCCGTTACTGCTTCTGCAGAGTGCTAGTGTCTGTCTCCGTTACTGCTACGGCAGTGTGCCTTGGGCCTAGTCTCCGTTACTGTTTCTGCAGAGTGCAAGTGTCTGTCTCCGTTAATGCTACGGCAGTGAGCAACCGGTTTGCCTCCGTTACTGCTTCTGCAGAGTGCTAGTGTCTGCCTCCGTTACTGCTACGGCACTGTGACTTGGGCCTAGTCTCCGTTACTTCTTCTGCAGAGTGCACGTGTCTGCCTCTGTTACTGCTACGGCAGTGAGCCACCGGTTTGCCTCCGTTACTGCTTCTGCAGAGAGCTAGTGTCTGTCTCCATTACTGCTATGGCAGTGTGCCAGTGGTCTTGTCCCTGTTACTGCTCTGGCAGAGTGCAAGTGGTCTGGTCTCCGTTACTGCTACGGCAGTCAGGGCCGGATTTACATCTCAGGAGCCTGTAGGCACAGAAATCTAAAGCGCCCCCCCTATTGGCCATCTCCACTGGACACCTCCACAATGCTCCTAATGTCCACATTGCCCCCATCATCTCTTTATTGCCTTCACATTGCCCCATCAGCTCCATGCTACCCTCACATTGCCCTCCATCAGCTCCAAATTGCCCCCCATCAGCTCCAAATTGACCCCACCATCTCCATTTTGCCTCCCCATCAGCTCTAACTTGCCCCCATCAGCTCCATGCTACCCTCACATTGCCCTCCATCAGCTCCACATTGCCCCCACCATCTCTAAATTGCCCCCCCATCAGCTCCACATTGCCCCCACCATCTCCATGTTGCCTCCCCATCAGCTCCAACTTGCCTCCCATCAGCTCCATGCTACCCTCACATTGCCCTCCATCAGCTCCACATTGCTCCCACCATCTCCAAATTGCCCCCCCATCAGCTCCACATTGCCCCCACCATCTCCATGTTGCCTCCCCATCAGCTCCAACTTGCCCCCCATCAGCTCCATGCTACCCTCACATTGCCCTCCATCAGCTCCACATTGCCCCCACCATCTCCAAATTGCCCCCATCATCTCCAAATTGTGAAGCTCCCGCGCGGTCTCCTATTCAGGAATGCAGAGTGCTGGGAGATTATGTCATCTCCCAGCGCTCTGCATTCCTACAGAGCCGACGAGGGAGCTTCAGTGACTACAGGACTGACTGTACCAAAGGAGGCACAGACAACAGATCTCCTGCCAGGGAGGTGCAATGTGAGGGCGACATGGAGTGGGCGCCGGTGCAGCCAGTGCGGTGGCCGTTTTTTTTTTTTTTATCGTTTCAAAGAATAAAAAAAAAAAAGTATCCCATTTGCAGGCGCCCCTCAGTTGCGTGCGCCTGTAGGCAGGTGCCTACTTTGTCTTATGGCAAATCCGGCCCTGACGGCACTGCCTTATGTGACTCAATTCCCATTACTACCTTGGCAGTTCACGTTTGTTCTGCTAACCTGTTTCTGAGCGTCACTAATCCTTCAGCTGTCTATATGGAGAGAGCCCCATCACAGACTCTCTGCACATAGGACTGTTTACACTCAAAGAAGACCATTAACCCATGCAATACCTCGCTCCTGGGAATCCATTATATTCTGCCTGACCTGTGTCAGTATAGACTGTTGTGGACTTTATGTTTATGCTGGACCTGTGTAGGCATATGTATATGTAACCTGTCGTGTGTCTGTATTATTCAGCTTATATACTACAGGACCTGTGACGGTTATTTTATTACTGTGATTTCAATAAAACTGTGTTTTATCCTAAACCACTGTGTCTGTGTGTCAAACAAACCATTACAGTACGAAAGGGCCATGGCCTCAGACAGTAAAGGTGAGGAAAATACACAGAACATCCATTGGAGGATGGATGTACATGAGCAGTGTTTGGACCAGTTGGCACTGGCCATACAAACTATTTTTGAGTGCACAGTGCATCTCGATAAACCAGTTCAGAATCCGGTGGTCTCCCCAGTTTCGACACCAGAGAGTCAGTCCTTGGCAACTGTGGCCTCAGTTAAAGGGTTAACGGCTTCTGCTCCGTTACCACTCAGATACGATGGTGAACCCACCCTGTGCAGGGGGTTTATTAATCAATTGGAGATATTTCTGGAACTAACCTCTCATGCTTTTCCTAATGACCACAGTAAGGTTGGGTTCATGATATCACTATTGACGAGCAGAGCTTTGGCGTGGGCCAATACCTTGTGGGAAAATGCTAAACCTTGCACCAGGGACCAGGGAGTTTGTACGAACCTTCCGGAGAGTATTTGAAGTTCCTGGTAGAGTCGCCTCTGCTGCCAAAAGATTGATGGAGATACAACAGGGCAATCATACTGTGGTCGATTCCGTATATTGGCAGCAGAGGTAGGTTGGAACAACGGGGGCCTGGTGACAGCCTTTGCTCAAGGACTTGCTGACCACATTAAGGATGAAATGGCAGCTAGAGAAGTACCTAGTGATCTGGACGAATATATTGATTATGCCATTCATTGATTCTCGTATTCGTGAGAGATTTATGGCTAAAGACCGTAGGTTACAGCCTAGAAGCAGTGGGCATAACAGTTTTTTAACCCCACCCTCGCCTCCCATGCCTCCTGACCGTAAACAGGAATCCTGTGAACCTATGCAACTTGGGTTCACCAAACTAACTAAGGACGAACAGGCACACCGCAGGAGGCAGGGGTTATGTCTATACTGTGGCAAAGCTGGGCACCTATTACGTACATGTCCTGTACGTCCGGGAAACGAAAGCACCTAGGGTACCTTGGGGGACAGGCCCTAGGTGGTGTTCAGCAGTTCCTAGACCCGATCATGCAGAAACCCACGATCCAGGTGGTGTTTTCTTGGGCAGAACATTCAGTGGAGGTTCTGGCTCTGGTTGATTCCGGCGCGGCCTGTTACTTCATGGATAATTCATTTTCTGCGTTACATAAGATCCCGTTGGTCAGGAGGGAATCTCCCTTAGCCATTGAGGCCATTGATGGCAGACCTCTAGAAACAGCTCAGATAACTATGGAGACTATTCCAATTTCTATGACTATTGGGGCCCGCCACATAAAGGAACAACGATTTCAGATCATCCATTCTCCTCATCATGCGGTCATTCTGGGGTTTCCATGGTTACATCTGCACAATCCCCAGTTTGACTGGCAGAGTTGCGAGATCACATCTTGGTCCGAGTACTGTATGGAACATTGTGTGACTCATCCTGTTAAGATTTTGTGTACCTCTCCCTCCGTGCCAGCCGAATATCACCAATTCAGTGACGTTTTTAGTAAGGGAGAGGCTAGCACATTGCCCCAGCATAGGGCATACGATTGTGCCATTGATTTGCCCCCTAGGGGCCGCATGTATCCGCTGTCGTGCGAGGAGAATCGGGCCATGGAGGAATACATTGAGGACGCCCTTATTAGAGGGATTATTCAGAAGTCTACCTCACCTGCTGGTGCTGGGTTCTTTTTTGTGAAAAAGAAGAATGGAGAGTTAAGGCCTTGTATTGATTACCGGGGATTAAATAAACTTATGTCCAAGAATGCGTACCCCATACCACTCATTAATGAGCTATTTGACAGGTTAAAAGGTTCTTCCATTTTTACGAAATTAGACCTACGTGCTGCCTATAACCTGATCAGAATAAGAGCGGGGGATGAGTGGAAAACGGGATTTAATACCATATCAGGGCATTATGAATACCTAGTCATGCCATTTGGTCTTTGTAACGCACCTGCTGTATTTCAAGAATTTATTAACGATATCCTCCGTGATTTGCTACAGTCCTGTGTAGTAGTCTACCTCGATGACATACTCATACACTCAGCCAATCTGTCCCTACAAGGATGTCCCTACATCAAGGATGTGTCCGAGGTCTTGCTTCGTTTACGCAAGAATAAGCTATATTGAAAATGGAGAGGTGCGAGTTTCACAGGTCCAAAGTGCCTTTTTTGGGTTTCGTGATCTCTAAGGATGGTATTGCCATGTACCAGGAGAAACTCGCAGTAGTCTTGCATTGGCCACGACCCAAGGGGTTAAAAGCAATTCAGCGTTTTCTTGGGTTTACTAATTATTACAGGAAGTTTATCCATAACTTTTCTACCATTGTTAAACCTCTGTCTGACCTTGCACACAAGGATGCTAATCCTTCCCAATGGTCTGATGCTGCTGAGCATGGTTTTGAGACATTAAAATCCGCTTTTGCATCTGCCCCGGTACTGTCCCACCCTAACCCTTCCCTTCCATTCACTTTGGAGGTCGATGCCTCTGCAATAGGGGTTGGGGCAGTACTATCACAATGCCCAGTGGCTGGGGGTGCTCTGAGACCATGTGGGTTCTTCTCAAAAAAGCTGTCCAGTGCACAGAATCACTATGAAATTGGTGACAGAGAACTCCTGGCTATCATTCTCGCTCTAAAAGAATGGTGCCACCTGCTGGAAGGTACCAGAACTCCTGTATTAATTCTTACTGACCACAAAAACCTAACTTATCTCTCGGAGGCTAAAAGATTGTCTTCTCGTCAGGCCAGGTGGGCCCTGTTCCTATTTCGTTTTAACTTTGTAGTATCCTACTTGCCGGGCTCTAAGAATGTTAGGGCCAATGCCCTGTCTAGATAGTTTGGGCCAGAGATGGAGAAGGATGCGGTTCCCGTACCCATCATTCAGCCTGATCGCATCCTGGCCACCCTACGCACTAGTATCACTTCACCACTGGGGGAGGAGATTCTGGCTACCCAGGCTACGGCACCCCCAGAAACCCCAGTGGGTAAGTGCTTTGTGGATGAGCCATTTCGTACCCGTTTGCTCAAAACATACCACTCTTCTAATGCTGCTGGGCATATTGGGAGGGATCAACTAATATGGTCTCTCTCACAAGTTTTCTGGTGGCCTTCCCTACGGGGCGACTGCTCTGCATTTACCGCAGCATGTACCACCTGTGCCCGTGCCAAGACCCCTAGACACCTCCCAGTGGGCCTGCTCCAACCAGTGCCTAATGGTGAACGTCCTTGGTCCCATGTATCCATTGATTTCCTGGGAGAACTGCCAGTGTCTAGGGGTTACTCGTTCATTCTTATGGTGGTTGATAGATTCTCTAAAATGGCTAATTTTGTGCCTCTTCCTGGTCTCCCCTCTGCCCAGGAGTTGGCAGGTGTCTTCTCTAAAGAGGTGTTCTGGTTGCATGGGGTACCTAGAGTTCTGGCGTCCGACTGTGGAAGCCAATTTTTGTCTAGATTTTGGAGCGCATTCTGTAACCAGATGGGCATTCAACTGTCCTTTTCCTCTGCCTACCATCCCCAGACCAATGGTGCCGCTGAGTGTGCAAATCAGGGATTGGAACAGTTCCTGCTCTGTTTTGTCACCGATCATCATGATAATTGGGCAGACCTGTTGCCGTGGGCAGAGTTCGCCAGGAACTGTGCGGTTAATTAATCGTCTGGGAGCTCCCCGTTTCTCATCAACTACGGGTTCCAGCCATGCTTGCTCCCGGACTCATTCCAGTCGCAACAGATTCCAGCTCTGGATGAGCACATCGAGCAACTCTGCTCCACTTGGGCACAGGTTCAGAGGGCCCTCAGTCAGTCGTTCCAGCGTCACCAGCGCCACGCTAACCGTAGCTGGCTGCCAGCGGTCTCCTTCCAGGTTGGGGACAGGGTATGGCTCTCCTCCAGAAACCTTAATTTGCAAGTTCCGTCTAAAAAATTGGCTCCCCGGTTCATTGGTCCCTTCAGGGTGATCCGTAAAATTAACCCGGTGTCATATGCCTTGGAGCTCCCAGCATCTATGCACATCCACAATGTGTTCCATGTATCCTTACTGAAACCTCTGGTATGCAATCTCTACACTACCACTCCTGTGGTTCCCGGTCCTGTG
The DNA here is from genome assembly GCA_037306005.1 of Rhinophrynus dorsalis. NCBI lineage: Eukaryota > Metazoa > Chordata > Amphibia > Anura > Rhinophrynidae > Rhinophrynus > Rhinophrynus dorsalis. The sequence goes on from CM074722.1 coordinate 308,056,693, forward strand.
GAAGTTCAGGGCCAGGAAGAGTACGAGGTCCAAAGCATAATTGATTCACGCAGATTTAGAGGAAAATTGCAATATTTGGTCCATTGGAAGGGCTATGGCCCTGAGGAACGTTCCTGGGTTGATCAGAATGACCTTCATGCCCCTAGATTTCTGCACAATTTTCACTCTAAATATCCCCAGAAACCAGGTCCCTCTCCCAGAAGAGGGGGTCTTTGAGAGGGGGGTACTATCACTGTGCCCGTGCTCTCCCTTGTTGTTTTCTGTCAGTCTAATCCTGTGCTTTGCTGCCATTGGCTACCGTGTGTTTGTCCCGCCCAGTATGACCTTTATATACTGGGCTCTGGCACCCCTCCGGTGCCCTTTCGTGGTGTTCCTGTGCCAGTGCTTGTTTCTGCTCAGTGATTCCCAGTGTACAGACTTGGCCTGCCTGACTACTCTGCATCTTGTCTCCTGCTCCTGTGTACTGACCCAGATTGCCTGACTATTCTTCTGCGCCTGCTCCTGTGTACCGACCCAGCTTGGCTGACATTCCTGCTCCGTGAGCCGACCAGGCTTGGATAACGTTCCTGCTCCGTGATTCGACCCGGCTTGGTTGGCGTTCCTGCGCTGTGTCGCCTTGGCGACATTCTGATTGTCAGGCAATTGTGTATCCATTTCCTCCTGCAGAGTGGCCCAGTCCCGGTTACTACTACGGCAGTGTGCCATTATCCTTGTCCACCGTTACTGCTCCTGCAGTGTACTAGTGGCCTAGTCTGCTACTGCTACGGCAGTGCCTTATGTGACTCAATTCCCATTACTACCTTGGCAGTTCATGTTTGTTCTGCTAACCTGTTTCTGGGCGTTACTAATCCTTCAGCTGTCTATATGGAGAGAGCCCCATCACAGACCTCTCTGCACATGGGACTGTTTACACTCAAAGAAGACCATTAACCCATGCAATACCTCGCTCCTGGGAATCCATTATATTCTGCCTGACCTGTGTCAGTATAGACTGTTGTGGACTTTATGTTTATGCTGGACCTGTGTAGGCATATGTATATGTAACCTGTTGTGTGTCTGTATTATTCAGCTTATATACTACAGGACCTGTGACAGTTATTTTATTACTGTGATTTCAATAAAACTGTGTTTTATCCTAAACCACTGTGTCTGTGTGTCAAACAAACTGTTACACTATGTTAATGAATAATGCTTGTGAGTAGACTCTTTTACTCCTTCCTTATGTAGAGTTATTTGCTTGGTGGATTATTTGGTAGGAAACCATTCTCTGTGGGTTGAAATTGCTCCCTGTAAAAGGATGTGAACTCTGATGGCTTTTTCCTTTGGCTGTGACCAAACTGTTTAGGCAAAACGTGCGACAAATGCTTAAATTCTCTTTCAGCTGAATTGTATTTATTTATTTATTTTGCTAGTGATCTAATATGCTTTAACCCCTTAGCGACCCTTGACGTACCAGGACCGTCAAGGGTAAATGTGATCCAACGACCCTTGACGGTCCTGGTACGTCAAGGGTTAAACTCTCCCATCGCGGCCGCACGGAGCGATGGGAGAGCGCGGGCTGCTTGTTACTAAGTGTCCCGATACCGGGACACTTAGTAACAACCAGTAGAAAGTTTGTTGCAACATGCGATTCGCTTGATGAGCGAATCACATGTTGCAAATGCTGATTGACAGGGACAGTATTTGTAAATACTGTCCCTGTCATATATCTCTGTCTCCCTCCATCTTGCACACTGCTGAGGTGGAGAGAGACAGAGAGACTTCGTGTTAGAGTGTGTTCCAGTGTTCCTGAGTGAAAAACCTGCAAATAAACCTGAAAATTAACCCTTTGATCACTGTTTTACAGTGATCATCAAGTTTCCCCCCCATCTGATCACTTTTAGAGTGATCAATAAACTGCAGATCAGCGTCTGCTGATCTGTGGGATACCCCCCATCCCCCCTTGTAATTTTTTTTTTATTTTTTTTTTATTAAAAATTGATTTAAAATATAATTTAGGTAGTTTAGGTAGGTAGGTGGGTAGGTTTAGTGTAGACTTGTGTTAGGGAAAGGTTTAGGGACAGATCTAGGTTTAGGGAAAAAAAAAACAAAAAAAACCCCAAAAAAACCCAAAAAATAAAAAAAAAATTATTAAAAAAAAAATATATATATAATAAGTATAGTTTAGATAGGTAGTTTACTTGGGTTAGGTAGGTTCTAGATATACGTAGGTTAGGGTAAGTTTTAGGGTTAGAGATAGGTTTAGGGATAGCGTTAGAGTAAGAAAAAAAAAATTTAGTGGGCAAAATGCAGCGTAGTTATAGCGTTGAAGAGGCATATGCCTTTTTGGCATCTGACTCAGAGGCAACAGATACTGCGTCAGATTTTGAAATAGAGCAGTTTTCAGAAACTGAGAGCAGCTCTACTGACGACGCTGGGCCTTCTATCAAGAAAAGACGCACTGCCCCAAGAGCTGCCCTGGCAACTGCCCCAGCACCTGCCAAAAATCCTGCACCTGCCCCAGCACCTGCCACAAATCCTGCCACAAATCCTGCCACAAGATCTGCCAAAAATCCTGTCACAAGATCTGCCAAAAGGAATGCCCCAAGTGCTGCCCCAAGAGCTGCCCTGGCAATTGCCCCAGCACCTGCAAAAAGATCTGGCCAAAGAAATGCCCCAACACCAGCCACTCCTGATCATAATGAATGGGTATCCCCAATAAATTTTTGCCCACAAATACCAGAATTTACAGGCACCCCAGGGATTCAAATTGATGTTGAGGGATTTAACTATGATAATTTTTTTGATTTATTTTTGGGGGAAGACATTTTAGGGGAAATTGTGTCCCAAACCAACTTGTATGCAGCCCAGTATACTGCAGCTTTTGTAGTTAAGGAAGAAATATGGAAACCCATAGACCTCATAGAATTTAAGCAATTCTGGGCCTTAATAATGGCAATGGGTATAATAAAAAAGCCCAGTATCCGATCCTACTGGAGCAAAAACCCCGTATGTGATACCCCTATATTCCCCAAGACTATGACCAGGTCCAGATTTGAAATCATTTTGCACTTTATGCATTTTAACGATAATACCCTGTGCCCCCCAAAAGAACACCCCCAGTATGATAGACTATTAAAAATTCGTCCCCTAATAAGCCATTTACAGAAAAAGTTTGCCCAAGTGTATATGCCCCAAAAAGAAATTAGTGTAGATGAATCCCTAATGAAATACAAAGGCAGGTTAGGGTTCAAGTAGTACATCCCCTCAAAGCGATCCAAATTTGGTGTCAAATTTTATAAATTGTATGAAAGTGCCACAGGCTACACCCAGGCTTTTAGAATTTATGAGGGCAAGGACAGCAAACTTGATCCTCCTAGGTGCCCCGAATTTATGGGAACAAGTGGGAAAATAGTTTGGGATTTAATTTACCCCTTATTAAATAAAGGCTATCAATTATTTGTTGATAATTATTACACCAGCCCCCTTTTATTTAGGTCTCTGTTTTATTTTGACACCGTGGCCTGTGGCACTGTCAGACGCAATTGCAGGGAGTTTCCCAAAATACTCATAGATACCAAATTAAAAACTGGGACGTCATCATCTTTGTGCCAACAGGAGCTGCTGGCAGTGAAGTTTAGGGACAAAAAAGAGGTCTACATGCTGACCACAATGCATGAGGACAGATCTGTGGCAGTCACTGTTCGTGGCAGGACAGTGGTAATGAGAAAGCCAGTCTGCATCAGGGACTATAATAAAAACATGGGGGGAGTTGATCTGAGTGATCAACTAATGCAGCCATACCTCGCAATGAGGAAGTGTAGGGCATGGTATAAAAAAGTTGCCATCTATATGATGCAGACTGCTATACATAATTCCTTTTTACTTTTCAAGCTGGCAAACCCCAATCAAACATGTAGCTTTTTACAGTACCAGCTACAACTTATTTCCATATTTTTATTTCAAGGTGCGTCTGAAATAATTCCACCAAGACCCGGGTTAGTACATTTTATTTATAAAATCCCCCCAACTCCCCAAAAGAACAAACCACAGAAGCGCTGCAGGGTTTGCTACAGAAAGGGAATACGGACAGACACCACCACTTACTGTCCTGATTGCCCTTCCAAACCTGGCCTCTGCTTTGGTGACTGTTTCAAGGAATACCATTCAGGCACAATGCAGTAGTGCTGTAAAGGTTCTTTTATTATTTGGCCACTTTTTCCCCCTGAAATATCCTGTTTTTTATTTTTCAAAACACATCCCTCCTTAGATCTAACACTATCAAAATTTATCTCTGATAATGGAAACACACATGTTCCCTACTGGGCCTAGTAGCTCCCCCAAACCCTGACAAACCTATGCATATGGGGCATTGCCGTACTCCGACAATGTAACTCAACAGTAATGTAAAGCATTTAAAAAATCTGCAAATATCATCTGATTGAAATCCAGAGCAACACTAAAATAGAAATAGAAAACACTGCAGATTTTGGGAGGGATTGGTGATACAGTGGCAGCGAAAAAATTGATAAGATGCAAACAGAATGAAAGCCAGGGTCGTCTACTCTTCTACAAAATATACTTTTGGGGGTAAAATTAATTGCAGCATTGCCAAACAGACCGAAATGAGACAAGGCACCAGCTGTAAAAATGGCATGTCTGTAAAATGAAACTAACATGTTCCAACTGGGCCCAGTAGCTCCCCCAAAACCCCGACAAACCTATGTATATGGGGTATTGCCGTAATTAGATGAAGGAGCCGAACACTAATCAATGCAGTTTATAAAATCTTCACCTGTTCTGTGCTTGAAATTCACATCAACATTGAAGGCAAAGCGTGAAAAATGCTGAATTTTTTTACTTACGTCAAGTTTTCACAGGCTTGGTGGTAAAATGGCTGTTTGCAAGATTTGAAAACACACCTAAAATGAAAGCCTGGGGTATCTACTTTCAAGAAATATCCACTTTTGGGGGGAAATCTTAAAAAAGAGCAGTGTTACACAGCCCAAATGAGAAATGGCACCAGTAACGCAAGCTGTGAAGATTCAAAGTGTGAACCTGGAAACGCGCATGTTCCAATTTGGGACCCATAACTCCCACAAACCATGAGAAAGCTATGCATATGGGGTATTGCCGTACTCAGAAGAAGGAGCTGAACACTAATCAATGCAGTTTATATAATGTTCACCTGTTCTGTGCTTGAAATTCACATCAACAATGAAGGCAGAGTGTAAAAAACGCTGTTTTTTTACTTACGTCAAGTTTACGAGAAAGTGTTGGTAAAGTGGCTGTGTAAAAAATTTGAAAACACACCTAAAATGAAAGCTGGAGGTGTCTACTTTCCAAAAATATACACTTTTGGGGGGAAATCCTAAAGTGGAGCACTGGAACATAGCCCAAAATGAGTAATGGCACCAGTTAAGCAGGACTTGAAAATTCAATATTTGTTCAAAATTGGGCCCTGTAGCTCCCCCAAACCTTGAGAAACCTATGCATATGGGGTATTGCCGTACTCAGAAGAAGGAGCTGAACACTAAATAATGCATTTTTAAAAATCTTCACCTATCATGTGCTTGAAATTCACATCAACATTGAAGTGAAAGTGTGAAAAAAGCTGTTTTTTTAACTTACGTCAACATTTACGAGTGATTGGTGGTAAAATGGCTGCGTAAAAAATTTGAAAACACACCTAAAATGAAAGCTGGAGGTGTCTACTTTCCAAAAATATACACTTTTGGGGGGAAATCCTAAAGTGGAGCACTGGAACATAGCCCAAAATGAGTAATGGCACCAGTTAAGCAGGACTTGAAAATTCAATATTTGTTCAAAATTGGGCCCTGTAGCTCCCCCAAACCTTGAGAAACCTATGCATATGGGGTATTTCCGTACTCAGAAGAAGGAGCTGAACACTAAACAATGCATTTTTAAAAATCTTCACCTATCATGTGCTTGAAATTCACATCAACATTGAAGTGCAAGTGTGAAAAACGCTGTTTTTTTAACTTACGTCAAGATTTACGAGTGATTGGTGGTAAAATGGCTGCGTAAAAAATTTAAAAACATACATAAAATGAAAGCCTGGGGTGTCTACTTTCCAAAAATATATGCTTTTGGGGGGAAATCTTAGAGTGGATCACTGTTACACAGCCCCAAATGAGACATGGCACCAGTGATGCAAGCTGTGAAAATTCAAAGTGTGAAACTGGAAACGCGCATGTTCCAATTTGTGCCCCGTAGCTCTCCCAAACCTTGAGAAACCTATGCATATGGGGTATTGCCGTACTCAGAAGAAGGAGCTGAACACTAAACAATGCATTTTTAAAAATCTTCACCTATCATGTGCTTGAAATTCACATCAACATTGAAGTGAAAGTGTGAAAAACGCTGTTTTTTTAACTTACGTCAAGATTTACGAGCGATTGGTGGTAAAATGGCTGCGTAAAAAAATTGAAAACATACATAAAATGAAAGCCTGGGGTGTCTACTTTCCAAAAATATATACTTTTGGGGGGAAATCTTAGAGTGGAGCACTGTTACACAGCCCCAAATGAGACATGGCACCAGTGATGCAAGCTGTGAAAATTCAAAGTGTGAAACTGGAAACGCGCATGTTCCAATTTGGGCCCTGTAGCTCTCCCAAACCTTGAGAAACCTATGCATATGGGGTATTGCCGTACTCAGAAGAAGGAGCTGAACACTAAACAATGCATTTTTAAAAATCTTCACCTATCCTGTGCTTGACATTCACATCAACATTGAAGTGCAAGTGTGAAAAGTGCTGTTTTTTTAACTTACGTCAAGATTTACGAGCGATTGGTGGTAAAATGGCTGCGTAAAAAAATTGAAAACATACATAAAATGAAAGCCTGGGGTGTCTACTTTCCAAAAATATATACTTTTGGGGGGAAATCTTAGAGTGGAGCACTGTTACACAGCCCCAAATGAGACATGGCACCAGTGATGCAAGCTGTGAAAATTCAAAGTGTGAAACTGGAAACGCGCATGTTCCAATTTGGGCCCCGTAGCTCTCCCAAACCTTGAGAAACCTATGCATATGGGGTATTGCCGTACTCAGAAGAAGGAGCTAAACACTAAACAATGCATTTTTAAAAATCTTCACCTATCCTGTGCTTGAAATTCACATAAACATTGAAGTGCAAGTGTGAAAAGCGCTGTTTTTTTAACTTACGTCAAAATTTACGAGTGATTGGTGGTAAAATGGCTGCGTAAAAAATTTAAAAACATACATAAAATGAAAGCCTGGGGTGTCTACTTTCCAAAAATATATGCTTTTGGGGGGAAATCTTAGAGTGGAGCACTGTTACACAGCCCCAAATGAGACATGGCACCAGTGATGCAAGCTGTAAAAATTCAAAGTGTGAAACTGGAAACGCGCATGTTCCAATTTGTGCCCCGTAGCTCTCCCAAACCTTGAGAAACCTATGCATATGGGGTATTGCCGTACTCAGAAGAAGGAGCTGAACACTAAACAATGCATTTTTAAAAATCTTCACCTATCATGTGCTTGAAATTCACATCAACATTGAAGTGAAAGTGTGAAAAACGCTGTTTTTTTAACTTACGTCAAGATTTACGAGCGATTGGTGGTAAAATGGCTGCGTAAAAAAATTGAAAACATACATAAAATGAAAGCCTGGGGTGTCTACTTTCCAAAAATATATACTTTTGGGGGGAAATCTTAGAGTGGAGCACTGTTACACAGCCCCAAATGAGACATGGCACCAGTGATGCAAGCTGTGAAAATTCAAAGTGTGAAACTGGAAACGCGCATGTTCCAATTTGGGCCCTGTAGCTCTCCCAAACCTTGAGAAACCTATGCATATGGGGTATTGCCGTACTCAGAAGAAGGAGCTGAACACTAAACAATGCATTTTTAAAAATCTTCACCTATCCTGTGCTTGACATTCACATCAACATTGAAGTGCAAGTGTGAAAAGTGCTGTTTTTTTAACTTACGTCAAGATTTACGAGCGATTGGTGGTAAAATGGCTGCGTAAAAAAATTGAAAACATACATAAAATGAAAGCCTGGGGTGTCTACTTTCCAAAAATATATACTTTTGGGGGGAAATCTTAGAGTGGAGCACTGTTACACAGCCCCAAATGAGACATGGCACCAGTGATGCAAGCTGTGAAAATTCAAAGTGTGAAACTGGAAACGCGCATGTTCCAATTTGGGCCCCGTAGCTCTCCCAAACCTTGAGAAACCTATGCATATGGGGTATTGCCGTACTCAGAAGAAGGAGCTAAACACTAAACAATGCATTTTTAAAAATCTTCACCTATCCTGTGCTTGAAATTCACATAAACATTGAAGTGCAAGTGTGAAAAGCGCTGTTTTTTTAACTTACGTCAAGATTTACGAGTGATTGGTGGTAAAATGGCTGCGTAAAAAATTTAAAAACATACATAAAATGAAAGCCTGGGGTGTCTACTTTCCAAAAATATATGCTTTTGGGGGGAAATCTTAGAGTGGAGCACTGTTACACAGCCCCAAATGAGACATGGCACCAGTGATGCAAGCTGTGAAAATTCAAAGTGTGAAACTGGAAACGCGCATGTTCCAATTTGTGCCCCGTAGCTCTCCCAAACCTTGAGAAACCTATGCATATGGGGTATTGCCGTACTCAGAAGAAGGAGCTGAACACTAAACAATGCATTTTTAAAAATCTTCACCTATCATGTGCTTGAAATTCACATCAACATTGAAGTGAAAGTGTGAAAAACGCTGTTTTTTTAACTTACGTCAAGATTTACGAGCGATTGGTGGTAAAATGGCTGCGTAAAAAAATTGAAAACATACATAAAATGAAAGCCTGGGGTGTCTACTTTCCAAAAATATATACTTTTGGGGGGAAATCTTAGAGTGGAGCACTGTTACACAGCCCCAAATGAGACATGGCACCAGTGATGCAAGCTGTGAAAATTCAAAGTGTGAAACTGGAAACGCGCATGTTCCAATTTGGGCCCTGTAGCTCTCCCAAACCTTGAGAAACCTATGCATATGGGGTATTGCCGTACTCAGAAGAAGGAGCTGAACACTAAACAATGCATTTTTAAAAATCTTCACCTATCCTGTGCTTGAAATTCACATCAACATTGAAGTGCAAGTGTGAAAAGCGCTGTTTTTTTAACTTACGTCAAGATTTACGAGCGATTGGTGGTAAAATGGCTGCGTAAAAAAATTGAAAACATACATAAAATGAAAGCCTGGGGTGTCTACTTTCCAAAAATATATACTTTTGGGGGGAAATCTTAGAGTGGAGCACTGTTACACAGCCCCAAATGAGACATGGCACCAGTGATGCAAGCTGTGAAAATTCAAAGTGTGAAACTGGAAACGCGCATGTTCCAATTTGGGCCCCGTAGCTCTCCCAAACCTTGAGAAACCTATGCATATGGGGTATTGCCGTACTCAGAAGAAGGAGCTGAACACTAAACAATGCATTTTTAAAAATCTTCACCTATCCTGTGCTTGAAATTCACATAAACATTGAAGTGCAAGTGTGAAAAGCGCTGTTTTTTTAACTTACGTCAAGATTTACGAGCGATTGGTGGTAAAATGGCTGCGTAAAAAAATTGAAAACATACATAAAATGTAAGCCTGGGGTGTCTACTTTCCAAAAATATATACTTTTGGGGGGAAATCTTAGAGTGGAGCACTGTTACACAGCCCCAAATGAGACATGGCACCAGTGATGCAAGCTGTGAAAATTCAAAGTGTGAAACTGGAAACGCGCATGTTCCAATTTGTGCCCCGTAGCTCTCCCAAACCTTGAGAAATCTATGCATATGGGGTATTGCCGTACTCAGAAGAAGGAGCTGAACACTAAACAATGCATTTTTAAAAATCTTCACCTATCATGTGTTTGAAATTCACATCAACATTGAAGTGCAAGTGTGAAAAACGCTGTTTTTTTAACTTACGTCAAGATTTACGAGCGATTGGTGGTAAAATGGCTGCGTAAAAAAAATGAAAACATACATAAAATGAAAGCCTGGGGTGTCTACTTTCCAAAAATATATACTTTTGGGGGGAAATCTTAGAGTGGAGCACTGTTACACAGCCCCAAATGAGACATGGCACCAGTGATGCAAGCTGTGAAAATTCAAAGTGTGAAACTGGAAACGCGCCTGTTCCAATTTGGGCCCCGTACCTCTCCCAAACCTTGAGAAACCTATGCATATGGGGTATTGCCGTACTCAGAAGAAGGAGCTGAACACTAAACAATGCATTTTTAAAAATCTTCACCTATCATGTGCTTGAAATTCACATCAACATTGAAGTGCAAGTGTGAAAAACGCTGTTTTTTTAACTTACGTCAAGATTTACGAGCGATTGGTGGTAAAATGGCTGCGTAAAAAAAATGAAAACATACATAAAATGAAAGCCTGGGGTGTCTACTTTCCAAAAATATATACTTTTGGGGGGAAATCTTAGAGTGGAGCACTGTTACACAGCCCCAAATGAGACATGGCACCAGTGATGCAAGCTGTGAAAATTCAAAGTGTGAAACTGGAAACGCGCCTGTTCCAATTTGGGCCCCGTACCTCTCCCAAACCTTGAGAAACCTATGCATATGGGGTATTGCCGTACTCAGAAGAAGGAGCTGAACACTAAACAATGCATTTTTAAAAATCTTCACCTATCATGTGCTTGAAATTCACATCAACATTGAAGTGCAAGTGTGAAAAACGCTGTTTTTTTAACTTACGTCAAGATTTACGAGCGATTGGTGGTAAAATGGCTGCGTAAAAAAAATGAAAACATACATAAAATGAAAGCCTGGGGTGTCTACTTTCCAAAAATATATACTTTTGGGGGGAAATCTTAGAGTGGAGCACTGTTACACAGCCCCAAATGAGACATGGCACCAGTGATGCAAGCTGTGAAAATTCAAAGTGTGAAACTGGAAACGCGCATGTTCCAATTTGTGCCCCGTAGCTCTCCCAAACCTTGAGAAACCTATGCATATGTGGTATTGCCGTACTCAGAAGAAGGAGCTGAACACTAAACAATGCATTTTTAAAAATCTTCATCTATCATGTGCTTGATATCAACAGTAGTATTGAAATGTAAGTGTGAAAACTGCAAAAAAACAAAATATTACCACAATTTTGAAATTTTTTTCTGGAAAAATAGCTGCATGAAAAACTCCAAAATTCTCCTGATTATTTACTTTATGTTGTGTAGTTTTCAGAAACATATACCTTTGTAGGACATTTTTGGTTCTGGCACCGTCAGCTAAGCTATGATGCTCACATGCCAATTGTTGAGAAATTACAAGTTGGAAATAATGGCATCCATCTTGTAATATTTACCTTGTAAATGTGAGGAAGTGATTGAAATACTAGGCATATGGGGTATTCTTATATTCAGGAGAACCAAATGAATATATTTAGGGGTATTTTTTTGTCATAAACTAATTGTATGCAAATCCTGACACGAAATTTTTTTCCTCTTTTTTTCTATTTTAATCAAATTAAACAATGAGGTATTCATATAATTGTGGTATCAAAAGAAAGCCCTACTTGTGCTTAAAAAACAGTATATAATTTATGTGGGTGCACAAAAGGAATTAAAGAGAAAATATGGTTGAACAAAGACATAGTCAAAAAAGTCAAAATTGCTCCGGTCCTTAAGTCAAATCTAACTCAGATTTTCCCGGTCCTTAAGGGGTTAATAGCTCAGATTTGTTTTCCCCCTTAGGCATTATACAATTCCTGATTTGGATGCTTGACAATAATCACAAGGTTTTGTAGGGACTTGTATTGGTGACCCCATTTAAACTGTGATTAAAAGGGACTGGTATTGGTGACCCTATTTAACCTGTGAATAAAAATTAAATTATTGAAGTAATTCTGTTTTGTGAGAAATTCATTTTGTTGTTTGTGTGAGAAAAGTTGGTTAAATGCTACCTTTATCTTTCTAATATGTTTGCTTTCCTGCATTTCTTAGTATAGGAAGTGGCAAGCTGGTTTCATGCCCCAGCAACACTAATATAGGGAACAGATTTAATAGCATCTTCTATTAAAGTGGATCTGTCATCCTAAAACAATTCCCTCCCTAAGGCTTTATCCCTCCAAAACATACTTCCTTGTATAAATAATATGTTTAAAATTTCACCAACTATTGAAATGCCAACAATGTTGTTTGCTGTGAAGAATAGGGAGAGCGCTGCCATGTTGACGAAGCAAAGTTTGATTGGCAGCTCTCCCCCTCCCAGTGTGTGTGAATCTCTCCTAAATAGACCGACTTGCATATGCTCACGGAGGGTTGAGAGAGGGACTGGAAAACAAGGGGGAGGTAATTACAAGACGTGCGGTACAGCTTGTACCCCACCGAGGGACATTACGACGTACAAGGTAATTTTTTTAAAGTCTGATATCCTGAACACCATAACTTTATAAACTAAAAAAATACACATTTATACACACTGCTAATAGAAGAATGAATTAACTTAGACTTTGCAAGAGGTGAAAGTTCCAGTTTAATAATTCATCCTTTTCTTTTTTGCTTTTTTAAAATAAAAGTAAAGATTACATTTTTGCCACATTTTTTGGGAGGTATTATAGGAAACATGTTGGATGAGTGCTGATGCTCCAGGGATATCTGTTTTTCTTGGTGTACTGAATGAATTTTGATATAAAAAATATAAAATCTGGCAAATAGGAAGTACACAAAACTGACATGTAAAGGAAATCAAGAAGGAAATCAGAGGGTTCTGAAAGATGATAGACAGTAGCACAGTGAGTAATGCTCCTGTCACCCATTCCAGCAACGAGGTGTTCAAATCCTGACAGGAAGCTGCTTACACCCAGATAGATCATCTTTATGTGAGGGGAGAAGTTTGATATAAGGGTATTTCTGGTGAGTTTTCAAAAGAGAAGAGAGTTAAAATTTCTGGAAAAAGTAAGAGTTGTGAGAAAATTTTTAATCTTCTATAGATTACATACCACAAGTGAAAATTGCAATTTAATTTACAAAAAGCTAGTTTGAGATGTAATAACCTTTAAATGACACATATTGTGACAGCGCAAGTACAGGAAATAACATTTCTGCTCCTTTAGGATCTAGGGACTAGATTTAAAGGCAGCTGTTAAACCAGCCGCTATGTAAAAAAGGCACATCGGCTGCAAATAACACATGATTTACTCCGGATTTAAAAGTAAGTCTACAAGAATAGCTAATGAGCGTAGGCACAACAAAAACATTTAACACAAAAACATGTGTCTCACCTTTTTCAGCATCATCGTGCATCTCAAACATCCGTTAAAACACAACTTAAGTCAAAATGTAACATTACTGCTGGTGTTGTCTAGCAACCCTGATAGATGCACAAACAAAATTCAAACCTACAGCCAATCCCAAGGCCCCAAAGTAGCAAAAATGTTCAAATACATGTATATATATACTCAAAAATAACGGTCACAGCTTGTCTGTGTTTAAAGTTTTGGCGAGATAGATCACAGGACCCAGGAGCGGAGGATAGAGTTCAGAGCAAGGGAGAGAGGAGCTGACATTGGAGGTAGAAGAAGTTTTGATTTTGGAGTTTGGAGAGGAGAGATCTGCACTTAAATAAACACATATCACACTTTTGCACATATCACATACACCCTTACAAACACATACACATACATACACATAGTTTTTTTTTTTTTACACCTTACACGTTTTTTAAACTTTTTTTGACAGTGTGAATCTGTGAGTGAAAGAGTGTGACAGAGAGTGAGTAGGATCGAGTGTGTCTGTGAGGGCCTGTGGGAGTGCCTGGGTGTGAGTGGGTGAGTGATGGCGAGGAGGACAGGAGAGAGGGATGGGGAGAGTAGTGGAGGAGGAGGAAGGAGAGCAGGACTTCTCTGTTGAGAGTAGGGGTGGGAGAGGGAGATCCTGGGGAGCAGGTCCAGAAGAGCAGGCACACAGAGGACAGGGACAGAACCTGCAGTGGGACGAGGGGTACCTGCTGGGGACCACCATACAGGGGCAGCGCAGGCAGGGCAGTCTGGTTCGGACTCCTCGCATGCTGGAGCTGAAGAGGAGAGGATCAAGGATCATCGTTATACAGCGGAGTAGAACAGGGCCCTTGTGGAGGCTGTTCTGGAGAGGGAGACCATCCTGTTCCGGAGCGAGAGGGTCCCTGGCCTGGCTGCGAGGAGGAAGGCTGCCTGGAACCAAATCTGCAGCAGTGGCTATGCGGTGGCCAGCTGCAGACGGGACGTGCACTCCGTCAAAAAGAGATGGGGCGACTGCAAAAGGCAGGTCAGGAAGAAGATGGGGGATGCCACCCTGCATGTCCAAGGCACCGGAGGTGGTCCACCTGTTCCCATCACCTTCAGCGGATGGGAGGAGAGGCTGCGGCAGACCTTGTCACCCACGCTGAATGAGGGCGTCCCTGGAGGATTGGACACTGGGGGTGAGAGGAGCCTCCACACAACCGGTAAGTGCATCATCCCATAACTACACACCACATCAACCAACACAAGCTGCTCACTCAAACACAGTCACACCTCAACACATGCCCACCAGTCATCCACACAACTGCACCAACACAGCACCCTGAGGGTTCAAACAGGACACAATACAAGGACAAATGGCAAGGTTCAACCAGGCCCAAACTTGTCCAAATCCCGGTTCATCCCTCTTGTTGCTGTGCTGAACACACACACAATCCACACAAACCATGCTTTCAAACTGTTGTCTGTTAAACATCATTACTGTTCCTCCACAATGCCACCCATGTACCCACAGGGAAGTCAGCACATAACCCCTTGAGTGCTAGAGGGATCAATGCATCGCTCAAAAATGCTTTGGCAACCCCTCCGGTACTCAATAGGTTAACCAATAATAACAACACGAGTCAATAAGGTAACCATTACATGCTACACGGGGGACATTTACTAAGTGGTGAAAAAGGGATGATGATGAGAAATTAACCCTTGCAAGCCCTCACTTCACCAATCCCCATTTTAGTCTATGGAGACTATTCAATAACATGATTCAAGTTGCTAAGGTCCCATTGTGTAGACTCCATAGAAAACACTGGAAATGGGAAATGAGATCACTGGAGAAGTCAGCATCATCAAGTCTTCATCACCGCTTAATGAATCTCAAAAAGGATAGGTCACGTATCACAGTGCCACTGAGAATAAAGGTTGTACGTGCAACACACAGGCCTAAAATAATTCAACAGAATTAAAGGAGAAAAATGTAGGTCATGTGTTGTGTATGCAATCATTTACTCTTACTTGAAATGACATATATCTGACATTTGATTCCCACATAGATCCTCAGGAGTGCTGATGCCATGGATGTATGGTACAACAGCCACTATTTGCAGGATACACATGTGAACCAAATATGAACCATTGTACTTTGGCCACCAACAGGCCGTGAATGATGGATAGCTCTGATTGAGTATGGCTGCCTCACTCAGAAGGATGGATGGACTCATCCAGAAAAAAAACAGGCCTCAATCAAAGATATCCTTCAATACTGGCTTGATTGGTGCCCTTCAGGATTCAACTGGAACAGACCTCATGGACAGGATCCTGTCAAGTTCAGCAATCTCTGATTGCTAGGGTGGTACCCCATGCATCACAATGTAATGCATAGGATACCATCATGACAACCAGAGAGTGACATGTAAAATAATACAAAATCTTGCATTCTAAAGGATAAACTGATAACATAGGGATGAACAACACTTGATTCCCACTGCAGATCTGTTCAAAAATATATGTACACAAAGAGAAATGGTAAGATATGTATGTGGATATGTACCTTTCAAATGGGTACAAATATGTCCCAACAAGATGTGAACCCAGAGATCAGTTCAGTACATGTGATTGCCTTACTGGCCATATATGTGCACCCACCAGAAACTAACTGTTATTGATATCATCAAAATACACATACATAGTATATCCCACCTTACTTAGATGGTATATACGAGGTATGTTGTTATTTATGATAACAATAAAAGTTAGTTTGTGATCAGTGCACATATATAGCCAGTAAGGCAATCAAACGTACTGAACTGATCTCTGGGTTCATATCTTGTAAGGATATGTTTGTCCCCATATGAAAGGTACATATCCACATACATATCAGACCTTTTTACTTCCTGTGTACCTTCAACTGGATAGCAATAGTTAATTTCACCTTGATGTAATATTGTAGGCATTTCAAAAAGATGTGGATTGATGTTAGTCCTATCTCTCCAAGCCTCGTGGTTAGACAGATATTGCTGTATGTGACAGATGGAGATTTCAGTCATTTGACCACACGGAGGCTCTTCAGCAGAGCCAAAATAGCCCCATTTACAGATCAATAGTTAATTGGAATGGTCTACAAAGTGTGCCTGGTTTGCAAGCACACTTTGTGGACCATTCCAATGAAGTATTAATCTGTAAATGGTGCAGTCTTGGCTTCTACTGAAGAGTGTCCGTGTGGTCAAATGACTGACATCTCCATCTGTCACATAAAGCAACATCTTTCTAATCATGAGGCTTGGAGGGATAGGACTAACATCGATCCACATCTTTTTGCAATGACTACAATATAACATCAAGGTGATTTTAACCATTGCTATCCAGTTAAAGGGATAGTAATACTTCAAATGTGAAAATAAGATAATTTTGTAGGGTTTATCCCGGGACCAGAAGTCTACATGGTATGGTGTAGCAACAGTGCCACTGTAGTATTTCAAGCCACTGTGATATAGCACCTCAAAATTCAACTTTGACCTGTAATAACTTTTATATAAAACACCTTTCAGCAGTGGGAGTTCCCTTGCTTACTCAGGGGGATAAACCCAACAACATATACTTTTCTTTTCCACATTTTAAGTATTACTGTCCCTTTAATCCTATCATGACTATGTTTACTAATCACAACATCTCATTTCTCCACACAGCTTAAGGGCCTCCAGCACAGCAGAAGCCTGTGGAGTAGGCTACATCACCACCCAGTGAGGAATACACAGAGGAGGGGACCAGTCGGTGGTCACCACACCCACCATCCTCATCTCCTCCAACACAGTCTGCACCACCACCTTCTGCACCACCACAGGCTGTTCCACCACATGCTGTTCCACCACAGTCTGCACCACCACAGTCTGAACCAACACAGGCTGTTACACTGCAGGCTGCACCACCCCATTACAGTGGCTGGATGCAACAGGAGGAGAGGTGGATGTATCCAACCACCTCCACCAGCTACTACCCTCCAGCAGCACCACCACCACCACCAGGGAGGCAATGATTGCCAGGGACAGTGGCCACCACCCAATATGGGCCATATTCCACACAGATGGACCTACCCTCCTGGATGGCTCCCCAGCATGGCTCAAGGTATGATCCCAGGTGGGGGCCAAGCACCTACCAGTGGTCAAGGTCTGACCCTTGGCCACTGGACTACCAACACCTGGGCCTGATTGGGGAGCTCCAGTGACCTCTACGGAGGGAAGTCATCACTCCACCACCTCCACCAGCACAGACATCAGTGGGCAGCTCTACGTCACTTGATGTGGTGGGCATATACCCATCATCTGCAGCAGCCACTCCACCAGCTGCAGCAGCAGCTACAGCAGCAGCAGAGGACTCAGCAGCAGCATCCACAGCAGCAGAGGAATCAGCAGCAGAGGACTCACATGTAGAAGCAACCCCACCAGCAGAGTCACCAGGCACATCCACCTCCAGCATTGTGCACATCACAGGGATGGAGGCGGAGTGCATGGTGCTGCAGAGGAGGCTACTCTGGGCATGCCACAGTACAGATCAGAACATTTCCAGGAGCAGAAGGGAATCCAGGAGGAACACCTCAAGGATAGAGAATCATTTACATGCCCTGGAGTTGAGGGACCACAACCGCAGGAAGAACCTACGTATAGAGAGAGAGATGCATTCGACAGAGGGGTCCACTGCACCCACCACTCCCTCCAGTGTGACCCATGAAGCCATACATAGGGTGTAGAGGGTGACCAGGCAATCGGCCAGGGCATCCACCTCTGGCACCCAGATGAAGGCCCCCCCCCAAAAAAAAAACTGCCCAACTTGTCATGTTCCCCCTTAATAAAAAGAACATTGTGCTTTGGAATCCTGTCTGATGTGCTTTGTGTTTGGTGATAGCTTGGGTGGCAGAGTTGTCTCAAATTCATTGCCAAGCAATGCAGTGAACACAACTTCTGCCTAGGTAACATGTTTGTGGGATGTTTGTTACAAATCACATTAGTTGCTGTCAGTCAAGCCCTGGAGGATGCTGAACATGGGTTATGTGTTGTACCTTGGTTCTCCTGGGGATGTGCGTGATATCCTTGAGGTATCAATGTCAACGTGGAGAAGGGAATGGAAGATGGTTTTGGAATCCCCACCCACAATATGCCACGCCCATAGTATGCATGATGTTTGGGGCCATACTTCTGCCAGTGCAGTGCTGTGTCAATGATCCTGTGGCGTGAAACAGAACATCATGTGAGATGTGGTTGGTGTGTTGGCACCAATTCACAGGGCTGATGGAGGACTTGCATGAATTGTTTGAATGCCTGTGTTATATTCACAATTGAAGTGGTCCGTGATGAGCCTGTCTCTGATCTGCGCCCCTCTCAGGGTCTCCTCAACATGGCTGATGTCCATTGGCACTTCAGGTATGGGGGGGGGGGCTGGATATCCTCTACCAGCATGGTGTCCACTGCAATGTTGTGCAGTATTGCACATGCCATTATAATGTCACACACTTTTCCTGGAGTATACTGTAGTGCTCCCCCGAGTGGTCCAGACATCGGAACTTAAAGAGGCCAAAGGTCCACTAAGTGGCATTCCGAGTTCTGCCATGAGCCTGGTTGTATCTTTCCTGGGCATCTGTTTGGGGATTGGCGACAGGGGTGAGGAGCCATGATTTGCAGCCATAGTCAGCATCACCTGTGGAAAGTGAGTGACATGGTGTGACAGGGAGCACATGTTGTGTGAATTTTGTTTTCTGTGGTGGACGTAGTAGCTCTGAGTGAAGAGCATGGTGAGCAGTGTTGTGTGTACACCTGTGGATGTGGTGTGATTTAGTATTGTGAACTCACCCAGAAGCCACCCCCCTATATAAATTCCATTCTCTGTGGACTGAGGATTTTTGGAGAATGTATGAATCATGAGAGCTGCCAGGATATTTTGCACAGACATTCATAATCCTCATGTTGCTGTCACACACCATATGCATGTTCATGGAGTTGAAGTTCTTCCTGTTGATGAACAGATGGGGCTTTGATACGGACATGGGTGCAATCTATAGAACGCATGACCCTGGGCATGCCTCCCCTTGCATAAAAGCCCTGCTTCAGATGTATCCACTCCATGTCAGTGGTGGGGAAATGTATGTAGGTACTGGCCTTGCTTTTGAGGGCTGGCAAGACCTGGGCCAGCACTCTGGAGAATGTGGCCTGTGACATGCCAGATGCGTAACCCTCAGTGGACTGGAAGGCACCACTTGCCATGAAGTGTATGGCACACAGGAGTTTTTGCAGGCCATTGAGGGCATGGTTGTGGATAAAGATCAGATCCACCTGATCCCTGATGACCTCACACAAGGCATTAATGTTGTGTGGCCTCAACCTGTAGCGGTCAATCACTTAGTCATTGGTCATTGCAAAGAGAGTGACCCTTGGGCAGTATACCTTGGGCCTTGGTGGTCATCTATACATCCTCCTCTGCTGCAGGAGTCCCTGTGGCAGCTGGGGAGCATCCTGTTGCTGTGGAGCATCCTGTTGCTGCAGCTGTGCATCTGCAGGCAGGTGCTGTCCTCCAGGTGGTGATGGGCTCCTATGTGGCTGTTGAGCCAGAGCATCCTCACTCGCAACAGGTGAAGGCTGTTGATCAGTTGTGCCTGGGGCTTGCTGGTGTTCCCTAGCTTTCACCTTTGCACTCTGCAGTCTTCTCATCAATAAGTATCCCAACATACTTATTGTTCTCTCTCTATCTCTCTCTCCCTGAGTGGAAAACAAGCCACAAGTGAGTGTGGTGAGCTGTCCCTTTAAGTATGTGGTAGGGCGTTGTGTAGGTGTGGTGATGAGGTGAGTGATGACCAATGGGAAGGTGTTTGTTGTCCAGGTAAGTGTTTGCAGGTGTGTTTTAAAATCTGCTGTGTTCTGATTGCTGTCAGTTGCGAGTATGACGTTGAGTTCAGGCTGTGTCTCGATCGGATGGTGATGTTGCACAGGTGAGCTTGTTTCATATTGGCAGGTGTCTCCCATTGTACCGTACCATGTTGTGTTGTTTTTTTTAAGTCCTTGTCTCTGTGGTGTTGCTTGTTGTTGTGTGTGACAGTGATTTGTGGTGTCTCCCATATTTTTGTGTTAATTTGGCGTTGCACGGGTTAATTTTGCCATTTACATGCTTGTGCGGTAAGCATTTCATCTTAGCACACACTAGAATGAGGAGAATGTCCTGCTTTGCAAGGGTGAAATTACACCAAAACTGCTGCTTCCTCACTCTGCCCAGATCTACAGTAGCTCCCTGTATCTCCCTGGTTTACATTTAAACCCTGATACTCACCTAAGGAGCCCCTTACAGAGTCCATTAGAATGATGCTCATCCATTCACCACAGCACATATCTCCAAATACACCCCTAATCACCCCTTTAGCTCAATCTAAGATTTCTATGGACAAATCATTTTCCATAGAGTTTAATGCTGTGGTCAAGTGACAGCAGCCTAACTAGCCTTTCAAAGTGGAAAGGAATGCATGATCCTGCCTCCCCCATTGAAATGGATAGTCACAGAGTGTAAAAATAAAAAGGGACATCAGAGGAAAGCCATATCTGAATCCTCTATAAAAATGAAGAGGGGATAGTCAACTTTTCTCAATTAAGTTTAGACTGCAGATTGTGGGTCTTGTGGATAACCGCTCTATAGGTACTAGAAATTTGTGTTGGGAGAAAGGAAGTAGGTGGGGTGAGGAACAGGAAAGGCCATTCTGCTATTTCAATGCAAGGAATAAGAAGAAGAATAGGTCTTCCCAGGCTTAGCAACTCAAGGTTACTGAGCTTGGGGTAAAGGCCTATCTATTCTTCGCCCCCACAGCCCCTACAAAGGTCTCCCTTAACCTCTCTGATTCCAGTCAGCTTACAGCTGGATTGGCTGGGAATATGTTGCAATCAATGGATTCCAGCTAGCCCAGCAAAAGAAGGGGTTCAACTAGTTAAACATGAATCACTCATTGAATATAAGGACATTATAGCTTTAAATAAATGTAATTCATTGGGGGGTGGGTCCTGAACAAAGGAGAATGGAGATTGTTAAAAAAAAATAAAGTGGTGTTGGGAGATCAAAAAGCCTCTTTTTGTTAAAGAGGAACCTTCACCTTTAACAAATCCTGTCTCCTATTATTAGTGTAGGGTAATTGTTTCTAGATCGCAGGGTCCATAGTTTATGAGAAATTCACTGTCAAAATTAGATTTGTGTAGCCACAGGCTCTCCAGGGAGCGCATTCACACTTCCCTTCTTACTGGTGTGCATCACGAATATGAGGGGAAGTGTGAACGGGCTTCCTGGGAGAGCTGGGAGGGAGGAGAATTTGAGGACTGGGAAGTCCTGCGCTGCTGTTACCCTGTGCCGCATGATGAGGAAATGCATAGAAAAATCTAATTCTGACAATGAACTTATCATAAACTAAAATAAAAATTCCCCCTGCGATCTAGAAACAATTCCACTAATAATAGGAGACAGGGTTTGTTAAAGGTGAAAGTACAGCTTTATGGTGAGTATTATACATCCTGCTTTGCAAGGGTGAAATGACTCCGAAATACATTAACCCTTTGAGTGCCATATGCCACTCAAATGGTTAATATGGGGCACATTTACCCCATATTAAGGCATTACAAGTAAAACCCAACAAAAAAATAAAGCAAACAACATGATTGGCCCAAGCAGGATGGGGGGCGGGGCACTTTTATTTATTATTGTTTTCCAGTGAAGTAGGTGGATGGGAATTTCTAGAACTTTTTTTATTGTATGTGAATGATGTAGAGGAACCAAGCATCTCTGACCCCCAACATCAAGGCGAGTATACGTTTTTATACATACATTTATACATCTATCATTGCTGGTTTGGGACAGACCCCATTTTTTTTACATTCTTGTACTAATGACAATAATATGAGGGGACAGCACCCCTTATTACTTCTCATTTTACACTATCCATCCATTGTCACTGTGGATATTTGTGGCTGCCATGGCAACAAATGGTGTTAATCATGTTTTTGGATGGGAGGTTGGAATGTTTTGTTTTTGTAACTACTATGGTTAACCCCTCTGTTGAAGCAAAAATGTTGCCATCCAGCAGTGGCAGGGTTAGCTATTCCTGTGGTTTGAGTGGCCTTTTTCCCTTGGGCTTCTCAGCCTTGCCTTATAGTCATTTGGGGACATTTGTTGGAAAAAATGCAGTTTAGTATTCCGACTCCTTTTCAAAATGTGTGATTACAGAATTGAGCAGCTGTCAGTCTCTGCTGAAACTAAAAATATCCATTTAGCAAATATTTCTGTCTGTAATGGAATCTCAGCCTAAGGATACTCAACACAGTAAACATTTTAAATGTTACTGTAATTCCATAAAATTCCAGAAGATGGAGCACTTTAACCATAAATTGAGAAAAAAAAAAACACTACTGGTTAAGAGGACTGAAGGGTGAACATTCCAACACAAAAAAGAACTTTGTTTTCTGACAAAGAATTAATTTGACTAATATTTATACCAAGATAAATTCATTAAGACATAGAACAATCATTCATATAAACGTGTCAAGTAATGGCAGAGTGTAAGCATTTTTAAATTAACTACTTGAATGATGATGACATCTCCAACACATTGATTTTTAAAGCATTGGAGAGATCTCTAACATCAAATGGGTTAACCCTTTGGGTGCCAGAGAAGTAGCCAACGCATTGTGTTGCAATGCGTTAGATACCTCTCTGGCACACAAAGGCCCTGAACTATAATATGTGGTTGTATGAAATTAAAAGCAAATAGGAGGAATAGTTTAAAACCTACATTTAATTTAAAAAATGTACAAAACAGTGAATCTTATCCTTTGTGTGTATTTTTGAATGACAGGGAATATGCTTAGAAATGACTATGAATAAATATATTTCCTTGTGTATTAAAGTGGAACTATCACCCTAAATAAAGCCCACCCCCAATAATTAGTCATATATCAATAATCTTAGAAACAGTAAAATTATCCAGCATAAGTACCTCGTTATTAAGAAATCCTACTTCTAGACTGATGGCCAGGCTTCTTGCCTTAGAGGCATCCTCGCTCCTGCGCCGTCAGTTCCTTCCTGTTACCTTAAGGTACCATGAAGGAGACCAGAAACAGTGCAGGTGTGCTTATGTCTCTAAGCCAAGATGTCTGCGCTGATGCCTGGCCGCCAGTCTCAGAAGAAGTAGGATTTCTTAATAACACTGTACTTATGCTCGATAACAGCACTATTTCTAAGCCTATCGCTAGATGCCTAATTATTGGGGGTGGGGGGGGCTTTATTTATGGTGATAGTTCCACTTTAAGATATGCTCCTTCATAAGTTGCCCAGATACCGACTACTTCAATGTGAATCAACCTTGGGATGTCCCTCTGGGACCCTAATTTAACCCTCCGTTAACCCTGAAACCTTAGTTATCTTAGTTATCCCTTAACCCTTTGAGTGTCAGAGGGGTACGCAATGCAATGCAAAGTAAAGCAATGTGTTGCATACCCCCCTCTGGCCCTCAAAGGGTTAACTTATTTAACCATAAAACCCTACCTAGGCATTGTTAGGATAGGTACTATTCTTGTATTACTTTAACCCTTTAAGGACCAGAGGAGTGCAAAATGCATTGCAGAGCAATGTGGTACACACTACCTCTGGTCTTTTAAAGGGTCAAAAACTTTTGTATGCAAAGGTAAATTTACAGTGTACTGATCGTACTAATGTTGTGCTTTCAAATGTACACAAGATAGATGAATAAGAGGCTTACCATCTTCCGGTGCACTGGCCACAGAGTGTAACTAAAACTTCACATTTATATTAATTTAACCCTTTGAGTGCCAGAGGGGTATGCAACGCATCCCTGTATATGCTCTCTGAAATTCATTTTGCCTGGAAAAGCTCCTTGCAGTACAGAAAGAGATTTCATAAACCTCACTCCAAAGACATCTTAATGTCAAATGACGTGCCAGGAGCCTCACGCCGTTAAGGACCGGTGACAAACCTGGCACGTCATGGAATTCTGGCTGCACACTGTTCTGCCATCACAGAATTCAATGCAACTAAAAAAAAAGTGCAGTGGTCCTTAAAGGCCTCCTACCCCAAAATCGGGCAGTTGTTAAGGGGTTAACCCCTTAAGGACGGCCAATCTGTCATGCGGCCTTCACTTAAGGACCACAGACCATTTTTTTCCCTCCGCATCTGGTTCAGGGCTCCTTGAACAGTGTGCAGCCTCACGGGGGGTGTCCTGAATTTCATAACAGTCCTGGCACGTCACGGGTCCTTAAAGGGATAGTAATACTTCATTTTAACTTTATTTTATTTTGTAGGCATTAAAAAAATATGAAGAATGATATGTCTTATCTCTCAAACCTTTATGGTTTAAGAGATATTCACAAGCAAAGTGTCCCCCTCCCGCCCCTTTTACTGATGTAACACTTCTCAGCCAGGGCAGAAGGGAGCTGCCCAGGTAGACTGCAGAGAGGGACAATCTTCAATTAAGATAAGGGAAAAAGCTGAAAAGCTTGTCAAGGGGGGCAGGGATTTCATTGTTTTCATAGGAATAAGAGTGTCCCCTTCTGTTATCTGTCTGGTCTATGGACTGCATTCCACATCTGAGAAGAGATTGTTTACACTAGGTAAAAGGGGCGGGAGGGGGAAATTTTGCTTGTGAATATCTCATAAACCATAAAGGTTTGAGCGATAAGACTTATATCATTTTTCATGTTTTTTTAATGCCTACAAAATAAAATAAAGTTAAAACAAAGTATTACTATCCCTTTAACACAAATCTACCCATGACGTAGATCAGTCAACCTTCCTAAACTTTTGCACATTACTGTATATACATACACACACACATATTATCTCTTTCTTCTATCTATCTATCTGTCGGTCTATCTATCTATCTATCTATCTATCTATCTATCTATCTATCTATAACCCAGTACAGAAAAAAACTCCAAAAAGTTAAAAAAATCAACAAAAAAGTTACATTAACAAATTAATACTTATTTAACTATCTTAGGAAAAATAAAGGCAAAGTGAATTAGTGCATAAAATCTTTAAAGGGACACTAATGTCCCATAAAAATGTTCTTGTTTTGTAGCATTTAAAAACATAAATTATATGGCACAAATCCTATCTCTGAAACCTTTATGGTATGATAGATATTTGCATGTAAAGTTCCCCCCTCCCTCCCCTTCACCTGACGTATAGCTGACAGCAGGAGATCCCAGCCCTGGGACCAGCCAGTGGCTCTTCAGCAGAGCAGAAATTGCGACATTGGAAGATAATTACTTCATTGGAAAGGTCTACAAAGTGTGCCTTGTTTGCAAGCACACTTTGTAGACCATTCCAATGAAGTAATTCTTTTCCAATATTGCTAATGCGGCTCTGCTGAAGAGCCTCCTCGTGTCGGCTGACATGGATCTCCTGTTGTCAGCTTTACAGCTGACATCGGGAGAAGGGGAACTTTACATGCAAATATCTCTCAAATCATAAAGGTTTGAGAGATATGATTTGTGCCATATAGTTTATTTTTTTAAATGCTACAAAACAAGACATTTTTTTTTATGGGACATTACTGTCCCTTTAAAAGTAGTAAGTGAAACAATTACCATATGCAAAGTATCCACACTATTTACATATGGGCCATGGGGCAGAACTGAACACTCCACCAGTATACATATGGGAATGTAACTTGTTAATTTAATAATTTCAGGTGTTTTACATTTCAAATATATATTGGTAGGTTATTACATGGCAAAGCAATGCATTGGAGTCCTATCTGGCATTTAGAGCGTGAACAATTTTCATTGATCTAAATGGGGCTTTTAATCCTTTGATACTGGTCTGCAGGGCACTTAAAAAAGTTTTTCCTCTATAGAGGGTTTCACACTGCCTTCCTATGGGCCACATGCAGCCTGGGGGCCACATGTACTGGGCCCACAGGCTATGTGTCTGACATGACATCTAGAAAATGAATAAAGCACAAGTAGATTGATGTACATTGCTTTATAGACTAAATCAAAAATTTCACATCTTCAGTTATACTTTTTCCAAAATCTTTACCTCACTTATAATAAGCAGGATAAAATAGTTTAGTCTTAGACTTTTTTTTGTCCTAAAATATCACTGTTCAGCTGATGGCCTGGAATAACATCTATTTTGTAAAGAGTATTTTTCTGCTTCATTGCCAAAGGCTAAGATTGACTGTGAACAAGAAAACTAAAAAGGCAGGAAATGTATCTAAAGATGCAAAATATTATCTGGTGTCTAACTTACACTATCATCAAAAAAGATGACTTCAATTAAGGCCTCATCCAAAATACTTATAGCAAAACAAATGACACTATGTCACAGTTTAAACATACTTTGTTCCTTTTTCATCTTTGAGCTCGCTTGCAGGATTTTTGTAGCAATCATAAAACATTATAGGTTTATGGTCATCATAGATCATTTTATACATCTAAGTGCTATTTGAAAGCCCGTAGACATATACTTGTGTCTTTACATAAGCCTATTTGTCAGCCTACAAAAAAGGTACTTGATTTAAGATGGCTGAAGTGCCATTATTACATTTTATTGCAAGCCTCACAGCTTTTCTAAATATTAGAGAAGAAATGCATATATCTTACTTGCCAATTAATCTGAATTTCATATTTTGCCACAAATTCATACATATATTATATTCCCAGCTAGAAGTTAGAGAAATTAATTGCAAGGATATCTAGGTGCCCTAGCTCAACCCATAGCCATACCATCACTCCTGATATGACCCTACCTAGAGGCACATGAACTTTTGTCCTATACCCAAAATACTTTCAATTATAACATACAAACAACTATAAAAACTCTTACATTGCAAAGCCAGTACTGGGGGTATATAAAGTAATTAGTAAACTTTACAAGCTAGAATATAAATGTATGTGCATGTGTGTGTGCAGGGTGTAACAGACAGAAGGGAGACAGATTTTAGATTTTAGGGAAACAGAGACAGTGGGGAGATATGGAAGGGCCAGTACCAATGTGGAAAAACAGACAATGTTGGAAGAAGGCAGTGGAAAAATGAGGGGTAATTGGAGAGACAGTGAGAAGATGAAGTAGGGACAGACATTGTGTGTTACTGTATAGATAGTAATGGAGGGGGGAACAGGCACTGATATAGTTGAGGTGGACACAAAACAATGGTGGAAGGGAAACAGATGGTGAGATGAAGGAAGTAAACAGTGGGGAAAGATGGGGGGAACAATGAGGAAGGAGAAGAAGGAAACCAAAGTAGTGGTACATTGTAGAAACAAAGTGGAGGGAGCTGGTTGTTACACTGTTTCAGCCTTACCTGTTCAGATGGTGCTCTGTCTATTTCTCACTCCATTAGCTCTCCTGCATTTAAGCTTGCCCGTCGCTCAGTAGCATTGCCTGTTCTTTGAGCTTCCTGTTTCATGAGAGTTTGTGCTTGTTATTCTACTACCTGATATGACCCAGCTTGCCTTTGACTATGTCCTGTCCATGGTTCCTTGGCACCTTGAATTGTGCTGTAATCCTGCTACCTGATATGACCCTGCTTGCTTTTGACTTTGTTCTATCTCATCCTTCAGTACTGCTTCTCAGATTCCTACCTGGTATTGACCTCGGCTATGACTAACCATGCTTTCTCTCTACCTCCATGGCCTACAGCTCTACAACATTCCAATTCCCATGTTTTATCTGTTTGCTTCCTGTAGTCACCTCCTACCAACTTCCTACTTCCTCCCTCTGAACTGCTCCTCCTAAATACTTCACGTAAGTCTTATTCTAGGCAAAGGGAAATTAGGCTTGTGTGGATGAGGACTTCTTGTCCAGACTGATAATTAAAATCAGTATACTGTAAGAACCGGAGAAATCCAGAAGAGGAGGGTGAGAAGGGATGGGGTTGGTTAACAAGAGTAGAACATCATCAGCAAATCCAGTGACTTTATATTCAGAACCCGCTAGGTTGATGCTTTGTATTTCATGGTGGGCTTTCAGTGCTACTAAGAGTGACTCTAAAACAAGAACAAACAAAAAGTGGGTACAGGGGGCAGCCCTGGTTAGTCCTGTTAGTTATTGGGAATGAGCGTGAGAGAATGCCACTGAATATAACTTTCACTGAGAATTTAGAGTAGAGGACTGATATTTTGTGTATGAACCTGGTGCCAAAACCCGGGTTCTCCAAGACCCCAAATAGGAATGACTCTTTTAGAGCTTGATCCAAATGTTGAAGATGGGTGTTTTTTTTGCCTACGGCATTTTTTCCAGCACATTAAGCTATTCAAATGCCTGTGCTGTGAAAAAATACAGGCAAAAAAAAAGCTGTCGTGTGATATAGTTAATAAGAAAATATTGAAAACACAGTAAATATTAATTCAAATGTCTGCATTAGCCATGAAATCCCAATAAAGGACTCAAGTTATCGCAGGAAAGTTAAGACCCACTCTTTTATTGACTTGAGTCCCTTATCTGCTCTTTAAACAGCCAGAAACTTGAATGAAAAAAAAAGTGAAAAGAAAAAGTCCTCAGTGGATGTATTGATATGGGGCTCTAAGCCCCATATCAATACATCCAAAGTATGAAAAATGTGTCAGACATTAGTAGAATTAACTATATGAGTGCCAGTGGGGTATAATTACCCCACCAGCATTCATAGGGGTTAACCCGACTAAGTTAAAAAAAAATCAGATTAAAAGTAACACCATTAATCCCAATGTCCAGAGGAGTCCTCAGCTTACTGGTCATCTTCTGTCCTTCCCTTCAGTCTTCTATCTTCTTTCTTCTCTTCCTTCTTTCTTCTGGCTGCAAAAAAACCCATAAATATTAATACAAAGCATTAACAATGACATAGTTTAACCCTTTGAGTGGCAGAGGGGTACACAATGCATTGCAAAGCAAGGGTTAAAACATAATTGTGCCATAATTGTGTTATGAATATGCCTCCATTTAATGCCCAAATATGTAGAAATGCCATGAAGAAATACTATAAATATAGGCCATGAAGAAATGTCATGAATAAATGCCAAGTATATGTACTTAGCTTAAATCTTCATGTCTGCGTCGCTTGGTGAGGCCGCGGAGGTGGCGGCGGTGGATACACTGATGAGCTGCATGGGTCCTCTTCAGTTCTGAATGAGCTGATGCCCGTAGCACACTGAGGGAAGTGAGCCTGCCTTTATATATGGTCAGGCTCACTTCCATATCACTCACAGCCAGTGGCTGGGATGTTCTTACTCACATCCCAGCCAATCAGGTTTAAATAAAAGTCGCTCAAATTTGATTGGCTGGTATGTCAGGCATCGATCGTTAGCTTTTTACCGTTAAATTCCAAATACTGCCGTTATTTAGCAGCGTTTTGGGAACTTAACACATAAAATGGATGTTTGGCCACAAGACCATTTTTGTGGCCTAAGGTCTGTTGTGCTTTTAGCTGGTAGGACATTTGAATAACGACCAAGACATTTTCTTTTTGTTGGTCGGTATCCATTTTGCCCTACTGGTTTTTTTTAGACTAACATTTGGATTGAGCCCTTAATCCCTTAAAGGCAAGATATATCCCCAATGCATTGCTCTTCAATATGTTAGTGACCTTTCCATACCTCCCAATATTTCAAATGGCCTTAGAAGGAAATGTTTGTTTTAGGGGGTGTTTCTGGGGGTCTGGCTGGTGTGCAGGGCATTACTGATAATTTTTAATTTATGACCTATTGAGACCTCTTTGTGTAATTGAATAAATGATTTAGAGCAAGATACAGTACTTTATTTACATAGACTAATTTATAAACACATACTGTAAGTTTAAACAAACATCAATGTGAGTTTTATTGCTGTGGAGCAATGGAATACACACACCGCACAGAATGATCTCCTAAAAATGAAAAATGGCAAAGCAGCTGGAATTCATAAAATCACCACTTGAAATGTTGAAAGCTGGAGGTCAACCCTTATTCAAAGCACTAGCTAAACTATTTAGCGAACTATGCGGCGAAGTGCCTGAAACATGGAAAAATGCAGAGGTCTTCCTACTGCACAAAAAAGGTGATAAGGCTGTTCGTAAAAACTACAGGCCAATAAGCCTATTGCCAGTGGTCTGTAATGTTTTCACAAAGGTACTATCATGAAGGATGGACACAATACTTAACACGACACAACCTAAGGAACAAACAGGCTTCAGGAGTGGTTTCAGTACAATGGACCACATTCAGACAGTGCAACAACTTATGGAGCAACAAAATGAATACAACCTTCCATTATGAATAGTCTTCATTGACTATGAAAAGTCCTTTGACTCACTGAAAAAGCAAGCAATAACTGATGCCCTGATCAACCAAGGAATAGATACGGCTTACATCAATATCCTTCAATCAATATTTGAAAATGCAATCAATACAGGTCAACTATGAAATAGTCCAGATCAACATAGAAAATGGGGTCTGACATGGAAACACAATCTCCCCAAAAACTATTTTCTGCTTGTTTAGAAGAAATTTTCCACAAACTAAATTCGGGCAGAAAAGGAGTTAAGATCAATGGAGACTTCCTGCATTACTTAAGTTTTGCAGACAATATCATACTCTTTGCCAGTAGTCCTGGAGAACTGCAAAATGCATTAAAAAGCTACAACATGGAAACAAAAAATTTTGGTCTGAAGATGAATATCATCAAAACACAAGTTATGTTTAATAGATTTGCCATACCACGGAAAATCACAGAATATGTACAAGAAGTAGAAGACGTTGACAGGTATGTTTACCTTGGACAGGAAAAAGATGGAACAGATGGAAACACATGATGGAAAACGAGCATCAAATAAAATTGGGATGGCATGCATTTGGAAAACTTAGTAATACTGTCTTTAAGACAAATTTACCGCTCTGCATCAAGCTTTTGACCAATGTGTCCTTACGTATGGCTTTGAATCATGGACACTGAATACCAAAGCCATACAAAAACTTAATGTTACACAGATAAGTATGGAGCGGTGAATTCTAGAAAAAGAGACTGAAAAACGTGCGTGTGGATTCGGCAGCAAATAAAGGTCTATAACGTCATTGAAAGGGTAAAATGCCTGAATGGAAATGGGCAGGCCACATATCAAGAAGACCTGATGGTAGATGGACCAAACAAAGTTTGGAATGGATTCCACTTGATACTAAATGCCCAAGAAGAAGTCCAAAGATAAGATGGATAGATGAAACCAGCTATATTTGTTGGTACATAGTGCCTACAAAAGGCACAGGACTGAAGTTGTTGGAGGCTTGCTGAAGAGGCCTTCATCTTACAGTGGATCGACAATGGCTGAAGATATTTATATATATATATATGTGTGTGTGCATAAACTGATGATTTTATATTTCTTTGTTTCTATAGTAACATTCATATTGGATCTACAGTATGTTACAGATGACATCTTCTCGTAATAGATGGGCATGATCCTAAATCTACAAATATGGATTGTTCTGACAACAACATGTCTATCTGAGCACCTTGCCAGCAACTAAATAAATGAGTTAAGAAAAAAACTATTGAAAGAATATTGGGGTGAATGAGCGACCGCAATTACTTAGTAACTCAGGTGCTAGAATCAACCTATTGATCACATGCCTGCTTATGCATCAATTTATTAAGCTACCTACACCAAAAATTCTTCCCCTTAACACCACTTGCTCCAAAAAGCAAACAATAGGGCAGGAGGTTTGCATTTTGGGTAGCTTCTTTCCACAATACATTTTTTAAGGAAATGTATTAAATAAATCATACAGGAAATGCTATGGGGCTGGCATATGGTGCTTGCTTGTATTAAAGCTCTAACGATGGAGGAGATCATATGCCAGTATGTACTGCAGTGGTCATAAGCGGACCAGAGCAACCACTGGAGTTAGAGTCTAACACCAGTGAAGTTGATCTAGCAAATTCATACAGTTGTTCCATTGACATTTTTGACCACTGAATTGAGACCTGTACAGGAAGTACCAGAAAGTATCAGTCAATAATGAGACTATTCAGAAGAGGATGCATGACTTTTCACTGCTTCCACATAAGATCACATTTTGCGATTTGAAAGATAAATCATAGGTAGAAGCTGCTGGGCTGCTCTGCATTCTCATATCTGCCCAAACTAACACCCCGATATTTTTCACACTAATTAAAGGTTTAGAAAAAGAGATCCCTTCAATGGCACAAATACACTGTATTTTGGCTTGTGCTACCAAACAACACACTGAGAGGGAGTTTCTAGTTGTTGAGAAACCCATTCCTTGCACTTTACTGCCTGTATCAGAGCAGAGAGATATTAGCAACCACAATCATGAGAATCAACTGTATGGTTACACTACAAATCTCCTCATCCTCAGCCAGACATTTTAGTTCAACATTAGCTAGGGGGGCCATAGACTTTCAACCCTTGCTTTATACCAGGTGTTTGAAAATGCCTTTCACTGTCGTCCAATACAGGTTACTGGTACACTGGGAGGCGAAGCCCTCTAGTGGTAGGCAGGAACGATTCACAAAGTGTATGCAGGGGGGTGGAGCCTCCCCCTTCCCTCCTGGCCGCACCAGCCAATGAGCTCCAGATTGAATTGTTCCTCGTTGGAGTAAC
The DNA here is from genome assembly GCA_037306005.1 of Rhinophrynus dorsalis. Taxonomy (NCBI): domain Eukaryota; kingdom Metazoa; phylum Chordata; class Amphibia; order Anura; family Rhinophrynidae; genus Rhinophrynus; species Rhinophrynus dorsalis. Next base: position 308,089,528 of record CM074722.1, read on the forward strand.
AGGCTACAGGAACTGCTCTTCAATACTTTTAGAAATGTTATTATTTTTCTGTCAAATATGGAATACCACCATTAGGCGGATTACCAGGGCTGACAATGCTCTATTCAAAGTGGCTAGCTCAGTGTCCAGGACTTTTTCAGTGAACCTTTAGTCCTGAAGGGGAAAATCTTGGTATCCAAGTGCTTCCCAGACGTTACCCCTGAGGTAATTTCTTATCCCACGGTAATCTGAAGACAGAAAATCTGCAGGAAAGGTGAGCGACCCTTTGATTGCCGCAGGTTCACTTGTCCCCCGGTACCCCTCCATACAGGGTTGGACGTTTGGAGTTCTCAGTGGGCACTCCTGCACTCATTGGGTCTATCTGTATGTCTGTTTGGGTGTTTGGAGCGTGTTTCTGTGGTAACTTAAACCTTTGGCTGCCGGTTGGCACTTTATTGGGGGATTTTATAACATTATTCCTATTGGGTTAGTGTTTTTACTGTGTTCTCACAGGTTCCTTTGCTATTTTACATGTTTTTATGCTTTTCTTAAAGTTTAACTTTATTTGAGTACTGCGCCTTTAAGGCGCGCTTTACCACATAGACACATTGCTCCATTCATCTCTATGGGACTGCACTGTTTGGGACATATCTCTGCAACCGCTTGACACAGCGAGTTCAGAGATGGCTCATTTTACTTGTCTACCCTTGCTTTTTCATCCGGTTTACAGTTTCAGTGTTTTGGGGGGCTCAGGGGGCTTCGGGCACCGTTTAGGATATTTTTTTGAAAAAAAAAACAAAAAAAAAACTACATTTCCCATGAGCACTTGTTTCGCGCCTAAATTCTGATTGGCTCCCGTCGCGGCAGCCATTTTGTGGGCTGTTTTCAGCTACTATCTTAACACTGTGCCTGAATTCTCTTCTCTCCTTTGAGGATTAACCCTTCGCCTGCCAGATAAGTTCAAATTAATGTCTTCTGGGGTGAAACTTTAATCTTTAACACTGTTTCTTGGGTGATTTATTGTACAGTATGGTTGTTGACACTATGTGAATGTCTCTACCGCGGGAGCTTGGGGTTAAAACTGTGACTTGGGAGACTGGGGTCTCTGTATCCCCCATTCCACATTGATCTTCCTGTCATTTAGGGCTACCTAGAGGGTTCTCAGGTCATATTGCCCAGCATGTTCTGATGTCCCTGACAGCAACCCAGGGCCCTCCAGCCATGCTATTGAGCCAGCTTGGATGCAAGAGTTCAAGGCCGCAACTAGGGACCTCAGGTCCATGCTTCCACTCTTTCCATCCCAGATCCAAGGGGCCTTCCAGGCTTGACAGACCCCCTCTGGTATCAGATCTTCCCTGCCTAAACCACAGGGAGCACCTGATGTCTCTGACTCCTCGGATGAGGACTTGCTCATAGACACTAATGTGGGGAATAGTACTGTGTTAGACTCTCCTGGGATATTGGGGATCCCTTTTAGGCTGATGACCCCTCTGTTGAGGGCCTTGTCAGAGCTGTTTCAACCACTCTTAACATTCCATAGGCCTCTGACTTATTTTCCTTCCACTCCCACTCTGGACCGGCTGGTCTCAGAAGATTGGAAATTCCCTGATAAGACTACTTCTGTACACAGAGAGTTTGCTAGCCTTATCCATTTTTCTGAGGTTGCGCTTGCTATATGGTTCATCCCCCTAAGGTGGATGCTCTTGTCTCTAGGCTGTCTAAATCTACTGCCTTGTCTGTTTCTGATGTTTCCTCCTTTTAGGATTGGACTGACAAGTAACTTGAGGTTGCTCTCAAGTTCATTTTTTTTTGCGACCGCTGGCACTGCATGCGACCTGCCTTTGATATTGCGTGGGTTAACCGGGCTGTTGCAGTCTGGACTGAACAACTCACCACGGCTGTCCGTCTGGATGCATCTACTTCAGTGAAATTGCGCTTGCTAGCTAATATATCTGACGCACTACATTATGTTTTTGCTGCTGTCTCTGATACCGTCCGCATGATGGCTAGGGTTTCTACCATGTCTGTAGTGGCCAAATGAGCTTTGGCTCAAGATCTGGTCTGCTGACACCGCTTCCAAGAAAGCTTTGTTATACCTGCCTTTCCAGGGTACCTCTTTGTTTGGGTCTGATCTTAAAGAATTGATCAGTGAGGCCACTGGCAAGGGTATGCATTTGCCATTAGTGGCTAGGAAGGAAGTACCGCTTAATCACAACTGGTATTTTTATCCCTTTCAGGGTGAGACACGCCAGGCAAACCAGTCGGTTCCCTCAGCTCCGCGTCCCGTTTCCAAGCCCAAACAGCAATGGATGCCTAAGGCCTCCACCAAGCCCAAGGCTTCCAAGACTGCTTCGGCAAGACTCACCAACAGTGAAAATAGGATTTTAGTCTTACCTGTTAAATCCTTTTCACTTAGTCCATACAGGTTACTGGTCTCCCACCCTGTCAAGTAACCATGCTTGGCTCTCCTGTGGCAGGCCATGGGAGTCCTTCGGGGCATGCTCACAGGAGTCTTCTTTCTTCCCTTAACTAGTCATGGTTAGTGTCTCAATTCAATCTGGATCTTATTGGCTGGTGCGGCCAGGAGGGAAGGGGGAGGCTCCACCCCCCTGCATACACTTTGTGAATCTTTCCTGCCTACCACTAGAGGGCTTCGCCTCCCAGTGTACCAGTAACCTGTATGGACTAAGTGAAAAGGATTTAACAGGTAAGACTAAAATCCTATTTTGCTAAGGGCAGGGAGTGCACATTTTGGGGAAATCCCTCATTTTTCACAGGTTTTCCAGTCATGACTGAACTAATAATTTTAAAATCTGTGCAAAATCCAAGATATTCCAAAAGCCAGCTCCATATTGGCCCTGCAGTCACAGAAGTGAAACAATACATACTGATGGAGGAAGCAACGTTGCTCAAATACGTCACAGTACATTAGAGTCCTCTCTAGAATTTATGGGGGTTTATAGAACCTTTTAAATCAATGTAAATGTATGTATGCAGGGCTTAAAGTGTTAGTAATGTCTAAAAAAAGTTTTTTTTTTGCATTTAGAAGAGCTTAAAAAGCTGATCTAAATGCAAAAAAAGTATCTCTCAAACCGCTATGGTTTAAGAGATACGGGTGTTTAAAGTTTGATTTCTCCTACTGACAGCTGTAAAGCTGTCAGCAGGAGATCTGTATCGGTCGACACGGAGGCGCTTGAGAAGTGCGGAGATCTCGTTACTTACACGGAATTCCTTCATTGCAATGGTCTAAAACGTGTGCCTCCGCTCCCTCCCCCTTCTCATACATCAGCTATATAGCTGATGCATGAGATCCTGGTTCCGGGATCACACGGCGGCTTTTCAGGAGTGCTGACATTGAGAGATCTAAAAATAAATACTTCATTTGCAAGCACATGTTGTAGACCATTCCGATTAAGTATTTATTTTTAGATATCTCGAAGTCAGCGCTCCTTTAGAACCGCGTCTGGTAGCGCGACCAGATTCTGCTTCTGACAGCTTTACAGCACGTCAGACAGAAAGGGGAAAGAACTGAGATCTTTATTTTCTTATATCACTCAAACCATAAAGGTTTGAGTGAAAGAAATAAAGGCATTAAGTATTTTTTTATTGCTTTTACCAATTCGCTTATATTTATTTTGGGACCTTACTATCCCTTTAAATAAGCTTAGGTTGGGGCTGGTATCTGTTAGTTAAGTTAGGTTAGGATCAGTATCTGTTAATTTAGATTTGGGTAAAACAATGTTGCCTGGTATCTGTTAGTGTCTGTTGGCTTAGGTTAGGGTCAGTGTTTCTTTACGGTAAAACAATGACACCCAGTATTGGTTAGGTTAGGATCATTATCTGTTGTTTTAGGTTAGTCTTTGGGAGGTGGTTTAGGTTAGGCTATTTAGGGTTATGGTATGGCAACATTTTCAACTAGGACACTTTTATTGTGCTGTTTTGATGCCCGCAACATTGTGAAAGCATTAGATGGATGCATGCTCTTGTTTGTAGTAAACCGTCAAAAAGACCAGCAGTGTGCGACACTACAGTGTGATATACACTCACATTATGGAGGAGTTTTAGGGGTAGATACATTTTACCAGTAAAACTTTAAAATGTAATTCCTCTATATTGACAGTATAGAAACACTTGGCCACATTTCTCCTGAATAGACAATAATTTTTTCCAGTAAGGGCAGTAAAGTTGTGGAATTCATTGCCTTGGGATGCTGTCTGTGTGCAGATACTGTAGTTGCTTTGAAAAAAGTAATTGATACCTTTGTAGCTCAGAACAATATTGAGAAGTATGACCATTGGTTTCAAAGCAGATCAGATGTTGATCCAAGGAAATATCTGACTGCCATTTGGAGTCAGGAAGGAATTTTTTACTCATTTGGGGCTCAGTTGGATTGGCTTCAATGATTTTATTTTTTGCTTTTCTCTTGATCAACAAGGGTGATATGGCATGGGCTGAACTTGATGGGCTCATGTCTTTTTTTCAGCCTTATTTCTATGCTAGTTCCAGCTTCAGGGTAATGTTGTCTTCCAGCACTTCTTTCTCTCTGAGTGCTGCTTCTTTCCTATATGTTAAAGGGATAGTAATACTTAATACTTGATACTTCCCCGAAGTCAGCGTTGTAGCTGACTGAAGGGAAATCCGGTCATAGATCATCAGGCGGCTCTGCAGCACAGCCGCAATCGCGTTAATTAAAAAAAATCTTTCACTTGGTTTGTAAGCACACGTAGAAGACCATTTCAGTGAAAGTTTTCTTTTTTATTAACGTGATCGCGGCTGTGCTGGAGATCCGACTGAAAGTCGTACGACTGGCTAGAACGCTGACTACGGGAAAGGGGGAGGGAGAGGGCAACTTTAGGAGCGATCATCTCTCAAACCATAAAGGTTTGAGAGATGACACTGGGGGCAATACATTTATTTTTAATAGGACTTTAATATAGGGATTAGTAATACTTAAGTATTACTATTCCTTTAATAGCAAAATTAAAATGCACAGTGAAAGTTACCCCTTTAAGGATTAAAGGGATGTGTAATGCATTGCTTCTTAATTCTCTGCGCACCCCTCTGGTCCTTAATGGTTTAAAGGAAAATCACATGTTTGGTTATACAAAGGAACTGATGTTAAATAAAAGTGGCTTAACCCATTAAAAGCTTACTTTAAGAGAGGTTTGAATGTCCACTTAAAGGGGAACTACCATCCCGCAAAAACTTAATCTTATTTAAGTCTTCATCTGGAGACTAGCTGCTTAGTAGCGCTAGTTGCCAGAAATATTACCTGGTTTAAAAGATTTTCTACTTACTCTGAGGCGGACAGTAGCAGAAAGCACAGACATCTTGCCATAGTGACGTTCGTGCGCCTGTGCTGTCAGTCACTTTTGGAGCCGGCTGGCTCTAATAGTGACTGACAGCGCAGGCGCACGGACGTCACTATGGCAACATGTCCGTGCTTCCTGCTACTGTCCGCTTCAGATTAAGTAGAAAATCTTTTAAAACAGGTAATATTTCTGGCAACTAGCGCTACTAAGCAGCTAGTCGCCAGATGAAGACTTAAATAAGATGAAGTTTTTGCGGGGTGGTAGTTCCCCTTTAAGGGTTTTACGTAGTTGCTTCCATTTAATGTAGGTTACCATTAGAAAGCATTTGATAAAGCCTACCATAAGCTAGAAATGTTTGATGATGTATTTGCATGCTTTACATTCATCTAAACACTAGATGGCAATAGATGACAATTTTACAAAGAAAGTTGATCTTTTGGTAACTTAGGCAGGGCTGTATACATAGAATGATTCTAACTGAAGCATCACCCAAATGGGTCACTTTCAGCCATGGTAAAGGATATTAGGAAGCTTGTATAGCATTTGCAGTTCTGGAGCAAATCATCTGTACCATAGGGAGAAATTAAAATCCAGCAAATTTCCTTTGATTTAACTGGGAAATGCTAGAAAGAGCTGAAATGCATTTCAGAACTATGCATTGGATTCCTCTCTTTTGGCTGAAGGGGTTAAAAGCCCCTATTTAAATCAACATTCATTTTTATTTCTCCCCTATGTTGTAGATTGTTTGACCCTGAATTACTCCAGTTCTCTTGTTACATCAGCCTCAGCGTTCAGCAAATTTTCTCTGGTTCAGCCTCATCTTACACAACATAGGAGCTGCTTGCTCATTACTCCCCTACGGTGCTACTGGTTTGCTCCAGAATTTCTACTCTTTTTCTTTATGAATATGGCCCCTGGTTACAGTAGTCACGTGCTGCTCTTCTAGCTTTTTTTGGAGATATTTTGCATCTGTCTGAGTTTGAGTGGCGAGACAAGAGAATGGGGGAGATTCACTAAGCAGTGATAAAGAGGTGATAAAGTGGAGATAACTTCTCCAGTTTATCATTCTCCAATTCCTATGTTATTCTATGGAGCCTATGCACTAAGATTTCTTCAACTTTGGATATGTTAATGAATAGGCTGTATAGAATAATATAGGAATTGGAGAAGTGATAAACTGGAGAAGCCATCTCTACTTTATCACCTCTTTATCACCTCTTAGTGAATCTCCCCCAATGAATAATAGAGTGGGATGAATACAACAATCCATCAGTGCAGCTCCACTATTATTAGCTTCCAATGCCAGTGGTTGCAATTCACTATTTGCGTTAGAGCATATGACTGCTATAGTTCAGACCAGTGCACGCACTATGTCCTTATCCTGTAAGCCACTAATGCCTGCAAAATAACATACTCAGGGAAATGGCTTAAAGTTACACCAATTACTCTGAGCCTTGTTTAGCACCTGGCAATTACCTTCTGAGTGACAGAAGAATACACAATGCATTGCTTTGCAATGTGTTGCTTACCTCTCTGCATTCAAAGGGTTAAACAAGGTGCAGAGGAAATGAAAGCCCTGAAAGAAACTTTTACCGCTTAAGGACCAGCGACCTGTCAGAACTGTCAGTGCCGTTCTTTCCTAAAGGACCAGTGACGGTCCTGGCACGTCATGTACTTTTTACTCACAGTGCTCCTGTGGGAGCGCTGTGAGTAGTAGCGGGGTCTGAAATTGGCGGCTCCAAGACCGGAGTGGTCACTATCAGATCCCTGTTCGGCATACCAACACAATGATCAGTCATGAGTGCCGGCATGCTGAACATCCTCAAACTAGTCCTTAAAGGGAAACCAACCCCAGGACTGCTGGTCCTTAAAGGGTTAAAGAAATAGTAGTTTAGTAAGTTATCATTAGGCAGGGGTACAGAAAAACACCTAAGGAGACAAAAAAGATACCCTCACAAGACCTTAACCCTTAACGACAGCTAATGACCACGGATCCCTTTCTATTTTATATGCTCATTCGATTCAGTGGTCCCTGTGCCGACATAGCATACAATTTACAGTATCTTTATCAGTAGCATTAAGTAAACATTGATGATTTAGTCAAACGTTCTGCCTTGGTGTCCCAGCACAATGTTCTCCAAGTGTAACAGTACATGCACCAAAGTGCAAATGCCAGTGTGGCATTACCCCTTGACTCCTGAACAATAAACCAGTACCTGCAGCTTGAGCCAAGTACAGAGGGTCCAAATCATACATTTTCACTGTCGTCCAATACAGGTCACTGGTACTCTGGGAGGCGTAAGTCCCCTTTAATAGGCAGGAACAATTATGCAAATAATTTGCAAGGGGCGGAGCCTCCCCTCTTACTTAAGCCACCTTCTGGCCAGAGCCACCCATATTGATTTGTTCCTGGTGTGCTTCCACACCAGGTAGAGAACATCTATGCATCTTAGTATTTTATTATTTTTTATTCAAATATGGAATACCACCATTAGGAGGGTGACCATGGCTGTGAATTGCCCTCTTTAAAGTGGCTGGTGCAGCTTCCAGGGATTTCTGTGGACCTATACCCTGATGAGGGGACAGCTTGTGTTAAGCAGCTCCCCTGTTGGGGAATTTACCTCTGGTTCTTTCCCTCCCTATCATGGTCACCTGAAGACAGAAGTCAGCAAGGAAGGTGAGTCACCCATTGAGTGCTGAAGGTCCACTTGTCCCCACAGTGTCCCTTTGATGGGCTTGTATTTGGGAGTTTTAATACACTCCAGCACTCATAGGGTGTTTTTATTGCATTATTACTGTTTATGCAATTTCTGTGTTATTCTCTGAGTTTTGGAGCATTGGGTATCATTTATTTATGTTTCTCATGTGTTTCATGCTTGTTTGGGCACTTTTTAATGTTTTACTAAACTTTATTAAAAATGGTGTTCCGCGCCTTTAAGCGCCGCTTTTTCCCGCTCAGACGCAAGGGCTCCTTTACTCTCTATGGGAATTCACAGTATGGGACATATCTCTGGAACCGCTTGTCACAGCAACTTCAGAGAGGGCTCATTTTAATTCTAGGCTCCTGCTCTATCATCCGGAATGTGTTTTATTTATGTGGGGTGTTCAGGGGGGCTTCGGGCACTGTTTGGGGTACTTGTGGGAAAAAACTACATTTCCCATGAGCGCTTGGTTCGCGTTCGTTTCTGATTGGCTGTCACGACGGCCGCCATTTTGTGGTACTTTTCCTAGGCGAGTACACTACGCAGGGACCGAGCCTTCTCTCTCCTCAACAGATTAACCCTTCGCTGGCCAGATAAGTCCGTTTTTAGAACATTTCTGGGGTGAAACTTTAATCTTAACACTTTTTCTGGGTGATAGTGTTATTAGTGGGGTATATTGACGCTGTGAGCATGTCTACTTCACTGGAGCTAGGGGCTAGACCCAAGTCTAAGGAGGATGGGGGGTCCGCTACCCCCATGGCGTTTTGCTCCTCTTGCCACATTGGGCTGGATGGCGATAATGTGGGGGATCTATGCCCTAATTGTACTGGTCAAGATAGCAACCCTGGGCTTCCCAGCCACGCTATTGAGCCATCTTGGGTGAGGGAGTTTAAAGCTGCCACTAGGGATCTCAGATCCACGCTTCAACTCTTTCCCTCTCAGGTACAGGGGGCTCTCCAGGTCTGGAAGACCCCCTCTACTATCAGGACCTCCCTGCCTAAGCCACAGGGAGCTCCTGATATCACTGATTCTTCTGAAGAAGAACTTTTACAGGATTCTGATGCTGAGGAACGTACTGTTATTGAATCTAACAGGTCCATTGGGGACCCCTATGAGTGTGACCCTGAAGTTTCGGCTGAGGGTCTGATCAGAGCGGTTCTGAATACGCTCAACCTTCCTCTGACTCAGGAATCCACTTATGATCCAACTGATGTTTTTCAGAAAAAGCCATCTAAACCAGTTGTTTGTTTTCCAACTAACCCTACTCTTGCCCGTCTGGTCTCTGAGGCATGGAAGAATCCTGATAGATCTTCCTCTGTCTCCAAAAAGTTTGCCAAACTTTACCCTTTTCCTGAGGCGGAGCTGGCAAAATGGGTTCATCCTCCCAAAGTGGATGCTCCTGTGTCTAGACTATCCAAATCCACTGCTTTGGCTGTCTCAGATGCCTCTGCCTTGCAGGACTGGACGGATAAGAAGCTAGAGCTCTCTCTTAAGTCTATTTTTGCCTCCATTGGCACGGCCATGCGCCCCACTTTTGCTGTGGCATGGGTTAATAGAGCTATTGCGGCCTGGACTGAACGACTGACTGAAGCGGTTCGCCAGGATGCGCCTGTATCTGAACAGTTGCAGCTTCTTGCTAATATCACTGAAGCTCAGAACTATGTTGCTGATGCTGCTTTTGATGCTGTGCGCATGATGGCGAGGGCCTCCACTTCTTCTGTGGTGGCTAGACGCGCTCTTTGGCTGAAAATTTGGTCTGCTGATACAGCTTCTAAGAAGGCTTTGCTTTCCTTGCCCTTTCAGGGGAATTTGCTTTTTGGGTCTGAACTCAAAGAAATGATCAGTGAGGCTACTGGCGGTAAAAGTACTCTTCTACCCTCAGTCTTTAAGAAAAAGTTTCCAGCCAAACGCAATCGGTCCTTTCGTTCCTTTCAGACTGAGACACGCTCCTCGGCCCAAACGGGTCCTCCCACTACGCGCTCCTCCTCCAAGCCCAAACAGTCCTGGAGGCCCAAAGTTGCCTCCAAGGCCAAGACCTCCAAGACTGCTTCGGCATGACTCGCCGAACCCGGGTCCGCATCCGGCTGTAGGCGGTCGTCTCCGCATCTTTCGCCGGACTTGGGAGGAGTCAGTGGCGGACCCATGGGTTCTTCAGGTGGTGTCAGAGGGATACAGGATCCCTTTCTCTTCCCTTCCTCCTTTTCGGTTCCATTTTACTCGTCCTTCTCAGGAACCCACAAAAAGGCGTCTGTTCGACGACGCTATTCAGGATCTCTTGGACAAAGAGGTCCTGGAGGCGGTTCCTCAGGGGGACACAGGTTCAGGATTTTATTCCAACCTGTTTGTGGTAGCCAAAAAGGACGGAGGAGCCCGTCCCATCTTGGATCTCAAAGATCTCAATGCCTATGTGGTGACTTCCCACTTCCGCCAGGAGTCCCTGCGCTCTGTGATTGCAGCAATGTCTCCAGGGGAGTTTCTTGCCTCCCTGGACCTTCAGGATGCTTATCTTCACATCCCTATTCATCCAGAGAGCAGGCGGTATCTCAGGATTGCCTGCCACAGGGGACACTTTCAGTTTGCAGCGCTCCCCTTTGGGCTGACTTCAGCCCCTCAGGTCTTCCAGAGGGTGTTGGGCTCCTTGATAGCGGTGCTCCATCAGGATGGGATCAGAGTGACCCCCTACATGGACGATCTCCTACTGAAGGCCTCCTCAGCGGAGCTTCTCCACCAGCAATTACAGATGTGCATGCACACCCTGAACCGTCATGGCTGGATCCTGAATCTGGACAAGTCGGACTTGATTCCATCTCAGAGGCTTCTGTTCCTGGGTCTCCTGTTCGACACTCGCCAATGCATGGTGTTTCTTCCAGAGGACGTGGCTCACCAGATAGCTGTCAGAGTGGCTGGAATTCTGGACCTGGACGTGATTCCAGTTCCGAAGTTGTCGTCCTTAGTGGGGAAGTTCATTTCCACAATCGAAGCAGTACCATTTGCCATGGCCCACTCCAGGGATCTTCAGAGATTCGTGATCCAGACGTGCAAGAATCATCCAGATCATCAACATCTGTCTGTTTCTCTTCCTCCTCATGTCGAGTCGAGTCTGCACTGGTGGTTAGATCTCTCTCATCTCCTAAAAGGGAAATCCTTTCTAGTTCCTCCTTGGACCACAGTCACTACGGATGCCAGCCTTCGGGGCTGGGGTGCAGTCTGGGGTCGCTTCAGTGCTCAGGGGAAATGGGGTCTGGAGGAATCCATGCTCTCCATCAATGTTCTGGAACTTCGAGCTGTCCGGCTGGCCCTGAGGCACTGGGAGTCTCAATTGACCGGTCTTCCAGTCAGAGTGGAGTCCGACAACGCCACGGCGGTGGCTTACATCAACAGGCAAGGCGGCACAAGAAGCGGTTCCGCCTGGTGGGAGGTCAAGGATATTTTGTCTTGGGCAGAAGATCACGTGCCTGTCATCTCTGCGGTTCATATTCCAGGCGTGGACAACGTCATGGCAGACTTCCTCAGTCGTCATACCGTCGACAGCGGAGAATGGGCTCTGCACCCAGAGGTGTTTCACATGCTCACTCAACGGTGGGGGATGCCTGTGGTGGATCTGATGGCTACTAGTGATGAGCGAGCACCCCAATGCTCGGATGTTCGGGTGCTCTGACCGAGCACCCCCTGAGGCTCGAGTGCTCGGCCGAGCACCCGAGCCCCATTGAAGTCAATGGGAGGACTCGAGCATTACACCAGGCACCCCCTGCTCTGATGAGGGGAGGGTGCCTGGTCCATAGGAAAAGGGCAGAAAAAGATGGAAACACTACAGAAATGGTTCAGGGACAGCATAGGGAGGATGTCTGGATGCACCTTGGACTCCAACATCGCTGCTGGGAACGATCTTTCGCCCGTAGTACGCCATTTTTACAGACTGACCATAAAACACACAAAAAGGAAAATAAAAACGACTTTAGGCGAAAAATTGTTACCAAACAATATTTGCTGTATATTTACTTGTATATCATCTGCAAATTATCCCAAAAATTTCCTTGATTTTCAGAACTGAGGCCATGATTAAGAGGGAAACGTGCGCAGAGGCAAATTATCCCAAAAATTTCCTTGATTTTCAGAACTGAGGCCATGATTAAGAGGGAAACGTGCGCAGAGGCAAATTCTCCCAAAAATTTCCTTGATTTTCAGAACTGAGGCCATGATTAAGAGGGAAACGTGCGCAGAGGCAAATTCTCCCAAAAATTTCCTTGATTTTCAGAACTGAGGCCATGATTAAGATGGAAACGTGCGCTGAGCTGACCATCTAAAACATTATGGGTGAGGGTCTGCTGCAGAGCTGACCATCCTAAACATTATATGCGAAGGCCCGCTAGTGAGCTGACGCTATAAAACATTATATGAGAGGGCCCGCTAGAGAGCTGACCCAATAAAACATTATATGAGAAGGCCCGCTGGTGAGCTGACCTATATAAAAATTGGCAAACAGGGCCCGCTGGTGAGCTGGCCCTATATAAAAATTATATCACAGGGCCCGCTGGTGAGCTGGCCCTATATAAAAATTATATCCCAGGGCACGCTGGTGAGCTGGCCCTATATAAAAATTATAGCACAGGGCATATGGAAGAGGAGGAGGAGGATGAGAAGATTAAGAGTCAACCATATACCCGTTTTTTGGGTGGAAGGGGTGAATGGGAATACAGAGTATTCCCATCATTGTAAATAACATATATAAAGTGAGTTTATGTTCCCCCGGGGCTTTCCTCCAGTGGAGTGGAGAAGTCAGGGGAAATCCAGGCCTTGTTCATTTTTATAAGTGTCAACCTATCAGCATTGTCGGTGGAAAGGCGGATACGCTTATCTGTTATGATGCCACCAGCAGCACTAAATACCCGCTCAGACAGAACGCTGGCGGCAGGGCAGGCCAGCACCTCCAAGGCGTAGAGTGCCAGTTCATACCACGTGTCCAGCTTGGACACCCAGTAGTTGTAAGGCACAGAGGGATCATTGAGGACGCTGACACGGTCTGCTACGTACTCCTTCACCATCTTCCAAAACTTTTCCCTCCTTGTGACACTAGGCTGCGCATCAGGGTGAGGGTGCTGGCGGGGTGTCATGAAGGTGTCCCACGCCTTGGAGAGTGTTGCCCTGCCTTTCTCGGAACTGCTGTGTGCTCCCCTTTTCTCCCCTTCTCTGTTGGCCAAGGTAGCACGTACTCTGCCGCCAGCGTTGTCAGATGGAAAATTTTGGAGCAATTTTTCAACAAGAACCTTCTGGTATTGCACCATTTTGCTTGTCCTCTCCACCGGAGGAATGAGAGATGAGAAATTCTCTTTGTAGCGGGGGTCCAGAAGGGTGAACACCCAGTAATCCGTGTTGTCTAAAATGCGTACAACGCGTGGGTCACGGGAAAGGCAGCCTAACATAAAGTCAGCCATGTGTGCCAGAGTACCAACAGTCAAGATTTCGCTGTCCTCACCAGGAGGCTGACTCTCAATATCCTCATCCTCTTCCTCCTCTTCTGCCCACCCACGCTGAAGAGATGGAACTAAAGTTCCATGGCTACCCTCTGTAGCGGAGGCAACCGTGTCTTCCTCCTCCTCCTCCTCCTCCTCCTCCTCCTCCGCCTCCTCCAATTGTCGCTGAGAAGACGAAGTGAGGGTGCTCTGGCTATCACCTTGTGTAAGCTCTTCCTCCCCCATTTCCACCTCTTCCACATGCAAAGCGTCGGTTTTAATTGTGAGCAGCGAGCGTTTCAGTAGACACAGAAGTGGGATGGTTACACTGATAATAGCGTTATCGCCGCTCACCATCTGTGTCGATTCCTCAAAATTGCGTAAAACCTCGCAGAGGTCTGACATCCATTCCCACTCCTCACTTCTGATTACAGGAAGTTGAACGGAGAGGCGACGACCGTGTAACAGCTGGTACTCCACTACTGCCCTCTGCTGCTCACAAAGCCGGGCCAACATGTGGAAGGTGGAGTTCCAGCGCGTGCTCACGTCACACAGCAGCCGGTGAGCTGGCAATTGTAAGCGCTGCTGCAGCTTCAACAGGCCGGCCGAAGCTGTAGATGACTTACGGAAATGTGCACACACGCGGCGCACCTTGGTCAAGAGATCATGCACATTGGGGTAGGTTTTTAGAAATCGCTGCACCACTAAATTAAATACATGCGCTAGGCATGGTACGTGTGTGAGCTTGCCGAGCTCCAAAGCCGCCACCAAGTTACGCCCATTATCACACACAACCATGCCTGCTTGCAGGTTGAGTGGCGAGAGCCACTGCTCGGTCTGGTGACTAATCCCCTGCAACAGCTCTGAGGCCGTGTGCTGTTTGTCCCCAAGGCAGATCAGCTTCAGCACGGCCTGTTGACGCTTCCCCACTGCAGTGCTACACTGCTTCCAGCTACTGGCTGATGGGGGAGTGGCGGTGTGTGTAGAGAATTCGGAGGTGGAAACGGAGGAGGAGGAGCCAATAACGTAGGTGCTGGTGGAAACCCTGATGGAGGTAGGGCCCGCAATCCTCGGCGTGGGTAGCACCCGTGCCATCCCAGGGTCCGAGTCGCTCCCAGCCTCCACGACATTCACCCAGTGTGCCGTCAGGGAAATGTAGCGTCCCTGGCCACAAGCACTTGTCCATGTGTCAGTCGTTAAGTGGACCTTCCCAGTAACTGCGTTGGTCAGGGCACGGGTGATGTTACGGGACACATGGTGGTGTAATGCGGGGATGGCACACCGGGAAAAGTAGTGGCGGCTGGGGACCGCGTACCGAGGGACAGCTGCTGCCATCAGGCTGCGGAAGGACTCAGTGTCCACAAGCCTAAATGGCAGCATTTCGATGGCCAGTAATTTTGAAAGGTGTGAGGTTAGTGCTATGGCCTGTGGGTGGGTGGCTGGGTATTTTCTCTTGCGCTCAAATGCCTGGGGTAACGACATTTGGACGCTGTGCTGGGACAGGGAAGTGGATGTGGTCGCTGATGGTGCTTCAGATGCTACAGGTGCAGGGCGGGAGGTATGCGGGCCTGCGCCTTCGACAGGCGATTGGCCGGCACCGAAAACAGGGGAAGAGGAGGCAGTGGTGTGGCCTGCAGACACAGATGGGCGATCCAGGCGTTCCTCCCACTTACTACGGTGCTTGGATGCCATGTGTCGGATCATGCTGGTGGTGGTGAGGTTTCTAGTGTTCATGCCTCGGCTCATTCTGGTGTGGCACAGGTTGCAAACTACAAATCTTTTGTCGTCCGCACTTTCCTTAAAAAAACGCCATACCGCGGAACACCTACCCCTTGGCAAGGTAGATTTACGCAAGGGGGTGCTCCGTGGAACATTTGCGGGCCGGTTTGGTGCGGTCCGCCTTCTTTCTGTAGCCACACCACTGCCTCTTCCAGCCTGTTGCGGTGCTGCAGATGGCTCACCCTCAGGACTGCTGTCATCGCTCGGCTCTACACCTTCCCAGGTGGGGTCAGTCACCTCATCGTCCACCAAGTCCTCCTCCACTTCCTCACTCTGATCATCCTCCTCAAGTCTTGATCCCACCACATACTCGGTCATTGACAACTGTATAACATTCTCCTCAACAAGGTCTTGAGAAGGAAATAGTGGTTGATTTAATGGCAACTGTGTCTCATCATCATCATCATCATCCACTACTTCCTTTGACCTTAAATGCCGTTCACATCTGTCATCTTCTTGTGATTGGGTAGCCTCTAGAGGTTGTGAATCAGGGCACAAGATGTCATGTTCCTCTGCAAGCGTGCTTGGAGAGAGGGTCAAATGAAGGATTGGTGATGAGACGAGCTCATCACTATATCCCAGTGTGGGATCACTTCTTTGACCAGACCGTGTATGGTGGGAGGAAGGATGATCAGAGTGAGGATTATGTTGACCAGACTCTTGGCTACTGAGAGTGGACTTGGTGGAAGACAGGGTGGTGCTTAACCGACTGGAAGCAGTATCAGCTGTCATCCAACCGACCACCTGTTCGCACTGGTCGGACCTCGAGAGTGATGTCCTGCGACGCCCTGTGAAATCAGACATGAAGCTAGGTATGGTGGATGTCTTTCTTTCTTGTGCTCTGGCACCAGGCACAGTTTCTCCGCGTCCTGACCCGCGCCCTGAACTTTCAGGATCACGTCCACTTCCCCGTCCCTTTTTACCCGCCTTCTTCATCTTACACGATATATATGACTTTAATATATATGAGTTTGAAAACTTAACAGTATTTCTTACTATTCTGCAACTCTGCAGAGTACACAGAATAGGCTGTTAAACGGCGTTGAAACACACTGAATGGAATATGTGACTTTAATATTTGAGTTTGAAAACTTAACAGTATTTCTTATAATTCTGGAACTGTACAGAGTACACAGAATAGGCTGTTAAACGGCGGTGAAAGACACTGAATGGAATATGTGACTTTAATATTTGAGTTTGAAAAATTAACAGTATTTCTTACTATTCTGCAACTCTGCAGAGTACACAGAATAGGCTGCTAAACGGCGGTGAAACACACTGAATGGAATATGTGACTTTAATATTTGAGTTTGAAAACTTAACAGTATTTCTTACTATTCTGCAACTGTTCAGAGTACACAGAATAGGCTGCTAAACTGCGGTGAAACACACTGAATGGAATATGTGACTTTAATATTTGAGTTTGAAAAATTAACAGTATTTCTTACTATTCTGCAACTCTGCAGAGTACACAGAATAGGCTGCTAAACGGCGGTGAAACACACTGAATGGAATATGTGACTTTAATATTTGAGTTTGAAAACTTAACAGTATTTCTTACTATTCTGCAACTGTTCAGAGTACACAGAATAGGCTGCTAAACTGCGGTGAAAGACACTGAATGGAATATGTGACTTTAATATTTGAGTTTGAAAAATTAACAGTATTTCTTACTATTCTGCAACTCTGCAGAGTACACAGAATAGGCTGCTAAACGGCGGTGAAACACACTGAATGGAATATGTGACTTTAATATTTGAGTTTGAAAACTTAACAGTATTTCTTACTATTCTGCAACTGTTCAGAGTACACAGAATAGGCTGCTAAACTGCGGTGAAACACACTGAATGGAATATGTGACTTTAATATTTGAGTTTGAAAACTTAACAGTATTTCTTACTATTCTGCAACTCTGCAGAGTACACAGAATAGGCTGTTAAACGGCGTTGAAACACACTGAATGGAATATGTGACTTTAATATTTGAGTTTGAAAACTTAACAGTATTTCTTATAATTCTGGAACTGTACAGAGTACACAGAATAGGCTGTTAAACGGCGGTGAAAGACACTGAATGGAATATGTGACTTTAATATTTGAGTTTGAAAACTTAACAGTATTTCTTATAATTCTGGAACTGTACAGAGTACACAGAATAGGCTGTTAAACGGCGGTGAAAGACACTGAATGGAATATGTGACTTTAATATTTGAGTTTGAAAACTTAACAGTATTTCTTATAATTCTGGAACTGTACAGAGTACACAGAATAGGCTGTTAAACGGCGGTGAAAGACACTGAATGGAATATGTGACTTTAATATTTGAGTTTGAAAAATTAACAGTATTTCTTACTATTCTGCAACTCTGCAGAGTACACAGAATAGGCTGTTAAACGGCGTTGAAACACACTGAATGGAATATGTGACTTTAATATTTGAGTTTGAAAACTTAACAGTATTTCTTATAATTCTGGAACTGTACAGAGTACACAGAATAGGCTGTTAAACGGCGGTGAAAGACACTGAATGGAATATGTGACTTTAATATTTGAGTTTGAAAACTTAACAGTATTTCTTATAATTCTGGAACTGTACAGAGTACACAGAATAGGCTGTTAAACGGCGGTGAAAGACACTGAATGGAATATGTGACTTTAATATTTGAGTTTGAAAACTTAACAGTATTTCTTATAATTCTGGAACTGTACAGAGTACACAGAATAGGCTGTTAAACGGCGGTGAAAGACACTGAATGGAATATGTGACTTTAATATTTGAGTTTGAAAAATTAACAGTATTTCTTACTATTCTGCAACTCTGCAGAGTACACAGAATAGGCTGTTAAACGGCGTTGAAACACACTGAATGGAATATGTGACTTTAATATTTGAGTTTGAAAACTTAACAGTATTTCTTATAATTCTGGAACTGTACAGAGTACACAGAATAGGCTGTTAAACGGCGGTGAAAGACACTGAATGGAATATGTGACTTTAATATTTGAGTTTGAAAACTTAACAGTATTTCTTACTATTCTGCAACTCTGCAGAGTACACAGAATAGGCTGTTAAACGGCGTTGAAACACACTGAATGGAATATGTGACTTTAATATTTGAGTTTGAAAACTTAACAGTATTTCTTATAATTCTGGAACTGTACAGAGTACACAGAATAGGCTGTTAAACGGCGGTGAAAGACACTGAATGGAATATGTGACTTTAATATTTGAGTTTGAAAACTTAACAGTATTTCTTATAATTCTGGAACTGTACAGAGTACACAGAATAGGCTGTTAAACGGCGGTGAAAGACACTGAATGGAATATGTGACTTTAATATTTGAGTTTGAAAAATTAACAGTATTTCTTACTATTCTGCAACTCTGCAGAGTACACAGAATAGGCTGTTAAACGGCGTTGAAACACACTGAATGGAATATGTGACTTTAATATTTGAGTTTGAAAACTTAACAGTATTTCTTATAATTCTGGAACTGTACAGAGTACACAGAATAGGCTGTTAAACGGCGGTGAAAGACACTGAATGGAATATGTGACTTTAATATTTGAGTTTGAAAACTTAACAGTATTTCTTATAATTCTGCAACTGTACAGAGTACACAGAATAGGCTGTTAAACGGCGGTGAAAGACACTGAATGGAATATGTGACTTTGATATTTGAGTTTGAAAAATTAACAGTATTTCTTACTATTCTGCAACTCTGTAGAGTACACAGAATAGGCTGTTAAACAGCGTTGAAACACACTGAATGGAATATGTGACTTTAATATTTGAGTTTGAAAACTTAACAGTATTTCTTCCTATTCTGCAACTCTGCACAGTACACAGAATGTGCTGCTAAACTGCGGCGAAGCACACTGAATGGAATATGTGACTTTGATATTTGAGTTTGAAGACTTAACAGTATTTCTTCCTATTCTGCAACTCTGCACAGTACACAGAATGTGCTGCTACACTGCGGCGAAGCACACTGAATGGAATATGTGACTTTGATATTTTAGTTTGAAGACTTAACAGTATTTCTTCCTATTCTGCAACTCTGCACAGTACACAGAATGTGCTGCTAAACTGCGGCGAAGCACACTGAATGGAATATGTGACTTTGATATTTGAGTTTGAAGACTTAACAGTATTTCTTCCTATTCTGCAACTCTGCACAGTACACAGAATGTGCTGCTACACTGCGGCGAAGCACACTGAATGGAATATGTGACTTTGATATTTTAGTTTGAAGACTTAACAGTATTTCTTCCTATTCTGCAACTCTGCACAGTACACAGAATGTGCTGCTAAACTGCGGCGAAGCACACTGAATGGAATATGTGACTTTGATATTTGAGTTTGAAGACTTAACAGTATTTCTTCCTATTCTGCAACTCTGCACAGTACACAGAATGTGCTGCTAAACTGCGGCGAAGCACACTGAATGGAATATGTGACTTTGATATTTTAGTTTGAAGACTTAACAGTATTTCTTCCTATTCTGCAACTCTGCACAGTACTCAGAATGTGCTGCTAAACTGCGGCGACGCACACTGAATGGAATACGTGACTTTGATATTTTAGTTTGAAGACTTAACAGAATGTGCTCTAATCTGCAACTTTGCACACTAAACAGAATGTGCTCTAATCTGCAACTTTGCACACTAAACAGAATGTGCTCTAATCTGCAACTTTGCACACTAAACAGAATGTGCTCTAATCTGCAACTGTGCACACTAAACAGAATGTGCTCTAATCTGCAACTTTGCACACTAAACAGAATATATATATTTTTTTTTTTTTTTTTTTGTTTTTTTCCCCCCACACCAAATAACCTGCTGCCCCCACACACAGTAGTCCTAAAAAGGACTTTTGGTTCTTTTTTTTTCACAATTTTTGTTTTTTTCCTCCCTACACTGCCTTTCCCTTCCTATCCTCAGCTCTCCCTGGCTCAGACTGAGCCGAACTCGCTGGTCAGGTGCTATACAGCACCTGACCACGGGTTCTGGCCAGCCAATCAGTGTAATGCCAGCAGCCAACATGGCTGCTGGCATTACACCGATGTCAGAGCCTCCCTGCACGTTTATTGGCTGCGCAGCAGCCGCAAAACGTGCGGGGAGGAGACCCGAACATGGCGGGCGAGCACATGCGGTACTCGTACGAGTACCGCCATGTGCCGAGCAGAGCGATGCTCGAGCCGATCCGAGCATCGGCCGAGCATGCTCGCTCAACACTAATGGCTACCAGACACATCAGGAAGGTTCCGGTGTTTTGCTCCCGGTTGAGGGACTCCCTTGCTCTAGCAGTGGATGCCTTGTCGATCCCTTGGGACTTCTCCCTAGCTTACATCTTCCCTCCTCTTCCTCTGTTGGTCAGAGTTATCCAGAAGTTGAAGAGGGAACGTTGTCCTGTCATCCTGATTGCTCCAAACTGGCCTCGCCAGTCCTGGTTTCCGGAATTGATGGCCATGTCAGTGAAGGATCCAATTCCACTTCCAGCCCGTCCGGACCTGCTTCTTCAGGGGTATCTGTGGAAAGAGGATGTTCACTCTCTCCATTTGATGGCATGGCGGTTGAATCCTCGATTCTAGCTAAGAAAGGCTTTTCTCCTTCTGTGGTATCGACGATGCTCAGTGCTCGTAAGCCTGTGTCTTCCAAGATCTATCATCGCATATGGTCAACTTTCGTGACATGGTGCTCTGACAAGAAGTTGTCTCTTGACTTCCATCTTCCCACTGTCCTGGCCTTCTTGCAGGACGGTGTGGATAAGGGGCTCAGTCTGAGTTCCCTCAAAGTTCAGACCTCTGCCTTGTCTGTGTTTTTCCAGGAACGGATTGCTGTCCTTCCTGATGTGAAAGTCTTTTTCCAGGGTGTGACTCATGTTCGACCTGCCTTTAAGAGTCCTGCTCCCCAGTGGGATCTCAATTTGGTGCTGGGAGTTCTACAGCGACCACCGTTTGAATCCTTGGCTTCCATTCCATTACGTCTTGTGACTTGGAAGATGGCCTTCCTCTTGGCTGTTGTGTCAGTGCGCCGGGTAGCAGAGTTACAGGCCTTGTCTTGTAAACCTCCTTACCTGGTGTTCCACAAGGATAAGGCTGTGCTTCGCACTACCAAGGAATTCTTACCCAAGGTTGTGTCTGAGTTTCACATCAATCAGGAGATTGTGGTTCCCTCTTTCTGCCCTAATCCTTCATCTGACAAGGAAAGAGATCTCCATCTGTTGGATGTGGTGCGTTGCCTCAAGTTTTATGTCCATCGCACCGAGTCTATCAGGAAGTCTGACGCTCTATTCGTCATTCCTGAGGGGCCTAGGGCAGGAAGACCGGCTTCCAAAGTTACCATTGCCTCTTGGATTAAGGCTACCATCCGTGAAGCCTATAAGTTGAGGAATAAGCATGTTCCCTTCCGGGTGACTGCCCATTCCACCAGATCTATTGGGGCCTCTTGGGCCTACAAGAATCAAGCTTCTGCTGATCAACTGTGCAGAGCGACCACTTGGTCCTCTGTGCACACCTTTTCTAAGCACTATCGAGTTGATGTACTGGCTTCGGCTGATGCCAGTTTTGGAAGGAAGGTCCTGGAGGCAGTCTTGCCTGTGTAGGTCTTCCGCTCTGTGATCCTTAGTGCTTCTTTACTGTTGAGCCCGGTTGGCTCTAGTTCCGTGTGCTGTGTTAGTTCAGGGATTGTTCCCTTGGTTGGTGTCCGTTGACACTTACAGTTTGGGCTATGTTATCAACTGGTCATATCAGTTCTAGTGACTTGGGCCTTGCGCCTGGTCCTTGCCTTACTTCCCGCCTCTGGATCAGCTCAATGTTTGTACATCCCAGAGTACCAGTGACCTGTATTGGACGACAGTGAAAATAGGATTTTAGTCTTACCTGTTAAATCCTTTTCACTTAGTCCATACAGGTCACTGGTCTCCCACCCTGTCAAGGGACCAGTCTTGGATCTCCTGTGGCATTCAGTGGGAGACCGTTCGGGCATGCTCACAGGAGTCTTTCTTTTTGCTTACCTGAGGTCAGTTCTTGGGGTCTCAAATCAATATGAGTGGCTCTGGCCAGAAGGTGGCTTAAGTAAGAGGGGAGGCTCCGCCCCTTGCAAATTATTTGCATAATTGTTCCTGCCTATTAAAGGGGACTTACGCCTCCCAGAGTACCAGTGACCTGTATGGACTAAGTGAAAAGGATTTAACAGGTAAGACTAAAATCCTATTTTGATACTGTGTAAAATATTGAGGTAAGCTGTAAGCTATAAATGTGAAACCAAATAAAGTGAAATGAGATAAAATGTTTGTGATATAAATAATCATATAATATAAAAAGCCAGAATGTTTGTCCTATGCAGTCCTGCGCAGTAGAGACTGACTGAAGGCACAGAATGCTGGGAGCATACTCTGCGTTCGGGGAGTCTCTGTTGCGCATGACTGCATCGAGTGTGCTGCCTCTGAGGCGGCGGCAGTACACAGAGCAGGACCGGCCTCTTTACCTCACTGGACCTTGGCCTTGTACACAGAGCCAGATTAACACTCCACGGGGCCCTAGGCAAGATACCAATTTGGGGCCCTCCCCCATATAGTGGCGTCCCCCCATATACCTCCCTAACCCAGGCTTCCTACACAGTATTTAGTTTACACTACAGTTTAGGTAGCCAGGGTTAAGGAAGCAGTCTGGGATATATTAATTTATGTTTTTCCTCTCTCAGTCCCCTGGGCCACTGTAAAATAAATAATTATGCCAACACTGAAAATTAACCCTTTGAATGCCAGGGAGAGCCTCAGAGGTACACACTACATCGCTTTGCAATTCATCGCATTGTAATGCAATTGTGTACCTCTCTCTGGCATTCATAGCATTAATTTTCAGTTTAGACATATTTTACTGGCATCTCCAGACCAGGGACCTACTGGCCCAGGGGGGCAGAGAGGACAAACATAAACTCTTGTATCTTGGGCAGGTTCCTCCCTAACCCAGGCTACCTACACAGTGTATAGTTAGTCAATACAGGCAGAGGCACTCAAAATGTTATCCACTTAATCCTACAATATTCCACTGTTCTGAGTGATGCTGGGCTGCATTGGTCCTTACTGTGTTTGCCACTGCCACTGCCTCTGACACCTGGGAAGAGTCTTAATCCAAAAGGAGTAGTGGGAGGGAGCTGCTTTAACTGCTCCACTGCTCCTCCGCTGTGTGACCAACACATCTGATCCCTCCCTCCCATAAGTGCGCATGTGCCAGGATCCGGTAACAGGAAGAGTTCCTGACACGTGCACTTACTACTAAGAGGTGCGGTCTTAGGGCATGTATACTTGTACCCCAGTGGTTGGGATGTGGAA
This sequence comes from Rhinophrynus dorsalis, assembly GCA_037306005.1. Lineage (NCBI taxonomy): Eukaryota > Metazoa > Chordata > Amphibia > Anura > Rhinophrynidae > Rhinophrynus > Rhinophrynus dorsalis. Next base: position 308,113,086 of record CM074722.1, read on the forward strand.
ATGCCCAACCACTTTCAGGGCTGGTGCAAGGATTCTTGCCACCGTAGGCAAAACCTCATTTTGCCGCCCTCTTATGTCCCACCCCTTTATGCCAAGGTCTGTGCTGCTCTTAGGATGACCACATTTCCTGGCCACCATTCAGGAACACTGCCAAGGCAAGAGTGGCAGAGTACTTCTTATGGTCTTCTGTTCAGGTGTAAGGCCACAGTCACATGACATTATGTGAACCTGCTCTGGTGTCCCTGGAAGTCAGTGTGCAAAATATGCTTTCTCCAGAGCATGGCGCATTGGCTCATACACACACATATGTATTTTTTCCAGTGGGCAGTTTTGTGTTTTCAGATCATCACATCACTCTGGGTCTATCGACTGACACAAAAAACTGAAAAATATATACCAGATACAATGTTTGGTTCTGTATGTTTTATACCAACAGGTACTTCTCTTGCATCATTAGGAAGGCCACTTGTCTTAAAATGACAGGAATTTCTCAAGGGGCACAGGTTGCTCCACTCTGTGTTCCAGAGAACAAAGCATACAAAAGTGTATCAATTCTGGAACAAACCAACTACGCCACAGGGTGCAAATAAAAATTCACATTTCTCACAAGGTTAAATGGGACGTTTTACTCTTTTAATACAAAGCAATTTTTGGAAACCTCTATCATTGAAGGGGTTAAAAGCTGCATTTTAATTTTACTTTTTGTTTATCCCCTATCATGGACCTGGTTTACCCTGAACTGCGAAAGCAAATGTAACTGAACAACGCACCCTAGAGACGTATCTGGCATTCATGGGGTTAAACTCAGCTGCCAACTCTAAATGGCATGAATCTTCTTATACAGGTATGAACATCCTAGAGCCCTCCATCTCTGGATGACTACAACTCCCATCATCCCCAGTTAGCTTGGTTGGGTGGGGGGGAATTGTAGTTCTTCAGAGCTGAAGGACCTCTGGTTACATATGCCTGATCTACTACATTGCTAGATAACTGTTGGACCTTCAGTTGTTGGAACTAAAACCCCCATCATCCCCAAATATGAGTTTGAGTTGTAGTCCTGAACACATTGTGGTCCAAGAAATAACTACCCCTGATTAAGAGCCAGCATTTCCACAAGCCATATAGCGCAATTTACCTTTGTACTGTCACTATGCCAAGGCATGGCTGCTAGGTATCTCTGTCTGCCCCTAAGGCAAGCCAAGTTGGTATCTTGTAAAAACACTCCTCACTCATTGGCTGCGGTGAGACTGTGCAATATCATACAACATGCTGCCATCTGCATTATCATTTATAGTTGGACACAGCAGCCACGGAGATGCGTGCGGCTCTGCTCTGCCTCCGTGCCGCAGTAGATGTGCACAGTGCTCCGTATGGGTAGCCCCGGTACTATGATTGTGATGCGGAGGTGGGGGGGGGCAGTCTCCGTCGGGCCCCCTCAAAATGACCGGGCCCTAGGCAGGCGCCTTGGGTGTCTTGCCTGTAATCCAGCTCTGGGTGTACATGGACTTTTACATTAGTACACTATAAAGTATATTGAGAAACCCTATAATATTGTGGTTCATAATCTACTGGTTATTTCATCAGCAAAAAACGATTTTAGTGATATCAACTGTCTAGAAAAAGACATATTTACAGAATTTAGGCACAATGTATTCTAATCTAGATACAAAGAGTATTTTATCAGTTGTTCATTCATTAGTGGACCTTGTTTGATTTTAGGTGTTATCTACTATCTGTGATAATTTTGTATCGACTATTTATCCCTTTGATTTTTACATTAATACATTGTATTTAGTATTCACTGTTTATATATTGGACTACGCTGTTAGTTTGCTACAGTTCCTGTTTGTCTTTGGGGCACTAGATGACTACAATCGTTGGAGGCTTAAAAACATGTTTTTTGTCCATATTTTGCCTTAACCCTTTGAGTTTCAGAGGGGTATGGAATGCATTGCAAAGCAATGCATTCCATACCCCTCAGGCACTCAAAGGGTTAATGCATGCTAATCACAATTGATGTTATACTCTGCCCCCCAAGTATTTATGAAATTTTAGACAATGTTGATACAAGGAATATTTTATCTATTGTTCATTCAGTAGGAGATCTTTGTGAATTTAGAGGTTATTTAGTATCTGTGATTGTTTTGTATTGATAATTTCTCCCTCTGATTTTTACACTAATGTGTCACATTTTACCCTGCACTGCATATATTGGATACACACATAATCATTTTTTATTTATACATTTTGGATATGGTGTGAGATATTCTTCTTGCAACTTTATAATTATGTTCCGATCAATATACTTTATTTTGTACTGTTTATATCACAAACATTTTATTTTATTTCACTTTATTTGGTTTCACATTTATATCTTAGCCTTTACCTCAATAGTGTACACAGTTTTTGACTCCTTAGGACAGATTTTTTGAAAGCAGTTTATACACCTATTATAACCTTTTTAACTCTTTGAGGGCCAGAGGGTTACGGAATGCATTGCAAAGCAATGCATTCCGTACCCCTCGGGCACTCAAAGGGTTAAATTGTATGCACTATTAAGCATTTAGTGCTCTTATTTCTTAACATCACACATTTAGAAAATGACCACCACAAATTTAGCACAAAGCATTGTGCCTATGTTCAGTTTTGGCAAGAATTAAAGGTGGGAACCCTACTCTATTTCCACTTGAACAGGACTAGGTAACCTTCCATAAATGGACAATAAATATATATACAGTAATGATTTTGGTCCTGAGTAAAATAAGAGCTATGTCTCTCCTATACAAATTCTTCATGCAAAACAGGATGCAGTTGTGATGGGGCTCTGTGTCCAGTGGGTCCAATCAGTTCTGCGCTATTGTGTGACCCTTTCCAATCAGACCAGATCTTGTCTGGTGGCCACAGACCTCATCATATGCAGCTACTGTCAGCCAGTAAGATAAGAATAGTGTTGGGGAAACACGTCCCTGTTCTACATTAACCCTTTGAGTTCCAGAGAGGTATGTAATGCATTATGTTGCAATGCATTGGACACCTCTCTGGCACTCAGAGGGTTACACCTTTGAACACCAGACCACATGGGGAGGGAGCACAACCTCAGATTTCGCCAAGGGCCCAATAGGCTCTAGTTATGCTCCTGAGTCCTGACTCATGTCATTTCTCTGTAAATCAGGGTTAATTTACACAGGTACACACCCATTTAATTCAGCCCACACAGGAAAAACAAAACAAAAACAAACCTACAAAGAACTTGCCCTCTAACTGATTAGCTAAGCCCAACACAGCATCCACACACGCTTGGTTGTTAAACTTTTACTTGATTCTTTGCAACTCCACTTAACTCAAGCAACTTCTATGCAAGCCATTGAGCTACGTACTTATGTAGGAGAGAATAACACAGCTGGAAACCATTTTACATCAACTCATTTGCACACAGGGAAAAAAATAAACAAAGTAAATAATAAAAAACATTAGCAAAACAACAACCACACAAGCTTGGTTGATACACTTTGATACACAGTATCTTGAAATAACCCAGTCTGTGTTAGTCAATATATACTAAGAAATGTGGTGCAATTGTGGAGCAAGACAACTGCACCATAGTAAATAAACACAAATTCACCAAACGTCCACTGTTTTAAATAGGGCTTTTAAATCCCTAAAGCTTAGCAAAGCATTGGAGACTACTCTAGAACTGAAGAAGTTAAAAACACCATTTAAATCAATGGAAGTGTTTATTTGTTCCCTATGGTGCATTTGTTTTGCCCTAGAATGGCTCGAATTTTTTCTTAATGCATCAGCCTCCATAGGGCCAGAGTTCACAATAGGCAGAGCAGGCAACTGCCTAGAGCTTCAATTTTTGAGGGGTGCCTAAGCTGTGATGGCCACACCCATATTCTGAATTGTGGGTGTGGCCAGAGAAATCTCATTGTCCCCGTACAAGCTTTATGCCACTTTGCAGGCTGTTATTTTACCCCTTGGATGATACAGAGATCCCCAACACATTGCAGAGCAAGCAGTTTTTCTTTCTTGCTTGTTATAGGCCAAGGGTATTTTCTGTGCCACGAAACAGCAAATGTGACTGGAGGAGGGGTAATGTGAGGAGTGGGGGTGTGACCATGGGTGGAGCTAAGCACACCTAGTACATCCAAGTAGATTCTTTTACCTTCAGATGTCAATCAAACAGGATCCTGTACAGGTCACTCATCTGAACAAGGTAGTAGAGCATTTTCTGCAGGTTGAAGGACTGCTGGATGACTCCCCCTTCTGTTTACTTCCCCACTGCTGCCTCTTCTCTTTAGCACATATGTGCACACTCAATGCAATGAAATACATTGTCACTGAAAAAAGCCACACAGAGTTTTCACAATTATTGAGGTGAACAACAGCAAGGAAGAAGTGTATAAGATATGCTGCTGTTTCCACTGCTTGACGAAAGCTGTCTTTAATCTGAAGTAAAATTTGCTTTTCCATTTTACCATGAAAACTGCAGTATCAGATTTCATCAATTGTGAATAAATAAAAGGGGAATTCATGATATTTGTAATATTTATGTTTTAATAATACAGCAAGAAGACAGTGATATATTCTATCCAAATCATATATCATTGTAAAAGGCTGAATTATCAAGCTAACAGCATTATATTAAATCATCCTAATAGAGTTTGGAGTGATTTATTCTCTGGAGAGATTTTGTCACTGATGATAAATCTAAGTTAGAGGTAGGTAACTTGTGGCTTTTCAGCAGTTAGGGACTAAAACTCCCATCTTCTCCAACCTGCCACTGAGTGGCTGTTACTGATGGGAATTATAGAGGTAAATGTATGAATCGCCATACAGTCCTACCGATGTTAGCCTATAATGCCAGGGACTGTGCTTCAGGGTATGCAAAAAAGAGTATGAGTACTGTAGTTTATACTGGTGGAAATCTCCGCCAGCATTAGGACTTTAATGCCAGCAAGCACCCCATACACCGGCCTCTCAGCATGAGAAATGGCAATAAATCACCCCATTTCCTTGATGTCTTGTTAAATACATTTCCTGAAACAATACTTAGAGGACAGAAATCCCCCCACACTCCTATGGACTGCCCCAATTTCCTCTGTTTGGCTTGAGTGGCGTTAAGGGGAAGAATTATGGCATAAGTAGCTTTGTAAATTGACTATACACAGGGTTATGGACTGAAAAATTGATTCCAACACCTGATTAACCCATTGAGTGCCATAAAGGTATCTAATGCATTGCAGCACAATGCATTGCATACCTTTCTGGCACTCGAAGGGCTAATGTGAGATCAAAGTGGTAAATTCACCCCATAGACTCCAAAAAGCTGGAGAGCCAAAGGTTGCCTACCCCTGATATAGGCCAATTTTCTTGACTTTTTAACTCTTTGAGTGCCAGAGAGGTACCTACGGAATTGCAACGCAATGAGTTAGATACCTCTTTGGCACTCAGAGGGCTAAAAGAGAGCTCAATGGACAAAACTGCAGAACTGTGGAGCTATTTTGGAGCAAACCAACTGCACCATCAGGCACATATAAAAAAGTCTAAATTTCAACTGGTCAAAATGCAACTTTTAACATCTTGAATGCTAGAGAAGTCTCCCAATACATTGTGAAGCCCAATTTATTTCAAAAGGGACTTTTATTTGCCCCCTTTAGTGCAGCTGGTTTGCCCCAGAATCGCTCCACATTTGTTTTGTGCATAATGTCCCCTGTCCTCTGCGATTTAGACTTAAAGGGATAGTAATGTCAGAAAAAAGTATCAACTATATGGTATATACAATTAAAAGAGAGTACTTGCACTTATTCGTACCTCTCAAACCGTTGTGGTTTGAGAGATATAGGAAAATAAAGTTCTCTGGTTCCTCCCCTTTCTGCTTGATGAGCTGTACAGCTGTCAGAAGCAGATTCTGGTTGCTTGACCAGATGTGGCTCTTCAGCAGGTCCGATATAACGATATCTAAAGATAAATACTTATTTTGGAAAGGTATACAAAGTGTGCCTGGCTTGCAAGCACACTTTGTAGACCGTTCCAGTGAAGTATTTATTTCTAAATAGCGTGATTTCAGCTCTGCTGAAGAGCCTCTGTCTGGTCAAATGACTGGAATCTGCAGCGGTCAGCTAGATGGCAGACTTGAGTGAAACAGCCAGGAAAAGGTAACTTTAGCAATTTATTTCTCTCAAACTATAAAGGTTTGATAGATAAGACTTACATTGATGTTAATCTTTTTTTAAATGTCTACAATATTAAATCAACTTAAAATTATCCATTACTATCCCTTTAACCATTTGAATGCCATAGAGGTATCCAACATATTGCAACACATTAGATATCTCTCTGGCACTCAAAGGGTTTGAAACTGACAGCTGTTGCTTGCTGGAAGATTGGTTACTCCAGGCTCTCAAAAGTTAATGATCGTTTGGTGACCTCCCATAAACTATAACTTTTAATCACACCACTGACTTTATCTTTTTAACCCAGAGAGCCAATCAAAAAAATATCAAATCTGGGAGCAGTTCCAGTGAGAGTCGTACGACAAAGAGGTCTGGCTGGGTTTCATCTGGCGACTGGCATATTTTTTCATTACACTGACCTGGCCTTTGGTCTATAATAAACATGGATTTGTGTCTAGCAAATAACTTTAACTCTTCCAGTGCAAGAGGGAGTGAAACACACTTCTAGAGCAATATAATTCTACAGGACAGAAAAGTAACCAAAGTAAGACAGTTCATAAAACTCATGTTTCTAAAAATAATTTCGTTAACCCCCCCTGAACAGTATGTACCAACAGGAAGTGGACCAATTCTATACGACTTGGAACAAATACAGTTCTGACTGAACTTATCTCCTCCAATGCTAGAGAGGTCTCCAACACATTAACCCTTTGAGTGCCAGAGGGGTATGCAATGCATTGCAAAACCCTCTGACACTCAAAGTATTAAAGGAGGTTAAACACCTTATTTAACTCACAGATATTTTTTTGAATTTGTATTTGTTCCGTATGGCGCTCCTGGTTTGTTCCACAATTATATTTGTGTATATGGTCCTTTAAATTCTATGTACTGTTTGAAAAGAATCCACTTTTAACCCTTGTGTCCATTTCATCTTCTAGTGCAGGGGGTGACCTGGAGAAACTCAAAGAAGATGGAGCCGCAGCCCACCACCACTTGACTCAATCTGTGTACTTCAGCCTCTTCAGGGAAGAGTACCTGGTCCTAACACATGTGAAGTACCAGTAATAGGGTGTACTCCCACTGAATCTGGTTGAGACTTTTCTCCTCTCCCCCAGTTCCATTTCCAGTGATCTACCTGGCCTTGTCCCCTGAAATACTGCTTGCCATGCGTAGAGCTTGGGAGCTACAGTAGAAATCACTGTAACCTGATGTACTGTTATTAGAAAGAAATGCCACCATCAAGATAATAGTCCATCTCTCTCTCTTAGTTATAAAGTCCCCAGCCTTTCTGCACTGAGTTCACTTTGGAAGCTGCCAGGTGGCCATGGGTTGAGGATTCCTGATCCCCAACCATGTAGCAAAGCAGTGTAACACATGTGAGTAGCAATGCTCTAGCAAGGAAAATCTGAATGCATATAATTATGTGTTTGTGTTGGCCTAAGGTTCTGTGCATTAAGTTGTGAATATTTATTTTTTATTCTATTTATTTATTTTAGAAAATGTTTTAGGTGGAAGAATACATTGAGATTTGTCTCGTTTTCAAGTATGACCTGGAGAGCTTTCACTGTAAAGAATTACATATTTACACATACAGAGAAAAATTATTTATGCACACACAAACATAAAACCTAAACATTATATATATATATATATATATATATATATATAGTTACATATTGGTTTTAGAAATGAAGCAATTTTTAGGGTATTTCAGACTGGGCTAATATCTGATTTTTTTCTGGCATGTTATACCAGGCTTTCGGAGCTCTGAAGGAGAAGGTAGTTTGACCGGCTTCTTTCTGGTAGTGTGGGATACTTGGTGAGTTGTTAGCAGTGGAGTGTAGGTTATAGTTAGTATGGAGAGCTGGAGTGAGCATATTGCTAAGGTAGTCTAATAGATTTTCAGAGAAATGGTTGTATATTAAGCAACAAAGGTGAAGGGCACATCTAAATTCAAGTGTTGGCTAATTTAGTTCTTTAAACATGTAATAATGATGGATAGTATAATTACATTGGAGGATAAAGCTGCGTACAGAGTTATATGGAGTGTCAAGTTTACCAAGATGGATTTGCAGTGCGGGACCCTATACTACATCCCCATAGTAATGTTTTAACACTTGATGTCATAAGGAGCCTGTTTCACTGCATAACAGTGATGATTATAAGTTCTGTGGGTTAGGCCCTGAATTACAACCATGGGTCAGTTCATCTAGAGATTGCAAACTGTATGTAATTATTCTGTTAAATGGAAACATAGCAATATAGAATCTGAGACAGATAAAAACCATTCGGCCCATTTTTTCCTACTGTAAAAACTTGAAACCTTATTAAATTATTAGTCTTGCCTTACGTTGAGGATAGCTTTAGTATTAACTTTATGCCTATCCCATACACACTCAAACCCCTTTGATTAAAGTGAATCTGTTACCTAAATGTTTGCATTATCTGTATGTTGTCCTAGCCATCTTCTTGTAATATAAATACCTTTTGTGAAATTACAAAAAAACAAAGAGAAACAGTGCAAACGAGCCTCTAAGTATAGCAAACTGTATGTAATTATTCTGTTAAATGGAAACATAGCAATATAGAATCTGAGACAGATAAAAACCATTCGGCCCATTTTTTCCTACTGTAAAAACTTGAAACCTTATTAAATTATTAGTCTTGCCTTACGTTGAGGATAGCTTTAGTATTAACTTTATGCCTATCCCATACACACTCAAACCCCTTTGATTAAAGTGAATCTGTTACCTAAATGTTTGCATTATCTGTATGTTGTCCTAGCCATCTTCTTGTAATATAAATACCTTTTGTGAAATTACAAAAAAACAAAGAGAAACAGTGCAAACGAGCCTCTAAGTATAGTAATGGGAGTTAAAAGATGGGCACAAAATAATGTATATTTTATTACACCAAGAAGCTACAAGTAGCTCTTGTAGATACTTAAAAATGATTGCATTAAAACATATGAAAAAAATATAATAAAAATTGAGCCTGTAGCTCTGTGAATGCTCTGGCGGTCACCGATATTGATACACAGCGGGCAGATCCTGACGGGGCTTGGCATAAGGAACCAGGACCATGCGGGATGCTAGCGTGATTGGTACAGTTCTCTTTTCAAAGTGACTTAAATGGCCTCCTCAGTTGGATGTCCATCCTACCACTATGTGAGGTCTGATCAAACACTTGTTATAGTGGTACACCAAATCACACAATATTTTATCTGATCACCAGAGATTTTCTTGAATAAGGGCCCATCAAAGAAATTGTTGTGGAAGCAGACGCGATCCCTGAGATGGTTCACTTGGTCTGGTTCTTTTCTCTTATCCTCCCTGATGGTTGCAAGATCTCCTGTCTCAGGTGGTAGTGCTTGATACAATAGTTTTTTAAAAACCTGTTGTTTTTTCAATGCGTTTTAGGGATTTTACCCCTTCTTCAGGAAAACAATAATCTAATGATTGCCTCCAAAAACTCACCATTATTTAAAGAGTGATTTGACCAGTTCAGGGTCAGGGTGCAAAGGTCAATGTAGGTCTGTTTTTTGACATATAACATTTTTTTCCTTAAAGAAATTGCATATATCTAACTATACAAGTATCTTGATACACATTTTTTTTATATGGACACTTCAAAGTACATCAAAAGTAGATAAATAAGAAATCTATTTACTAGAATGATACTAATAAAAATAAGTTATGCGTAAACTAATGTATTCTTATGAGCCTATTTGATAATCTAATAGAGTAATAAGTTTTTTAAATAATATTTGACAAATAAATTTAAAGTAAAATGCTTTGCAAGGTGAGGAAGTAACAGCTTGTGATTGTAAATTAGAGTATTTAGTCATTGTTGTAGAAACTCTTTTTTTATCTCTGTAAGCTAGGGGAAACTTTGTAGTTTTGATCTATATTATAACATGCAATTAGTTGCTGAATCAAATCAGGATAAATGCTTAGCTTTGCGATATGTGGGAGCAGAGGAGGGCTGGCATCTTATGGCCTGGGGGGCAAGAACAATCAAGTGGCCCATTACTATTATCGTCCCTGTTCACTTTTCCAGTCCTTCCCCTTTTTGTTAATTTTAAAATTGACATTAATGTTGTGAAGTAAATACCACATAGCTTACAATTTAAATGGGTTACACTAGTGATACTACAGAGCTTACAATTGAAAGGTAGTTACATTATTAGCACAGAGATTATAGTTGAAATGGAGTTACATTAGAGATACCACAGAGCTTACAATTGAAATGGAGTTACATTAGTGATACCACTGAGTTTACCATTTAAAAGGAGCTACATTAGTGATACCACAATGAGCTACATTATTGATACAATCTAAGTAAAGCTACATTATTGATACCATAGTGTTTGCAAGGGAAATTGGTTATGCTATTAGTGTATCTGCTTTTGGATTGTAGCTCCGTGGTATCACTTGTGCAGCTCCATTTCAATTGTAAGCTTTGTGGTACCACTAGTGTAGCTCTGTTTACAGCAGCAAGTAGGAGACTGAGTGAAGCAGTGGCTCAGCAGCCCAGACATATGACCGGCCCAGGGGGCAACTGCCCCCCTGCCCCCCAGGTCAGCCCTCCCCTGTGCGGGAGTCCTGAAGAGTTTCCTTTTTAGCAAAGGTATTCTTTTTCTTTCCCTTTTTGCTATCCCTCAGTAGTAGAGAATCATATTTCCTCCTGTTCGGTATTATTGTAATTTGAATTGTATTTGGAAGATGCCTTAGTTACTATTGGTCTGATTGTAGGCCTTATAAGAGTCTTTTTTAATTTTTGTTTTGGTACAGATATTCGGAAAGTGGTTGTGTTCTCCAGTTATTCTTCCCTGATTGATTTTTTTGGTGATCTTTTCATTATCTTCCATACATGGAGTGAATACTTGAGATTTCACCCTACCTTGTTCGGGTTTTGGAATGGATATGAATAGCTGGATGTATATAATAAACTGATGTTACAATAAGGTATTGTTTTGGCTGAATTGTTTAGAGGTTTCAATTATCACCGTTTAGAGGCACCGTAAGCCAAGTTCTTCATTCATGCCTGTCTGAAGTTTAAAAATCCAGTAGCTCTCTTGCTTTGCCAATTTTTTTAACTGATTTCCCCCTCTCAGTGTGGGTGGGATATATTCTATTCCTTTGACTGAGAGATCAGTAATGTTTTTGAAGCTGGGGCAGTTTGTACAATGTTTGGCTATGACATATTTTCTATTACACTTGACTATATTGTTTCTATGCTCTAAGAATCTATTCTTGAGTGGGATTTTTGTTCGTCCCACATATTGGAATCCATAAGCACATTCCTAAAGGTAGAAAACATATTCAGTTGTGCAATTTATGAATTGACGTTTATTGAAAATTTCTTCTGTGCTGAAGGGTTTCAAGGTTTTAATTTTTTTGTCCTTGATATGTTCACAAGTTGTACATCTTGTATGTCCACATTTGTAAGTTCCAGTTATTGGTGTACCTGATATAATCAATTGAGTTTTGGCTTTTTCTTTTATGTTTTTTGATCAATTTAGTTTTTAAATACACAAACTTCTTCTATATAAAATAATTTTTTTATGAAGAATTGTTTGTATATTTCTGTCCCCTTCCAAGATCTTTCAATGGGTAGAGATAATTCTCTTAATCCTTTTAGCTGAAGAGTTGTTTCTGGTTATGAAAGGTATATCTGGATTACAGCCCCTTTAATGACCCTGAAGGGGTGAGTTTAACAACCTTGAAGATCCTCTCTATGTTGCCTAATAAGCTAGGCATTATAATTAACAAATAATATTTTTTTCTTCAAAAGTTAGCTCAGTTTATATAAATTAATTCAAAATGAACACCCACTGGAAAGCAATAAGTCAGTGCTTCCCTTGTGTACACAGGAGGAATAGTTTGTAGCTTTTCAGTGTATCTGAACAGAATGTTCATAGGTGGAACCTTGAACATTCATTTACAGTGTATTAATGGACTGTATGTACTTCCTTGGGTAAAACTAGTTTATTTAAACTCATTGGATGCTAGGGACATCACCAATTCATTGTCAGTCAATTAACTAGAATCTTCAGTATGCTGAACAATTAAACTAACCAGCAATCGTGGTAATGAGCAATATATATATATTTGCAAATTGCACCCTAGCCAATGCCCTAGAAAATGCATATTTTCTCATACATTGTTTTGTAGATTAACCTAACAACTCCAACACATATAAGGCATAGCTAGCATCCAAGAGTCAAAAGTTATGCCGATTTTCTGCAATATCATTTTGACCAGTACATATCTGATAATCACGTTGTAAGCTCTGCTGAATCAAAGACCTCCTCCTAATTAGACAAGCAATTTCATAAATTGTTTTGTGATTTTTTTTCATTTTTTTTTATTAATTAATAAATCAAGTTAATGGAATAGTAATGTTTCAAAATAAAAGTAGCTCCAATTACTCTTCATAGTATGTGGGCAATGGAGAGTGTTATTTCAGTACAGTCATAGTTGTAGTTCGAGAGTAATTGAATGATAAAGTATCCCCCTCCCGCCCCTTTTACCTAGTGTAAGCCACCTCACTTCAGATGTCGAATCTGGTCTCTTGACTGGACAGGTCACAGCAAGGGACATTCTTCTTACTGTGAGCACAGGGAAAACCCTGCCCCCCTTGACAGGTTTTTCCTTATGCTCACAGAAGATTGTCCCTCTCTGCGATCCATCCGGACAGTCTTGCTGCTCTGAGGTGAGCAGTGTTACATCAGTAAAAGGGGCGGGAGGGGGATACTTTATTATTCAATTAGCCTTGAACTACAACTCTAACAGTATTGAAATAACACTCTCCATGGCACAAATACTATGAAGATTAATTGGAGCTGCTTTTATTTTGAAACATCACTATCCCTTTATAGAACTAAGTTGTTATGCTGTAGGTACTCTAAAACAAAAGTGCAGTATGGCAGTGAGATCACCAGTTATTCAGGGGAGTGACAGAACAGACTATACTAGGAGCACGATGGTAAGATGGGTCCATGTCTCTCCTCTTCTCCAATAAGGATTGAGTGTGAACAAGCAGTAACCATGTTGGTGCAGGGCTCTATTTGTCATAATAACTTGGGCATAAATTACTGCAACTCATTTGCAATGGATAAAGCTCAGATACTGTACCAAAATGATGGCTTATGTACCAAAAATCTTAACAATGCTTCCTAAAAAAATAAATTGTTATTTGTTGTTATACTTAATTATGTGTACCTTAACCCTTTAACCCTTCGAATACCAGAGAGGTACCAACACATTGAGTTGCAATGCGTTGGGTACCTCTCTGACACTCATAGAGTTAAGCACCAGAGGTGTGTATAATGCATTGCAAAGCATTGTGCTTCAATCTCCTCCAGTCCTTATAGGCTTTGTATTAATATTCATAGTTGAAACCTTCCAAATGATATCATATTGGCAGAATTTTGTAGAGCGTTCATGACCTTTTATTTTTAAGGAGTGATTTAAGTAGCAGTTTCTTAAGGGGTCAGTAAAGTAATATAGCATATCAATATGCACTTAACTTTTTCATGCCCCTTTAAGAAATCTAAAAAAAGTTTAAAAAATAGTACTCTGTATGAAATTCCCCTTACAGTTACTGAACTCCTTGGGAGTTATGCACTAAGATGTGATAAAGAGGTGATAATGTGGAGATAACTTCTCCAGTTCCTGTTATTCTACAGAGCCAATGCAATTAGATCTCCAAAGCTGGCACTGGCAACATAAAATAACATAGGAACTGGAGGAGTGATATCACTGGAGAATTTATCGCCACTTTATTATCTCTTTATCACATCTTAGTGTATCTCCTCTGTTGTCTCCAATCCACTGAAAAGAATATGATGTAGGCCTTGTTGATGCTCAAGGGGTTAACAGAGAATTTTTGAATGCATACTTGATTTATATTCACTGCATGGACCACAAATGACAATGTTTTTGCCAAAAGAAAGATGAACATGAAATCTGTTTCTCATCAGTGACTGCAGTTCTTGATCATACTTTGTTTAACTTTTAGCACCACAGTTGCTTTACAGATACAAGGTCCCCACTGGATCATTCCTCCTTGGATGACTCCTATTATCACAGTTTGATTTTGTGCCACGTGAGAATGCAGTTAGATTCCAGACTATTAGCAATGGGAGAAACAATATTATGACAGTTTAATTTTATGTTTTTCATTCTGCTCGCAACCTTGTACATGGTAGAAAGTACAGACAAAAAAAACCCTGCACCTTTATCATACAGTCTGGTGTCTGATGTTTGGTTTAATATGACAGTGTTGACAATATATTAATTTTAATTATTAAGTAACGTTATGTATACAAACACTACAGTTGTCTTGGGAGGGGCAAACAGTTTCCTTCCCAGATCTGTGAATTATAGTTACTCCTTTGTGGGAATCGTAAGGAACAAAATGTTTTAATTACACTTGGGAATACAAAATGGGATAAAGGTGGATTCAGTTTGATATGCTGTTATGCATTAGAGGTACATGCTTTTGCTGTTTTTATAGCAATAGAAGAAAAGCTTGTGACCACAAGAGAAGCCTCTGAGTGCTGCTTACAATCCAGGCTCGTTTGTCACTTACCACTTTCTTAACACCAGGGTCCATCAAAATCATCATATGCAGTGGAAAACACTTCATCTCATGGAAATCAAATATAGTTTTAAATTAATTTTAGATGTTTAACCCTTGGAATGCCAGAAAGACACACAAAGGGTTAAATATTGCACTCAAAGGGGCATTAATGTCCCATAAAAAAATCTTCTATTTTTGTACGTTAAAAAAATAATCTATGTGTCACAAATCTTATCTCTCAAACCACTATGGTTTGAGAGATATTCGCAGTGAAAGTTCCCCCTTCCCTCCCCTTCTCCTGATGTCAGCTGTAAAGCTGACAGCAGGAGATTTAAGTCAGCCGACTCGAGGAGGCTCTTCAGCAGAGCCGAAATTGCGTTATTTAAAAAGAATTACTTCATTGGAATGGTCTACAAAGTGTGCTTGCTAACCAGCAATTCTTTTGAAATAACGCGATTTCAGCTCTGCTGCAGAGCCGCCGGCTGGTCCCTGGACCAGGATCGCCTGCTGTCAGCTAGACGCTGCGTCAGGATTGGGGGAGGGAGGGGGGAACTTTCACTGCGACTATCTCTCAAACCACAGTGGTTTGAGAGATAGGATTTCTGGCCCATAGTTTATTTTTTTAACATCTGCAAAAGTAAAAGATATTTTTATGGGACATTAGTGTCCCTTCAATGTACAAAAACTATCAACAATTTCATATAGTAAAGCATGTAGCATTCCAGATTTTGGTCTCCATTTAAAGAGGTCTGACGCCAAAAAAAAATACAGGTAACCACATTTTTTCAAGCACGGTAAGCAATTAAATTACCTGTGCTATGAAAAAATGGCAGCAAAAAAAATCCCTGCTGGCTGTTAAAGTTAGATGCATTTTAGCCCAGTCAAAAAAAAAAAAAAAAAGCCACAAGATGCCATTCAATTGACTGCGATAGCCATTAAGATTCAATAAGGGACTCACTTTATCGCAGGAAATTTAAGACCCAGTTTCTTTTTGACTAAAGTCACTTATCAGATCTTTAAACAGCCAACACAGCAATTGAAATAAAAAAAAAGTGGAAAAAAAGTCCCCAGTGGATGTATTGATATGGGACCTTAAGCCCCATACCAATACATCCAAAGTACTTAAAAAATGTGTCCAAAATTATTAGAATTAACCCTATAAGTGCTAACTGGGTATAATTACCCCATTGGCACTCAAAGGGTTAATTAGACTAAGGTACAAAGCAAGAGCCCCTTCAAAATAACACCAGTAATCCTGATGTTCAGCGGAGTCTTCAGCACCGTGGTCATCTACTGTCAGTCTTCTTTCTTCTCTCTTCTTTTTTCTCTCTTCCGTCTTCTTTCTTCCATCTTCTTTTCATGAAATACATTTGTTATGCAAATAACCTGCATACCCATGCATAGTTTAACACGTTGAGTGCCAGAGGGGTATGCAATGCATTGCTCTCTGGGACTCCAAGGGTTAAACTATGTATAGGTGTGCGGGTAAATAGCCCAAAAAAGAAATTGTGCCATTTCCTTAAAACCCAAGTTATTTTGCATAAAAATATCCTTATTGTGTTCCATTTCTCCACTGAGTGTGTGTCCTCGGTGGCGGAGGAGTCAGAGAAAGTGAGTAGTGATACACCCCCCCTTGGACCTTTTTGCAAAATGATTAGAATTTTAAGGCAACGGGCACAATCTCTTTTTTGGGCTAGTTACTATTTACCCACACACCTATACATAGTTTAACCCTTACAACATACATGGAGTTTAAGGGGAGAGCAGCCTTTTTATTACTGAAGATCCAAGACAGCTTTAATGATCCCTAAACGTTGTTGCTGGACAACACATATGTGTTTTTCCAGCTACTTTCATCTGTGAGTAGCCTTTCACTGGTGGTGGTGAGGTGATTGCACTTTGAACAGAAGATATCGCACAAGGAAGTGCCTCTTTTCTTTTTCTCTTCTGTGTAGTTTAACCCTTGGAGTCCCAGAGAGGTATGCAATGCATTGCTCAGTAATGAGTTGTGTACCCCTCTGGCACTCAACGGGTTAAACTATGCATGGGTTATTTTCATGACAAATTTATTAATAGCTCTCTTTTTTTGTAACAGGTTTCATGAAAAGAAGACAGACCCCAAGAAGAAGGAAGAGAGAAGAAAGAAGATTGAAGATTTAAAATAAGAAGGAAGACAGAAGAGACAGAAAGCGGATGACAGGTAAGTATAACACAGGAGAGTTAATAATCGGTGCATGACAGTCTGTCAGGCACCGACAGTTAGCTTTTTTCCTTTGAAGTCCCCATTATTGCTACTATTTAGCAGTATTTTGGGAACTTAACACACAAAACAGACATTTTCCCACAAGACCATTTCTGTGGTCTAACGTCCATTGTGCTTTTAGCTGGTAGGGCCATTAAATACCGACTTAGACATTTTATTCTGTCATTTGGTAGTCAATTTGGCCCTGACGCATGTTTTACCAGACCTCTTTAAATTGAGCCCTCTGAATGGGAGAGTAACATTTCTCAACTACTAGCTGCATTTAACCCCAATCAAAACAAGAGAGTTGATGGCTATCCAACCAAATTCATTTCATGAATGGAACCCACAAAGGATAATCTATGCCTTCCCTGATATTTGATGTTTGTATAGATCCCTATTCAGCAATGATAAAAAAGAAAAAAACGGTCTGTATATGCTGTTCAGTTTCGATATAATATAAACCTTAAATAGACAGTTCCACCTTATTTTGCAAGTTCATAATATGTAAAGCCAAATTGCCTACACTTTTTATTTAATTGCTTATTTTTTCATTTTACACTTTGTTCTTAACACTTTTATATTCCTGACAGGGAGCACAATGAATGTTTGGGATTGTGAAAGCATAGAGAGTGCAGCAGTTAAAAAAAGCTGAAATGTAAAAAAGATATTGAAGCAAAGTAGAAAGGTTTGCCTCTCCAGCATCAACATCAATCAGTGCTGCTGGGAGGCTACAACATTGTATAAATATCTCTGCTTTTACAGTACCCAGCAGGAAAGTTCTCTGGAAACTGAAATTCAGCTAGCTCACAAAAGCATATAAAACAGGTGTAGACAAAAAAAAAAAAAAAAAAGTTTAGACAATGTAACTTTCCATATTACATACTGGAAGAATTTGTACATTTAGAATAAGGTGGAACTGTCCTTATGTCACATTAAAGGGATAGTAATACTTCGTTTTAACTTTATTTTATTTTGTAGGCATTAAAAAAACATGAAGAATGATATAAGTCTTATCTCTCAAACCTTTATGGTTTAAGAGATATTCACAAGCAAAGTTTCCCCTCCCGCCCCTTTTACCTAGTGTAAGCCATCTCTTCTCAGATGTGGAGTCTGGTTGTAAGACTAGACAGATAACAGAAGGGGACAATCTTCTTCCTATGAGAACAATGTAAACCCTGCCCCCGCTTTTCAGGTTTTTTCCCTTATCTTAACTGAAGATTGTCCCTTTCTGCAATCTATCTGGGCACCTCCCTTCTGATCTGGCTGAGCAGTGTTACATCAGTAAAAGGGGCAGGAGGAGGACACTTTGTTATTGAATTACTCTTGAACTACAACTCTGACAGAATTGAAATAACACTCTCCAAAGTCCAAATACTATGATGATTAATTAGAGCTGCTTTTATTGTGAAACATTACTATCCCTTTAACTAATCTTCAAAGTGACAAGAGAACTTTAGTAACATACAGGCTTACATATGAACAGGATAAAACAAAACACAATGAACATCTCATTGAAAGCAATAGTAAGATTTCTAATGCAAATCTTTTCAGGAACCAATGGCAAAAAAGTTACATTTATACTAAAATATTTGTAAAAATGTGATCATACACTACATTACACAGATTCAAATACCATAGTCTAATGAGAGTAATGAGGTGCTCAACCTCTCATTCATGGAAAGACTACATTTTTTGGTAAAATATATACTTTTCAGATTCTGCCAATAAAACTTCTAGACAGATAACTGGTAGCCCTGCAAACTCACATTTGTAGGTAGAAGAATAAATACTGTAATAAAGTCCTTTTCTAGAACACAAAGAGGAATTTCAGTCCCCAGCTTAATATAACGTTCTATTTATACAAACATGATCTAACTTCCACCTAACTCTAAGAGCCATATGTTCCAAAGAAAAGTAGACAAGTTCTAGGGCAAACAATTTGCACTGTAGGGGAGAACTAACTAAAAAGTCCCTTTGATGTAAATGGGGATTTTAACCTCTTTAACGTTAGATAGGTCTTCATCGCATCATGAAACAATGCAGCTTTAAATTGGTTAAAATCCCAATTTAAATCAATGGTCATTTTTGTGATTTTAGTTCTCCCCTATAGTGGAATTGGTTTGACCCAGAACTCTTCCAGGTTTCTTTTCAACATATGATGGGTAAACCAATAGATGGACCTCTTTCAAAATGATACAATTTCGATTTTTTGTTTTGACCAATATCAAATTTGTATCCCCAAAATACATTATTTTGGACAGATTAAAATCCATCAAAGGAAACCTTGTGAAAATTAGGACCCATCACAAACAATTCAGTATCCCCCAGTGACATATGGTGGCTGATCAGATTTAATACAAAAACAAACAAACAGTGATGTAGACTTTCTAACTATTATAACTTTTGTATCTGGTGGTTCATTTCATGCACTAGCCAAAGATTAAAAAACATTGCTCTGTAGAAGATTACATACTCTTTACTTGAAATGAATAGAAGAGTGTCTTGGTTAGCAGACTGACTTTGAAACCAAGACACTAACTATAAAACAGGTAAAAACATAGACATGTAAAGCCTAAGGCATGTCATTTTATCTCTGGGAGCCTCAGGTGCACCAAAACAGTTTGTAAGTCCTTCTAGCATGGACTCACTGTGCTTTAATATCCTTTGTACAGATATTTGATTGCCAAGGGATGATCTCAGGTAACCTAACTGGTATGCAATAACATATAGTCATAATCTACAAACTGAATTCTTTGAAAGCCACTTCAGTTGGAATCTTCCAATCTGACCAAGTAAAACTGGTTGCAAGATTTACCTCCCAATGTCTTATGAAAGAGGGGGAGTCTTTTGAACCATCTCAGAGGATTTTATATATTTTAGTAATTACCTTACATCTAGTTGTTTCCCCCATCAGTATCCATACAATCTGTGTCAAGTCCCTGTGGTGGCACTGGTGGCACCCCTCCACCTTTAAAGAGTGCTAAAAAGTGGTGGACTTGTCTGTAGCACTAGTTTTCCCTATTCGGGAGATCAAAGCTACTGCAAAGTTCCTCAGAGGGAATTATATTGCCATCTTTAACTAATTTATTAAGTGTGTGTACATTCTGTCACTCCCAATCAGAGAAAGAGATGGGGCTTAGACCCAGGGGGAAGTCTGAGATCCCTATAACTGAGAGAAGCTGTGAAGGAAAAGGGGCTGAGCAGATCAATTATTTGAGGTGTGCAAGATTATGAGTATCTCAACAGCAGTACATGAATGTGCTAAATAAGGAATTCTAAACGGTTAGGACCATAAAAGCTGGGTTGGATCTATCTCACAAAGATTGGACCTGCCTAGTAGCTACCAGTCAGTAGGGGATTTGTACATGCAAATTCTGCCAGAGTAGTTAAGTTGCAGGCCAAGTAATATTTGTAAATATCTGTAAAGTCTATGCCTCCAGATGTGATAAAAAGCTGCTCTTAAACTTAAGTTGTTTGTCGAACCAAACAATCTCATTAATGGTAGATTGGAGATGTTGAAAGAATATCCAAGTATGAAAATCAGAAGTGTCTGAAGTCAATAGTGAAGCCTGAGAAGAATCACCATTTTGATGACACTGACTAGACCGAGCAAAGAGATAAGGAGAGGATGCCGAGCTATAAGATCCAGGCAAATCAAGTCAATCAACGAGGGAAATTAGCTTTGAAGGTCTTGGAATCCAAGATATTGAATTTGTTTATTAGACCTATGGAAGGAATAGGAATATTTTAAATTCTGTACAGTTTGATTGGGAAGGTTAATATTCAAAATGACCAACTTGTGGTAATTTATCTTGGGTTTTGAGACCAGCAAGTATCTATCTAGGACTTATAATAATCACCGCAAATTACACTTCTGGGTTCATGAGAAAGGCTAGGATATTGTCCGCAAAGCATGCAAGTTTAGTGTGGTGTGACCTCACCATGAGCCTATGTATCAACCAATTTAATCTGATTGTCTTTAGCAAAGGTTCAAGAATTAGGATAAAGATAAGGGGGAAAGGTTGCATCCTTGACACATACTATTTGATCTGGGAAAGGATTGTGAGAGAGTACCGTTGATGCTCACTTTTGCTGTGAAGTAATCATATAAAACAAGAATGCCATGTAAAAACTTTGGGCCAATACTTGCAAAAGTAATGCTTGTTAACACTTATTTGCATCCCATTACTTGCATATGGGATCTTTAAACTGCCCCATAAACAGTGACAAGGGATGGCTCAGCTGCTGTCTTTGGAGAATCCCAATATGGAATCCAAACATATAAAAACAAGGAAAGAAAGAGAAGAAATTTCCAAATTGTGGATAAAACACTGTCTTTATGAGAACAGTTTCCTATTGTGGAGGCCAACACACAAGTTTACCTAGGATACCATGGATCAGGCAGGAGGCAGTAACAGATGGCCACCACTCACCAGTAGACCAGGGAGACAAGTGAATTTAGCTCTTGCAGTGGCTGGGATGAGGATCAGCAGCCAACTCTCCACCAGGAATCCACTCCAGAAATAAAGCCAAAACTTGCATTATGGAGGGTAAAACAGAACTTATTTTATTGAAGACATGTAAATAGTCAAATTAAGGCTTGGGACAGAGCTGACACAGTGTAAAATCAGAGGGAGCACCAGAAGACCAATGAGAACCTCCCTTTCAAAACCAGCCAAAAGTCATTGAAGCACAAATGCTCTCAAAGGGGTCAAATAATATTCATTTGTTGTCATTCTGCAGGGAGCTTCCTGTCCCAAGTCCTAAGATTCAGTCCAAAATATAGTACAGAGGCAACTGTCATAGGGAAACACAAAACACTCACCAATTTATAACCCAGGGGATACTTAATACAGGGGACATCAACTTTCAGCAGTAGGGGATACAAAAGGTCAAAGTGGCATCTTCGAGCAGAGACAAGGTGATGATCTCTCCATGCTTATATTGCTGGCATGTGCAATAAGCCTCAGCTGATCATTGGAAAATGTGAGTGCAATCTAAGATGTTTTATCTGTAAATATTGTAAGATACCACACAATTTGGTGTTTTCTTCTCTTTCTTTCCTTTTATGCAATCAAAGGCTTTTCGGTGTCAGGTGATACTAAAAACAGGACAGTAATGTTAGAGCTTTAATGGTGTCATCCTTACTTTTGGGCTGGGGGCCAAATCCAGATTGGCCTAAATGAACAGGCGAAGGAAGCAGAATTTTTAATCTAATGGTGAACATTTTTGTAAAGATTTTTAAATCTACCGTAACATCTGAGGTATAATACGCACTTGTGTATAATACACAGGTGTAAATTATACCCAAGATTTTATGGAAAACTAAGGTACCTGTGTATAACATTCACCCCCCTTTCTGCCCCCCCTCTAAATGCTTGCCTCATCTCTATCTCTCTTCCTATTCCTTTCCTCTCCCACCACAAAAGTGCCATAGCTCAGGATTGGTAGAAAACAGTGGGATCCTGGTACACCCATCTACTGTCCAGAGAAATCTGGTCAGAAGTGATCTTCATGGAAGACTTGTGGCCAAAAAGCCATACCTCCAATGTGGAAACAAGGCCAAGTGACTCAACTATCCATGAAAACATAGTGTCACAGTACCTTGTTTCCAGTGCTGCTGCTTCAGCTACTCTCGGCATCTATCCACGTGTCATCTGCAGGCAAGAGGCTTCAAGCATGCAGCAGGCCTCTGTTTTATGTGTGTTTGTTTCCTGTAGTCTCCTCCTACCTACTTCCTCCTCAAGCTGCTCCTCTTACCTACTTCCTGTGGAGGGGTTTAAAGTCCTGACTCAGTCACCCTTATGTTGTTGTTCTGAGCAGTTCATTTTCTAGTATTCCTGATTTCTGTGTATGATCCGGTTTGTCTGTCCATCCATTCTGGTGTTGACCTGTGGCTCTGTCTGACTATTCTCCTTGGTTTTCCGATTTGGCTCAGATATCCTTTCTGGTGCAAACCTGTGGCTCTGGCTGATCACCTGCTCCGTGTATCACCTAGGCTTGTCTGACTACCCACTCTGGTGTTGACCTGGGGCTCTATCCACTGCGCATCCAGCATACATACATTCCAGTGGATAGCCTATCTGGTGCAAACCTGTGGCTCTGGCTGACTACCCGCTCCGTGTATGACCTAGGCTTGTCTCACTACCCACTCTGGTGTTGACCTGGGGCTCTATCCACTGCACATCCAGCATTCCATAGCTTCAGTGGATATCCTTTCTGGTGCAAACCTGTGGCTCTGGCTGACTACCCGCTCCGTGTATGACTTTGGCTTGTCTGACTATCCTATCTGGTGCTTACTAGAAGGCTTTGCCTGTTCGCTCAGTTTGTTTGTTCCGTTATTCAGACATCCTTCCTAGTACTGACCTGGGGCTCTAGCAGACTCCTAGCTACTGACTGGAGGCTGAGTCAGTATCGCTTGGGCGTTACCTTACCATGAAACTCCAGTGGGCTGAGGCCTAGTCTTGGACAGTGTGGTGCAGAGACTGGGAGACTGCTATTCCTGAAACAGTGCTCACCATTTCTATCACCCACTGTGTGTATATTTATATATTGTATTACTGTCATTATTCTCATAATAAAGGTTCTATTAACTATACCATCTGATTCCTGGTTTTACTTGCCAACCGTAACACATAGGAACTGGGGTGCTGAAAAATGTCAGCAGCTGCTCTGGGCGGATGAGCCAAAATGTGAAATATTTGATTGTAGCAGAAGGCAGTTTGTTCACCGAAGGACTGGAGAGTGGTACAAGAATGAGTGGCTGCAAGCAACAGTGAAGCATGGTGGAGGTTCCTTGCAAGTTTGGGGCTGCATTTCTGCAAATGGAGTCGGGATTTGGTCAGAATGAATGATCTCAGTGCTGAGAAGTACAGGCAAATACTTATCCATCATGCAATACCATCAGAGAGGCATCTGATTAGCCACAAATGTATTCTGCAGCATAACAACGACACCAAACATATGGCTAAAGTAATTTAGAACTTTCTTCAGCGTAAAGAAGAACAGAGTCCTGGAAGTGATGGTTTGGCCCCCACAGAGCCCTGATCTCAACATCATTCAGTCTGTCTGAGATTACATGAAGAGAGAGAGGTAACTGAGGCTGCCTAAATCCACAGAAGAACTGTGGATAGTTCTCCAAGATATTTGGAACAACCTACCTGCTGAGTTCCTCAAAAAACTGTGTGCAAGTGTACCTAGAAGAATGGTTGCTGTTTTGAAGGCAAAGGGTGGTCATACCAAATACTGATTTGATTTAGGTTTTTTTTCTGTTCACTCACTATGCATTTTTTATTGATAAAAATAAACTATTAACTATTTTTATTAAAGCATTCTTTACATCATTTTTTCATACCTAACACTTTTGCTCATTACTGTATATATATATATATATATATATATATACACACACACATATATATCTCTCCCATGGGTTGATGCCTTATTGTGGTGGGAGTGTTTGCGTGTGTCAATGAAGCCTTCAGCAGCAAATAGTCAAACCAGGGTTGCCCAAGGTGGACAGGTCAAAGCTAATTCTGCCAACCCTCACTGAACCAGCAGATTTGGTACATTCCCTCTGCATGGCTTCAAACAAAAACAATGGCTCTCATTACCCAGAGACTTGGTAGCTACTTCCTATGGCAGTTGGAGGACCAGCTTAATGGCAGAGGGTGCTAAGGATTACAGGGTTCTTTCAAGATGGTCTTTAGACATTGGAATGCCTAACATTCAATCTATGAGTACGATTTCTCGCTTAGAGGAATTAGTACAAGAACTGAATAATATCAATTGGGACATTATCGGCTTATGTGAGACTTGTAAAAAAGACAAAGATTTAGTCACATTAGAAGATGGACGCTGGCTGTACTATAAAGGAAAGAATGATGGGCAATAGATCATGCAATGGAGTTGACACTGACATACACTTCTATCTAATAAATATGACCCTTAATTTACTTTATCCTGAGAGCTGGATGTTAGCCAGCTTTACTAATTCAATGAGTAAAGCTGGCTAAAAGAATAGCTGGCTAAGATCCAGTTCTCAGGGAAAGGTAAATTAAGGGCTGTATTTATTGTATGGAAGTGTATGTCTGCACCAACTCCATTGCATGATATATTGTTACTCTTGGTTATTAAAGGGGTTGTCTGACCCCAGGAGGAGTCAAGGCTGTAGGACATTCTTTCGATAGGCTTCATCACCCAATAGGATCTTAAATGTGGAATAAGTGGAGGTGCTTGGTTATAAGTCCTTATGTTATTATCAGCTTTTTGAATAAGATTCTATTGGGACAATGTGGAAGAACCACTTTCTTGATTAACAAAAGACTGTCAGGCTTTGTAGTAAAAGTAGGAAATATTTCTGGAAGAATTGCTTCCTGTGTTATCAAACTAAACAGTAGCTATGCTCTTCAAATTATTCAAATTTACACCCCTACAAGTAGACACAGTGATGATGAAGTTGAAGAAATTTATGATGATTTATTATGCCTCTACTAACAGGACAATTACCACTATAGATTTATAATGGGAGATTCAATGAGAGAATTGTTAAAATCCAAAATCGTGAGAAATTGATGGGACCATATGGAACTGGAAAAAGAGAAAACAGAGGCAATCAACTGATCAGATCTGCAGAAGAACAAAATTTGTACATCAAGAATTCATTCCACAGGAAAACACCCAGAGAATGGATATGAAAAAGCCCTAATGGTAATACAAGTGAAATTGACCTCATACTTCCAAATTGCTCAGTCTTAAATCATGTTCACATTGGAAGTGACCATTGCCTAGTGAGGGCAAAAATCTAAATTCATGGGAAGAAAGAAATAAAGAAAATTAGCAAGTCAACATACAAGAAGATTGACGCTTGTCAGCTACTGAAAAATCACAATAATGTTGAGATAGCACTTTCTAATCACTTCAGTGCACTGCAAGACCTTCCAAACACAGACATTTCAACCCACAATGAAAAAGTTAGAGACTATTGTAGACACTGCTCTGGCTGACTACCCGCTCCATGTATGACTTTGGCTTGTCTGACTATCCTATCTGGTGCTTACTAGAAGGCTTTGCCTGTTCGCTCAGTTTGTTTGTTCCGTTATTCAGACATCCTTCCTAGTACTGACCTGGGGCTCTAGCAGACTCCTAGCTACTGACTGGAGGCTGAGTCAGTATCGCTTGGGCGTTACCTTACCATGAAACTCCAGTGGGCTGAGGCCTAGTCTTGGACAGTGTGGTGCAGAGACTGGGAGACTGCTATACCTGAAACAGTGCTCACCATTTCTATCACCCACTGTGTGTATATTTATATATTGTATTACTGTCATTATTCTCATAATAAAGGTTCTATTAACTATACCATCTGATTCCTGGTTTTACTTGCCAACCGTAACACATAGGAACTGGGGTGCTGAAAAATGTCAGCAGGTGCTCTGGGCGGATGAGCCAAAATGTGAAATATTTGATTGTAGCAGAAGGCAGTTTGTTCACCGAAGGACTGGAGAGTGGTACAAGAATGAGTGGCTGCAAGCAACAGTGAAGCATGGTGGAGGTTCCTTGCAAGTTTGGGGCTGCATTTCTGCAAATGGAGTCGGGATTTGGTCAGAATGAATGATCTCAGTGCTGAGAAGTACAGGCAAATACTTATCCATCATGCAATACCATCAGAGAGGCATCTGATTAGCCACAAATGTATTCTGCAGCATAACAACGACACCAAACATATGGCTAAAGTAATTTAGAACTTTCTTCAGCGTAAAAAAGAACAGAGTCCTGGAAGTGATGGTTTGGCCCCCACAGAGCCCTGATCTCAACATCATTCAGTCTGTCTGAGATTACATGAAGAGAGAGAGGTAACTGAGGCTGCCTAAATCCACAGAAGAACTGTGGATAGTTCTCCAAGATATTTGGAACAACCTACCTGCTGAGTTCCTCAAAAAACTGTGCGCAAGTGTACCTAGAAGAATGGTTGCTGTTTTGAAGGCAAAGGGTGGTCATACCAAATACTGATTTGATTTAGGTTTTTTTTCTGTTCACTCACTATGCATTTTTTATTGATAAAAATAAACTATTAACTATTTTTATTAAAGCATTCTTTACATCATTTTTTCATACCTAACACTTTTGCTCATTACTGTATATATATATATATATATATATATATATATATATATACACACACACATATATATCTCTCCCATGGGTTGATGCCTTATTGTGGTGGGAGTGTTTGCGTGTGTCAATGAAGCCTTCAGCAGCAAATAGTCAAACCACGGGTTGCCCAAGGTGGACAGGTCAAAGCTAATTCTGCCAACCCTCACTGAACCAGCAGATTTGGTACATTCCCTCTGCATGGCTTCAAACAAAAACAATGGCTCTCATTACCCAGAGACTTGGTAGCTACTTCCTATGGCAGTTGGAGGACCAGCTTAATGGCAGAGGGTGCTAAGGATTACAGGGTTCTTTCAAGATGGTCTTTAGACATTGGAATGCCTAACATTCAATCTATGAGTACGATTTCTCGCTTAGAGGAATTAGTACAAGAACTGAATAATATCAATTGGGACATTATCGGCTTATGTGAGACTTGTAAAAAAGACAAAGATTTAGTCACATTAGAAGATGGACGCTGGCTGTACTATAAAGGAAAGAAAGATGGGCAATAGATCATGCAATGGAGTTGACACTGACATACACTTCTATCTAATAAATATGACCCTTAATTTACTTTATCCTGAGAGCTGGATGTTAGCCAGCTTTACTAATTCAATGAGTAAAGCTGGCTAAAAGAATAGCTGGCTAAGATCCAGTTCTCAGGGAAAGGTAAATTAAGGGCTGTATTTATTGTATGGAAGTGTATGTCTGCACCAACTCCATTGCATGATATATTGTTACTCTTGGTTATTAAAGGGGTTGTCTGACCCCAGGAGGAGTCAAGGCTGTAGGACATTCTTTCGATAGGCTTCATCACCCAATAGGATCTTAAATGTGGAATAAGTGGAGGTGCTTGGTTATAAGTCCTTATGTTATTATCAGCTTTTTGAATAAGATTCTATTGGGACAATGTGGAAGAACCACTTTCTTGATTAACAAAAGACTGTCAGGCTTTGTAGTAAAAGTAGGAAATATTTCTGGAAGAATTGCTTCCTGTGTTATCAAACTAAACAGTAGCTATGCTCTTCAAATTATTCAAATTTACACCCCTACAAGTAGACACAGTGATGATGAAGTTGAAGAAATTTATGATGATTTATTATGCCTCTACTAACAGGACAATTACCACTATAGATTTATAATGGGAGATTTCAATGAGAGAATTGTTAAAATCCAAAATCGTGAGAAATTGATGGGACCATATGGAACTGGAAAAAGAGAAAACAGAGGCAATCAACTGATCGATCTGCAGAAGAACAAAATTTGTACATCAAGAATTCATTCCACAGGAAAACACCCAGAGAATGGATATGAAAAAGCCCTAATGGTAATACAAGTGAAATTGACCTCATACTTCCAAATTGCTCAGTCTTAAATCATGTTCACATTGGAAGTGACCATTGCCTAGTGAGGGCAAAAATCTAAATTCATGGGAAGAAAGAAATAAAGAAAATTAGCAAGTCAACATACAAGAAGATTGACGCTTGTCAGCTACTGAAAAATCACAATAATGTTGAGATAGCACTTTCTAATCACTTCAGTGCACTGCAAGACCTTCCAAACACAGACATTTCAACCCACAATGAAAAAGTTAGAGACTATTGTAGACACTGCTCATGTCCTTGCACCTACTGTAAAACAAGAAAAAACAACTGGAATATAGAAATAAACAGTTGCCATGATGAAAAAGCAACAAGAAATGAAGCAAAACTGTAATATTAGAAACAGGGTAGAACATGCAGA
This sequence comes from Rhinophrynus dorsalis, assembly GCA_037306005.1. Lineage (NCBI taxonomy): Eukaryota > Metazoa > Chordata > Amphibia > Anura > Rhinophrynidae > Rhinophrynus > Rhinophrynus dorsalis. The sequence goes on from CM074722.1 coordinate 308,141,991, forward strand.
AATTTGCAAGGCCATAAGAAAGAGAACAAAAGAAGAAACAAAAAAGTTCAATGCTGAGCTCAACAAAAGGACATGGGAAGAAAATCAAGGGCTAAAGAAAGGAAAACAAAAGATGGAAACACTTAGGAGCCAAATGTTTGCATTACAGTTATCTTGTCCTTCCCTGCTTTTCTGGATTTTCCTTGCATTTCTTGCCAGATATTCTGTATTTATTCTGGTTCAATTTAGCAACCTTGTTCTCTGACGCTCTTGCTGAGTCTTTATTGAGCGTTGGCACTTTTTGTTGGTGCACGATCAAGGCTGGTTATGACCCCAGCTTATTCTACTTCTCCTTAATCTCATCCTGGGTACTGTCTCTTCTCGTTTGTTACCGTTCCTATTTCTATCGCCTGTGCTCAGAGGAGCATCCTAACATTGGCCTTTGTTGACTCTGGTGCTACAGGCCTTTGTATGGACACTGACTTTGCAGCACAACATGGCACCCTGTCTCTGACCAAGGAAGTTCCCATCCACATCATTACCATTGATGGTTCTCCATAAGGGGCCGGTCTTATCACTAGCTTGACGTTCCCCTTGCTCAGCGGATGGGCTCTTCCCATACTTAGGTTCTATCTTTTGATCTCATGTCCTGCTAACCCAGTTATTCTGGGTAATCCTTGTCTGCAAAGGAACAACCCTGCTCTTGATTGGGCTTCAGGTATCTTTTCCTTTCCTGCTGTTTCTGTGGATTCTCCAGGGGTTTCCCTGTCAGCTCTGGATGTCTTGAGGTCAGTTCCTCTCACTCTTAATAGGCTTTACCTATCCTTTGTGGATGTGTTCTGTAAGGTGAAGGCTGAAACCTTATCCACCCACTGGGCACACGGTTGTCCTCTAGATCTGCTACCGGGTACTGCACCTCCCCTCAGAAGGGTCTATTTGTTATCTTTCCCACAAACTAAGGCTCTCGAGTAATACATCCAAGACAGCCTAAGCCTATTAACAGTCATCTGCAAGATTTTCACAAAGTTACTGTCAAGAAGAATGGACACAATACTTAGCTCAGACAACCCAAAGAACAAACATCTGCCAATCCTCACTGGACTAGAGTGGCAGATTACAGATTACAGTCCCTACCCTCAGCATGGCTTGTTGTGAGGTCTTCTTCCTGCAGTGGATTAACTGTGACTGCAACTTTATCTTGACATGGGGAAATAGGTAAAACCTATTCAAACTTCAGGATTGTAGGTTTTAGTACAAGGCAGGATCAAGTAACCTGTACTGGACCAGCAAGGCAGATTATATATAGGTATAGATATACAAACAATACAAACAGTGGTGCACATACCATATAGTATAGATGAAGGTCCTTTTATGGACCGAAAGCATTTGGTGATGTAGAAATGGATATGGAATAAATGTTTTTGTTTGCTTGAATACCTCTTGAGTGCTGTCTCCTCTGCTCCAGTTTTGGATGAGTACACTTTATTTATATATATATATATATATATATATATATATATATATATATAGAGAGAGAGAGAGAGAGAGAGAGAGAGAGAGAGAGAGAGAGAGAGAGAGAGAGAGAGAGAGAGCAACAAGACAGCACCAGTGGCATTTTTTTAATTGAATAAAAAGATGAGTTTTATTTGGTCAGTTTTTCGGGCTAACTGCCCTTAAGCTGATGATGGTGATGATGATAGCTGTAGGGCAGCAACAGGTGGAAGTCTGTGGATGCTCACTCCCTGTCTAGGTGATGCACAGAGTACATGGGAATTAAGCCACTGTTGAATTTAAAGGTATCCTTACAAAATTTTGCATTCAAAACAGAGTGTGACTACATGGAATATTAAGCATGTCACCGTGATTAAAAGGACGACATGAGACTCTCGCCCTGCATCAAAGCGCGAGATTCTCATGTTGCAGCATGAAACGTCACCTTCATTGTATCAAAGTAAAAAAATGTCTTGTTTCATTCAGTCAAAGAAATTGAAAAATAAAGGTATTTGGAAATGCAGCCTGTTTTAGTTATACATCAAGAGGCTCCAGCCATTATATTTCAATGTCCTTGTCCCAAACAAATTAATGACCAATTTAAAGAGCAACAAATAAGTTATTACTTTAGGTAGAAGCAGAAACAGGAGGAGCAACGTGTTTCAGTACAACTCCCATCATCTTTACCCATCTGGTGGCTGCCGAGGATGATATCATGATATTTTCTGTCATGCATGATTCTTTTTGTAGTGATAAGCTGATCTCAATGTTGCTGAGCACTGCCTTGGGCTCTTTCTCCCCTTCTCTGCCTGCAGAATGACAGGGCGGAGTGGAGCTTAATGCATCATGTAGTCGTATGCTGTTTTGTATGCAACATTTTAAAAGTGAACCGAATTTAAATGGGTAGTAAACATTTATATTTGCTACAGCCTCAGTGTGTACAATTGTTTTTTTTCACAGGGGTCTCTAATATCATAAGACAATGAAAGTAAAAAAAAAAAAAGAAAAGCTGAAAGAGGAACTATAAACCACTTACAGGCACAAATCTAAATTGCTGATTCACAGCTGTGCAAAGTAAAAATTTTCCATTGCTACTTCAGTTTATTTAGCACATGTACATTGTTTGTACACATACAGAGATCTGGTATATGAATAAACACTGACTAGATTTTCATGGGATGCACTTAACCCTTTCAAAACCAGAGGCATATACAACACATTGGGGGAGATTCACTAAGTTGATGACTTCTCCAGTTTATCACTTCTCCAGTTCCTGTGTTATTCTATAGAGTTTATGCACTAAGATTTCTTCAGCTTTGGAAATCTTAGTTAACAGGCTTCATATAATATCATAGAACTGGAGAAGTGATAAATTGGAGAAGTCATCTCCACTTTATCACCTCTTTATCACCGCTTAGTGAATCTCCCCCCCTTGTGTTTCAATGCACTGGCTACCTCTCTGGCACTCAAATGGTTAAGCCCATCCTCTAGTATCCCAGGGAATAAATCATTTGCTGGCAAAGGGGCCAGTAAAATGCAATCCTGCAATTTCTTGTAAAATGACCCTACAATATACTGCAGGACTTTCTAATAAAATGGTTAACCCTTTGAGTGCCAGAGAGATATCCAGAGCATTGCAACACAATGGGGGTTATGCACTAAGGCATGATAAGGAGGTGATAAAGTGGAGATGACTTCTCCAGTGATCTCACTTCTCCAGCTTTATAGAGCCTATGCATTAAGATCTCCAATGAATAACATAAGAACTGGAGAGGTGATATCACTAGAGAAGTCATCTCCATTTTCTCACCTCATTATCACTAGTACGTAACACCCAATGTGTTGGGTACCTCTCTATCACTAACTGAGACACCTTTATAAGACTCTGGTCTTAGGTCACTGGTGACCTAAAAATATTTTTACATAGGACAATATCAGTTCTATGTGAACTATCGCATTTGTTCTTATTTTTGGGAATATATCCAAAGGCATGTTTTAGCAAGAACACCAGGAGAATACTAATCAGACAGTGATAGCTCAAAGCATATAAATCTAAGTCACATCCATACTCTCCAATCAATAACAAATCATATGTATATACTAGTGTTGAAGGTCTGTGTGCATGGGCCAGGGTGTCTCGGCTGCTGCCTTGGGCCCGGGGACAGATGGTGGGCCGTTCTCCCCGCTCCGGATAAACTGTGCCACGGACTGGGGGCCGGTGCATACAGGCAGTCTCTGCTGCGCATGAATATTGCACATGACTGTGTGACTCACACAGGGAGCTTCGCATTCTAGCAAATTATATATATTGATGTGCTAATAGGACAGTGGTTCTTTACTTACTAACAAGAAAAAACTGAACTAGGTTCATTTGTTAGCAAATAGATTAAAACAAACTGCACTGCATTTTCAGAACTTGCAAATATTTAATAACATTAGCAACATGCAACATTTTGGTGTAGTCAGCAATCCCCTCGCTGGAACCTCAACATGGAAAAAGCCAGAGGTTGTACCGTACAGCCACAAAATTGATCTTGCCAGTCATCTGAGTGGTCCAAGAATATATGCCAAAACCAGCGAGCTCAAGAAAGACTGCTGCTTTGACCTCACACCTACCTACAAAACCAACTGGCATGTGACTGCCACTGGCAGTTTCTGCTCTTGCATTAGGTGGGACTTACAGATTGGGGTGTTCATGTAGATTAAAGCTGTCATTTTATAATACCTCTACTCTAAGAGGTGGTAGTAATGTGTTACTTTTTCATGTTACTTGCTTTTTAACTCAGTGGAGTTGGTTAGCTTTCCTTGGATACAAACTATATAGATCCATGGTTTGCCTCACCAGTTCCCACTGGTTAATACAAGCCATTTCTACTAGTTGCTCCACTGATAGAAAAACCAAGAAGAACAAAAGTAATTATAAACCAGTGAGTTTTCCAAAAGAAAAAGAAAATATTTTGTTCCTACAGTGTGTAGCGGTTACTAACGAACACACTACCATATACGTTAACTTGTGCAAGAAAACATTGGGGAAGTGGTTTGGATGGTCATGACATAATTAGGATTATGAGTTTTCTAACAAAAACATAACAGTGAGCTGTTGAAGGATGCACTGTTAGGATCAACAGTTAACTTAATCTGCACAAATGTTAATATATGCTAATCAGTTCTTCAGGAGAGGAGAGTTGATTAATTTATATTCATGTCCTCCAGAGTTAGTGACCTATTGATTTCGTCCTAGACCATTCGGTTCAAACACATGCTTCTGCACAAGTGCTCATTAACCCCTTGGTTGTTAGAGGGTATCATCAACACATTGCAAAGCAATGCTTGGGAGCCCCCCTCTAGAATCCAAGGGGTTAAGTTCTTATTAATTGATGTGTTCTTGCAGACAGTGTTTCTTTGCCTTAATTCCCTATTTCCTGCTTGGGTAATCAGGACTTGGCCAACTAATATCCATTCCAGCTGATATCCCAGACGTGACCCTCCCAGAGTTGCTTAACTTGCCTCTAATCTGGGTCGAAGTTATTTAGTCTGCATCTTATACTTAACACTTATCTCTTGTTACATAACAGTAAGAAATGGTGATATTTACACAGGCCATTGTTATTTCCTCTTTAGTCGCCCTTTCTTACCTAATTTCTTCAAGGTTTCTTCCAGTTGCATGTGAAATTTCCCTTTCCTATGCACACTGCATTTACATAATTATCAGCATTCATATCCTGATTTTGCAGGGTGAGATCTGTGCAGGTGAACCACTATCAATTGGTTTATTTCTGTCTGACACAGAAACAGACAGCTAACTATGGAAGCAATGTTACAACACTGGCAATCTATTATCTTCAGAATTCACAACTGCTGACATAACTTGTACCAGCCAAGATCCCACATCACCCAGTAATAGCATAAGGCAATATGCTGTTGGGATCACTGATCAAGGTTTGGTGGATGTGCCCTTGGCTGTGTACATAATGAAAGTTACAATGAAGTGGACTTTATAGGAAGTGTGTACAGAAAAGAGTAAAGACAGTAACACTAATATAAAAATGGAGCAACTGTGGTGCAAACCATATCTATCATTAACAACAAATAAAACTCTCTGAAAATTCAATTTGATTTAAATATGACTTTCAACCCCTTTAATACTAGTGCTAATCAATGGGAATTCTTTCTCCTCTTTTAGTGTGTATGTTGCCCACTCACCTCTGTTTTTGATATATTGCAGTGCTAATCATGGATGTGTGGACTCAAACACATCCCAACAAAATCCCTGTTGTTATTCTATAACCCCACATGTAGTAAAATGGACCTATCCCCAGGGCCAGATTTACACCCAGGTGCCTCTAGGCAAGATGCTCTAGGCACTATTAACTCCACCCAAGGCCACACCCTTATTCCTCACATGGCTCCACCCCCAGAAATCCACTGTGCCCTGGCACAGAAAATACCCTTGTAGTATAACAAGCAAGGAGGAGATTATTTTTATTTGCCATACCAGTTTACTTACCTGTTTTGTGGTTTATCTTTATACTGAATCTGTACTACCTTACATTTGGAAACACCAGTGTCTCATTATTATGTGGAGTTTGTGTGTTTTTTAATTGTTTTTATTGTGACTGGAATATGGTATATTTTGTCTATGAATTTATTTACTAAATAAACTGTTGCATTTTCATGTGATTTTTGGTCTAGTTGAGTGCCTCACAGACAGGTCTTCAGCCCACCATCTGTTTGTGGTGGGTTTTTTTGCACCAATGCTTTTCCTAAATTGACTTTCAGGAACATTATCAATCCAGAGTCCAGGTTGCTAGGCAGACAGTGGTGAGATATTTCACAGGAATAAGTAACCTATCAAATCTATTTGTGATTACTCTGTACAACAGACACTTAGAAATTTGTGTGCATTTTATTTTTTGGTTATTGTAAAAAAATATTGTTTAAAATATTATGGTAAGGTTTTGCTGTCACCTGCTTTTTTGTCATTTAGTATTGGCCTCAGAACTTCTTGGCTCTAGAGATAGAGGTAGCAGTACATGAGAAATGTTAAACATCAAGGATATCTTTACCATAGGAATAGCACCGTTATCTGTTTTTCTACTCTGTATACTGGCTCTTATTCAATCAGTGAGAGGAAGTTGAATAGGCAACTCTGCCCTGCAATTTTTTGAAATGTCAAGAGTTTTATTAACAGAAGGTATATACAAAGTAAAATATCATCATAACAAGGTCTGGTATTGAATAGTAATGCAATGTAAATAGCAGTTATAAACTGCTAATAATGAAGGAGTGCACAGACTGGTAATTCAATATATGAAACATGACAAAGGATAAGTTTATAGTATACTCTTGAAGAAACTCTGTCTGATCTAGACAGGAGTAGAAGAAATTAAATTATGATATAAGTAAAAAAAAGAAAAGAAGAAATGGAAGAAAAGTAGTAAATATGAGAAGAGGCAAAAGGTGAAGGGGAGATAAATAAAGAATAAAAAAGGAAGAATGAGGGGTAATGCTACTTAAAAATGTATCAAGAGCATCTGTGTGTGTGGGAAAACTAGTCATGGCAACTAAATAATGAGATATGATCAAAGGTGTGGAGAGATAATGTATGAAAACTTTCCACTGTCCTGATTTTTTCAACTCATATGAATCACCAGTCAAGCCTGATATATCCTCCACTGTGGAGGGATATTAAGTCTCTCAGAGTTTAGCCGAAAGGCATGTAAATAATTTTTAACTAAAGGGGGATGAATATCTACTGAGAACAGCAAAGGAAGGGTAGAAAAGGGTGGTAATTTGCTTGTGATGTCTCGATTGTAAGAGGAAATTTGCTGAAATAACATTGGGCATATTTACAAGACCAACAAATATGAAAGGGTTCCTAACCCATCATCTACAACAAAAACTGCTAACAGAAGAGTTCATAAAAGATAACTTGTATAGTGTCAGATACCATATAGATATAAATTTAAGCATTCTTCCACTGCGGAGGAGTCCCTGGTGAGCTTATATGGATTTTAAATATTAGGGACCTGGTATCTTTGGTGATGGGAATACCAAATTCTTTAACTAGCTGAATATTCAGGAAGTACAGAGTGTTTACAATAGAGCAATAAGTTTTACAATTTGGAAATAACTTTTTTGAGAGAAAGTTGTTGTGGAAGCATCATTTCTACTTGAGATAAGGGTTTAGACAAATATTTAGATAACATGTCAAGCACATAGTGAAAAAAGCTGAAAGTAACTCCAGTATTCTGATTTTTGGAGAGACAGATCCTGTATGAAACCTAAGAATGGAATTATCCCCTCTGGAGAGATCAAATCTGTCAAAAAAATAAGTCAGGGCGTGGACCAAAACTTAAAATCAAGGCATCCAGGGGGAAATCTGGGTTATCCGCCACTGCAAGCAGAGGAGACAGCTAGACAGACCAATGGAAGATCAAATGTAGCTAGTGTCAAAGGGATAGAATCTTAACCAGTATAGGATGAAACTGGATTGAGTAGGACAGAAGGGAGAGTGTAAACCATGGTAACTGTGATGGTATTGGGTAATTGGGTAAGGAATCAAGAGCTACAGCCATGCAATCTTTCAGTATGAAGTATGAAGGTGGAAATTCAGTATAAAAGTTTGACCAGTGCCACTGCTTGGTGATATTTCCTGAAGTCTGGAAAAGAGAGACTTCCCTGATGTTTGGGATATCTCAAGATCTGTTGAGAGATCCGAGGTGTTTATGGGACCAGTAAAACTTGTCAGTCAAACTTTGCACTTCTTTAAGGAGTTTGTGGAAATTTGAATCTGGGTACAATATTTTTGGTAAGATCACCATTTAAGATACTGCTACTTTCCCTAACCGGGCTATCGTTAATCCCAGTTACCTTTCTAAATGATAGGAGACATTCTCCAGTACTGGAAGAAAAATGTACTTCATTAGCTTATCCAAGAGTTGTGAAATTCAAATTCCCAAGTATTTAATGTGTGGATTACATGAAAAAGCATATTTATTATGAAGGAAAGAGACTTGTGAAGGATCTCATATTTATAGTAATTAATTTTGAATTGGGAGATTATACTACATTCTTGTATTAGTTGAATGAAAGCTGGAAGAGAAGTTAGTGAGGATGACAGGAAGGTCAGCACATCATCAACAAAAATCTGCACTTCCACCTCCCTATCATTTTGTTTGACTTGGGCTATCTGAGGTTATAATCTGGTGGTGTGCACAACAAATTCTAATGTAAGAACAAAAAGAAGTGGGGAGAGCAGACATCCCTGTCTTGTGCCATTGGTAACTGAAAGGGGTCTGACAGGACACCATTTACTTGCACTCTAGAAGGGGTTAAATATGATGATATAATGTCAAATAAGAAAACGAACCAAAACACATCTGTGATGAAACCTGCATACATATACTGACAACTCATTCAGTCAAAGATTTTATCATGTTCCTCCCTGTCTCACTAAATCTATCCTCCCCTCCTGGGCCCTGTGCTGTAGCTAGAACTTCCAAACACAGGCAAAGTGTGTTAGTAATTTTTGGGGTATAAAAAGGTTTATTTGAATGTACTTGTTATTTTGGTGTATTGTGTCTGGCTGTGATTTTGAACTTGTATTGACCACTTTTAGCATTGCCAGATAACATTGATCATTAGAGTGTTTCCTTTGAAGTTTATGTATCTGGCTTTGTTTAGCGACTGAAATGAATGCAATGTTAGGTTAAAAAATGTTCAAAACATAGAATCTCATGCACTTCCACCAAAGAAATCCATTCTGGATTTCTTTGGTGGAGGTGCGCAAGTTTCTGTGTTTTGAATCAGTATATTAGGAGCTTATAGGGATGCTCCCTTGCTACACCCACCTGATATCTTGAGCCGTTTTTCTTGCCTTGTGTTAATATTTGTTTCATATACATTTAGTTGGGGCTTTTACAAGCATACGCGTTTCTTACATTGAAGTTAGAGCTGCTGAATTATATATGGTATGTTGGAGGTTAGAAAAAGGTGCAATGCACGTTTTGAAGCTACGTATTTTTTTTGGCCTACGCACGTTGACCATTCTAGTAAACAGCTTATTGCATAGCTGCGCTACACAGACATGGTTAACATTCGGGTGTTGGATTTCTCCTTACAGACTGTTTTAACGTGCTTTATTGGATCGAACCCCTAGTGTTTTGAAAGCTTGCATCCTCATTTAGCCAATAAACATTTCATTTTTTTCTCTAAGAGCTCAAATGGCCAACTTCAGTTGTGGCTAGCTCTGTCCCCCTGCCCTATAATTTGATTGTTTGATAATTATGACTTCTGATTGGTGTTCCAGTTGATGAAGTGCTAAGCAGTTTGATGCTGACCAATGCACTGTGTAAAGGAATTTGGCTGTCAGGAGCAAGCCATGCATGATCTGAATTTAGGATTTTTGTGACTGAAGGTTCTTCCAGTCAAACTGAGCATCAGTTCTCACAGTTTATATAAGAAATAAGCAGATTATTTTAGCTCGAAATTGGACTTCATACATGTCTAGAAAATCTTCTAGCAGCTGCAGATATGTGCCCCGACTCCCAAGGAGCTAAAAAAGAGATTAATGCAAATACTTATATTGGGCACTCCACAAATTTGCATAGAAGAGATCCCTAATGTATTAAATAACTAGAGATACTCCAGTGTAAAAATGAACACCATGTATTATAATTGTAAAAATATTATATAACACTCCAATCCAATACTGTCCCAACCCCAGTAGAAATGGGGCAGTAATATTTTCCCTGGTAAGGAGTAAAAAGACCTAGACAACACTGAACCCAGGATGATTCATCCACCTAACAGAAATGTACAATCGGACAACCTAAACCAATCCATCTGCCTGGGAAACCCTGGCAGGTAGATTAGGCAGAAGCCTCAAGAAACACCCTGTAGTGATCCAAACTCATAGTATTCTAATAGCTGGATCTCCCGCCCAGAAGACACACCCCCCAATTACAAAAATAAAAGTGCCCCATACACATTTACAATAAAACCCCACAATATGATAATACATCCAATCAAGTTAGTGGTTGATAGACATAAGTCACAGACCTGACAAATATTAATTGAGGACCGATGCTGGAATTAGCCTACTGGTTCAATAATATGTGACTTTTATTCCCATCTCAAGTCACCAGCTAAATCTGGGAAAAACACTGTCAAAGTAAAATTATTCAGAATTAAAAATATACAATAAGACCTTGGAGGATCAGAAAAAGTCTCTACTGATGATAACCAAGTGTGCACTTGAAAATGATCATAAAAACTATCCACGGGACCCTGGTACCTAGGGTAATCCGTGGAAATTAAAAAATCAAAAATGAAATAGTGCTCTTGCCCTTTTATAGAGCACTATTATATTCCACATATTTGCTTTTATTTGAATGTTCACATTATAGTCCAACACATCTCCTCTCATCACAGTATCACATGTATTTATATTCCATGTGCCAGTAGAGTGGGTATGAACCCAACTTACAAACTTATGATCTGTTGGATGCAGTTGTCTAAGAGCCTTTGTTGTTGCAGGCCCAGGGCTTGCACTACTGTTGTTTAGGTGAGCTAAAGGTGTTGGGTTCATCATTTTTCATAATTTTTACAATTAAAATACATAGTGTTCATTTTTACACTGGAGTATCATAAGTTATTTAATACATTAGAGATCTCTTAAATGAAGATTTGTGGAGTGCTCATTATAAGTATTTGTATTATCTGAGAAACAAACCACAAAGTTCTCCTATGGATTGAAATCTTTGAAAAATCAGTTTCAGTGCAGATTGCAAAATCTGGGTTAAAGGCTATCTTTCTTATAGAGTGGGTCCTTTCTACAGATTTCAATTTCTGATTGCTAGTTTCCCTGTTGATCTAAAGCTTTAAAGGCAAAATTGGAATATCCTAGCTTGCAATGTATAGAATACAATAAAAGAGTGTGCAAAACAGATACAGTGTGAAACACAGAGCTTGAGATGAATATATGAGCAAACAGAACTAAGTTTACAGTACTGGTACAGACTGAATTACAAACCATGCGGTCCAGATTATATATATTTTTACTGTAATATCTTTTGATCATTTCCTCTAGACATTGCACAATCTGGGTATGTTTTCCACTGATTTCAATCTCTGTGATTCTGTCTTCATTATATATATATATATATATATATATATATATATATATATATATATATATATATATATATATATGGGGTGTTTTGGATTGCAAGCGCCTAGGATTCAGTTGTGATACAGTTTATATTTATACTTCCACTGGGAACTTTGATCATAAGTTATTCTACAGACTGCATGCTTTAAGGGTCACTTTCCATTTTGACTGCAAGTACTAAGTGTGTGGGTATGTGAATGTGTGTGAGTTTGATGATTTAACTCAGTACTGCACAATTGTTTAACTGCAGCAAGAAATCACATATTAATTTGTCTTATTAAAAATACAATTCTAGACATTAGTGATACTTGCATACTTCTAACACCTAACCACAAACAATTAAAGGTATAGTAATATTTCATAATAAAATCATCATAATATTTGGGCATTGGAGAGTGTAATTTAAATTCTGTTGTAGTTCAAGAGTAATTGAATGATAAAGTATCCCCCTCCCACCCCTTTTACTGATATAACATTGCTCAGCTCAGAGCAGCAGGGAGGTGCCTAGGTAGATTGCAGAGAGGGGCGATCTTCAAACAAAATAAGGGAAAAAGCTGAAAAACCGGTCAAGGGGGGCAGGGTTTTCATTGTTCTCACAGTAAAAAGAATGTTATCTGTCTGGTCAAGCAACCAGATTCCACATCTGAGGTGAGCATTGTTACACTAGGTAAAAGGGGCAGGAGGGGGATACTTTATCATTCAATTACTCTTGAACTACAACTCTGACAGTATTGAAATAACACACTCTATAGCTCAAATAATATGAAGATTAATTGGAGCTGCTGTTTTTGTGAAACATTACTATCCCTTTAAGCACATTCAGACATTGGCTATACTAAATGCATGTTTTTGTCTTTTCATTCATTAAATTCCTTTAAAAACCACCAGTTTACCTCCTACACTTAAACATGTTCACACTAGCACTTTTTGTATTGCCAGACTGTACCTCCTACTCATTATGTCAAAACAGGGTGATATAGAGTATAAACAGTTAATTTCTGGATTTTATTTTTATGATGGAAGATTTTTCTGAATGGATATCATTTAACCCTTTTGCCAGATGGGTGTTTCATATCGACACTATGCATTGGATATCCCCTTTGGCACTGACATTTTTAAAAAGTGTTTTGGAAAGCACTGCATACACTTGTGGTGCCATATAAATAAACTTGTTCATTCATTTTTCTCATTCAATACACCATAATGAGCACTGGAAATTATGAACTTAGGTTTCAAGGTCACTATAACTTTAAGGAAGATAATGTAACACTATCGATGGTGAGGACTGGAGTACAAATGAAAACAGAATGGAAGACTTCTCCAACAAGGGATAATTGAGCAAGTCGCTAAGGGGCGAGGCTTGGATGCGGTGCTTGGGAGCGTGGGTTGCCAAGGATGTGGTTGTGCTGCGGCTAAGCCACCTATAGGTGCTAGCCACAAAGCTAGATGTTGTGGTCCCCAGTAGAGGAACTGAAGGGTGACCCAGCAAGAAAAGCTATACTAAGAAATCCCGAGGGAAAAAAAACAAACACTCCAACAGGATATAATGCTACATACAAAGGAGGCTGGCAATAGAGTGGTCAGAGGCGATCCTGTCTGGAAACAAGGAATACTAGCAAAAGACAGAGTAACACGGCTAGAGCAAAAGACGCTATAACAACGCGTCTCTCAGAGCTGAAATCTAGCTCTAGAAAGGCCAGAACTGGAAGCAGGAGCCAGAGCAAGGCATGGATGCCGGCAGAAACCATACAGAGGAAGAAGCTGGCAGTGGACCAGAAGGAAGGATCATCAGCCCACAGCAAAAGGAGACGGCCGGAAACCAAAAGGAGGCAGTCGTAAACCAGAAGGAGAGCAAGCATTGGCATTACAGATAAACACTATTCATTATAATACTGATCTGTTTGTAGATCCCACTGGAAATAAAAAGTCCCTAAATTTCCATTGATTTATAAAGGCTCTTGAATGCTAGAGTGGCCTCCAGTGCATTGTTTCAGAAGGTAGGCTGAAACTTCTAACATTCAAGTGGTTAAAAGCCCATTTATATAAATTTTAATTTGATTTGTCCTCAGCTGTATACATTTTAGTAAGTACCACAACAATCACTGAAAATATACAAACAAATATAATCTCAACAAATCAAGAGATGTATAATAGTAAAAGGCACTGTATATTGTACCGACTGCTGAATTGTTTTTGGGATTGATTAAATGGACAAAGAATTGTATCTTACCAAATAAAAACGGATATCCAGTGTGGCACCACAACACTATAACATTTGTACTGAAATATAAAGAAGAGAGAAATAATGAGCTGATGATTAGTGCACGCTTTAGAATTCATGCTTAACTTTTATATAGTGTCCTAAAAACATTTAACAGCAACCCAAAATAAGTTTAAAACTATCAGGAGCTTTCAATCTGTATTACAAATGAAATGCAAAAAATATTTAATTATATTGCCCTCAGTAGATCTTTTAAGATTAACACTGGCAGAATTAGGGTAGTTCAATCATATCTGCATGCGGCTCCTTTTTACTCTGTAGTATGAAGCAAACTATATAGGTAGAACAATAAAGTTCAATTGGTCCTCCCAGCTGGTGGCAGATTCCATGTTCAATCTATGAAATGCAAAACATCACAAATGTCCCACAGTCCAATGGCTTAGGACCAGCAAGTAAACATTAAAAATAGAGCCTTTACTGGGATATAATAAAAGTATTACGCATCCATAAAGTAGTACAAGGTAAGTAAAACTAATGTGTTTCAAGCATTCCAACTCTTTTTTGTTGTAATTAAATCTGTTAAAGATGCTGGATGGGCTCTTCATATATGGGCACAATTTCCATGTCCTGATACTGAATGAACATGAATAATAATAAAGATTGTGAGATATAAAATTTAGAAATCAGAACGTGCCTCAGTGCTAAGGAAATAAAGTAAGAGAGAGAGAGACAGGCATTACTGATGCCAAGGAATAAACAGGTAGAGATGAATCAAAAATTGGTCCTAAAGCAAATGCTATTAGTTATATAATTAATAACTTCACTGTCACATCTTAGCGGAATGGAAACAAAACAAAAAGACAGAGGGGGCGCCAATAGTGCCTTATTTGTGTGACTTCAAATACACTCTATTAGTATAAAATATTTCAGTCACATTAAATAGTTGCTATGTAATAGTCATATGTCTGAACATAGCTATAAATGCATACAGAGATCTCTCACCGTCTCAGTTTGGTGTTACTCCTCACCCGGACGTCTCTCAGGACTCTGAAGTATTTGTATTCAGATTGGGATGATTCAGTGTTCCAATTTTGATCCTACTTTCAATCTCTTCGGTAGGATATCAAATATAACCAAAATAAATTTAAAAATATATATGTATAAAACGGCAAGCTAGAAAAAATACAAAATTTATTCCACAATGTACATCTGTACATCTTAGAGTAAGATGACTTCCACTGGATTTCACAGAAATATTAAACATCAGATGTAGTAGTGAGTTGCCATTATGTGAGATCTAGGAGTGTGCATAACTTGAAGGGTACAATCCCTAGTAAACTGAAGGGTCCAGTCCCTAGTGGGACATGCACATTTTGCCTGTATATGAAGACATCCAACAAATGACAGATTTACTTACCATAGACCAATATCAATGTATGTGGGACCCAGCATGATATTCATTGGCTTGCTCGTCCATGCAAAAAAGGATCATAAAACATATGGGGGAAATAAGATACGCACATATCGATGCTGTAAAAGGGAAAAAAACAGCAGGTACAAAATTCATTTTCACTTTATATTTAAGGTAAATATGCTCTTGCCTAATCTGAGGTGCCATGGCAGGGCAGACAAGTTTATCATGGTTTAGACCACAAACATGTAATTAAATCTCACTGAGTATTATCTATATCAAAAGGTCAGGATTTGATGTGCAGACTTTCTTGCATTTTGATTTAAAGGGATAGTAATACTTGCAAATTACTAATCCCCATATTGTAGCTTTGTTAAAAAGAAACGTATTGCCCCCAGTGTCATCTCTCAAACCCTTATGGTTTGAGAGATGATAGCGCTCAAATTTCCCCCCTCCCTCTCCCTTTCCAGACTGAATGTTGAACACTGACTACAGGGATATCCGGTATTACTTGCATCAGGCGGCTGTGCAGCATTGCCGAGATCGCGTTTATAAAAAAGAAATATTTCACTAAAACGGTCTTCTACGCAAACCAAGCACACGTAAAAGACTGTTTCAGTGAAAGAATTCTTTTTTATAAATGCGATCTCAGCAATGCTGCAGAGCCGCCTGATGCACATAAGACTGTCGTATGGCAGCTTCCCCTGCAGTCAGCATTCAGCGTTCAGTCAGGGAAGGGGAAGTGAGGGGGGGAACTTTGAGCGCTATCATCTCTCAAACCATAAGGGTTTGAGAGATGTCACTGGAGGCAATAAGTTTCTTTTTAACAAAGCTACAATATGGGGGTTAGTAATTTGCAAGTATTACTGTCCCTTTAAATGGAGCTTTTATCCCCTTGAATGCTCTCCAGTGCATTGCAAAAGGAATTGTTGGAGACCTCTTTAGAGATTAAGAACATATTTTAAGTCATAGGAATTCTGGGAATTTAAATTTGCCATCTGTGGGGCAGTTAGTTTTCCCCAAAATTACTCCATTTCTTCTTAGTATATCAGGTTTAATGATCTGGTAGCTTTTTACCTGGTGTTACATGTACCCATCACTGCAATATGCCACTACATGCAATTAGCGGGGCCACATGCTTACATTAATGGATTGAGTTTTGCCCTACTAGTCTCATGCGATATAATGCTAGTTTCAGGTAATAATAAACTATTTGCATTATGTAGTAGTGCATGGTGCTGGTGTATTACTGGTATATATCTGATTTAGCCAATTTCCTGCATTGCTTGGTACTCAAAGGATTAATATATCTTTCAGATACTGACAGTAAAACACAAAAGAAAAGAGGAACAATTCTGGCCCAAACCGAATGCACCACAGGAGAGGAATAGCAACTCCCCAAACATCCACTAATCTTAATGGGGTTTGTAACCTCCTTGAATGCTAGCAATGTCTCCAGTGCATTGCAGGGTTAAAAACTGCCCTTTCTGAATGGGGAGTTTTATTAATACTCAACAGTGTCACCTATATATTATATTTTCCTAGGCTGAGTAACCTCTTGACTCGAAAAGATTCAGTAATTCATTGCAAAGGTTAAAGTACACCAGTGTAAAAGTAATCACTGCATTAACCTCTGAAATAGCCAATTGACCTTGACATTGAGGACTTAAAAGGTGGATGATCTCTAATTTCTATTTTATGCCTGAAGAGCTCTTTAAAGCAACAGTTTAATGGGCTACTGTTTGCTCTCGGTAAGGAACACTATGTATGCCCTTTGATTGGGGACTCCTTCACTTTTGAAGTGCCTTCATGCAAAAATACTCAAACATTCCTTTGTGATTCATTGTATCTCAGGTAAATTAAACTTGCTGATGAGGATCCATCAACTTTAATAAAGAGTAAACACATACTTGCCCCAAGCTTGAAAGAAGATTTATGAGAAGATTTCCAATATGATTAGCCCAGAGGAAAATATATCTGCCAAAAATATTCTGTTTTAAAGCATCTGGAAGATTTTGGCTGCTTCAGGAAAACACATAAAAATGTATAAATAGCATATAGAAATTAACTTTCCTATTTTACAAAACCAATGTGAATGGACAACTTTGTAAAAATGTTATGTTATATGTGTTTTTTGCAAAGATAAATATAATCCAAATTATAATGCAGATATGAAGGTCTTAAAAGCAATACCAAGACAAAAAACAAACACAAAATGCATGTGTCCTATAACTATAACCATTTCACACTAAAATAGGAGCTAGAACTGATTCCTTAGTGGTGTGCTTACCTCACTCCAACTTACTAAGCTACTTATGGAGAAATGTGTCCTCTGCATGTTGACTGCATCAGGGGAAGGGCAGTGAGGTGATGTGGTCTGTTGCTGGACTTGCCTTTCCACTGATTCTCATGTAACTATGCCAAAAAGACGGATAGGAAAGTGGCACAGCTTTAATTCATGCTAAAGGGAAGGCTTGCTTGCACTTAAGTCGTAACCGTGGGGGAGTATGTGTGCTTGCTTGCAATAAAGTATTCATATGCTATGGGGTATACTCATGAGGTACAGGCAATTGAGTAGAAAAGTAATGCCCCTGTGCAGAATATTAGCTGCGACAGAGTACTCCTCCTAGTGTTGAGTCTTCATGATGATGCAATGATCTGCACTGCCTTATGCAGAAAGCAACAGATGAACAATTCTGGGGAACTTGTATTTGTTCCCTAGGATGCAGTTGGCTGGCTCCAAAACTGGATCATCTAAGCCATCTCCATTAGGCCCTATATTAGTAAACACAGAAGGTACACATTTTCAATAACTAAGTCATAACAAGCACAGGGAATTAAAGCTGTTTTGCAGTTTAGAAGTGTGTTATTGTGGAAAATACCCACACTTTTTACTTGTACAGGTGCTAATACATGAAGGAGTGTTATGTACAATCAACTCTATTGTTTTCTTACTTATATAATTACAGCAGTTTATTCAGTAGTCACCTTTGTAATTGAAGTCTTTTGTTTGTGTGGAATGTAAAACCTCAGTGGAATTTTTGGACACAATCCTAATTGTTTATAAGAAATCGTGTGCAGCTGTGCACTACCTCATAACTACACTCTTACCTTTTTTCTCCAAAATAGCTTTGTATTATTAATTTAATTATTGTTTTAACCCTTTGAGTGCCAGAGAGTTATTCCCTCTGATGCTCAAATATCTGATCTACTGGTACCCCACTGCGGATATGTCAGTATTGGTTTTTTTTAATAAATATTTTTCTTTCGATTGAGTATAGAATATTACCTTTGAATTCACTCAGTGTGTTAGGGCACTTTTGTTTATGAAAAACAACACTGCATATTTCTACTAGCTTTCCACTTTAAAGGGATAGTAATGTTTCATAATAAAAGCAGCTCTAATTAATCATCATAGTATTTGGACTTTGGAGAGTGTTATTTCAATTCTGTCAGAGTTGTAGTTCAAGAGTAATTGAATGACAAAGTATCCCCCTCCTGCCCAGGTAGACTGCAGAGAGGGACAATCTTCAATTAAGATAAGGGAAAAACCTGAAAAACTTGTCAAGGGGGGTAGGGTTTTCATTGTTCTCATAGGAAGAAGATTGTCTCCTGCTGTTATCTGTCTGGTCTATGGATTGCATTCCACATCTGAGAAAAGATGGCTTACACTAGGTAAAAGGGGCGGAAGGGGGAAACTTTGCTTGTGAATATCTCTTGAACTATAAAGTTTTGAGAGATAAGACTTATATCGTTCTTCATGTTTTTTTAATGCCTACAAAATAAAATAAAGATAAAACGAAGTATTACTATCCCTTTAAATGATAACCCTATCTACACAAAGGGGGGGGGGACATTAGGGGAGAAAAGTACATGTAACTAGGTATTACCCTTTATATAGGACATAGTATAATGGAGTGGTTCTGGATCACTTGACAGAATCTGCAGGTGGAATACTGTGATAAAATTAAAGGGGGGCATTTGTAAGCAATGATTTGGAAGTGCTGGTATCTATTGTTCTCACTATATCTCCTTGTTAGTATACCTATGGGATGTCATCCTGGGCCTTTCATGGTTCTTAGCATGAGCCTTTTCAGTTGTATCAATTAAGTTAATTGTAAAGAAAAGAGAGTTTATGGTTACCATGGAGACAACTGGACAACAGACAGTACTGTGATTTCTGAGGAACCATGTAAGTGCATACTGTATTCTAACCATGTAGAACATTTAAGTTCCCAATTGCACTTTTTCTTCTTTTTTGTATTTTTGGGAGACTCTTTCTGTACAAGTTGCAATTGGACAGATCTAAATGAGATGTGACTTGAGAGAGTTTTCCGACAATATCATCTGATATATTTACTTCTGTGAAAGTTTACTAACAATCCATTTCTAACAAAAAAAACATGGCCTTATTGAGTTAGTTTTAATGTAAAATGGTTAGTTTAAAGAAATAATGATATTTACTGCCAGTCTGAGAAGACAGCAGTGTTGTTAATTTAGCAAAAATTGTCTGTATCATTGTGGTTAGAAGTTTGATGCAAGGAGGAACAGTATGAACATTAGTCACAGGTCAACAACAATGGGTTAGCTATCTGCAGTATCTAAATTTATCTATTGCTTTCCTTATAAAATACTTTTACTACAGCCACGCAATTCAGGTCATTGTACGACATATGCAGATATCTCTGGGTAATTCTTGACCAGTGGCATTGTCTACTTGTTATAGGAATATATGAGACCATGGAAGAACCATACTAAATCTGTGCCAGTGGTATCCTATATAATATTTCACTAACGATGCTTTTCAGAAGCTGTCATGTGCAGTAGAGACGGCTGCGCGCGCTGCAGTCATGCACAGTAGAGACACACCGTGGCTGATACGGAACAGGGCGATCCGAAATCAGGCCTGAGTCCTCTCTGCGCACCTTCCTAGGACCAAGCAGTCCCAGGAAGGTGTGCAGAGAGTACTACGGTCTGAATTCGGAGTGCCCCGCTCTGTATTAGCCACGGCTCGGGCAGTCTCTGCTGCGCATGACTGCAGCGGTGGCACTGTGGCCCATGGAAACGGGCTTTTCAACTACTTGTAATTAAATAAGGGCTTATCCTGTTGAGTATAAAAAGCATTTTTTAAAAATAATAGTGTTTTCACAGCATCATATATTGTCCAATGGACAAATAGTTTTCTTATGCACTCTGTAGGAGAGCTAGAGACTTAAAGGGATAGTAACACTTCGTTTTAACTTTATTTTATTTTGTAGGCATTAAAAAAACATGAAGAATGATATAAGTCTTATCTCTCAAACCTTTATGGTTTATGAGATATTCACAAGCAAAGTTCCCCTCCCCGCCCCTTTTTCCTAGTGTAAGCCATCTCTTCTCAGATGTGAGTCTGGTTGTATGACAGTACAGATAACAGAAGGGGACAATTTTCTTTGTATGAAAACAATGAAAGCCCTTCCCCCCTTGAAAAGTTTTTCAGCTTTTTCCATTATCTTAATTGAAGATTGTCCCTCTCTGCAGTCTACCTGGGCATCTCCCTTCTTATCTGGTTGAACAGGGGGGGGATATTTTGTTTGTGAATATCTCTTAAACCATAAAGGTTTGAGAGATAAGACTTATATCATTCTTCATGTTTTTTTAATGCCTACAAAATAAAATAAAGTTAAAATGAAGTATTACTATCCCTTTAAGGGTAGATTTAAAGGCAGGTTAGCAAAAAAACCCTCCATTGTGTTTTAACATGCAGTAAGCCATTTAAAGGGATGGTATTAATTCAAAATTACTATCTTTCATATTGTAGCCCTTAATAAACTGAGTTAAATGACACCAGCGGCATCTCCCAGACCTGTATGGTTTAAGAGATAGCCGCTTTCAAAGTTTCCTCTCCCCTGCTGTCAGCGTTCTGCTGCCAGCAGGGGAATCAGGTCCCGGGACAGGCGGAGGCTCTTAAACAGAGCCGATATCTCGT
This sequence comes from Rhinophrynus dorsalis, assembly GCA_037306005.1. NCBI lineage: Eukaryota > Metazoa > Chordata > Amphibia > Anura > Rhinophrynidae > Rhinophrynus > Rhinophrynus dorsalis. Next base: position 308,163,235 of record CM074722.1, read on the forward strand.
TATGGAAGGAAAAATGAAACAGTCTTCTACGTATGCTTGGTTACCAAGCACACATAGAAGACTGTTTCAATTAATCATTTTTCCTTCCATAACGAGATACCGGCTCTGCTGAAGAGCCTCCGCTTGATTCAGAGACCGGGAGAGGAAACTTTGAAAGCGGCTATCTCTTAAACCATAAAGGTTTGAGAGATGCCGTTGGTGCCATTTAACTCAGTTTATTAAGGGCTACAATATGAGGGATAGTAATTTTGAAGTAATACTATCCCTTTAAAGGTCCATCTTATGAACAGCTAACGGCAGTTCGCTAATCCTTATGGCTGATAATCGTGCATTGAGACTCATGGAACAAGATTCCCCAGAGCCATTTAAAGGAGTGTGGCACTGCTAATGGCTGAAAAAATATACATTTAACGGGCAAAAGTTAAAACCCAGTTTATTTAGCAGTAAAACACATAACAGTAAAAAGAAACTACCATCTCACAAAATAAATCAGACAAACAGCATACCGCACAAGCATGCAAATGGAAAAAATTATCCCCTGCAATACCAAAATAACACAAAAACCATGCCCATGCACCAAAAATCACTGTCACACACAACACAACAACCTAGCAACACCACAGGGACAAGGCTGTCAAAAAGCACACCAACACAACACATCATAACATTGCACGGAACAATGCGGGTTAACACACAACACGGACACCTCTCAATACAAAACAAGCTCACCTGTGCAATATCACCACACGATAGAGACACAACCTGCACCCAACAATGTCACACTCGCAATTCACAGCTACACACCAGCAAGCACTTACCTGGACAACAAACACCCTCTCACCTCATGACCACACCTGGACCATGCCCTGACACGGTCTTAAAGGGACGGCCTACCTTACTCACATGTGGCTTTTTTTCCTCTCAGGGAGAGAGAGAGAGAGCGAAACAGAGATAGAGAGAGATACTTCAATAAGTATGTTTGCATATCTATTGATGCGAAGACTGCGGAGAAGGCGTGCAAGGGCGAGGGCTAGAGAACACCAGCAACTCCCAAGCACACCCGATCAATAGCCTTCACCTGCTGTAGTGAGGAGGCTCTGGCTCAAGAGCCCATCACCACAGGAGCCCATCACCACCTGGAGGAAAACACCTGCCTGCAGAAATACAGCTGCTGCAACAGGATGCTCCCCAGATACAGCAACAGGATGCTCCCCAGCTGCCACAGGAACCCCTGGAGCAATGTAGGATGTATAGATGACCACCAAGGCCCAGGGTATACCGCCCAAGGGTCACGCTTCTGGGAATGACCAATGAAGAGGTGATAGATCTCTACAGGTTGAGGCCACAAAGCATCATTGCCCTATATAAGGTCTTCAAGGATGAGGTCAATCCCATATACATCCACAACCATACCTTAACTGGCTTGCAAAAACTCATGTGTGCCATATATTTCATGGCAAGTGGAGCTTTCCAGTCGACAGCAGCTTAAGCATCTGGCATGTCACAGGCCACATTCTCGAGGGTGCTGGTTCAGGTGTTGTCAGCCCTCAAAAGCAAGGCCAGTAGGTATATCCATTTTCCCACCACTGACATGGAGTGGACACATCTGAAGCAGGGCTTTTACGCAAGGGAAGGCATACCCAAGGTCATGGGTGCAATAGATTGCATCCATGTCCGTATCAAAGCTCCAGCACGCGAGGGACATTTATTAATTAACTGCAAGAACTTCCACTCCAGATGATGCAGATGGTGTGTGACAGCAACATGAGGATCATGATTGTCTGTGTGAAATATCCAGGGAGCTGTCATGATGCATACATACTTTGAAACCCATCTGTACACAGAGACTTTGAAAATGGAACGTATACAGGGGGATGACTTCTGGGTGAGTTAACAATACTAAATCACCCCACATCCTCACGTGCACACACAACACTGCTCAGCATGCTCTTCACTCACAGCTAGTACGTCCACCTCATAAAACATCAGTCACACAACATGTGCTCCCTGTATAACCATGTCACTCACTTTCCACAGGTGATTCAGGCTATGGCTGCAAATCCTGGCTACTGACCCCGGTTGCAAATCCCCAAACCGATGCCCAGGAGCGATACAACCAGGTTCATGCCAGAACAAGGAATGCCACTGAATGGACTTTCGGGCTCCTAAAATCCTGATTCAGGTGCCTGGATCACTCGGGGGGAGAACTACAGTATGGACCAGGCAAAGTCTGCGATATCATAATGGCATGTGCAATATTATACAACATAGCGGTGGACACCAGACTTGTGGGTGATATCCAGCCCCCACCCATACCTGATGACTCTGTGGACATTGTCAAGGGTGAAGAAACCCTAAGAGGAACGCAGATAAGAGACAGATTGACCAGAGAACACTTCAGCTGTGAGTATAAACCATGCATGCACACAATCCATGTATGTCAGTCATCAGTCTTCTGGTGAGTGTGTTTGCACCAATTTACAACACACATGTTCTGTTTCACCCCACAGTATCAGTGACACAGCCCTGACACTGGCTGCAGTATGGACCCCAAACATTTACCATTCCATGGACGTGTCAAATGATGTGGCTGTGGATTCCAATACCATCTGCCACCCTGTCGTCCATGTTGACATTGCTATCTCAAGGATATCATGCATGCCCCCATGAGAACCAAGGAACAACACTTTACCCATGTTCAGCATATTCCAGGCCTCGATAGGCAGCAACTAAAATGTTTTTGCTATGAGCATAGCCATAGCAACCATGGTACCCCTGTAGCGAAAGAGCGTTATCCAGGGCCATTGGATAGTTTGCTGTAGTTTGCTGTAGCTGAAAAGAGCAGCAGAGGGATGGATCTACAGTGGTAGTGTGTTATACAGCATAGAGGTCATGAAATGTGGATCAGATCTCAAGGGGCACCATGCTGACCTGTGTGTGTGCAACACTCTGATAGTGGCAGCCCAAATTTATTTGTTTCATGGAGCTATTAGGGCATATTTGTTGATGTGTAGATTTATGTCAGGGGCACATATCTCTAGGGCTGGTTGACATCCCCTTAGTTCTCCACATAATGAGTTACAGATGATTTGCCTCCTCTGTAGCACCAGGGACTCCACCTTCACCCCCCTGCTGCGTACACTGCTAGAGGAGGATGGCCAGTATTGAGGGGTGGCCACAGTTCCAGACATCGAGGCCCTTCCTGGTGGTGGTGGTGCTGCTGCAGAAGGGTACTACCATCCCGTCGTGGGTGGCTACATCAACCACTTCTGGTACATCCAGTCCTGATAGTGGTGGGGAGCAGGTGGTGGTGCAACAGATGGGGCAGGTGGTGGTGCAGTGGTTGATGCAGCAGGTGACGGTGCAGCAGGTGATGCAGAAGGTGGTTCAGCTGGTGGAGGTGGTTGGTACGGTGAACAGCTGCCTGTCCCCTCCGCTTGCTCCCCAAGAGGAATCTCCTCCCCAGGGGAGGTGTCTGCCTTCTCCTCCACAGCCTCCTGCTTTGCTACAGGCCCCTATGCTGTGTGGGGAAATGACATGGTGTGATTAGTAATGTAGGCAATGACAGAATGAATGCAAGATGATGTAATTGACATGTGTATCTCTGAGTGTCATGGTGGTATCCTATGCGTTTCAATGCATGGGATACCACCCTGGCAATCACAAATTGATGAACTTGACAGGATCCTGTACATGAGGTCTTTCCATGTTCCCTCCAGGCCACTAATCAGGTCAGTATAGAAGGAGTTCTCTGATTAAGGCCTGTCGCTCCATCTTTCTGAGTGACCCATCAATCATGGCCTGTTGGTGTGCCATGTGAATCCTGCAAATAGTGGATGGTTTAACATCCATCCACGGCATCCCCACTGCTGAGGATTCATTTGAAAATCAAATGTATGATATGACAGTTCAAGTGAGGGTAAATGATTGCATACACCACACCAAGGCCTACTTGGTTCTCCCTTAATTACACAGTGCTGGTTATTTCAAGGCATACAGCCAGTTAGTGTCAGGGGCACTGTGATGTTCTTCCTCATTCATCTTTATTGAGATTCAGTGAGCGGTGATGAAGTGGAGGTAAAGTGGAAATGATGACTTCTCCAGTGATATCATTTCTCTATTTCCATTGTTTTCTATGGAGCCTATCCAATGAGACTTCAATAACTTGATCCATTTTATTGAGTAGTCTACATACACTAACATGGGAATTGGTGAAGTGATGGTTTGGAAGGGTTACCTTCACTCCATCATCTCTTTTACACCACTTAGTGAATGTCCCCTGTGTAGCATGTAATCATATCCCTGTCAACTTGTGTTGGTTGTCGGTTAACCCTTTGAGTACCGGAGGAGTTGCCAAAGCATTGTTGTGCTATGTGTTGATAATCCCTCTAGCACTCAAGGGAAGTGCTAACTTCCCTGTGGGTACATGGGTGACATTGTGGATGAACAGAAATGATGTTTAACAGGCAACATTTTGTGAAGCATGGTTTCTGTGTATTGTATGTGATCAACATAGCAACAAGAGGGTTGAACTGGGACTTGGACAGGTTTGGGCCCTGACGAAGCCACAACGGTGGCGATACACGTTGGGTATGGGTACACAGGTGGAATGCAACACTGACTCTTTTTCCTCATGTTGCTACTTACCTTATACAGATGAGTATTTATTTTGTTATACATTGTGTTATCCTTATTTGGATTTAATTAATATGATTTGTTTATGTGTCTTTTTCGTTGCAGCATTAATATTTGAGGGATTTGAGTACAGTCTTTTTATTATAACACATTTATATTGCTTCACCTGTGTAGGGATTTTTAATTGTTTTTAGACTGTGTGATCGATATTGTATTATTTAATAAAGTATTTTTCTATTTTTGGATATCTGTGTGCCTTGATTTAAAAGCCTTCTTTTTGATCTCCGGATGGTTTCTTTTGCCATGCGGTTTTCAAATTTCTTGTGTTCATGTTTACGTTAGGGCTTTGAGTGCACCGGGAGCATTTATATCTATATTAGTTAATGATTGACATCTGGCTAGTGCAGCCCGATATTTATATATAACAATCATGTTGGCCGACACCACCACAGAGGAAGGAAGCACAGGATTGTTTAGGCATCTAAGGGAGACTGTGATACTCCCCTAGCGTTGTGACCCTGCCTTTCAGCGATTCTTTTGCCTCCTTGTGTACCAGTCCCTGTGTTTGTGCCTTGACTTCTCTCCTGGATCCTATCTGCTTTTACCATGCACCATACCTCTGCCTGCCTTGACTCTGCACTTTGAGCTGCCTGCCCTGACCTTTTCTGTGGACTTGGACCTTGCACCCTGAGCTGCCTGGACTGACCTTTGCTGTGGACTTGGACCATGCACCTTTAGCTGCCTGCCCTGACCTTTGCTGTGGACTTTGCGTCTGGAGCTGCCTGCCCTGTCTTTTGCAGTTTCGGAGGAAAAAAGATTTTGTGAGGTTTTAGCTGTGTATACGGTGACACATGCTTTGTATTGCTTGATATTCTCAGTTAAAGCAGCAAACTCTTTCCCAAACAGAAAAGGACATTCAAATGGCAAGGCCTATAACTTGCCATTGCAATGTTTTATCCAGTCTCTACTTCCTGCTGCAGCCAAGGCTGATGCTCTGGTTGCTCTTCTTACATTTTCTTAAATAAATTACAGAGTTTCTGTTTATCTTGATCATAGGCAGATTTAATTGAAGATACATCAAAGACAGATCTCTATGGAGACTTTGTTCTAAATATCTTCCTCCATCTGGGCATGTCATTCTCCTGAACATCTGGCTACAGAAATAGTGGCCACACTTGCCCTGACTAAAGTAATAGCTGCTTCATTATATCTACAAAATCCATTTATACTGGAATGGTAGCTTTCGTAGATAGCCTGGCTTATGTGAACATCAGCATTAGGGATATTGTTCCAGAAGACAGTATCCTTTGAATCCAAGGAACCATTTGTGTTCCATTACTTCAGAATTACTAACTGATAATCTTATTAACAGGAAAGACTTTATGGGTCATTTTATAACCCAGAACATAGCATCTTGTTTAGATCTTGGAACAGATACACAGAGGTTCTTATGTCCCCTTTAACCAGTAAGTCGATATGATCAACAGCAAAAATATGAGTGTCTTTCCAGCATTCCTCCACAGAAGACTCCTCACAGTCTGTATTGGAGACAAAGGTGGGCTATGCCTTCTGCAACCTGGAGGATGTGTAGGAACACCACTGTGACTGGCCAGATGATCTGACAACAATAATAATTTGAGTGCCCATACCTGTTATGGTTGGACTCAGGGTGCCAATCTTGTATTAGGCATGGGCTTGCACTATATCTCCAAGCCATTTTTTTCCCTTTTTTCTACCAATCAGACCACACTGGGGGTGCAGCACCTGGCCATAGCGCTTCAAGCCTTGGCTCCTTCCACGTGACTTCGATATTTGGGGAATGACAGATCCAGGCATAGCATAGGAAACAAGGGGGTGAGTGTTCAGGTCACCATTATTGATTGATTACACGGTATAGTAGGTTCATCATTTACAGTTGTGAGACTGGAGAGACACCAAAGACACATTTAGGTCCATTGCTGGGTAAAAGAGAGGCAAGTCTGACAGCTGGTGAACCCACTCTGACAGCAAGTACTTCAGTGTTGTCTCCATCCCAACATACTCTTACATTCATGTTTTTTCAAACTGGAAGTTCACCACTGATGAGTGACAATTTCAGAAAAGGCCTTATTAGGCCAGATGCAAAATTCATGGTTTAGCTTAGTTAGAAGCAACAGCAGGCACATATGTCCCAGCAGGGTCTGGAGTTAACTTTCAAAAAATGAGATGGTTATGTTGATTAGGGAGGATAATACAACTCATTTAAAGAAAGGTCTGGTAGTCCTTGTAAACTGTAAACTTGGAAATAGTGATTATAAACAACAGTTACTAAAGAAAAGAAAGTACTGCTTTGCATAAAAAGTGGTATTGAAGCAAGAGCGGATAAAATAATTTTGCCACAAATCAAATGCACAGATCATTGGTAAGATCTCACCTGGAATATGAAATGCTGTCTTGGGCACCAATTGCAAAAAAGGATATCCTACAACAGAACAGAGTACAGAGAAGGGCAACACATTTAATTAATAGAATGGAGGGAGTATGAAGAACTTCTAGACAAACTTGATTTATTTACTCTAGAGAAAAGTTGTGTAAAAGGGGATCTTTTTACATTGTATAAGTATATACCAGGTCAATATAAGTACCTCTCTAGTGAGCTTTTCATTCCAAGGCCTGATTGAATAGTTAGGGGCCATTCAACTTTAGCAGAGGTAGGGTTTTTTTACAGCAAGGTCTGTTAAATTGTGGAAATCATTGCTCAAGGATGTGGTAATGGCAGACACAATGGATACATTTACAGAATTATACTGTGTATAGTATGTAAAACAGAAAGATTTGGCAAACAGATCATTTCCCATTTTCGAGTCAGGAAGGCTTTTGTAGTTCTCATATATTGGCTTACACCCTAGCAAAAGTTGACTTGATAAACATGTTGTTTTTCAACCTAATTTACCATGTAATTATGTAACTATACAGTCCATATAGCCATTCATCACAATGATGATTGTCTGAAGAGTTTACTGTTGTAGGTGTCCCACCCACAAAACAACAGGGATGCAGACCCTACCTGTATATCCTTTCTGGTTAGGACAGGCAGAACAGGGGGGTACCTAGAGAGGAGGAGTTTTTTTTTAATAACTTCTTATCTGGCCTTTCTGGGATGAAAGGATCTCTCAGGTGTACTACCAGGAAACCTTATGTATTTATTTACAATGTATTTTATGACAGCCCAGCTTAATTCAACTGTTCTGGTTATCCAGTTTAAGAACACTGAAAAACTCACTTTAGATTAAATGTGCAGCTGCAAATATATTTTGCACAATTTTAACAATAGCAATGTAAGAATGAAATACCTTGAATGGGTTTTATATTTAATGTACAGGTATCAACTTGACTATTTTTAATATAGACACCAAATTTAGAAATTAGAGGAAATAAAAATAAAAAAACACCAAAAATCAAAAACAAACACAATATAATATGGTGATTATTTTGCTCATTTAAAGATTAATTTATGAGATGCTTTACCTCAGTCCAGTTAAATATCACTGTTCCGAATAACATCACATATTATAGGAATTATTCATTTTAGAGCAGTTCAATTTTTAATGCCGTGTTTGTCAGCTGAAATTAAATTATAACATTTTATTTTTGACAGTTAAATAATGGTAGTGAATAATGAGTAAATATCCTTAGTTGCCAGGGCTGGATGGCAAATGACTGATGGCAATGAAAATGACAGATGACCGTGATGCTGAGAGAAACAAGTAAATGAAATTGTTTGCTCTTCCGCAGAAGTTAATGCAGGAAGGAAAATACAAGAAAATTCCAAGTCTTATGCTTGAAGGTTATGCCCATTGATTTCAATGGATTCATCCTCCTGGTATATACATGCACACACATACATGATCACACACACAAGTGCACATACACAAACATACACACACATTTACTGAATGCCATATTTTATAACAATCAGTGTAATTACAGGGATACATATTTTAGCTTTATATAGTTACATAGGTACATTTTAAATTAGGCTGAAAAAGACAAGTTCATCAAGTGCAACCTTTGTCTCATTATAACCCAGAAAAATAAAAATGATGAGCCTTCCTGACTCCAACATATGCATTAGTCTATTTACCAGAACTTCCTGTTTTGCCTATGATACACAGTATAACCCTGTATGTTCTCTTCTGCTAGAAATGCAGCTGATCTTCTCTTAACTTTCTAAATGTCAGTGGGATATCCAACACATTGAAATGAAATGCGTTTGCTATACCTCTTGCACTCAGAGGATTAAAGGGATAGAAATATTTCACACAAACAGCAGCTCGAATTAATCTTCATAGTATATGAGCCATAGAGAGTGTTATTTCAATACTGTCAGAGTTGTGGTTCAAGAGTGTGCGCTTCTGGAAGTTTCTGTGCTCAGATGGGAATTCAATTGGCATTCTTCTCCACGTACCACCTGCAATCTAAAGGTGTGGCAGAAAGGTCAAACCAAGCCTTAGAACAGTTCTTCTGCTGCTATATCTCTTATCACCACGATAATTGGGCTACCCTGTTACCTTGGGCGGAGTTTGCCAGAAATTGTGCTGTTAACTCTTCTACTCAGAGTTCCCCATTCTTGGTCAACTATGGGTTCCAACCCTCAGTTCTTCATAGCATTTGGACCATGGAGAGTGTTATTTCAATACTGTCGGAGTTGTAGTTCAAGAGTAATTGAATGATAAAGTGCCCCCCTCCCGCCCCTTTTACTGATGTAACACTGCTCAGTTCAGTGCAGCAAGGTGGTGTCCAGGTGGATCGCAGAGAGGGACAATCTTCAATTAGCATAAGGGAAAAACCTGAAAAACCTGTCAAGGGGGGCAGTGTTTTCATTTTTCTCACAGTAAGAAGATTGTCCCTTTCTGTGAGCTGCCTGGTCTCAAGATCAGATTCCACATCTGAGGGGAGGTGGCTTACACTAGGTAAAAGGGGCAGGAGGGGGATACTTTATCATTCAATTACACTTTAACTACAACTCTGACAGTATTGAAATAACACTCTCTATTTCTCAAACACTATGAAGATTAATTGGAGCTGCTGTTTTTGTGAAACATTACTATCCCTTTAAATGATATAAAAAATATATGAAATTATATGAAAATATATTGATTCCTGGATAGCACAGGAAACAATTATTTCAGAAATACTTTCTACTTTTACAACTTAATCTATCAGTCTTTTGTTAATCAAAAAATCTGCTTCTTCCACATTGTTCATCATTGGTTCCATTATAGTATGCCCAGTGTCCAACTTCTGATTTGACACAATCTTCATCGTTTTTACGAGTATTACATAAGCTGATAATGTCCCAAATTATGTTTTTCAGTTCTTGTACTAGTTCCTCTATGCGCAAAACCAAATGTTAAGCATTCCAAAGTTTAGTGACAAAAGGCAGCCTGATTGAAGCTGGTGATTCTTAGCAACCTATGCCATTGATTGGGCTTCCTGCTGCCTTAGATAGCAGCTCACGAGCCTCTGATGAATGTTAGCAATTTATTTTGTTGTGACGCTATGTTGAGGGAATTTAACTTAATCTCCAATGTAAATCCAGTGGGGGTTAGTAGATAGGAGCCCCATATCATTTCAAACTAATTTTGACAGGTGCCCCACCCCTTTAAGGGGTGTGACCACGCCCACAGTGAATGTGACCACGCCCCCAGTGATGTTTGATTCCCCGCCCATGAAGTATTATAACCATGCCCACAGCATGTCACGTGACCTCATAAACCCTCCCATTACACTATTTTTAACCCGGCTTATCACAACAAGGCCACATAGCAGTTAAAGTGTTTATTAATAGACACAGAATACTCACAGGTAGTAGAAAAAAGTATAAATATATATATATATATATATATATATATATATATGTCAGTTGAGAAGCACTCACGCGTTTATAGTCAATTTGCCTGGGTGCTATGATTTCAGCCAAAAAATGTAAAAATACAATCCAATTGAAAAAGCACTCTCAGGACTTCGCTTATAGTGATAAACACGTTTATTGTGCAGATCGACATTTCAGCTACATTATAGTAACCTTCTAAACAGTACAGCGAAATATGCCATAGACAGAGTCAGTATGAAATTGTTTAGCATACCGTCGGGCAGTCGTGTATGTAATCAAGAAAACCTCTTCTTGGGGTAGTGTCACGGTTTTCAAGACACTCAGACCAGTAGGTGAAATAAAACACAGTTTTATTAAGAACAAATAAATGACAAATATCGCCCTCTATAGGCAGCACTGCGTAGCAGTGAGGAGGCAATAATATGACCAATATACAGGTATTGATTTGAACAGCACAGGCAAATAGCAGTTACTGAGTACAGAGATACAAAGGTTAACACAGTAATCAGTCCGTCTCAATTGTGGTGTTTGGCACGCCCAAGGTGATACTAGGCAGTAAATGGTGTAGAGGACTCAACACCAAATGTTCATAATACTGAGATGACTGTCCATCAAAGAGGAACCTGCAACCCAGAGCCTGCTGCACTTGAACAGTAGCCCCCACGGGCGTAATAATGGAGCAAGTCGACTGCCAGAGCTTGAGCCAATAGCCCCCACGGGCGTGATAACGGAAGCAACTGGATTGCAAGAGCTTGAGCCAATAGCCCCCACGGGCGTAAAAACAGAGGCTTGAACAGTACCAGCTAAAGCCGTAGCTTCTACCGGGCGCTGTAATGACTTACACTATACTGCAAGGAGTGATATGAACCACCGCCTACAAGGCCTACCGGACCGGCTCAGCAGTAATAGTGGTATGGGAGAAACGGCAAAGCACAGTACCAACGCTCTGTACCAAACTGGAGGCTCAGAACCGGGAATACACCTCTGCACGGGTTACGGCTCGATAGTTGGAACACAGCTCTGCATGGGTTAACGGCTCGATAGTTGGAACACAGCTCTGTACTGGTTAACAGCTCGTAGTTGGAACACAGCTCTGCATGGGTTAACGGCTTGTAAGAGGAGTACAGCTCGGCAGGGAACAGCTCGGTAGCAGGAACACAACTCAGCACGGTAACAACTGCAGCCGTAGAAGGACAGTAGTTGGAGGAAGTCAGAATGTTGCCTCGGCGACAGCGGGAAGCTGGAACGTAGTCCAGGCAGATGTAACTGGTGCAGGTCACGGAGCAGGAACGTCATACAAGCCGGGTCGAATCACGGAACAGGTTCTCAGACAAGCCAGATCAGGATACGAGCAGGAACGTCAGCCAGGCCGGGTCAAATCACGGGGCAGGAACACAGGAACGTGTCAGAGCAAGCCTAGTCGGTACACCGGAAATCAGGAACGCAGGAACACAGCACAGCAAAGCTGGCTCAGGAACACCACGAAAGGGCACCTGACAGGTGCCAATGGCCCAGTATAAAAAGGTCACCAGGGGCGGGCCAAACAGGCTCAACCAATCGGAGCGCAGCACAAGTGAGAGTGACAGGAGGGGAAACACTGCACCGTGATAGATAGTTAACTAAAATGGTTATTATTGGTTATTAATGGTTATTAATAATTTTCTAGTGCTTATGACAGAAACCCGCTGCTTTTCCTCCGTAATTTTATATCGTTTGGCGCTCTTTATCGTGAAGGAAACCAGATTCCAGCTAAACCTTTTCAACCTGATTTTGAGAATGGTAATGCTATAAGAGAATATATGGCTCTTGTGCAGATAGCTGGTAAACAGAGTGCTGACGTGGGTATTCTTATTAATAGAGAAGAATATGTGGAGGGGTACATGCTATGTGCATTTAATTTGTCACCAGACCAGTAATGTGGAAGCCTCTTTTCCCTAATTCGTAATAGAAATCTAAGAGCTGAAATGCGATTTTCAAGATCATTGGATAGAACCATTAATATGATTGTTTATGGCGTGTTTGATAATATTATTGAAATAAAGCAGAGAGGAGAGGTTCTATATGATTTTCTCTGCAGATAACACATTATCTAAGTGCAGATCCCCACACCTGTGGAATATTTGATGGTGTATACCCCTGTGATTTACTACCAAAGCGCAAATTGGATTGTGTGCCCAGAGCATTTATAATAAATACCCATGGCTATAGACTACCAGACGAGCATTGGCTGGGTGTTTACATAGATCAAGAAAGATGCGGTTATTTTTTTTACTCTTACGCACTATAGCCGGATAGCGGCATATTCCCTAAAGACATTTTACAATTTTTAAATAAAAATGTTAACTGCATAATTTATCAAAATAACCAGTTGCAAAGTACACTTTCATCTGTTTGTGGTGAATTCTGTATTTACTTTGTTCATCATCTCCTTTAACCCCTTAAGGACCCTTGATGTACCAGGACCGTCACGGTCCTTGAACTACTCAAGGACCGATGACGGTCATGGTACGTCACGTACTTTTTACTTACAACGCTCTACCGGGAGCGCTGTAAGTAAAAATAGGGCCTGAAATAGACCGCTCCAAGATCGGAGCGATCTCTTTCAAGCCCCATAGTGACGTGCCGATACACGTGACAGGTCACGTGTACCGGTGCGTCCAAGTGCGCCTATGCGGTCATTATGGGACGGAAATGTCCCATGACCGCGAGTCCTTAAGGGGTTAAAGACTTTTTAAAACCATTCACTAAAGATTTAAAAGAGAATGATGATTTAGTATCATGTTTTGTATGGAAATATATGTGCAGTTTAAGAATCAGAAATGTAACACATGAATACGTGCAGAAATGTATCGCTTGTTATCATAAAAAAACCTGAAGTGGTATAAGCTGTTTAAATGATACATGTCAAAATATCACTGAATCAGTATTTAATAGACTGTATGTTATTAGACATAAAATACATTTTTCTATTATAAACCACATCATTCTATGTTTTTTTTCTATTTTAAAGGGTATTTTGATTTATTTCTAACATCAAAAACACAGAATGGTTGAATTACATGATATAAAGGCTATTAAACAGATCTACAATTAAATTTTTCTATTGTAAACCACATAATTCTATGTATTTTTTGTATTATAATGAGCATTTTGATTTATTTCTAACATCAAAAACACAGAATGGTTGAATTACATGATATAAAAGCTATTAAACAGATCTACAAATAAAATAAGATAACTTGATAACAAAGACAGCTGTAAAAGATCATTAAGGGTGGAGCTGTGGGTGGTTGTAGATTGCTAGTGTTGTTTATGTATAACATATCAAAGAGTGCTAAATGACTGACAATTTCTTTACCAAGTGACATTAGGGGTAGGGTAGGGTGGCCTTTGGGGGTTGTGGGGAGGGCTGGGGGCCTGTTACATGTTACAGTTCCAGAGTTTATATAAAAATAGGTATCAGGCTCACTTCTAAACTACGTCCTTTAAAATACAGAGGCACCAGTTTTTTATACTGCTCCTTTTACAACTGTGGAAGAATGACTACCAACAACATAGCAGCAGTAAGAAAATTATTTTAATTTGTTTTCTGTTTATGTGCTTAGAAAATATCATATTGCTTTATGGTTGTGTGTTTGGGGGTGATTTAACATTTTTAGAGTAACCGAAGTTTTAATTTTTTTGTTGTCTGCATGCTAGTATATTTTGTGTTTAATAGTTTTATCATGTCCTTTATAACATTGATTGTGCTATTAAGTTAACCCGAGTCATAATATTTGCTTTTTCATATCTTTTAGAATAACTAATGTGATGTTGTAATGCTGTGTGGTTGTTAAGCACTGGCCATCACAGTCTATGTTTCTTAGTGGCGTGGTGGTGTCTGTGTTTAGAATAGATCATATTGCTTTATGGGGCTCTGTGTTTAGAAAATATCATACAGTTTTATGGGGTAATCTTAATGTCTTGTTTGCCCGCATGCTAGTATATTTTGTATGGGTGTTAGTTATGTTCTTTATAACATTGATTGGGCTATTAAGTTAACCAGCATCATAATAATTGTTATTTTCATACCTTTCATAACCACTGTGATTGCATAGACAGTCGTAGTCTATGTTTTAGTTGCTGTGTTTAGAAAATATCATGTTTACTTGGAGGCACACTATTGGTGGACAGTTGATGAGAAAGGCAGGCTTCACCTCCCCCCTACAGGTGTACAATACCATGGTTTGATCTGGGCACCTTGTGGATACCTTCCCTGGAGACTCCCTCAAATTTAGGTCATGGCTTAGGCCTACTGTGACATTGCGATGGCGGGTAGATGCCGCTATTCGAGGCCTCGGCTTCGGCCTACTCCGCGATCACGGAGCATCCGGGAAGCCCCCAGAAGCCGTGGGGGCTAGAGGTGCTAGAGGGGCATGACAGTACCCCCCTCCTACGAGCGACCTCCGGGCGCATCTAGGTGCCGGATGTTCAGGATGGGCTCGGTGGAATGCCCTAAGGCAGGCTGGGGCATGGATATTGGCAACTGGTTGCCAGGATCGCTTCTCAGGTCCATACCCCTTCCAGTGTATTAGATACTCTAGTCTTCCTCAACATATACGTGAGTCCATGACTTCTTGAACCTCGAATTCTTCTACATCGTTCACCACTATTGGAAGAGGAGGAGTAGATGATCTCCTTTGAATGGTGTCAGGTATCCATCTATTGAGAAGCGACACATGAAATGGTAGGATGGGTGCGCCATGTAGTAGGCAATTGTAAGGAAACTGCAGTAGGGCTAATGATTTTTGTGATGGGGAAAGGCCCCAAGAATTTGGGTCCCAATTTCTTGGTAGGGCAAGACATTTTAACATGGGCTGAGGAAAGCCATACCTTATCCCCAACCTGGTATAAGGGGGAATGTTTACGTTGACGGTCAGCTTGGTTCTTGTAAGACTGTTGTGCCTTTTTTAATGTTTCCTGTAATAGAGAAAAACCTTGGTTCAGTAGGTGAAGACGGTCTGTAGCCTGAGGAACCATGATAGTAACAGGTAATTGAGGAATATAAGGTGGATGATAACCATAATTGGCCTTGAAGGGGGACATGCCTATAGAACTGCACTACACTACAAATATGTCCAACATATCTCGGAATACATAATTGAGGAAGTGTTGAAAGGTGGCAGGGGCATTTCAAAGCCCGAACGGCATGACCTGATATTCATAGTGGCCATACCGGGATCGGAAAGCCGTCTTCCATTCGTGTCCTTTTTTTACACGTACCAAATTATAGGCTCCTCGTAAGTCCAACTTAGTATATATTTGTGCCTCTCTAAGTCGATTCATTAGCTCTGCGAATAAGGGCAATGGATATTTGTTTTTGATGGTAACCTTGTTAAGCTCTCTATAGTCCACACAGGGCTGGAGACCTCCATCTTTTTTTCCCACGAAAAATAAACCAGCCCCGGCAGGAGAAGTGGATGGTCTTATGAATCCATTCCTTAGGTTCTCTTCTATATAGTCCTTTAAGGAGGTTCAGGATCAGGTTCAGAGAGGAAATATATATGGCCAAACGGAATGGGAGACCCAGGAAGCAAGTCTATAGGACAGTCATATGGACGGTGTGGAGGCAGTTTGTTGGCTTCTTGTTTGCTGAAGACTTGGCTGAAAGCACGGTAGGGTATAGATATTTCCACTGTCTTAGAAGAAGTAGCATGCAAGGTGGAAACTGTGGTGTGAGAGAGGCAGTGTTCTTTACAGTAGGATGATGCAAAGGTGATTTGTCCTGTGGACCAATTAATGGTGGGGTTGGGATGTTTAAGCCAAGGAAGGCCAAGGTTTATGGGAAACAAAGGGGATCGTACTAAATTAAAGCTAAGAGTCTCTACATGTTTAGCCCCAATACTCATGGTGAGAGGTACAGTCTCTGTGGTGACAGGTCTGGAGTTAATGTTGCTGCCGTCAATAAGAAGTATCGTGAGGGGGTGTTTCTTTATTTGTGTAGGTATGTTCAGAGTCTGAGCAAACTTATAATCCAAGAAACAGTCACTGGCCCCGGAATCAATGATAGCGTCTTGAGGGATCTTGTTAAGTGTCCACTGTGAGTCAACAAGAAGAGATAAATGAGGAGCTGTTCCACCCAGGAGTAGTGGGTACTGTGCTGGATCTGGCTTACCTCTGTGTCACAGTTTGTTATTACTCTCAGACACAGAGTTAAGATAAAAACACAACTTTATTGAAAAGTTTAAAGGGAACCCTCATGGGTTAGCATACACATGTAACATATATCCTCAATACATAGTCATAGTGAGTAGTGGCATACAGAATGTAAGACAGGCTCTACCAGCCTTGCCAATACCGGGTAAGGCAACCTTAGACTGGCACAAGATGGAATAGGTTCTACCGGCCTTACCAATATACTGGGCAAGGCAGCCTGGAAGGCTAGCAACCGAGGAGATGGAGGCTCTACCGGCCTTGCCAGTATACCGAGCAAGGCAGCCTTGAGACTGGTACAACGAGAAATGAGGCTGTACCGGCCTTGCCAATATACCGGGCAAGGCAGCCTTGAGGATGGTACAACGAGGAATGAGGCTCTACCTGCCTTGCCAATACCGAGTAAGGCAACCTTAGACTGGCACAAGATGGAATAGGTTTTACCGGCCTTACCAATATACCGGGAAAGGGAGCCTGGAGACTGCAAGTACTGGAACACTGACAGGGATGGCCTCGGCGACTGGCATAAAGGTGTAGCTAGCCAGTCACCTATGATGGGCAGACAGAGGCCAACTGAGTATCAAGATGTAGAGAACACCAAACGAATAATGGAGCGAACCAATACCCGCGTACTTGGTAACCAGTCTCTACCGGTGCTGTAAGGAACGCAGCAAGCAGCCGGTTAGCATGGAGTGAACCAGTACCCGAGTACTGGAGTTACACAATCTCTACCAGTGCTGTAAGGAAAGCAACAAGCAGCCGGTTAGCATGGAGCGAACCAGTACCCGCGTACTGGAGTACACAATCTCTACCGGTGCTGTAAGGAACGCAGCAAGCAGCCGGTTAACATGGAGCAAACCAGTACCCGCGTACTGGAGATACACAATCTCTACCGGTGCTGTAAGGAACGCATCAAACAGCCAGTTACCATGGAGCGAACCAGTACCCGCGTACTGGAGTTACACAAACTCTACCGGTGCTTTAAGGAATGCAGCAAGCAACCGATGAACATGGAGTTAACCAGTACCCGCGTATTGGAGTACACAATCTCTACCGGTGCTGTAAGGAACACAGCAAGCAGCCGGTGAAGAAGGAGCGAACCAGTACCCGTGTACTGCAGTACACAATCTCTACCGGTGCTGTAAGGAACGCAGCAAGCAGCCGGTGAACATGGAGCGAACCAGTACCCGGGTACTGGAGTACACAATCTCTACCGGTGCTGTAAGGAATGCAGCAAGCAGCCGGTGAACATGGAGCAAACCAGTACCCGCGTACTGGAGTACACAGTCTCTACCGGTGCTGTAAGGAATGCAGCAAGCAGCCGGTTAACATGGAGTGAACCAGTACCCGCGTACTGGAGTTACACAAACAAAGTGAATGAAAATGTCACCAATGGCGACTGGAGGAAGGAGACACTCTGCAGGCATCCAGGAGCAGGAACACAGCCGGTACAGGACAGGAAACAGGACCATCGATGGCAGTCAACCGGAGCAGGAACGGCAGCAGGAACAGCAACCCCAACTGGATCAGGAACGGAAGCTGGAACCGAGGAAGCTGTCAGACAGGAACTCAGGCGAACGCTGGAGAGCATAGATAGCAAACGGCCCAGGAAGCTCAGGAACACAATGTAGGTGCAGGCGACATAGAGACTCCATGAAAGGGCAACCAAAGGGTGCCCAAGCCCAGTCTAAATAGGCAATACTGGGTGGGTTGAAAGCAGACAGCCAATGGAGAGCCTATTCAGGTAACTGACAGTAAAAGGCAGCAAATCACGGGCACCGTGATACTCTGGCTGCCAATTCAGGACAGAGACGGACTTGGTGACCAGAGCCACCACAATAAAGACACAGGTTAATTCGTCTCCTCCTATTCTTTTTGGTTTCAGTGAGTGGTGCACGAGTAGCACCCAGTTGCATGGGTTCCTCCGAAGTGGTACCAGGAGTCGAGGAAACAGATAAAGGAGGACGAGGTGTAGCGGTTAAGCGGAGAGGAAGGTTAGTGGTACGCTCCATGCGTCTCTCCCGGAGTCTCCGATCTATCTGGGTTACCAGCATGGGCGTCCGGATGGGGGGGCAAGGGGGGCACTTGCCCCCCCTACAATTACCCTCCTCCATATAAATAAAGGGGCTAGATGGGCTGGTCTGGGGGTCATATTATGGCTTTGACAGCACGGGAGTGCAAGGGTTAAGCAAAGCGTAGTCAGGAACAGTCCAGAGGATCAGGGCAGGTGGCAATCAAACAGAATCAGTAAAACTAGCCAAGGTCAGGAAACAGGCAAACAGGGAAGTCCAGAAGGCAAGCAGAAGGTCAGGCAATGGAAAATCCAGCACAGGGTCTGTAGCAAAGCAAGGAAGGAGGCACTGAGCACTGAAAGCTTAGAGCACACAGGAACCAAATTTCTGGAACACTGAAGCAAAATGGACACAGCCTGAGGGGTTTTTATAGTGTCATAGGTTTTCACCCCTCCCCTCTGCTGAACAAACCTCTCACTGGATTGGCCAACAGAGGGGTGTGCAACCACAACACCTGCCTCACTGTTTACTTGGAGGCACACTATTGGAGAACAGTTGATGAGAGAGGCAGGCTTCACCTCCCCCCTACAGGTGTACAATACCATGGTTTGATCTGGGCACCTTGTGGATACCTTCCCTGCAGACTCCCTCAACTTTAGGTCATGGCTTAGGCCTACCGCGCCATTGCGATCGCAATCGCTGGTAGACGCCGATACTTGAGGCCCCCAGAAGCGGTGGATGGCTGGGACATGGAGGTAGGTGCTAGAGAGTATGACATTATGCATCTTTCAGCATCAAAATCTTTTGAAAATGACAATCGTCCAGGTAACGTCGTTGACAGCATAGGTGGTAAAACCAGCATTGCAGCATTGGTAACCCGTAGGGCACCGCACTCATCAACAAACAGATTGCAAAAACACAAGCACAAAGCAAACAACTCAAAGCCCGGTAACTAATAATCCACTCCAATGGTTTAGCATTATGAGTGCCATGTGTAGCTATTGCACCCCAACCCCCCTCTGAAGCTCATTGGGTTAAGGGAAAAACATTTCTGTCTGTTGGTATATCTTGACTGTATGTTTGTTTTATTTTACACACAGATTCAAGCCCATTAAGAAGAATTGATTCTGATGATTTGTATGACATTTGTGAATTTCCACGTGACACCGAACAAGCATCTACATCAACTGCCGCATTTTTCACAAAGCCAAAGAGTATATCAACCTGTAAGTCAGCAAATATAACAACAGCACATATATCAGCCTTGTGGCCGCCCAGTACTATATCAAATAATGCCAAAACGCTAACACCAAAATGTAAATGTGTAGATGTTGAAATACATGCACCGTCTAAACAGTTCAGATCAGCTTTACAGGACATAACACAGACTGTAAACATTACCGACATACTAACAGCAAAAAAACCCAACGACAACTGGTTAAACCCACGCCCATGCTTTACCTGGTACACTCATGAGCTACAGTTTTGGTTTCAGTTATTAGAAGTGGTTCAGTGTACAATAGATGAACTGCATTCGCTGTTTGCTAAAACTGTACTGCTGTGTACTATTAAAGATTACAGACTAAACCTCAAACCCTCAAAAAGTGCATTTTAACGCGGATTGACTACATTAGCACCATCAAGTTTACAGACAGTGCTAAGGTATATACCATCAGATTTAAATGCTGAGGCCTACAAAATATTCCCTAACTCCCATGGGACAGATTTATATCTGTGGCTCGGTTGTGAATTTAATTTCTGCCATCACTTAAATCAGTCTATACACTCTGTACTGTCTGATGCTCAAGCTTTTATTACTATATCTGATAGCAGCATCAGAGCTCAAAAGGTTACTGAATTGAAGCTGAAACTTAACAGCGCTATTGAACACTTTCTTACAGGTCTGCATTTGTTAAAACTGGCATGACTAGGCATGTCTGGTCGTGGGTTAATGAGACCTTCTGACAGGTGGAAGATTCAGAGATGTAATACACAGCATAGGGCACATATATCAGCCTTGTGGCCGCCCAGTACTATATCAAATAATGCCAAAACGCTAACACCAAAATGTAAATGTGTAGATGTTGAAATACATGCACCGTCTAAACAGTTCAGATCAGCTTTACAGGACATAACACAGACTGTAAACATTACCGACATACTAACAGCAAAAAAACCCAACGACAACTGGTTAAACCCACGCCCATGCTTTACCTGGTACACTCATGAGCTACAGTTTTGGTTTCAGTTATTAGAAGTGGTTCAGTGTACAATAGATGAACTGCATTCACTGTTTGCTAAAACTGTACTGCTGTGTACTATTAAAGATTACAGACTAAACCTCAAACCCTCAAAAAGTGCATTTTAACGCGGATTGACTACATTAGCACCATCAAGTTTACAGACAGTGCTAAGGTATATACCATCAGATTTAAATGCTGAGGCCTTCAAAATATTCCCTAACTCCCATGGGACAGATTTATATCTGTGGCTCGGTTGTGAATTTAATTTCTGCCATCACTTAAATCAGTCTATACACTCTGTACTGTCTGATGCTCAAGCTTTTATTACTATATCTGATAGCAGCATCAGAGCTCAAAAGGTTACTGAATTGAAGCTGAAACTTAACAGCGCTATTGAACACTTTCTTACAGGTCTGCATTTGTTAAAACTGGCATGACTAGGCATGTCTGGTCGTGGGTTAATGAGACCTTCTGACAGGTGGAAGATTCAGAGATGTAATACACAGCATAGGGCTAAGTCCGTAAAGGGAGCTATAAAAAGGCTAGTGGGTGTAAGACGGGCTGCAGTGGTTAAAAGGACTGGCAGTTCGCCTTACACAGTAGAACAGGGGTTATAGCTGACCCTCAAAGAGCTGCCAGCCCTGAAAATATTGTTAGTTTAACAGAACAACCAAATTTGACCCTTCATACAGCGACCGTTGTAAGCTTACAATCCCCGGTGTATGTATGTATATTTCTGTATGTTTGTATATAATTTCTCACAATTAGTGTAAATATGTAACCTTTTACTGAAAACTATCCAGGACATACTTGAAAACGAGAGAAATTTCAATGTATTCTTCCTGGTAAAACATTTTCTAAATAAATAAATGATGACCCCTCTGTACACCATGGGTCTCCAGCCCCTGAAAATGATTTTTAAGAACCTGTACACCCTTCTATACGCCATGGGTCTCCAGCCCCTGAAAATGCTTTTGAAGCACCTGTACACCCTAACAGTCCAATCCATAATCAGGCTGTTGATGTACCGGAGTTTTTGGAAAGTATTCATCAGTACCGCAGGGTGCGCAACAATTTTAATGCCATTGAGTATCATGAACAGTTTAGATTTGCAAATTTAGACAGATTACCGTCATTTGCAGTGGCAATCCATGCTGTACATAGTCCTATACAGGATTTATTAAACAGACTGCTACCTGACATAGGTGCCGATGATTTGGTACAATTAAGACTGGATGGCGACAGCCTCACTAGACCATTATATTCCATTAGATGGTCTAAAGACGCCCGCGCTGAATCCTTTTTAAATGATGTAGAAAATTTGGTACAAAGTAATGCTGAGCTTATTGGGAATGGATCTTTAAGGCTTGTGGTTATCATCAACAGAGTTGGTGGTGTAATAATGCATTGGCGTATAAAATCTATGCCCTACAGCCTGATTGTGGCTAAAAAAAGATGCTGGCTATTTGATTTAAACAATGATAATAATAACTTATGCTTTTCAGCTAGTCTATGTGCCCTTTTGGATGCTAAAGGATCATCCGATTTTCAGTTGCTGGCGAAAGCACAGTCTATTTATACAGCTCTGGGTATAGCCAATGACAGACTTGTCAGCTTTAGCGATATCCCTGCTTTTGAAAAGTATTTGGAATGTAACATTAAGGTGGTTTATCACAATCATGGTGCGTGGCAGTATTACCATACGGATAAACCATGCAAAAACAAAATTTTTTATATTTACCATCAGGGCAACCATTACTATGGTATTAAAAATATAAAAGCATTCATAGGCCATTAGTACTTTTGCAATTATTGCAACACCCCATTCTATCACAAAAACAACCATTCATGCCATTATTTTTGTAGGTCATGCCATATGCAAGACTGTGTTTAGATAATAACTGAACTTCCCCATTGCCCCAGCTGCAGAGCATTTTGTCGCTCACAAAATTGTTTAAAGAGGCACAAGGCTATTGCACTCTTGGGTGTGATACAATACCGCCTTAAACAATATTGTGACAGATGTGGCCTGTACATAGTTATGGACTCACACAAGTGCAAAGGCTTAAAATGCCAGGTTTGCTATGCAAATCTAGACACCTTTGATGGTCATGTTTGCTATATGAGACATTACACCGCAGATGAACCAACAAACCTGTACTTTTTTATGACTTTGAGTGTATGCAGGAAATAGGGGTGCATATACCCAATTATGTGTATGCTATGCCATTAGAGGGCGATGACCACTGGGAATTTCAGGGGGGATCATGTCTAGATGACTTTGTAAAAAAGTTCATAGACAAACCTTTTACAGGTTACACATTTATAGCTCATAATGCAGGCAGGTATGACATTTACATTGTGGTTGGCCAGAAATCTAATTTACAGAACACCAGTATTGTCACAGACCCTGATAAACTATTTGGCTATACATTTTTACCTCAATATGAAGTGTCTTCATTAGACTTCATAGATGATGAAACTGCCATGGTCAGATGGAAATATGCAAAAGAGTGTTATACTCTAGCACGTAACACCAATATTTTTATTGCTTGTTTTACTACTGCCTATGCACGGCTTGAGTTGTACAATATTATGGACCGTTTGAAAGAGAGATGTCTCTACCATGACACTGATTCTGTTATTTTTGTCAGCAAAGAGGGTGACTGGATGCCGCCTTTGGGTGACTATCTAGCTGAGCTGACGAGCGAGATACCAATCGATACATACATTACAGAGTTTGTGTCTGCTGGACCCAAGACTTACAGCTACAAACTATCGACTGGTAAAACTGTTTTAAAGGTTAAGTGGATAACGTTGAATGCCTACAATACTCAATTAATCAATTTGACAGCTTAAAAGACCTGATATTAGACTACCCATTACACTCTGACACTGAGAATCAGAAAAAAATTGTTGTATGTCAAGCGGGTATTGTGAAAAATAAGCGTTGTTGGGCTATAGACACACAACAGTTACAGAAAACTCAGAAGTGTGTATACACTAAGTGGCGGCTAACAAGTGACTTTACAACTATACCATATGGCTACTGATTGTTTAAAATGGACATTAGATTTCAGCATCCTTTCTCATGTATATTATCAGGGCCTTCTAATTCTGGTAAAACTTATTTTGTTAAGCTAACACATTATCGTCACAAAAGTCTGATAATATTGTTTGTTTTTTTTTGCTTGCTGGCAGCCCCTTTATGATGATTTATTATGCACATTACCGCATATTTGCTTTATAGAGGGGCTACCTAATACTTTTAATGATGATGATTTGTTCCCCCCTAAAAAGGTTCATTTAACTATTGTTGATGATCTGATGGAGGTGGCCAGTGATAGCTCTGAAACTGAAAAAACATTCACCAAGTATGTGCATCACAGAAATCTCAGCATCATGTATCTTGTACAAAATGTATTTTGTCAGGGTAAAAAAAACTGTAAATTTAAACTCTAAATATATGGTGCTTTTAAAGAACCCCAGGGATAAGTTACAAATTTCAACTCTAGCCCACCAAATGTATCCTGGGGCAGAGCTCTTCTTTTTAGAGGCTTTTGAAGATGCTACCCATAATTCTTATGGATATTTACTTGTAGATTTAAGATCAACAACCCCTGATGAGTCCTGTTTAAGAACCGGTCTCTTTCCTCCTGATCTACCATTTGTGCATGTGTTCAAAAGACACCTCTATAAAAAGAAATATTTTAATTGTAAGCAGCCATTCCTACACAAACCCACATACTGGTAACCATGTCCGCCAGGTTACACCATAATTGGCAAAAGCTAAAGACCCTAATAAGGGCATCACCTCAGCAGTGAAAAGCTATTTAGTGTCTGGCCTCAAACAATATAGTAACGGCTATTTGCGAAATTGCACTTAACATGTTGAAAGGTAAAATCCCTTTAACAGAGAGACAAGTGGGGGCTCTTAAAAGGTGGCGCAAAATTATTAAAAAATTGTGTGCTACGAAAATTTCAATTGGAAAAAAGAGACTTTTGGTGAAACAGTCTGGTGGTTTTATTGGGTCCTTACTGGGTTTTGCTATACCGCTACTGATAGGCCTCCTAATTAACCGCTAATGAAATATGCAGAAAAAATGTACTTGGTCCCTAAACAAGATCTGGACAGGTTACAGCGAAACCCCCAGACCATATCAGACACATTTGAAACCGACATGCAGCGCCTTGATGCTGAGATATCTAATATCCTTCAGAGAAAAAAAATTATCAGAGGATGAAAAGGTAAACAGATATACAACTGTATTGCAGAAATACTTGGTGCATGCTAAACAGAATGAAAAGCAAAAAATGAGCTTAACACTATTTATGCCACCAGGTGAACCCAGCTCACAAGTGCAAACCCAGCTATCACATAGCCTGCATGATGCCCCCGGGGTTAGTGAAGACCCTGTACTGATTGAGGTTATGAGTAATATAAATGTCCGCTATAAGAAAAATGCTGATTTACTACTTAGTAAAATGATGACCTGTAAGCACATCATGGCTTGGAATGACAAGGGGGGAGCTTGTTTATAAAAACACTGTTGTCCCCAGTTCTAATAGATTGGACTTGGTACGCGGTGCTACACAGAGCCATAATGTTACCTGTAGCAAAATGCCACAAGGTTGGGAGCTTTTTGTACAAGCCATGTCTGAACTGAATGTTCCATCTACAGTTGTTGGCAATTTCAAAAATAGAGAGTATTTGGATCATTTAAAACAGCAGCTGAATGAATTTGACACCCTGTATAATTCAATATGCCGCTTTAGCCTCCAATGTAATTACACTACTCATCGCTGTGATATGCTAAAAGAACTAAATTGGTTAACACTGAAATCTAGACGTGCCCTTCACCTTTCTTACTTAGTACACAACAACTTCTCTGGAAAACTACCAGACAACCTGAGCAGTATGCTCACTTCTGCTCTCCATGCTAACTATAACCTCCACTCCACTGCTAACAACTCGCTACGTATACCACAATACAAGAAAGAAGCAGGAAGATCTGCCTTCTCCTTCAGAGCTCCAAAGGCCTGGAACAATCTGCCTGAAATAATCAAATCTGCTCCCAGTCTAAAATCCTTAAAAGTAAATGCTTCTTTATATCTAAAAACAGAGTGTAACTGTATATAATTTTAATACTCCATATGTATATATATTCATATGTGTATGTATATTTAATATCATGTAATATATAATGTTTCTCAATTTGTGTAAATATGCAACCCTCTACTGAAAACTGTCTAGGACATACTTGAAAAGGAGAGAAATCTCAATGTATTCTTCCTGGTAAAACATTTTCTCAATAAATAAATGAATCTGCAATATCACTGAGGAGACATGCAACACTAAGGAGTATATCAAGCGACAGCCCCGGTTTAACCACATCACACAGTTATTTGCTGCCAAAGAAACGTTCTGGGTCATTAGTGCAACCTGTGGAGTGGCTAAAGCTGTAAAAACAATCATGAGTTTCATATATTTTAATTATCCTTATAATTTATTTATGTTGTTATTTCTTCATTATGTGTGTATTTATAAGATACCGGTTATTGTATATATATTGTCTATTGTCATATGTATATGTATGTATATATATATACATATATATATATATATATATATATATATATATATATATGTGTAGCCTTTTTTCTACCACCTGTGACTATTCTGTGTCTATTAATAAACACTTTAACTGCTATTTGGCCTTGTTGTGTTCTTTTATTTCAGAGCATGCTCAGATTGGCGCCATAAGCCAGACATGTCCAACTTCGGAAATAAACATGTCCGGACTTGCCCTTGTTCAAAGACAAGGCTGACCATGCCCACGCGTGGTCATAAACACGCCCCTAGTGCTTCCAACCCCCACCACCACCTAATGTATGCATCAATCACAAAAACAATAA
The DNA here is from genome assembly GCA_037306005.1 of Rhinophrynus dorsalis. Lineage (NCBI taxonomy): Eukaryota > Metazoa > Chordata > Amphibia > Anura > Rhinophrynidae > Rhinophrynus > Rhinophrynus dorsalis. The sequence continues at coordinate 308,190,108 of CM074722.1, forward strand.
AACAAGGTTCTATTAATAATCAAAGTGAGCGGGGTTATGAGCTCACTGTGGGGGGCTGTGGGCGGTGTTATATGGCGCAATAGGCCAGGCTAAAAATAGCGCAATGGGAGGGTTTATGAGTCACATGACGCACTGTGGGCGTGGTTATAATACACCATGAGCAGGGAATCAAACAGCACTGGGGCCGTGGTCACATCCACAGTGGGCATGGCCATGCCCCTAAAAGGGGCGAGGCACTTGTAAAAATTAGTTTGACATGATATGGGGCTCCTATCTACTGGGGTTGGCATCTTTTCGATCAATTTAGTCTGTGACTTAGCTTTGATCTGTCCACCATGTATAATTCTGCCATTTTAAGTATTGATATCACTTTCACTCTATCATGGCTACGTTTACTAATCATCGCAAATTAAGCAGCACTAATATATAGATCAGGAATAATCAAAAATAATAATTGTGCATCTCACTGGTTTCTCTGCAGTTCTCACTCGGTGCCAGTTCACACTGGGCTTCCAGAACGTCCCCTCACTTACGATCTATCAGTAAGCACCATGTTGTGCGAAACACGTTAGATGTGAGATAAGGTGAATTCGTTGTGTCTGTTTGCCATATGTAGTTCAAATAAATTGCTTTTATTTAATGCTTTACGTCTGCAAATGAGTGCCATTCCATCTTTTCTTTATGCTATTGTTGTCTTACGTTTACTAATCACATAATCTCATTTCTAAACACAGTTTACAGGCCTCCACAACAGCAGGAGCGTGTGGAGGAGGCTACCTCACCATCCAGTGAGGAGTATACAGAGGAGGAGACCAGCCGCTGGCCACTATACTCACCACCCACACCTCCTCCACAGCTGTCTGCTACCCAACTGGCTGCAACTCCACCGGCTGTGACCCAACTGGCTGATCCCCAACTGGCTGTTCTACCCCAGTACAGAGGCTGGATGCAACAGGAGGAGAGGTGGATGCATCCCACCATCTCCAGTTGCTACTACCCTCCACCAGCAGCACCACCACCACCACCAGGGAGGCAATGGCTGCCAGGGACTGTGTCCACCACCCAATATGTGCCTTATTCCACACAGATGAACCTACCCTCCTGGATGGCTCCCCAGCATGGCCCCAGGTATGATCCCAGGTGGGGGCCAACCGAGGGAAATATTCACTCCACCACCAGGAGAGACATCATTGGGCAGCAGTGAGTCACTTGATGTGGTGGGCATATTCCCATCATCTGCACCAGGCACTTCAACAGCTGTCACAGCAGTAGCAGCAGCCTCAGCACACACAGAAGCCTCAGAACACAGCAGCCTCAGCATACAGCAGCTGAGGACACAGCAGCAGCTGAGGACACAGCAGCAGCTGAGGACATAGCAGCAGCAGGAACCCCACCAGCAGAGTCACCGGACGCATCCACCTACATCATTGCACAACTCACGGGGATGGAGGCGGAGTGCATGTCCCTAAAGAGGAGGCTACTCCGGGCATGCCACAGGATCAACGAAAATGTCAGAAGGAGCAGAAGGGAATCCAGGAGGAACACATAAAAAATCCAGACAGGGATACATGCCCTGGAGTTGGAGCACACAAGACTGAACACACAACTCTATCAGCACCACACAGGAATGATCGACATTCTGGGGCAGGTGCTGGTGGAGTTGAGAGACCACAACTGCAGGGAGAACCTGCATGTAGAGAGAGAGCTGCGATCCACAGAGGGGTCAACTGCACCCGCCACTCCTTCCAGCATGGCACGTGAATTCACACCTAGGGGTCAAAGGGTGACCAGGCAATCAGCTAGGACGTCCATCTCTGGCACCCAGTCTAAGCCCCCCCCCCAAGAAAAAAAATAAACTTCCCAACTTGTCATGTTACCCCTCAATAAACAAAACATTGTGCTTTTGAATCCTGTCTGATATGCTTTATGTTTGGTGATAGCTTGGGTGGCAGAGTTGTCTCCAATGCATTGACAAGCAATGCAGTGAAAACTTCTGCCTAGGTAACATGTCTATGGGATGGGTCAACATGGGTTCTCACACACACTGTTGTACAAATTCAACTGGCAATCCATCCCTGGAGCCGTATAACACGACAGTGTTATATGGCAATGTTGTAGGTTGAATATGAACAATACATGCACCTTAGCACAACAACTGGTGCAACACTGAACATTCATCAGCATCAGTTGTTGTGTTTAAGGGGTTAACCAAACAAACAGCTATTTGACTTAGCAGAGAACTAACAAGCAGGACAGATGGCACATGCAGGGAAATAGTCTTTGATTCACACTGTTATTGTGAAACTGACTTACTGGGGAACCCAATGTTCACCATAGGATTTCAATGTGTAGCACACACACTGAAATCCAGGGGTGAGCATTGGGTTCTCCAGTACGTTGAGTTGTTGTTTTCCTAAGGTTGTAATAGACTTCACCAGTGATAACACTTGTCCACTTAGTCTGGTTGTTTGTTGATGTAGCCCATGTACTGAGATATGTCAAACTAAAGCTATCTCAGAACATTGATTATATTGAGCAACAGAGAAACCGTAGACATGAAATCACTGTGGAAGTATGTTCCCTGGATCACCTCCTTATCTCCGCCATAATCTGTTAGCATAATTATGTCACAGAGTCTACTCACTGGCAAACAAGTAGTGTACTCCTATGATGTGGGTCATGCCTTCCCATGTGTGGGGGATACACTAGCTTGAGTGTGGTTACGCATTGACACATGTGTAATCCAACATTTCTTCATACAGACACAGATTGAATAGTGATGATTCTTTATTGTATCTCAGCGTACATTAGAACGTATATGTGTTTTCTGGGTATATTGCCTATATGCATTAAACACTTGTATGAGCACACTAAATGTACATTGAAACTAAATCTTAATACTTTAGAAACTCTACTGTCCTGCTCATGTGTTGTCCACAAGGTTTGACAACTATGTAGATGAGCATTCTAACTGTACTGGTTTGATACCTGGATGTTAGTACACACATGAATCAGTGTTTTCTGTGTCTATTTGAGAATGTTCCAGTAGAGGTTGCTGTGAACATCAGGTCAAACATTGCATCACCAACACAAACACTTGAAACACTAAGGAGTGAGCTTCATAGAAGTGTTGTCAAGACACCAGTCCAGTCACATGGAAGATCTTCTGTCTAAGGATGGATCATGCTATGGATGCCTGTGGGACAAGAGGACAGGATTTGGATCAGCACCCTCGAATTGATCATCATGCAACAGCTTGAATTTCTTAATCCCCTCAATATTTTTAATTACAGGTGAGTATACAAAAATATTGCTTTGTAATGTGTTGTATACTCATCTGTAACCCATTATGTAGAGAACTAAGGAAATGTGAAGCAGCTCTAGGGATATGTGCCCCTGACATGAATACACACATCAACAAGTATGTTTTGAGAGCTCCATGAAACTAATTTGTCACTGTGAGAGTGACAGTGGCAGCTCAATTTTATTTGTTTCATCAAACTATTATGACATATTTGTTGATGTGTGTGTTCATGTCAGGGCCACATATCACTACACACTCAAAGGTCAGCATGGTGTCCCTGGAGATCTGATCCACGTTTCATGACCTTTATGTTGTGTAACAATACCACTGTAGATCTATCCCTCTGCTGCTCTTCTCAGCTCTAGCAAACTACAGGTACCATGTTGCCTCTAATGGCCCTTTAACCCCTGATGTGACAGTGTTATCCAATGCATTTCATTGGATAACACTCTTTCGCTACAAGGCTACCATGGTTGTTCTGGCTATGATCATGGCAAATCATGTTAGTTGCTGTCAATCAAACCCTGTCAGATGCTGACCATGGGTTATGTGTTGTACCTTGTTTCTCCTGGGGGTATGCGTGATATCCTTGAGGTATAAATGTCAACATGGAGAAGGGAATGGAAGATGGTTTTGGAATCCCCACACACAATATGTTATGCATGATGTTTGGGGCCATACTGCTGCCAGTGCAGTGCTGTGTCAATGATCCTGTGGGGTGGAACAGAACATCATGTGCTGTGTGGTTAGTGTGTTGGCACCAATTCACAGGACTGATGGAGGACTTGCATGGATTGTTTGGATGCCTGCGTTATACTCACAGCTACAGTGGTTTGTGATGAGCCTGTCTCGGATCTGAGCCCCATTTCAGGGTCTCCTCAACATGGCCGATGTCCGTGGGCACTTCAGGTATGGGGGGGGCTCGATAGCATCCACCAGCCTGGTGTCCACTGTGATGTTGTACGGTATTGCACACGTCATTATAATGACACACACTTTTCCAGGTGCATACTGCAGTGCTCCACCCGAGTGGTCCAGACATCGGAATTGAGACATCAGGAAGCCAATGTTCCGCTCAATGGCATTCCTTGTTCTGCCATAAGCCTGGTTGTATCTTTCCTGGGCATCTGTTTGGGGACTGGCAACCGGGGTCAGTAGCCAGGATTTGCATCCTTAGCCAGCATCACCTGTGTAATGTGAGTGACATGGTGAGACAGGGAGCACATATTGTGTGAATGATGTTTTGTGTGGTGGACGTACTAGCTGTGGGTCAGGAGCATGGTGAGCAGTGTTGTGTGTACACCTGTGGATGTGGTGTGATGTAGTATTGTGAACTCACCCAGAAGCCACCCCTCTGTATAAGTTCCATTCTCAAAGTCTCTGTGGACTGAGGAGTTTTGGATGAATCATGAGAGCTGCCAGGATATTTTGCACAGACATTCATAAATCCTCATGTTGCTGTCACAGACCATCTGCACGTTCATGGAGTGGAAGCTCTTCCTGTTGATGAACAGATGTGTGTCACGTGCTGGGGCTTTGATACGGATATAGGTGTAATCTATAGCAGCCAGGATCCTGGGCATGCTTCCCCTTGCATAAAAGCCCTGCTTGAGATGTATCCACTCCATTTCAGTGGTGGGGAAATGTATGTAGGTACTGGCCTTGCTTTTGAGGGCTGGCAAGACCTGGGCCAGCACTTTTGAGAATGTGGCCTGTGACATGCCAGATGCGTAACCCTCAGTTGACTGGAAGGCGCCACTTGCAACTGTGTATGACACAGAGGAGTTTTTGCAGGCCAGATAGGGCATGGTTGTGGATATAGATGGGATCCACCTGATCCTTGATGACCTCACACAAAGCAATGATGCTGTGTGACCTCAACCTGTAGCGATCAATTACCTGGTCATCGGGCATTCCACAGATGGTAACCCTTGGGCGGTATACCCTGGGCCTTGGTGGTCATCTATACATCCTCCGCTGCTGCAGGGGTCCCTGTAGCAGCTGGGGAGTGTCCTGTTGCTATGAATCATCCTGTTGCTGCACCTGTGCATCTGCAGGCAAGTGCTGCCCTTCAGGTGGTGATGGGCTCCTGTGTGGCTGTTGAGACAGAGCCTCCTCACTTGCAACAGGTGAAGGGTGCTGATCAGGTGTGCCTGGGGCTTACTGGTGTTCCCTAGCTCTCGCCATTGCACTCCTTCTCCGCAGTCTTCTCATCAATAAGTATCCCAACATACTTATTGTTCTCTCTCTATCTCTCTTTTTCTCTCTCTATCGCTTTCTCCCTGAGTGGAAAACAAGCCACAAGTGAGTGTGGTGAGCTGTCCCTTTAAGTACCTGGTAGGGCGTTGTGTAGGTGTGGTGCTGACGTGAGTGCTGACCAATGGGAAATTGTTTGTTGTCCAGGTAAGTGTTTGCAGGTGTGTCTGTGTTTTAAAATGTGGCGTGTTCTGATTGCTGTGTCTCTGTTAGTTGTGGGTGTGAAGTTGTGGGGTGCAGGTTGCGTCTAGATCGCGTGGTGATGTTGCACAGGTGAGCTTGTTTTGTATTGGCAGGTGTTTGTTTTATGTGATATCCCCCATTGTTCCATGTCATGTTGTGTTGGTGTTTTTTTGGAGGTCTATGTCCCTGTGGTGTTGCTTGTTCTTGTGTGTGTAACAGTGATTTGTGGTGTCTGTCCATGTTTTTGTGTTCTTTTGGCATTGCACAGGTTAATTTTACCATTTACATGCTTGTGCAGTATGCAGATTGTCTTTAACGGTGGTTTCTTTTTGACCGTTATGTGTCTAACGGCTAACAAAACTGGGTCTTAAGTTTTAGCAGTTAGCAGTACCGCACTCCTTTATATGGCCCTTGGGAATGTTTTTCTATCTGTCTCAATGCACGTCAGTCTATCGGCCGTAAGGATTTGTGAACTGCCTTTAGCTGTTCTAAAGACAGACCTTTAAATGGCTTACAACACGTTAACACACCCGTTAGTGCTTTTTTTTACTAATGGCTGCCTTTCAATCTACCCCTTAATCCCCACGGGCAATGCCATGCCACTTTTGCTAGTAAAAGAAAAGTGTTATTGCTGAATAACTGGTTCTATTTGCAAATACCAAAGTTGTCTCTTTTGAGTTATTTAGGTTCCCATGGGATTTAGACATACAGTGATATTTACATCAAATTGCTTCCTACTATTTTGGCACACTCATTTATGTCTGAAACAGGTCAGAAAACTAATCTTCAGAAAATAAAAACTCCAAAGCACATAATGGTGACAATGCATTCACTTTAAGACACAATAACATTTACGTGTGTGCCTTACCTTATGAATCAAAGCACTGCATAAAGTGTTTGTGTTTTATAAAGTACATACACTATACACATTGGACTTAATACTGATAGGTCCTCAGTCACAAGGTAGGAAGTCCACTACCATTACATTTTCTTTTGCCGTTATCACTTCCTCATTCACCATGTTGGTTGGCAAGATCTCACCACCCTCTCTGGCATTATTTCAGAAAGGCAAGTGAGGGAAGAGGCAATAACTTCAAATAATGTATTGTGGCATGGCATATTCTAGGCTCTATCTCTTTTCAGAGTAGTGCCTCTGTCTCTCTTCTTCACACAGCAGTGGAGCCTCCGAGGTGCGTGCAGCTCTGCACTGCTACTGTGCCCCAAGTAACTGTGCGCCCTGACTGACGCCTACTTTGTCTATAGGTGGCGCCATCCCTGGTGATAGTGCCAGGACTGTGTTAATGTGGGGAGGCGATGAAATTGTAGAGGAGGGCGTTTAAAGTTGGGCTTGCGCAGGGGTAGCAGAACAGGAGTGTAGAAGATCCCTTGCACCATCACTGACTACATGAACTAAATTTCCAGGATCCTTCCTGTCACTGCCTCCAGTCACCTCCAAACTTACAGCAACCACCCTGCAGTTCGGAGATGACAGGAGTTGGTGAGAGGAAGGAGCATGGGAGATGGAGTTCATGTAGTTAGGACAGGAGCTGGTGACAGGGGACCGGAGAAGCACCACTGAGGGGCACATAAATATAACTGCATAGGGGAGAGTCATATTATTTATATGGGTTACATCGTTCTACAACCAAGTAAACTTCTGACATAGCTTGCATTACGTCCAGCAGCAGCAATGTCACTGCTGTGGGAAAGCCATGCACACAAAACAATTACTTAACCCCGTGAGTGGCAGAGGGGTATGCAAGGGGCTAAATAATTGTTTTCTGTGCATGGCTTGTCCATAGAATTGACTTTGCTGTTGCTGGACGTAATGCAAGCTATGTCAGAAGTATACTTGGTTGTAGAATGATGTAACCCATATAAATGGGAACTATGATATGGAAGTTAGTGGAAGCTTCTGTTCCTTGGTGGGTGCAAGATATGAATAGTATACATTGTGCTGTGTTTTGCAGCCTCTAACTGTAGGATCAGTGCCAGCATCCCTTCCCACAATGTCAGTCATGACTGTGTCACTGCAGCTCATTCGGTCTGCTGATCTTGGAGGTGTGTTGCTCCTGCTCACATCCCCGTCCGGATCATGTGAGTCGAGGTGTTATTAAAAGGTTGTAGCATTGCCTGTGAGAGGCTGATGCTATTGGTTGAGGGGTAAGAGGCCATGGTTGGCGGCTAGACAGTCAGGAAAGAGCGGTGATCATGTGAAGGAGTAGGCCTCTGAGATGGTGGGTATGAGGCATGTGTGTGTGGCTGGAGATGGCGAATCTGGCACCTTGTCAGCCTTCTCCTTTTATTAATACAGATATATCTATATATCTATATATATATATATATACTTATATAAATGTACTTACATACACACAGAACTTTAGTTGTTTGTTCACATAATATGATTTGACATATTTGTTGTTGCGTTAAGTAACAGTCCCTTTTTAACTAAGCCAATGTGCACTTATTGATCTATGTCAATCTGAAGTTGTTAGTACAAGAAAAGGTTAGTTTTAAAATATATGATAGTTATTGACAGTTTCAGAAGACAGCAGTGTTATTTAGCAAAAATGGCTGTATCATTGTGGTCAGAAACTTGATGCAAGAGGAATAGTGAAAATTAGTCACAGGCCAATAGCATCAGGTTAGCTATCTGCAATATTTAAATGTATCCGTTGCTTGCTTTATAAAATATTTTTACTACAACTATACAATGCAGGTCATTTCAGGACATATTCAGAGTTTTTGGTTATGCTTGACAGTTGTATTATCTGCTTGCACCTCTCCAAAGATCATGTTTTTTTTACAGGGATATAGAAGACCATGGTAGAAACATGCTCAATATGTAACAGTGATATAATTAAAGATGCAGTAAGTTTCGTAATAAAAACATATGCTATCAGATTTTTCCTGTGGAGTAAAATAAGGACTTTTTTAAAATTAAGGTGTTTGCAACAGCTTCAAATATTGTCCAGAGGGCAAATATTTTTGTAATGCACTCTGTTGGAGAGCTAGAGTCTTAAGGGTAAGATGTCCAAAAAAGTTGTTGTAACAAAAATGATTTGTAATCAAATTGAAAACATTCTTCCACAGTGGTTCGTCAATTCTCTAACATATTAATATAATTTTTTGTATACAATTCCACTATCTAAGTCGAAGGGTTCTTCAGGAACTTAGTGCAGTGTTAGCAAGACCCCTCTTTTTACTCTTTAAATATTCTCTCACCACAGGCTCAGTGCCACAAGATTGGTGTAAAGCCAATGTAGTGACTCTATTTAAGAAGGGAACTAAAACAGAATGTGGGAATTATAAACCTGTTAGCTTGACCTCTGTAGTGGGAAAGGGATAATAAGGGATTATATTCAGGCTTACACTGCAAAAAATAAGATTACTAGTAGGAATCAACATGGTTATATGAGGAATAGATCTTGCCAAACGAATCTTTTCAGCTTCTGTGAAGAAGTAAGTTGCAGCCTAGATAATTGTAAGGAAATTAATGTAGTGTATCTAGATTTTGCAAAGGCATTTGATACAGTGCCACACAGGAGGCTAGGATATAAAATAAGGAAACTGGGGCTAGGGGATAATCGCTGCAATTGGATAGAAAACTGGTTGAAGGATAGGGAACAGTGTGTGATTGTAAATGGACAATTCTCCAATACAGTTAAAGTTGAGAGTACCTCAGGGTTCAAAGTACTTGGTCCACTTCATTTTATGATGTTTAAAAATGACTTGGAAATAGATATAGAAAGTAAAATATCAATATTTGCAGATGACACTAAATTACGCAGGGTAATAAATTCTGAACCATATAGTTGTTCTCTAAAGTGGGATTTACACAAAATGGTAGATTGGGTAACAAAATAGAATATCAAGTTTAATGTGGGAAAGTGTAAAGCCATGCATTTGGGAAGAAAAAAATCCCAGTGCTACTTATGAACTTAATGGAATTTTAGGGGGCTTGTTGCTAGAGAAAAACCTGGGAATCTTTGTAAACTACAAACTTGAAGATAGTGACCAGTGTCAAATAGCAGTAGCCAAAGCAAACAAAGTCCTGTCTTGCATAAAAAGGGGTACTGACGCAAGAGTGAATAACATAATTTTGCCATTGTGCAAATCTTTGGTAAGACCTCACAACGAATATGCAGTGCAGTTTTGTGCACCAGTTCTGAAAAATGATATTCTAGACCAGAATACAGTGAAGAGCAACACAATTAATAAAGGGAATGGAGGACTTGGCTTATGAGGAACGACTAGACAGACTTGGTTTATTTACTCTAGAGAAAACATGACTAAGAGGAGATCTTATCACAATGTGCAAGTATATGAGAGGTCAATACAAGGATCTCACTGGTGAGCTATTCATTCCAAGGCCTGAACAAATAACTAGGATGTAGTTTGGGCAGATACAATGGATACGTTTAAGAGACAATTAGATGAATTTCCTTCAAAAGGGTATATACAGGGTTACACTGTGTATTAGTAGGCAAAGCAGGAAGGTATGCTAAAGAGTAACTTATTTGGCTGCAGAAAGCAATATAGTCCTCGTGTGTAACGGTTTTGTAAGACACTCAGACCAAGAGGTTAGAATAAAACACAGTTTTATTGAAAAACTAGGAACACTGCCCATTACAGGCTTTGTTTGCAATGACAGGTAAATGGATAAGGAACTATGAATGCCCTCACAGGCCCAGTATAGAGCAAGAACATATACTGTCACAGGACAGGCATAAATATGAGACAACAGTAGCAAAAGGGTTAAAGTCCTAGGTAGGTAATCAGTGTCTGTTGTGGTGTGTTTATCCAACACCCAGTAAATGGTAAAAGCAGCAAGAGACTGGGTAGCAAGGTATGAGAGCTCCTTAGCAGTGAGGCAGGGCTGAAACACTCCAAGACTGGCAATGATCGGAGATACCCAACACTCTGCAAGAGCTGAATGGAACTAGAGCCAATAGCACCCTTCCGGTGCGGTAATGGAGTCACAAACACTGCAAGAGCTAAATGGAACCAGAGCCAACAGCACCCTTCTGGTGCGGTAACGGAGTTTCAAACACTGCCTGAGCTGAATAGTACCAGAGCCAATAGCACCCTTCCTGTGCGGTAATGGGGTTTCAAACACTGCAAGAATTAAATGGAACCAGAGCCAATAGCACCCTTACAGTGCGGTAACGGGGTTTCAAACACTGCAAGAGCTAAATGGAATCAGAGCCAATAGCACCCTTCTGGTGCGGTCACGGAACCCTGTACACTGCGAGAGCAGATGGAATTGCCCAGTTGTACCACCCGGTGCGGTAACCTATACGCTGTTCAAATAAGGTGTTAAGTGGAAGCACAGGTTAACGGAGGCCACAATGCTCTGCAAGTGTAACCAGGAGGCTCGGTATAACGGAGCTGCAATGTTCAGCAATTGTAAACGGACAGGCTCGGTATAACGTAGGCAACAGAGCTCATCAAGTGTTAACGGAAAGGCTCGGTATAACGGAGGCAACAGTGCTCAGCAAGTGTTACGGACAGGCTCAGTATAATGGAGGCAACAGGCTCTGCAAGAGTTAACTGAGTGTTCAGTCTGCACAACACTGCACACAAAAGTCCAAAATGTCGCCAGGCGACATAGAGTCAGGATCTTCAGCAGGTATACTCTCAGGATGACAGGATAGCCAGAATCAGGTCACGGAGCAGGAACGCCAGCCAGGCCGGGTCAATCACAGAGCAGGAACGTCAGCCAAGCCGGGTCAATCACGGAGCAGGAACGTCAGCCAAGCCGGGTCAATCACGGAGCAGGAACCAATAAGAATAGTCAGGCGGGTCAAGTCGGTACACAGGAACGCAGGAACACAGCAACGGTAGCACTGGTATAGGAACATCATGAAAGGGCACCTGACAGGTGCCAGAGGCCTGGTATATGAAGGCCATACTGGGCGGGCCAAACAAGCTCAGCCAATGGAAGTGCAACACAGCAGAGAGTGACAGCGAGATCACGGGAACCGTGATATCGTGCCTCTGGGTTATGAGGCAAAAGTTGAACTTGATAGATATGTCTTTTTCAGCCTAATTTACTATGTTACTTCTGGCACCCCCTACAGTAGTTCTGCTCATACCAATGGGGTACCATTTTCCTAGAAAGAGCAGTAGCTTTTGCTTTAGTGCTACCTTCTGGAAACATTTGTACATATGGGTTTAGGGTTAGAAAGGCAAGATGTTTTTTTCTCTGCAGAAAGATTTGGATAAATTGAGTGAATAGACAGAAAAATGGTCAGTGAGGTTTGATATAGATAAATGTAAGGTTATGCATTTGGGTTGCAGAAACAAACTAAATACACTAAATGGAATATTCATTAGAGAAATATTAGGAGTACTGCTGGACAATAGATTCCACAGCAGTGTGCAGTATTACTCAGCTTCTACAAGAGGTAATTGAATACTATTCTGTATAGAAATGAGTTTAGATTGTCACGGTTTCCCAAGAATAACACAAGAGTCAGATGGTATAGTAAAAATTAACAATTTATTAAATAAAAACAATGAGAGTAATCACAGTAATAAGGAACAACAAACATGCAATAATCACGGAGGAGAAGTAGAGGTTCCACTAGAGGTCAGCAACTCTATCAGGAATAGGAGTCTGCCTAAATGAGGGAGCCTCTACCACAGACAGGTACACGCTCCTGTAGTCTCTGTATACGGAAGGCAAGCAGGAAACGCAACAAGAGACAACCTGACTCACGGCTGCAGTCAGTGGGTAGGCCAAGGAAACTCCCAAAGGTGGTAGCGGATAGGGCGAATATACTGATGCAAGCCCGCCATCAGTCCAAAGAAGGAAACTCTCCTAGGGAACGCAACCGGGAGAGAACCCGGTCTCAATCTGCGAACCGAAATGTAATTCTTAACCAAAGCCACAGGTCCGCACCAGATTGGGTGTCTACTATATACAGTGAGTCAGCAGGAGATAGTCAGACAGAGCCACAGGACAGCACCAGGATGGATGGTCAGACAAGCCGGGTCATACACAGTACAGGTAGTCAGCCAGAGCCACAGGTCTGCAACAGATTGGGTGTCCGCTATACACAGCGAGTAGGCAGGAGAATAATCAAACACAGCCACAGGTCAGCACCAGGATGGATGGTCAGACAAGTCAGGTCATACACAGAGCCCAAGGGAATAGAACTGTGTTGAACAACGCATGGGCAGCTGAGAATTGGCTCAGTTCCCCTTTAAAGCCTAGCCCAGGAACTAGATAGGAGGATATATCAGCTATACAGCATAAAACAAGGACCTGCGTCATTCTGACGATTCGCGCTCGTAAATGACACGTCCCGCCGCTATGCGTCAAACTAGCTGCCTGCACCTGCGTCAATCTGAGCACCAATACCAGCTGGCAAGAGGACACGGATGGCCTACAGCACCGCCAAACGTGCCCAAACCTGGCACCATCAGCGACGCCTGGGGGGAAGAGACAGCGACATATCAACGCCTCTGCATCATCGTCAACAGCCGCTCTGGAATTAGGTAACTAACATAGATGCACTGGATGCTAATATAATTCTACCTCTATATATATAGCCTTGATTATGCATCATCTAGAATATGGAGTGCAATTTGGGGGATCAGTTCTTAAAAAAGATATTAAACTGGACAAAGTTCAGAGTCATGCAACAAAACTGATAAAGAGACTGGGAGATCTGGGTTATGAAGGAAGACTAGCCAAACTGGGTTTGTTCACATTAGAGATATGATTACCATTTACAAATATGTTTCAGGTCAACATAAAGAACTGTCTAAGTAACTATTTACTCAAAGAGCTGAACAAAAAAACAAGAGGTCACCCATTACTACTAGAGGAAAGGTGCATTAGACTAAAACAGAGGCAGGGATTTTTACAGTAACAGCAGTGAAGTTATAAAATGATTTGCTTTTGGATGCTGTGCTTTCAGATATTGTAGTTGCTTTCGGAAAGTAATCAATACCTTTCTAGCCCAGTACTATATTGAGAACTGTGACATACTTGACTGCCTTTAAGAGTCAGGAAGAATTTTGTTTACCCATTTGGGGTTTAAATGGAAATGTTTTTCTTGCCTTCCCCGGTCCAAATGGGGCAATATGGCATGGCCTAAACTTGATGGACATATTTCAGCTATGTTACTATGTATATTGCTATGTAACTTGACTAGTGGTGGTGGACGTAGGGGTAATATGGTGTTGGGTGCGAGGGCAAAATGTGTATTTGGCTCACAAATACAGTGTGCTCTGGAATAAGCGGACAGCTGGTAAAACACAGCATTGGAAAAGTGTTATAATACACTGATTTTGGGTTTATATCCTAACCTGCAGTAAGAAGGTTAAAGGGTTAAAGTGTAAAAGGTTGTTTGTTCTGGGAGTGTGTGTAATTAATTAAGGGTGGGGGTTTGTGAACAATCACCTGTGTAGGTCTGTATAACTCTAGGTACAGGACTCACAGAGCTTGCTCACAAATACAGTGAGTTCTTTACTAAGTACTCTGGAATAAGTGGACAGTTGGTGAAACACAGCAGTTATTGCAACACAGGAGTTAGAGAAACAATGGTAAATTAATTGTTTACATTTTTAAGATCTCACATTCGCACCATACACGATGAGCAAGCTTGGAGATCTCACTCAGTGCACATCTTGCCATATGCATGCATGCATGGAACAGCAGTTCCAGGGTCCATACCGCTGTGGCAAGTGTGAGCAAGTAGCCTTTCTGGAAGCTCAGACTGGAGCTCTGGAGAGTCATATTGCAACACTGAGAGATATTGACAACCTTGAGAGGAGTCTCTTGCTAATTGAGCAGAGTCTAGCTGGGTCACCTAGCAAAGAGGGAGGAGATCAGCTAGAAGGGAACCAGGCACATAGTTGGGTGACATTTAGAAGTGGTTGCAGTGGGATAGGGAAGAGGAAGAGGGCAGCCAGTCCTGAGTTTTTCCATCCCAACAAATTTGCTCATTTAAGTGAAGATGTTGGGGAGGCAATCCCAAAAGTGGAATTGCTGGAGAAGACTGTTCTCCCCAACAGCTGGGATAACAGCTCCTCTAGCACAGAGGGGATTCAGAGGAAAGTTAAGCCTAGGCAGGTTGTGATGGTAGGGGACTCTATTATTAGAACAGATAGGATAATCTGTGACTATGATCGCAGCAACCGAATAGTTTGCTATCTCCCGGGTGCCCAGGTTCGGCATTTTGCAGACAGGGTGGACAAATTATTGGGAGAGGCTGGAGAGGATCCAGCTGTCTTGGTGCATATTGGTACCAATGACCAAGTAAGAGGAAGGTGGAGAGTCCTAAAATGTAATTTTAGGGATTTAGGGCATAGGATTAGGAACTGGACCTCCAAGGTAGTATTCTCAGAGATACTACCTGTGCCATGCACTACGCCAGAGAGACAGTGGGAGATTAGGGAGCTCAATGCATGGCTGAAGTCTTGGTGTAAGAAGGAGGGCTTTGGGTTTTTAGAGCACTGGGCTGATTTTGCTTTGGGGTACAATCTCTATAGTAGGGATGGATTGCACCTGAATGCAAGAGGGTCTCAAGTGCTTGGGGAGAGGATGGCTAGACGGTTTGAGGAGATTTTAAACTAGGAAGAGGGGAAGAGGCCAATAAATACTGTGCTAGATAGTATAGAAAGGGAAGGCAATGTAGTTACTAACCAGGTGGCAGTGGCTACATCATCTTAACCCTTGCAAGGCCTTTAATTATTCAACACAAAAAAATGCCTTAAATGGATAGTAATAGATTGTTTGCAATGCAGCTCTGTTTGTTAAACTTAAGGAATAGTCCTGCCGGCTGATGCTCTTATTCACCACAATTGTACAGTTACAATGTAATTTTATTCTGAAGTTGATCCCTCCCGCCCCTTTTCCCATTCTTGACCAGACAAATCATGAGGGCCAATCATCCTTCAGCAGTATAAGGAAAAAACTGCCCTTCTTATCGAAGGAGAGCAGGTTTTTTCTATTACTAATTGAAGATTGTACCTCGTGATCAGCTAAGCCAGTGGATTCGGCAACAGGGGCGACATCATCTTAACCCTTGCAAGGCCTTTAATTATTCAACACAAAGAATGGCAGCAAAATATTTTTCACAGGTATGCCAGACTGCATTAAACACTTAGGGCCATATGTTCAAAGAAGTAGCAAAATAGCTTTTGTCGTTTGTAATAACTTTTCAAAGTACAGTGTCGTTGGGATCATTAATATTTTCAGAGAGTGTCGACTGTGATCGGAAATATGTCATTTGTCCTGACTGAAACTGTCTTATGTAAAGACAAAAAATGTCGTAAAAAATGTCTTAACTAAAGACAAAAATTCTCAAATTCAGAACTTCACATTCCCTCCACTTTTTTCTTAACGTACAAATTTTGTCATTTGTAAGACATTTTTTGTTGTTATGACAAATTTTCTTTTCCTCTATATGACACTGGAGAATAGTTTAGCCACGCCCTTGCCCCGGACCTTTGCCCGGCAATTCTGGAGTTGTGTCGTACACAACGGACATTACTAGTTTTTTATTGTATACTTTATAGAAACTATGTCGTTCATGCATACAATTACTTATTTTTGTCTTTCATACAACATTTTTTTGTCGTTATCCCTTTGAACATACGGCCCTTAGAGTGCCAGAGGCATATCTAGGGGGCATTTTTTATGGACTGCACCTTTCACTGGATTTTTTCTTTATACAGAACATATTTTTAAAGAGGAAAAAAGAGAAGGAAGATTACAAAAGATGGAAGACAGAAGATTCAAGACAGTAGCTGACTAGGGTGTTGATGACCCCGCTGGACATCAGGATTAGAGATAAGTGTTTCTACTCAGTGGATGTTGGTAACTTTAGGGGGATTAATCCCGTGAGTACCAGTGGGGTATGCAACGCTCTACAATGTTTTGCATATCTCACTGGCACTCCTAGGGTTGATAATCTATAGTTTTTAATCACATTTTTAGTTCCTTGGATGTATTGATATGGGGCTTATCGTAGCTCTGTCTGAACTTAGTTTAAGATTAGTGGAAAGGAGGTTTCAACTATTAATTAGAATGACTTACCTTGGTAGTTCCCTGTACCATAGGGAAAAAATGATAATTTACATTTATTTAAAATGTTTTTTTTTAATGCCTTGAATGCTTGAGACATCTCCAGCACATTACAAAGTGCTCAAGCAATAAAACCCTCCAATCAGTCCTGGAGGTGAACAGTTGGTAGGACCTCAAACAGCTCATGATGGAAATCTGATGTAGGCTTATGATGAACTCTTTTGCCTGCTTCATCCTGAGAAAAACTTGTAAACTGCTGTAAAGTCCACCTCCATGGACATGAAACACAACTTTGTGACACCTGATAAAGGGAGGATTATCTCACAGAAATGTTGTGTTGTGTAATGCACTATTCATCACTGAAGTATATGTTATGCATAGTGTATCCTCCATTTTTTTCTGCTTTTGTGACATCTATTCATGGCTGATTGAAGATGCTGGGGGTTATGCACTAAAGTGTGAGGAAGTGGAGATAACTAGTGATGAGCGAGCACCCCAATGCTCGGGTGTTCGGGTGCTCTGACCGAGCACCCCCTGAGGCTCGAGTGCTCGGCCGAGCACCCGAGCCCCATTGAAGTCAATGGGAGGACTCGAGCATTACACCAGGCACCCCCTGCTCTGATGAGGGGAGGGTGCCTGGTCCATAGGAAAAGGGCAGAAAAGGATGGAAACACCACAGAAATGGTTCAGGGACAGCATAGGGAGGATGTCTGGATGCATCTTGGACTCCAACATCGCTGCTGGGAACGATGTTTCGCCCGTAGTACGCCATTTTTACAGACTGACCATAAAACACACAAAAAGGAAAATAAAAACGACTTTAGGCGAAAAATTGTTACCAAACAATATTTGCTGTATATTTACTTGTATATCATCTGCAAATTCTCCCAAAAATTTCCTTGATTTTCTGAAGTGAGGCCATGATTAAGAGGGAAACGTGCGCAGAGGTAAATTATCCCAAAAATTTCCTTGATTTTCTGAAGTGAGGCCATGATTAAGAGGGAAACGTGCGCAGAGGCAAATTCTCCCAAAAATTTCCTTGATTTTATTGAACTGAGGCCATGATTAAGAGGGAAACGTGCGCTGAGCTGACCATCTAAAACATTATGGGTGAGGGTCTGCTGCAGAGCTGACCATCCTAAACATTATATGCGAAGGCCCGCTAGTGAGCTGACGCTATAAAACATTATATGCGAAGGCCCGCTAGTGAGCTGACGCTATAAAACATTATATGAGAGGGCCCGCTAGAGAGCTGACCCAATAAAACATTATATGAGAAGGCCCGCTGGTGAGCTGACCTATATAAAAATTGGCAAACAGGGCCCGCTGGTGAGCTGGCCCTATATAAAAATTATATCACAGGGCCTGCTGGTGAGCTGGCCCTATATAAAAATTATAGCACAGGGCATATGGAAGAGGAGGAGGAGGATGAGAAGATTAAGAGTCAACCATATACCCGTTTTTTGGGTGGAAGGGGTGAATGGGAATACAGAGTATTCCCATCATTGTAAATAATATATGTAAAGTGAGTTTATGTTCCCCCGGGGCTTTCCTCCAGTGGAGTGGAGAAGTCAGGGGAAATCCAGGCCTTGTTCATTTTTATAAGTGTCAACCTATCAGCATTGTCGGTGGAAAGGCGGATACGCTTATCTGTTATGATGCCACCAGCAGCACTAAATACCCGCTCAGACAGAACGCTGGCGGCAGGGCAGGCCAGCACCTCCAAGGCGTAGAGTGACAGTTCATACCACGTGTCCAGCTTGGACACCCAGTAGTTGTAAGGCACAGAGGGATCATTGAGGACGCTGACACGGTCTGCTACGTACTCCTTCACCATCTTCCAAAACTTTTCCCTCCTTGTGACACTAGGCTGCGCATCAGGGTGAGGGTGCTGGCGGGGTGTCATGAAGGTGTCCCACGCCTTGGAGAGTGTTGCCCTGCCTTTGTCAGAACTGCTGTGTGCTCCCCTTTTCTCCCCTTCTCGGTTGGCCAAGGTAGCACGTACTCTGCCGCCAGCGTTGTCAGATGGAAAATTTTGGAGCAATTTTTCAACAAGAACCTTCTGGTATTGCACCATTTTGCTTGTCCTCTCCACCGGAGGAATGAGAGATGAGAAATTCTCTTTGTAGCGGGGGTCCAGAAGGGTGAACACCCAGTAATCCGTGTTGTCTAAAATGCGTACAACGCGTGGGTCACGGGAAAGGCAGCCTAACATAAAGTCAGCCATGTGTGCCAGAGTACCAACAGTCAAGATTTCGCTGTCCTCACCAGGAGGATGACTCTCAATATCCTCATCCTCTTCCTCCTCTTCTGCCCACCCACGCTGAAGAGATGGAACTAAAGTTCCATGGCTACCCTCTGTAGCGGAGGCAACCGTGTCTTCCTCCTCCTCCTCCTCCTCCTCCTCCTCCAATTGTCGCTGAGAAGACGAAGTGAGGGTGCTCTGGCTATCACCTTGTGTAAGCTCTTCCTCCCCCATTTCCACCTCTTCCACATGCAAAGCGTCGGTTTTAATTGTGAGCAGCGAGCGTTTCAGTAGACACAGAAGTGGGATGGTTACACTGATAATAGCGTTATCGCCGCTCACCATCTGTGTCGATTCCTCAAAATTGCGTAAAACCTCGCAGAGGTCTGACATCCATTCCCACTCCTCACTTCTGATTACAGGAAGTTGAACGGAGAGGCGACGACCGTGTAACAGCTGGTACTCCACTACTGCCCTCTGCTGCTCACAAAGCCGGGCCAACATGTGGAAGGTGGAGTTCCAGCGCGTGCTCACGTCACACAGCAGCCGGTGAGCTGGCAATTGTAAGCGCTGCTGCAGCTTCAACAGGCCGGCCGAAGCTGTAGATGACTTACGGAAATGTGCACACACGCGGCGCACCTTGGTCAAGAGATCATGCACATTGGGGTAGGTTTTTAGAAATCGCTGAACCACTAAATTAAATACATGCGCTAGGCATGGTACGTGTGTGAGCTTGCCGAGCTCCAAAGCCGCCACCAAGTTACGCCCATTATCACACACAACCATGCCTGGTTGCAGGTTGAGTGGCGAGAGCCATTGCTCGGTCTGGTGACTAATCCCCTGCAACAGCTCTGAGGCCGTGTGCTGTTTGTCCCCAAGGCAGATCAGCTTCAGCACGGCCTGTTGACGCTTCCCCACTGCAGTGCTACACTGCTTCCAGCTACTGGTTGATGGGGGAGTGGCGCTGCGTGTAGAGAATTCGGAGGTGGAAACGGAGGAGGAGGAGCCAATAACGTAGGTGCTGGCGGAAACCCTGATGGAGGTAGGGCCCGCAATCCTCGGCGTGGGTAGCACCCGTGCCATCCCAGGGTCCGAGTCGCTCCCAGCCTCCACGACATTCACCCAGTGTGCCGTCAGGGAAATGTAGCGTCCCTGGCCACAAGCACTTGTCCATGTGTCAGTCGTTAAGTGGACCTTCCCAGTAACTGCGTTGGTCAGGGCACGGGTGATGTTACGGGACACATGGTGGTGTAATGCGGGGATGGCACACCGGGAAAAGTAGTGGCGGCTGGGGACCACGTACCGAGGGACAGCTGCTGCCATCAGGCTGCGGAAGGACTCAGTGTCCACAAGCCTAAATGGCAGCATTTCGATGGCCAGTAATTTGGAAAGGTGTGAGGTTAGTGCTATGGCATGTGGGTGGGTGGCTGGGTATTTTCTCTTGCGCTCAAATGCCTGGGGTAACGACATTTGGACGCTGTGCTGGGACAGGGAAGTGGATGTGGTTGCTGATGGTGCTTCAGATGGTACAGGTGCAGGGCGGGAGGTATGCGGGCCTGCGCCTTCGACAGGCGATTGGCCGGCACCGAAAACAGGGGAAGAGGAGGCAGTGGTGTGGCCTGCAGACACAGATGGGCGATCCAGGCGTTCCTCCCACTTACTACGGTGCTTGGATGCCATGTGTCGGATCATGCTGGTGGTGGTGAGGTTTCTAGTGTTCATGCCTCGGCTCATTCTGGTGTGGCACAGGTTGCAAACTACAATTCTTTTGTCGTCCGCACTTTCCTTAAAAAAACGCCATACCGCGGAACACCTACCCTTTGGCAAGGTAGATTTATGCAAGGGGGTGCTCCGTAGAACATTTGCGGGCCGGTTTGGTGCGGTCCGCCTTCTTTCTGTAGCCACACCACTGCCTCTTCCAGCCTGTTGCGGTGCTGCAGATGGCTCACCCTCAGGACTGCTGTCATCGCTCGGCTCTACACCTTCCCAGGTGGGGTCAGTCACCTCATCGTCCACCAAGTCCTCCTCCACTTCCTCACTCTGATCATCCTCCTCATGTCTTGATCCCACCACATACTCAGTCATTGACAACTGTATAACATTCTCCTCAACAAGGTCTTGAGACGGAAATAGTGGTTGATTTAATGGCAACTGTGTCTCATCATCATCATCATCATCCACTACTTCCTTTGACCTTAAATGCCGTTCACATCTGTCATCTTCTTGTGATTGGGTACCCTCTAGAGGTTGTGAATCAGGGCACAAGATGTCATGTTCCTCTGCAAGCGTGCTTGGAGAGAGGGTCAAATGAAGGATTGGTGATGAGACGAGCTCCTCACTATATCCCAGTGTGGGATCACTTCTTTGACCAGACCGTGTATGGTGGGAGGAAGGATGATCAGAGTGAGGATTATGTTGACCAGACTCTTGGCTACTGAGAGTGGACTTGGTGGAAGACAGGGTGGTGCTTAACCGACTGGAAGCAGTATCAGCTGACATCCAACCGACCACCTGTTCGCAGTGGTCGGACCTCGAGAGTGATGTCCTGCGATGCCCTGTGAAATGAGACATGAAGCTAGGTATGGTGGATGTCTTTCTTTCTTGTGCTCTGGCACCAGGCACAGTTTCTCCGCGTCCTGACCCGCGCCCTGAACTATCAGGATCACGTCCACTTCCCCGTCCCTTTTTACCCGCCTTCTTCATCTTACACGGAATATGTGACTTTAATATTTGAGTTTGAAAACTTAACAGTATTTCTTCCTATTCTGCAACTGTGCAGAGTACACAGAATAGGCTGCTAAACTGCGGTGACGCACACTGAATGGAATATGTGACTTTGATATTTGAGTTTGAAAACTTAACAGTATTTCTTCCTATTCTGCAACTGTGCAGAGTACACAGAATAGGCTGCTAAACGGCGGTGACACACACTGAATGGAATATGTGACTTTAATATTTGAGTTTGAAAACTTAACAGTATTTCTTCCTATTCTGCAACTGTGCAGAGTACACAGAATAGGCTGCTAAACGGCGGTGACACACACTGAATGGAATATGTGACTTTAATATTTGAGTTTGAAAACTTAACAGTATTTCTTCCTATTCTGCAACTGTGCAGAGTACACAGAATAGGCTGCTAAACTGCGGTGACACACACTGAATGGAATATGTGACTTTAATATTTGAGTTTGAAAACTTAACAGTATTTCTTCCTATTCTGCAACTGTGCAGAGTACACAGAATAGGCTGCTAAACGGCGGTGACACACACTGAATGGAATATGTGACTTTAATATTTGAGTTTGAAAACTTAACAGTATTTCTTCCTATTCTGCAACTGTGCAGAGTACACAGAATAGGCTGCTAAACGGCGGTGACACACACAGAATGGAATATGTGACTTTAATATTTGAGTTTGAAAACTTAACAGTATTTCTTCCTATTCTGCAACTGTGCAGAGTACACAGAATAGGCTGCTAAACTGCGGTGACACACACTGAATGGAATATGTGACTTTAATATTTGAGTTTGAAAACTTAACAGTATTTCTTCCTATTCTGCAACTGTGCAGAGTACACAGAATAGGCTGCTAAACGGCGGTGACACACACTGAATGGAATATGTGACTTTAATATTTGAGTTTGAAAACTTAACAGTATTTCTTCCTATTCTGCAACTGTGCAGAGTACACAGAATAGGCTGCTAAACGGCGGTGACACACACTGAATGGAATATGTGACTTTAATATTTGAGTTTGAAAACTTAACAGTATTTCTTCCTATTCTGCAACTGTGCAGAGTACACAGAATAGGCTGCTAAACGGCGGTGACACACACTGAATGGAATATGTGACTTTAATATTTGAGTTTGAAAACTTAACAGTATTTCTTCCTATTCTGCAACTGTGCAGAGTACACAGAATAGGCTGCTAAACGGCGGTGACACACACTGAATGGAATATGTGACTTTAATATTTGAGTTTGAAAACTTAACAGTATTTCTTCCTATTCTGCAACTGTGCAGAGTACACAGAATAGGCTGCTAAACGGCGGTGACACACACTGAATGGAATATGTGACTTTAATATTTGAGTTTGAAAACTTAACAGTATTTCTTCCTATTCTGCAACTGTGCAGAGTACACAGAATAGGCTGCTAAACGGCGGTGACACACACTGAATGGAATATGTGACTTTAATATTTGAGTTTGAAAACTTAACAGTATTTCTTCCTATTCTGCAACTGTGCAGAGTACACAGAATAGGCTGCTAAACGGCGGTGACACACACTGAATGGAATATGTGACTTTGATATTTTAGTTTGAAGACTTAACAGTATTTCTTCCTATTCTGCAACTCTGCACAGTACACAGAATGTGCTGCTAAACTGCGGCGAAGCAAACTGAATGGAATATGTGACTTTGATATTTTAGTTTGAAGACTTAACAGTATTTCTTCCTATTCTGCAACTCTGCACAGTACACAGAATGTGCTGCTAAACTGCGGCGACGCACACTGAATGGAATATGTGACTTTGATATTTTAGTTTGAAGACTTAACAGAATGTGCTCTAATCTGCAACTTTGCACACTAAACAGAATGTGCTCTAATCTGCAACTTTGCACACTAAACAGAATGTGCTCTAATCTGCAACTTTGCACACTAAACAGAATGTGCTCTAATCTGCAACTGTGCACACTAAACAGAATGTGCTCTAATCTGCAACTTTGCACACTAAACAGAATATATATATATTTTTTTTTTTTCCCCCACACAAAATAACCTGCTGCCCCCACACACAGTAGTCCTAAAAAGGACTTTTGGTTCTTTTTTTTTTAACAATTTTGCTTTTTTTCCTCCCTACACTGACTTTCCCTTCCTATCCTCAGCTCTCCCTGGCTAAGACTGAGCCGAACTCGCTGGTCAGGTGCTATACAGCACCCGACCACGGGTTCTGGCCAGCCAATCAGTGTAATGCCAGCAGCCAACATGGCTGCTGGCATTACACCGATGTCAGAGCCTCCCTGCACGTTTATTGGCTGCGCAGCAGCCGCAAAACGTGCGGGGAGGAGACCCGAACATGGCGTGCAAGCACATGCGGTACTCGTACGAGTACCGCCATGTGCCGAGCAGAGCGATGCTCGAGCCGATCCGAGCATCGGCCGAGCATGCTCGCTCAACACTAGAGATAACTACTCCAGTGATATCACTTCTCCAGCTACTATCTTATTCTATATAGCCTATGTACTAAGATATCCAAAGTTTGAGAAATCTTAGTGCATTGGCTACATACAATAATATAGGACTTCAAGAAGTGATATCACTGGAGAAGTCATCTCCTCTTTATCACCCCTTTATCACTCCTTAGTTATCTTTTGAACCAAGGAACAAGAGCAAAATTTATAGTGGCCATTCGAATAATTTGGCCATAGGAGGTTAAGCAGGAATTATTATTAGGAAGCATTAATGTTCATTTAATTGTATAAAGATGTAGTAATACACTGTAAAATCTTTTTTTAGTTATATGACAATCCTTATTAGGGAATTATGCAAAAAGAAAGAGGATCATGGTAATGGGTTTGGATGGGCTCTCATCTGCAAGGTGAGGGGCAGGAGAACCATGTGGTATAGAGCGTATCGCAGGGAGCTTTAGAACTACGTCACCAGGTATTTCATTTACATTAAAGAACTCAATAAATATAGCAAATGTTTAAAGATAAATAAAACAAGCTAGAAATAGTTGACTGAGAGCCATCAAATGAAATGTTTTTCCATTTGGTTGAAATATCCACTTTAATGAGTCTTCTTTGAGGGACAGTGTCAAATGTTTTACTGAAATATAGATAAGCTATATCTACTGCCCCCAACTGGTCTATTATCTTAGTTACCCAGTCATAGAAAATCTATGAAGTTAGTTTACAAGATCTCTCTGCTGTAAACCTATGCTGTTTGGGATCTTGCAAGATATTTAACAACTGTTTCCTATAACATAGTTTCCATTAATTTTCCCACTACTGGCATAAGATTTGCTGGTCTGTATTTGTCAGAATTTTCCCTGCTACTTTTCTTGTGATGAAATACTACATTTGCTATCTTCCAGTCTTCTGGAACTAGTCTTTTCAATAGTGACTGATTGAATAATTCTGTTAAAGGTTTTGACAGAATAGTCTTAAGGTATATCCTGTCTGGTACCATTGATTTGTCTGTTTTTACTTTAGCGAGTTGAATGTGAACTTCTTCCTCTGTAAAAATACATGCTTTCCATTCTCACA
Source organism: Rhinophrynus dorsalis (assembly GCA_037306005.1). Taxonomy (NCBI): domain Eukaryota; kingdom Metazoa; phylum Chordata; class Amphibia; order Anura; family Rhinophrynidae; genus Rhinophrynus; species Rhinophrynus dorsalis. Next base: position 308,215,409 of record CM074722.1, read on the forward strand.
ATTTATTTTTTTCTATCAGATGTCCCATCCCTTCCCCTTCCTCTATAAAAACTGAACAGAAATATTCATTAAGCTAGACTTTATCCTCATTTATTAAGGTCTTATTCATCTTTTAAACACCCTGAGCACCATCTTTGAAGTGAATGTATAGCTTGTGCTGAATCCCCATGTGCTGCTGCTGCTTGTAACACTGCACCAATCCTACAGGTATATGTCTCACACAGGGTAGAGTCCACCACAATTCATGATAGGCATTTTTTCATTACAAATGTAAATAGAAAGAGTGGCAGGGCTGACCCTTCATTGTCCCTCAAAAATTCTGGCAATTCAAAAATGTTTTCACAATTATTGCTAAGGCTACAATGTATCTATCTATCTATCTATCTATCTATCTATCTATCTATCTATCTATCATTCTATCTATCTATACATATACTTTATTGTGTTTCAGCCATAAACGTATGTTTTGCGTGCAAATACATCTTTTCTACCATTGGGCAAGATAGTTTAATGTTGTAAGAAGTATCTTTGTTTTTTCCCTTCTATTCCTTAGGTCTTTTGTTTTTATGTAATGGGATCAGGGGTTGCACCAGGGGGTATGCTTTAGAGTGTATGATCGAGTTATTGCTTATCAGTGCATAGACCTTAATGCCAGCAAGCATAACATGCACAGGAAATGGATAAAGTTAGGCTAATTTCCTTGAAATGTTATTAAATCATGTACAACAAGGCAAAGGAAAGCTCCAACATTCACATCCATTCCTACACTAACCTCACTTTGGTGCAAGCGGAATTAAGAGATGAATACATAGACTGGCATTAGGCAGGGAGGTATAGGACAAGAAAATCGATTCCAGTGACTGATTTAGCATTACATTTTATTTCTACATTTTACCCACAGTTTTGTGTTCTGGTTGATTGGAAGACTTTATTTTAGCATTCAAATTTACTTTATCCTAATAGAAAAAACAGCAGGGGCATATGTAAAATATACAAAAGTGGCACAATCTGGGCTGTATTAAGAAATTGTGAGGCCCCAGATATAATTGCACAAGGATGTCCCCTGATACAGGAATATTTTATATTTCTACTATCTACAACACTATAAACTAAGAACCATACTCCAGTTGGTTATCATTTTACCCTGAGAAATCACTCCATCCATAACATCAAAATACTCAGAGGAAACTTCGAAAATACACAGGAGAGAAAGACATTTGGAATTAATATGATCATTTTTTCAACACCAAACACACAGGACTAAAAAAGAACGAGGGACTCCTCACATATTACCAAAACTTCACATATTTCTTTCTAATTGTAATTATTTATTTTAGCAAATGCTTTATCATGTTTCTTGTATTATATTCTTTTGCTATTTATATCCAAATTCTATAGATCTGTATCATTTTGTATCTTTCCCTCCTATGTCTCCCATACTCACCCCCCCTTCACATTCCTTAAAGATAATTTAGGTGAAATATTACTTATCAGTTGATGCTTACCTTAGCATGACAATGTTTTCTCTTTTAAAACCAGTATGCTTTTGACCTGAAAAAGGGAGCATCACTCTCGAAAGCTTGTCTATATAATTGAATTTTAGTCCAATAACAAAAGGATAATTACATAATCTGATATATATATATATATATATATATATATATATATACATATATGTATGTGTGTAAATAACAGTTATACAAAATGGTAATGGGCAAAAGGTCGATTTGAATAAATCCACCTGTTCACTGCAAAAAAAGCTTCCTGTGAGTGCTTTCCACATTTCTCCATCAATATACAGGTATACAAAATGAATATCTGTTAAAACAAATAAGAAATGAAATAAATTAAAAATATATAAAGAATTTATAAAAAAATCCTCAATCCCCAAAACAATAAAGTAAAAAATAAAAATTATAACGCTCTAACTCCAGTGTTCATCATTGAAAATTACAACACTTAATAGTTTTTACATATCCATCAGAGGCTCCTTCTATATATTGGTCAAAGTGTGAGTAGTGACCACAAATTTTACAAATGAAGAGAAAGTGAATAGAGAGCTCCACCAACAGGGATATAAGTTCTATTTTATTAGTTAAAGAAAAAGATATATAAACAAGTATATGGATATCAATGAAAATATATTAAGAATTCAAACATACAATACAATTCAATGTGTACCATTGTCATGGTTTATTACGACTCTCAGACGTAAGGTTAGGTAAAAACACAACTTTATTGAAAAGTTTAAAGCAAATCCCATAGGATTTCATACACGTACATACAATACATAAAATGGCAAATAGAAATGGCAATATAGAATCAGGCTCTACCGGCCCTGCCAATATACCGGGCAGGGCAGCCTGGGCAAGCAATAGAAAGGTGGCTCTACTGGCCCTGCCAATATACCAGGCAAGGCAGCCAAACGATAGTCAGGAGTGTATAGGCTCTACCGGCCCTGCCAATATATCAGGCAAGGCAGCCTAATGATAGTCAGGAGTGTACAGGCTCTACTGGCCCTGCCAATATACCGGGCAAGGCAGCCTAACGATAGTCAGGACTATACAGGCTCTACCGGCCCTGCCAATATACCGGGCAAGGCAGCCTGAAGGAACACTGAGAGGCTAGGTTCTACCGGCCCTGCCAATACCGGGTAAGGCAACCTTAAGATGGAATGTATAAAAGGTTCTACCGGCCTTACCAATATACCGGGCAGGGCAACCCAAGTAGGAGGTGTCAACCGGAGTGGCCACAATAACTGTCAGATGAAAAGGACAGTCAAGATGTAAAGTAAGTGCGTAGCCCAAATACACCAGTAATTATGAAACCCAATACCTGGGGATAGAGGGAGTAAAGGCTGTCTAGGACTGGACAGCACACTGAGGACCAACAGTATAACTGAGTAGTAAGCCACTAGGGCCAGGAGCGAACCAGCGTCCGCATGCTGGGAGCCAACAGATCTCAATGTGTAATACTGTGAGGCAATGGAGCGAACCAGCTCCCGCTCGCTGGGAACCAACAAACAGTATGATGTAGCTGCAAGGCTTAAGAGTGAACCAGCGTCCACACACTGGGAGCCAACGAATATCAATGTGATATGCTGTAATGCCAAGGAGCGAAACAGCGACCGCGAGCTGGGAACCAACAACTTGTCTAATAGCCGCAAGGCTTGGAAGCGAACCAGCGTCCACACGCTGGGAGCCAACGGAGGTCAATGTGTAATGCCGTGAGGCAATGGAGTGAACCAGCGCCCGCACGCTGGGAACCAACACCCTTGTATAATAGCCGCTAGGCTTGGGAGCGAACCAGCGTCCGCACGCTGGGAGCCAACAGAGGTCAACGTGTAATGCCGTGAGGCAATGGAGCGAACCAGCGCCCGCGGGCTGGGAACCAACAACCTTGAATAACAGACGCTAGGCTTGGGAGCGAACCAGCATCCGCACGCTGGGAGCCAACAGAGGTGAATGTGTAATGCCGTGAGGAAATGGAGCGAACCAGCGCCCGTGTGCTGGGAACCAACTGACTGGAATGTCACCAAGCGACCGAGGAACAATGTCGCCACTGCTGTAGGAACCAGGCTCAGGAAGTGACAGGAACCAGCCGGGACGTTAACCGGATGAGGAACGATAACGGAGACCAGTAGCAGGAAACAGCAACTCAACCGGAACAGGACTGGAACCGACACAGCAGACAGCAGCACTGGAACAGCACAAACTCAGGAACGCAGGTACTCAGGAACACAGCTGAGAGGCCAATGAAGCTTCTGTAGCATGGTGGTAATGGAGGAGTCAGAGACACCACGAAAGGGCAACTAAAGGGTGCCCAAGCTAAGTTTAAATAGGCAATATGAGGCGGGCTAAAGGCAAGCAGCCAATGGGAGCCCCCTATAGGTGATAGACACAGTAAAGCAGCAATCACGGGCACCGTGATAACCATGCACATGTCATTTAGTATGTATAGTCGGTTTGCTCTTCTCTCTGTTATATGTAATGTATAATTTCACATGCACAGACTTACACCCAGACACACATATCTATCTATCTATATCTATATATTTATATATATATATATATATATATATATATATATATATATATACTAGTATGAAAGCCCGTATACACGGGCTAAAGTGCCACCCAGCAGCCTCGGATGCTGCCCCGGAGCCGTAAGCACGGACAGGCGGCAAGCCGTCCAGAGCTCCCCACTGCATTCGGCCAGTCTCTACTGTGCATGTGCAGATACACACAGAGAGCTTTGCAGGCTAGTGCTATATATATATATATATATATATATATACGCTAGCCTGCGAAGCTCCCTGTGTGCTAAATAGCACATGCGCAGTAGAGACTGCTGGAGCTATGCAGTCATGTGCAGTAGGGACTGGCTTCACGGGCTGATTGTAACATTTGCAAACAAGACAAGGGATCAGATGGTATTGTTAAAATCACCTTTATTAGAGTAATAGGTAGTAATGCAAATAGCTAGAATAACGAGAATAAGTAGAGGGTGACGGAAAAGGCCAGATACTCTATCAGAAATAGGAGTCTGCCAATGGGTCAACCACAACTGCTGGAGACTAGGCCAAAGCTAACTGGTAGTCTCAATGGTAGTGAGTGGAGTACCGGATATGACCTGAAGTCTCCTGCTAGGTAGCTACAACGGAGAACACTGACTCATGCCTGCAATCAGTTAGGAAGAGCTCTTCTCCAATAAGGGATCGCAACAATGGAGACACTGACTCACGCCTGCAATCGGTAAGGCCGGAGTCTGCCAGAGCCCAAGGTCTGCACCAGGATGCATGTCTGTGGGAAACAGGCAACACAGCGCAGAGAACAGACAGAGCCACCAGTCAGTACCAGTTAGGATACTCAGACAAGCCAGGGTCATAAAGGGAGCGGATAGTCAGCCAGAGCCACAGGTCTGCACCAGATAGGATGATGTCCAATAATAGTAGGCAACAATGGGAGGATAGATGGACAGAGCCCCAGGTCAGCACCAGGTTGGATAGTCAGACAAGCCAGGGTCATACACAGAGCGGATAGTCAGACAGAGCCACAGGTATGCACCGGATAGGATGTCCAATAATAGTAGGCAACACTGGGAGGATAGTTGAACAGATCCCCAGGTCAGCACCAGGTTGGATAGTCAGACAAGCCAGGGTCATACACGGAGCGGGTAGTCAACCAGAGCCACAGGTCTGCACCAGACTGGATGTCTATAGACAATGGAGTGCACAGGTAGAATGATACACAGGCCCAGAGAGGGTCCCCCAGGCTGGGCCTATCACAAGTGCCAGGTAACTGCCTGATTAATGATGCCAATAACAAGGAACCATTTGCGAGGAGGCCACAGGCAAAAGAGGGATGCAGCCAGTGACGCGGGAGCGTCAGTCCAGAACCCCGCTCCCGGCTGAATGGTACAGGCCGAGGTAAGGCACTGTGACACTGATCTCCGGATGGCTCACAGCCTGTCTGTGCTCTCAGTTCCGGGGCAGCAGTGGAGGCCAGTCTCCGCTGCTGCCCCGGAGCCGGGAACAGAGACAGGCTTGACCCGGCCGAAACTCCCCGCTCCGGATCAGCCCGTGTATACAGGCTTTCTAACTAGCATATATATAAAATACTATATACAGCACTGTGCAAATGTTTTAGGCAGGTTGTGTTTTATTTCTCCTACACAGCTTTTTCATTTTCACTTAAAGTGTTAGTAATACTTAAAATGAATTCTATTTTATATTGTAGCCATGAAAAAAACATTAAAAATTATATATATCTTATCTCTCAAACCTTTATGGTTTGAGAGATATTGGCAAGTAAAGTTTCCCCCTCACTGGCTGTTTCAGCCAAGTCTGCCATCTAGCTGACAGACTTGGAATCCGGTCCGCAGATTAGCCGGCGGCTCTTCAGCAGAGCCGATATTGCAATATATAAAAATAACTATTTCATTGGAAGGATCTATAAAGTGTGCTTACAAACCAGGCACATTTTGTAGACTATTCCAATTAAGTAGTTATTTTTATATCTTGTGATCTCAGCTCTGCTAAAGATCCGCAGCCGGTCCGTGAACCAGATTCTAAATCTGTCAGCTAGAGAGCTGACGTCACTCAGGGGGAAACTATACTTGCGAATATCTCTCAAACCATAAAGGTTTGAAAGATAAGACTTATATTGTTTTTAATGTTTTTTTCAAGGCTACAATATAAAATAAAAATAATTGTAGGTATTACTATCCCTTTAAGCTGCATATGGTTTGCTCCAGCATTGCTCAACATTCTTCTTTACACATATGCCTTTGAGGATAAAAGTTTGAATACCCCTCATACGTTTCATGTCCCTCTACTTGAAGGTAAATATGATTTTTTAATGTAAAATGAGTTTTATTTTAACATACAAATGCAGACACTTATTAGTTGTTCAGCCCTTTTAACAACTCTAACTTCACAATAAATATTTTCATCATATTCTAAATGACAAAAAAAAAATGAAATGGTTATGAAATTACATTCATTTTTTTATTGCTGAACTTTGAACTGGCAAAGAGACTAGCCCAAATCAGTCATCAGTGGATGGTCTGTCCAGTCTTACCAAGGCCAGACAATATTGCATAATATACTGTATAGCTATAAGATCAAGTTAATATTAGCCAAAATGCTTTGTTGCAATCCAGACCCTCTCAAGCTGACTTTAGTCAGAATGCGTCTTTTTGCATGATACGGATTATCTTTGCCCTCGCCTTCTGTGGCATTGGGAATACATTGTTTATTCTTGAAGCACTGGGAACAGATTTGACTGTGTTGTGCTACAATTAGACAAATCTTTTTTTTAGGTAAAAGTGATTTATGTCACAACAGTCTCTCTAAAATGGTTACATAATTCAAAATAATTGGGGCAGGACAGATCAACTCAGTGACTGATTCCAAAAGAAAAAAAAGGTATATTTTTAAGGTTTTGGAAACTGAATAAATTTAAAGTCAGCCTTATTAATCCATTGGATGCTAGAAATGCCTCTGGTTTGGAGACATTTCTAGCATCCAGTGGATTAAAGAAGTGGTTATGTTTCATGATAAAAAATTAATGTTTTTCTGATGAATAAATCAAGGTATCTCTGTCTCTGGGGAGTTGTTTCATTCAAAAGTTATTATAGCTTAAATGTCTGTTAAATGAAACTGCAGCATTTTATTCTGGTGGCACTTTTGTTCTCCCTTACTATGGGAAATCATAGTTTAAAGGGATATTAATGTTTCACAATAAAATCAGCTCCAATTAATCTTTATAGTATTTGGGCCACAGAAAGAGTTATTTCATTACTGTCAGAGTTGTATTTCAAGAGTAATTGAATGACAAAGTATCCCTCTTCCGCCCCTTTTACTGTTGTAACACTGCTCACCTCAGAGCAGCAAGACTATCCGGATGGATCGCAGAGAGGGACAATCTTCAGTGAGCATAAGGAAAAACCTGAAAAACCTGTCAAGAGGGGCAGGGTTTTTCTTATGCTCATAGTAAGAAGATTGTCTCTTGCAAGGAACTAGATTCCACAACTGAGGGGAGGTGGCATTCACCAGGTAAAAGGGGCAGGAGTTGGATACTTTATCATTCAAATACTCTTGAACTACAAATCTGACAGTACTGAAAGAACACTCCCCATGTCCCAAATACTATGAAGATTAATTGGAGCTGCTTTTTTTAGCCTTTAAAGGTGAGATGTTTGTAACTGAAATTGTCTGTAATCTGAAACATTTCTTAAACCATAGTCCATTAATTCTCAAAGGGCGAATGCAGTTTTAAAAGTGGTAGTTAAACCATCCATCACATTGAAGGGTATTTTCAGAAAAAATATTTGTCTGATTAACATTATTTTTGTCTGACAATATAAAAATGGTCCAGACTCAGAGTAGGCAAAGTACTAATAGCAGGAGTTATGGAGTTAACTGGTAGAAAAATACTTTGTTTGAAAATTGGTCATTTTAAAGACAAAACTTTTTTATTTCCTTGAAATTTTTTATTACAAAGACAAAGACAAAAAAGATACACTAAAGGTTGATGTGGTGTCGGTATGATATTGTTGATGTGTTCGAATCACACGACAATTCGATCTGCACACACATCAGCATATTCACCAGACTTGGAGATGTACCAGGGGGAGTGGTCCACATGTCGAAGATATGTCGGATTGCCTTGTCGATGTGGCTTATTAACATAAGCACTGTTGGAGTTGTGTTGGAGTCCTTCTCCGTAGGATTGTCTGTATAACTGGTCCCTCCGCACTGCAAGCAACATTATGATGTAATGCCAATGCTCACATTAATTTGTACCTAGATCACATGAATATTTACTTAGATCACATGTGTCAGATATTTCATTGTATCCCCATCGAAGATAAGTTCACTAATAAAAGTTAGGTTCACTACCTTTGTATATGTAAATCATGTGTGATTTCCCTGTTCAGCAGGGAAATCTTATTCTTCCACATACAATCTACTATTACTCTGTAAGCACCTTATAATTATCCCCAGTAATATCTAGCTACTACAGACAAGGTATGCATACAGAAAAAGATTCATTCCAAAAAAGACAGGGGACTATTCCAGCCTGTGTAGGTCAGTCGGCTCTACTCCAGCATGGGTTGTCTGTCACATTCTACATGACATGTGGTCGAACATCGAGGAGTTCTAAATGTGGGCCAGCTGCATTCAAATGCAGGAAACTGGAATGGGCGATACTATCTCAATAGCCAATAGAAGTCGAGGAAGATTCAATGTGACATCGCAAACTAAGCATTGACAGTCCATGACTGTCACATTCCACTTAGCATATGGTCAAACTTCGACAATCCATGCCTGTCACATTCCACTTAGCATGTGGTCGAACATCACCCAACCCATGTCTGTCACAGCCTACACTGCATAGTTTATTGAATACAAATAAAATTAGAACATCTCCCAACACATGTATGTCCACGCTGGTTTTCTTTTAAATGGTCGTACGCAAAAGAGCATGTAACCATATGAATCAGTTACCGTGTCACCATACTAAAAATGTCAACATGAGAATCTCTCACTGCATGACAGTGCGAGATTCTCATGTCAAATAGTAAATGGTTGCATGCTACCCCCAAGTTCCTTGCAATTCTTTTGGTTGATAAACTAATGGAAGGCACACATGTAATATGCATCCAATTATAGCATAGCATTGTTCTAGCTTTGGTATAGTTCAGACAGTAATGTCATTGTGAGATCATGATAAAGGAGCAAAGAAATGGAAACTGAGCGCTACTCAGGATTCCTCAACACTTTAATAAGACGAGAAGTAATGTACCGGTAAATGTGACTTGTCATAGTGCGACCTGAAAATATCACAATTTCATGCAGTGCAAGATTTTAAGGTCGCCAGTGTGCGACCTTGTAAAAGGATACCCTGCATAGTTTGTCGAATATAACCAACTCGTTTGACCCCGCTTATCCTAAATAGTGTGTCGAATACTAATGAAGTTGAACATCACCAACCCATATCTCCACTACCTGCCCCTGCTTAGTTTGCGACGTATCTTGCTCTACTCGTATTGGCTATTGAAATAGCATCGCCCATTCCAGTTCCTGCATTCGTTTGCAATAGGCCCACATGTAGAATTCCTCATTGCTGGTTGGCTAGGTAACTTAGTAACAAGGGCAAAAAGTTCTAGATGACCCTATGACCAAAAAAAGGAGGAGGATAACAGAGTCAGCCATCTTAGGACAGCCATCTCAGGAGGACATCAACAGGAGCAGCAATGGCCACAAGAAGAGAAGGGCCCTTCAGCATGGAGGAGAATAAGGCACTAGTGGGGGCACTGCAGGGCTGTTATTCTTAACTCTTTGGCCCATTGACAGCTTCCACCGCAGGGGTGGGTAGGAATGAAATGTGGGATACTGTGGTGGGAGCTGTCAATGAAGTGGCAGTGTCCCCACGTACATTGCACAGGTACAGGAAGCGGGTCTACGACATGAGAAGGCAGGTGCTGTGGAAAAGGGTGAAGATGGAGGAAGCGCAGTCATCTGGGGCCTCCAGTAGACCTATTCCATTTAATAATTATGAATAGGTTCTGGATGCCCTCCTTACAGCATCTGAGGCAGAAGCTGCTCCTGCTGCAAGTGGTGATGAGGCTGTTGCTTGTCCATCACATGCTGGACCAGCTCCCATCACCCTGTAGCAGGACCAGTGGAATCCTCAGATGCTGAAGATGACCATGCTCCTGCATCTTTCCCTGCCCCTCCAACACCTGCCTTCCCTGTCCCCATGCCCGCTCCTGTTCCTGCTGCTGTTAGTGCCCATTCTCCATCAGCTGGAGGGAGCGATTCTTCTTCTTCTGCTCTCGTGATATGCACCAGCTCAGCCAGGATCAGTGGCAGTGATGCCCCCCCCCCCGCATGCCTCAGAGTTGGGTACTCCAGCGCCAGGCAACTCCACAGCTGAGGAGTGTTTTCCGGTAAGTAATTGTTTCTGATGCTTGTGTTCCTGTAATGTTGTTAACCCTTTGAGTGCCAGATGGGTACGAAATGCATTGCATATGTCTTATACCCCTCTGGCACTCAAAGAGTTAAAATCTAGCAATGAGCAGATAGGTGTTCAATGTATGGAAAAACATTGCAAATCACACTTATCTGCTCCATGTAACGTAATCCTTTGTAATGCAATGTCCATGCATGTGTGTACTGTAAATGACCATGCATGTGCGTAATGTAATGTAGTACAATGTTATGCACTGGTCATGCATGTGCATAATGTAATGCAATACTATGATATGCAATGACCATGCATGTGTGTAATGTAATGTAGTACTATGTTATGCAATGGCCACGCATGTGAGTAAAGTAATGTAGTAGTATGTTATGCAATGTTCATGCATGTGCATAATGTAATGTAGTACTATGTTATGCAATGTTCATGCAGGTGCGTAATGTAATGTAGTACTATGCATTGGCCATACTGTTATTATGATGAAAAATGATGTGTTAAATAAAGCAAACATCTTCTGTGAGCATCCAGGGCACAGAGCTTACAAGAGAATCTCTGTGAGCTTGCGCCTTCAGCAACTAAGATGTCTGCACTGTTGTTTGCTGGATGCCTACAGAAGAAGAGGCTTTAAGTAATAACCTGGACATTTCCATCATAATAACAGTATGGTTTTTAGCTATCGCTACATTAGGACAGGATTGGGGGGCAATATTAAGAAGGCGATAGTTCTACTTTAAACACAAGGTATTTACATTCACTTGTGTTCAAGTGAAAACATGCACTGTTGGGTTGTTTCGAGGACATGATTGTGCATCCTAGACAACAGGACCATTGCTGAGAATCACCTCTCTAAATGCATCATACATCTGTGTGCCAGAGAGGTGCTCACTGCATTGCATTTCTTTGTTCCTCACAACTGCATCTGATGAAGAGCAACAGCCCCATTCCAGCCAGGAGCACGCAGAGACCCTGAACGCCCTAGCTGAGATCTCAGCTGAAATCAGGGACTTAAGGCGTCATTTGGGATACAAAATGATTGTGCATGTCGTGCATTCAGGGCCGTCCCCATCTCCAGCAGCTCCTCATCGGACAGCAGCCTGGCATCATCTGTTGCCCTGCCTACTGTACGTGGTGGTAGGCACCACCTACACAGACGAGGGCCTCACACAAGGGGAGGAAGGTGACCCCCCACTGACTCTATTCCTAGCAGAGGGGGATTTTTTATTATTGTTATTATTATTATTATTCATTTTCAACATAGTTGTCGTTAATTTATTTCATACACAAATTGGGGGGAGATACACAAAAGTGTTATGAGGAAGTGATGAAGTGGAGATGACGCTTCCAGTGTGATGAACGATCCTTGTCTCTTCCATTTAGCCGGTGAACCAAGATTTAATCAACCGGTAAGTTCTTAGTGCATTGGCTCCATGGAATAAAACAGGAATTAGAGAGTTTAGCACAACAGAGAAGTTCTCTTCACCTCATAACCATTTGAAAACACCTTAGTTAGGCTGACCAGATCTCACCTTTATCTGGGGACACATATGAAATATCCATTTAGCAGTACTTCACTAAAATCAATGCAGTCATGCAGTATGCATTTCTCCTATGCTCCACAGTTAAAGGTGAGGTCTGGTCAGCCTAAACTTAGTGCATAACTCCACTGCTGACCCATTCTTCTGTGTCTGTCTCCAACCCTTGTCTGTCTCCCTTAGAGATTGAAAAAGGGAAGGACACAGGCACAGAATTGCATGAAGGGAAGCTGACAGAAGAGGAGAGTGGCAGAGGGACAGAGAGGGAAGGAGACAGAGGGAATGGGTGTTAATGAGTGAAAGTGAGGAGTGTAGACTGACAGTCCTTCCCTCTATCTTTCTTTAAGTGTCTTCTCTCCTTTGCCCTGCCAGTCTCTACCGTCTCTCTCTCACACCACCTGTCAGTGTTACTGGTCCTGCTGAGCATACAGGTGTAATGGCTAGTACCCTGACTAAACTGGCCAGACCTTCACTTTACCCAGGGACACATAGGAAATAGCCATTTTGCAGTACTTCACTGAAATCAATGCAGTCACGCATTTCTCCTATGCGTCCCCGGTTAAAGGTGAGGACTGGTCAGCCTACTCTGGCAGTCCAAGGTTTAATCTTTGTATGCCAGCTAGGTTAGGCTTACCAGATCTCACCTTTAACCGGGGACACATAGGAAATAGCCATTTTTCAGTGCTTCAGTAAAATCAAAGCAGTCCTGCAGTATGCATTTTTCCTATGTGTCCCCGGTTAAAGGGGAGGTGTGGTCAGCCTAAGCTAGGTCTCCCAAGCATATTGTTAAGCAATACTGTCAAGCCTCATCTAGCATTCATTGGTTATAAAAATCACATTGAAAGCAAGGAACATTTGGGGATACCTTATTTGTTGGCTCTAGAACTGCTTCATGTTCATGGGTACATCAACCTCATTTGGTACAGTATTAGCAGATATCGTGGGTTAATGTTGTTCATTTGTGTAATAAAGAAACTTGAACCTGTTCCCCAGGGGTTAATCTTAAACAAACATCCAGGACCTCACTGGTATTCAACACTAGTGTGCAGGGAGGCATTAACCCTTCCCAAGTAGGTCCAGTAAGTGTTCTCCAGACAGCAAGATAACAAGCAGTTATGTAGGCAAAAAGTGGAAAGCATCATTTCATTCAAAGCATTGTCTAAGGGAAAGCACCTAAATACTTTTCTGTGGAAATTGTCTTGGGCTTACACACTATGCTGTGAGGAATGTAAACCAATTTGTACCAGATTTGTTACAGCCCTTGTTTAAAGATATGATCTTTTAACCGTTTGAGTGCCAGAAGAGTACACAATGCATTGCAAAGCAAGGCATTGTCTACCCCCTGGCACTCAAGCGGTCAATAAGGGGGAACATCTTGGGAATATGAATGCGTTTCTCTGTTAGGGTCCTGAGATCACAACAGGTCAGGTGTCATGAATATCCCTAATAGAGCACAGGTGAAGACATCATCCTGACTGAGTCACCGATTAATCACCTGTTAACCTGCACTGTTACAATAGTGAGTATCAGAGATGAAGCTTGAGTAAGGATATCTGCAGCAATTCTGTCAGAGTTGTAGTTCAAGAGTAATTGAATGATAAAGTATCCCCCTCCCACCCCTTCTAGTGATGTAACACTGCTCAGGGAGTGTCCAGGTAGATTGCAGAGAGGGACAGTCTTCAATTAAGATAAGGGGAAAAAGCTGAAAAACCTGTCAAGGGGGGCAAGGTGTTCATTGTTCTCACAGTAGAATATTGACCCTTGATGTGAGTTGTCTGGTCTATATACTGGATTCCACATCTGAGGAGTGTAGGGTTGCCATCTTTTCTTCAAAAAATACAGGCCATGGCATTCCCTCCATAGACTTAACACTGGACAGAAGCCAATTTTTTACTGGCCTGCCGGTAAAATACCGACTGGGTGGCAACCCTAGAGGAGTGGGGGCTTATACTAGGTAAAAGGGGCGGGAGGGGGAAACTTTATCGTTCATTTACTCTTGAACTACAACTCTGACAGTAAATAACACTCTCTTTGGCTCAGTTGCTATGAAGCTTAGTTGAAGCTGCTGTTTTTGTGAATCATTACTATCACTTTAACTAGTAGTATACTATGGTAAGTAAAGTCTTATTCTTACTGAGCTTCCTTTTTAAAACTTTAAATAGAGTTTTAGCATCCCCTTCCTCACTCCCCTTTCCCTGGTGCTAGCATTTTCTCTTGTGAAGCAGCTGATGTGGAAAACCAGTTAACCCTTTGAGTGCCAGAAAGTTATCCAATGCATTGCATTGTAATGCATTTGGTTACCTCTCTGGAACTCCAAGAAAAGAGCTGAAGTTGCCACAGCAACCCTACCCGGCTAACATACTATGATCACATTTCTCTATGTGCAAGTAACGAGTATTAGCTATTTTAAAAACCATAACAATTTCTTTTGAAAGTTTCTTGCTATGTTTTTGTTAAATGCAGTTTTATTATTTTGTAATGAATGTAGAAATGAATATCATGTATTATTTTCCTTTTCATAAAATAAGCTTTCTTTCTGTTCTATGTTTTTCTAAATAAACTATAAATACATTTAAAAAATCATCATTCTACCCCTGATTGTTTACCCGTGGTAAAATGTTTCAGTATATATTCTGATACAATAGATTTTGTGTGTAATTTGACATTCAAGGGTGTAAGAAAATAGTGCACATTACATTTTCTAAATAGACAATAACTATCCTTTTATATTTATTATTATTTATTTTTACTGTTTTTACACTTCATCTTTGTAAGGGTTACAGGATGGCAGCAAAAGAAACATGTCAGTGCGTTAGTGACATCTCTAGAATCCATTGGTTTAAAATAATGTAACCTGATAGGTATAGCAACTCCCACTTGTGTAAGTATACATATGTCTGTACGTGTGTGAACTCCGGCAATAATCCCACAGACATATTAGTGGTAATACCATGGTGGACGCAGGCTGAAATACCTGCTCTCCTGCAAACTATTAACTCTTAGCAGTAAATCAGAGCTAACTCACAAGTTATGCAGAGGAGGACAGAAATATTAAGCAAAGAGTCTTTGGTTTTTGTGGTGATGGTAAACGGAATTGAAACTCATGTTCATTCAGGCCTTGAACTGATTATACCAACAAAAAGCACTGCAGAACAGGACTCTAACTTATGCTTTTATTAACCCATTCACACTCTTTCCTAGAGATGAACAATTTTTTTACCGTTGCAGTAGAGTTACAATAATAAAATATTCTTCTGCTATCATACATTTTTAAAAACCCTGCAACCCATCATAGAATGTTTTGGGCTTAACAGCTGAAAATGCACAATCCATTGGTTACATAGTAAAACTACTCTAGAACAGCTTAATAACTAACCATACTCCAGGAACTTATTTCCTAAAAGTAGACAATAAAACATCAGTTAGAATGTTTGAATTATATGAAGTTGTTATAGAAAATGATCAAGCATGGATTAAAAAAATAAAAAGAGGTGTTTTCAGAAAAGATTTTTCTTGTTTCTCCTCTCTGAATGATACCCACATTTAAAGCATTTATAGGTGCTTTGTTCTAAACACTTCAGAATGATATCAGGAAGAAGTAGACATTGCCATTATGGCTGCCACAACAGCTACAGCACCACTCTGTACAGTTTATGGGTGGGATTAGGGGTGATTCATGAGAGGACTCTCTATAACTGTTACAGAACAAAAAGTGAAGACCAATGAGCTATCAAAACAAGTTTGAGATAATGTTCTGGAGAAGCACCAGTTGAGGCTGGATTATAAAAAGAAAATATATTTCAAATTAGGAACATCCCTGGAGACCTTTAAATCCATTATTAAAATATTTAAAATATAGCACAACTAAAACTCTGCCTAGAGAAGGCTTTACACCAAAAGTCAGTGAATGGATACGGGAGGGATTAGTCATCCAAGTGTCTGATTGTAACACTGAAGGAGCTGAGTAGATACACAGCTGAGATGGGAGAAATTCTTCATGTGACAACCAGGGCCGGATTTGCATCTCGGGAGCCTGTAGGCACAGAAGTCTGAAGTGCCCCCCCCCCATTGGCCATGTCCACAATGCTCCAAATCTCCACATTACCCCCTATCTCCATATTGCCCTCACATTGCCCCCATCAGCTCCACATTGCCCCCATCACCTCCACATTGCTCCCCATCATCTCAACATTGCCCCAATCATCTCCATATTGCCCCTATCAACTCTATATTTCCCCCATCAGCTCCATATTGCCCCTATCAGCTCCATATTGCCCCATCAGCTCCATATTGCCCTCATATTGCCTCCCATCATCTCACATTGCCCCCATCATCTCAACATTGCCCCATCAGCTCCATATTGCCCCCATCAGCTCCACATTTCCCCTATCAGCTCCACATTTCCCCCATCAGCTCCATATTGCCCTCACATTGCCCCCATCAGCTCCACATTGCCTCCATCACCTCCACATTACCCCATCAGCTCTATATTGCCCCATAAGCTCCATATTGCCCTTACATTGCCCCTATCAGCTCCATATTGCCCCCATCAGCTCTGCATTGCCCCCATCAGCTCCATATTGCCCTCACATTGGCCCCATCATCTCAACATTGCCCCCATCAGCTCCATATTGCCCCCATCAGCGCCACATTGCCCCCATCAGCTGCATATTGCCACCATCAGCTCCACATTTCCCCTATCAGCTCCATATTGCCTTCACATTGCCCCCATCACCTCCATATTAAGCCTCACATTGCCCCCCCCATCTGTTTCCTACCTCCCTGGTGGTCCAGTGGAAGGAGAGATCTGTGCTTCTGTACAGACCTGTAGCTGCTGGAGCTCCCGCGTGGTCTTCTCTTTAGTAATTCAGAGCACTGGGAGATGATGTAATCTCCCAGTGCTCTGCATTACTAAAGAGCCGGGGGAGCTCGGCAGCTACAGGTCTGTGCCGAAGAAGGCACAGACCTTAACAT
Source organism: Rhinophrynus dorsalis (assembly GCA_037306005.1). NCBI lineage: Eukaryota > Metazoa > Chordata > Amphibia > Anura > Rhinophrynidae > Rhinophrynus > Rhinophrynus dorsalis. The sequence continues at coordinate 308,232,405 of CM074722.1, forward strand.
CGGCAGGCGGCAGGGCATGCCACTTTAAAAAAAATAATACAAAAATTAAAATATTGATTCCAATGGCAGGCGCCCCTCTGTGGGGTGTGCCTGTAGGTAGATGCCTACTCTGCCTTATGACAAATCTGGCCCTGGTGACAACTATCACCCAGACTCTCCACAGAGCTGAGCTTTTTGAGAGAGTGGTGAGGAGAAAGCCATTGCTAAAAATCAGTGTAAAATCCAGTTTGGATTTTTCCAAAAGGCATGTAGGAGACACATCATACATGTGGAAAAGGGTTCTCTGGCCTGATGACATCAACATTTAACTTTTTGGCCTTAATGCAAAATGCTATGTATGGCTTAAAGCCAACACTGCTTATAACCCTGACAATACCATGCCCATGGTGAACCATGGTGGTAGTAGCATCATGTTGTGAGGATGCTTTTCATTACTTTTATAATTAACTTTTGTGTTACAATAAAAAATGTGCACCTTGAAAGTGTTAAGTATTTGTGTAATTTAAATGATAAAAACTCTAATTAAATCCATTTTATTTCCAGTTTCTAGCACAACAAAGTCTGGAAAAATCAAAGGGAGTGACCACTTATGCAAGGCACTTTATATTTGTTGGTCAGAGGAGCTTCCCATGTAAAATGAAACATTAGATGCATGCTCAGTTCATGGACTCATTATTATACCAATGATGATAAGCCATTTTAAGTAGATCTTATTTTTTACTCTTGTAAATTGATACATGGGTAGAAGATGTTTTCTAGTTTATTTTGAAATTAAGGAACTGGAGCTAAAGACCATACTTCAAGTCAGCCATTTTCAATTCCTCTTTTTCCACTCTTGCCTTCAAACACATGGAACTAAAGAATATATAGTGATCATTTTCAAGATGGAATGAGTCATTTTGGTTTACCAAATGTTACTGGAAGACACTTTTTATTTCAGGAACAGTACAATTGTTCAAAGGTTTCTTTGCTTCCTATGTTCTTCAGAACAGTTCATCAACATATTAGCTTGGGTGTGAGTAAATTTGACCTCCCCAGTGGGAGTACAAGTGTAACCATTTTAACTGCCTGCTGAAATAAATATTAAGATGAGATCTATTTTAGGGCATTATGCACAAAAGAAAAGAGGGACAATTCTGGGGTAAACATACCCTAGGCAAGGCATGCTGGGCACTCTTAGCTCCGCCCATGACCACACCCCACTCGTCACATTACCATGTCACCAGTCTCCTCCCTTGTTTCCTGGCACAGAATATACTTTTGGCCTAGAACAAGCAAGGACTTAAAAGCTTTAACCCCTTGGTTGCTAGTGAGATCTCCATCGCATTGATCTCACAAGCATCCAAGGGGTTAAATAAAAGCTTGTAAAGGGGTGTATAAGCTACAGCATGGATACAGAGATTGCTCTGGCCCCACCCACAATTAAGAATATGGGTGTGGCCAGCACAGCTGAGGTGCTCCTCAAAATTTGGAGCTCTAGGCACATGCCTAGTCTGCCTATTGGGAAATCTGGCCCTGGTTATAACCCATAAGATATTTCACAATGCATTGGAGATCTCTCTGCCATACTAGAGGTTAAAAACCTTATTTAATTAAACGAACACTAAAATGTAAAAATGAAACCGATCTATAGGCTCTTAACGCTTTGAGTGTCACAGAGGTATGTGTTGCAATACGATGGAAGTCATAACTTCAGTAAATGTAAGTCAGTGATCTCTTTATAATGGTTGTGCTCTGCAATACATTCCGTACCCCTCTGGCACTCAAAGGGTTAATGGATGATTATTAATTTGATCGAAACTCTGTTCTGTTTACATTTTAATATTACCATGAACAAATGTAAAAAACAAAAATACCATTCTGTATTGTGCTTATGGATTACTTAATAAAGTTTATTTAAAAAAAAAATAAAAGAATTATAAGATGATGTATTCAGGTATGGCAGTAAATAATGGAGGCGTATGCCACACACTAACATTGCCTTCATACAGAGGATTTAGCCTGTCTCTGTTCAGATCCTTCTTACAATACAGCTTTCCAACAACATAAAAATTCAAAATAGTAGCTATCTGGTTATTAAAAAGGGTTTAAAAACCACACAAAGGGACACTTTTTGCATTTTATATATAAGCTAGTGTAAAAGTCAGTGTACACGGGCCAATTTCTGGGAGATGTTAACCTTTTGAGAGCCGGAGTGGTATGCAGCGCATTTCTTTGCGAAGAGTTTCGTACCCCTACCGCACTCAAAGGGTTAAAAGGCAGGTCCTGCTCTGTCTCTGCCATCACTCATGCGATGCGCTGTAGAGACTGCTCGAATGTACAGAATGCTCCCAGCACAGAACTCCCAGCATTCTGCAAAGAATGCTCCCACCACAGAACTCCCAGCATTCTGCACAGAATTCTCCCAGCATTCCACACATAATGCTCCCAGCACAGAACTCCCAGCATCAGAGCGTTCCGGCAGTCTCTACTGCGCATGACGGCTTCTGACAAATATCCTAGCGAATTGTTATACAGGATAGTTACCCTATTGTTAACCTGACAGTGTAAGATAAAGTGCTTCCAAAGCGGGGTTCATCCAAACTGTTCCAGAAGAAACAGAAACCAAATATCATAATAATAAATTGTAATAGGTTTTGGCCTCCCATAGTTTTAAGTACTTGGCAAGTTATATCTGTATAGATATCTCCATTATAGCATTATGTTTATCTAGACCTCACTTTGCATATCTTATGTTTAGTACGTAATCATGTTTAACCTTTTGAGTGCCAGAAGGATATGCATTGCATTGCAAAGCAATTCGTTGCATACCCCTCTGGCACTCAAAGGGTTAACCCAATGTTACAGCGGTCTCCTATGAAGTAATGTATTGGAGGCCTCTCTAGCATCCAGTGAATTAAAGCTGCATTAGTGCTAAATACAGGTTATTCTTATATGAATTAACTTATTATGATATATTACATATATAAGTATATAAGTTTTTATACAAAGAGAAAACTATATAAAAATATATTCAAAATAGATAAAACAGTCCAAGAACAGATTGATGAAAAGTAATATAAAAACCAATACCAGCTGAAGTAGTAACATCAAAGTACCCAGAGGAAATACTCCACTTATTGGTAAGGAGGTGAGGAGAGCAGGATGGTGATGTAGAATGTTGGATGGAAAAAGATGACGAAGATAAAGGGATAAAATGCAGATGAATAATGTTGGGGAAAGTAGGTGATAAGATTTAGATCTTAAAATTCCTGTACTAATGTCTGATGCTGCTTAAAATGTTTTGGTAACCTTGTCCAACCAATCTAGAAAAATACCTGGTATCAAAAAAAGTGCAAAAACACAAAAAAGATCTGATGTGTGTAGTAAATTTATTACAACAGACGAATAAAAATAATAATCTATGCACTCATATTTTGCAGGGCAAACTAAAGTAAGTCGGTGGCAAACTCACAGGGGGTGTGGGAGAGACCAGTGCTATGGGAGTGCAATAGATGGAGCATAACCCAACAAGTATCGTGGAGGTTCATCTCCACTTCCACAGGGGTACATATATCAATAAGCATTGGCCTTGCAATTATAGCTTCACACAATATCATTACTAAAGATCTAGTGTGACCCTTATTTACACCATAGATGCAAGAGACATATCTAATATGAAGTAAGACATTCAAAATGTCTATAGCATCAAAGAACGTTAACAAAGTTTTTATGCTAAAATGTAAGAAGCAAAATTAATCTGTAACATATGGGCATGAGTGACTCAGAGCTACTCCAAGCCTAAACAGGACCTTTTCTGACTGAGACAACACATATTAGTTATGAAAATAAACGCTCATTATCACAAGTTTGTATATTTTGTTAAACAAATGATTATTTATTAAACTTTATTTAGAATTGTCTCTTCCTCCCATACACACACTGACTCAGACTGCACCCTGGGTAGGACACCACTCCTAGAGAGCCTGCAGATCTGCATTGCTGGCTCGTTCCTAGTTGAGTGTCTCTGACTCTTTATTTATATATGCAAATTAGCCTAGGGATTAGTCACTCCAAGGATAATAGGGGAATCCAGCATTGGACCCCTTGCTCACAGTGCCTAGAGAGATCACCTGCACCTCACTGATGAGGCCCAACAAGGCCGAAATGTATGTCTGGGATTGGCTGCTTCTCTCGTTCAGAGGGGAATTGCCTGGCATTTCGTGACTGTACTGCTGTTATGGCAGGACCATATCATATGCTTTAGGATAGTTCTTCTCTGTGAAAGGCACTAGTGGACTAAAAGAGACTGCATCCTGGATCATTGGAAGGACCAGATGCAAACATTGTTTTGGATCCCCTACCCTTTAATGAGAACCTACTGGGCCATGGGGTTGATGGGCCCCCCTTAGATTCTGGGCACCAACACAAACTGCACCTCTGCACCCCCTGTACTTATGCCTCTGCATTTCAGACTGATGTGTAGATAGTTAATTTTATTTCTCCCAAACAAATGGAGAGAAAGTGTGTATATTACACAAAAAAGAGTCAATTAAGTACATCAAAAAAGATTTTGAGGAAAACTGTGCACCAGTCAAATACATACTTTCTTTCTCACCATTGACTTATACACTGATACTAAGTTGTTACACTTTTGACCAGTACAGCATAAGCTGCCCTGGTGTGGTTCAACCAGTTTCTTTATTTGTATATAATTGTATTTGATGGTCAGACTGGCGTACAGAGTTTCAGAACAGAAAAACTGAAAAAAAACCCATACCTTGCAGTCTATTGAACCTGACCACAGAGTTTGTAATTTGTGAAGATATAGATTTATAAATTTGTCAATCAATGATGTGGCGCACAGCTTGCATGCTCTAAAGAATGAACCAGAGCTGTTGCGGAAAACACCATTTGCAGTATATGTTGACTGGGCCACAGAGTACATAATCAAAAGGAGCTGAGCCACAGGTATCATATTGGCACCAATTGCATATTCACATTTGCAAACAAATTCTGCTCTATAAAATTATACCAATTGCCTATACATTAGTATAGTCTACCAGTGCCAACGTACTTATAAAGATGTATACTGCTCTTCATAGTGACATCAAAAATATTGGATTATTTTTTTAACCCAAATAATGCATCCCCACAGAGCTGTAGTGCTAACTTGTCCTTGTGTCCATAAATGTGCCAGTTTCCATAAACCTGTGCACATTTTACCCATGTCTATACACATCTGTGTTCACACACACATGCGCTAATGCATATGAAGCACTCAGTGGCTCCCCCTCACTTCTAATCTCACACATATTGACCTCCCAATCTCGTGAGGGAAACATGCAACTCTCCAGCAATTGTTGATAGCTCCTCTCTGTAGGCTGGAACAATTCTAGAAAAAATTGTGGGTGGAGCCTCCCCAGAGGCATAACTAGAAGTCACCGGGTCCTGGTGCAAAAGTTGCCATGGGCCCCCCCGACCACATTGCCCCACCCCCATCCACATTGGCTCCCTCATTGGCCATCTCTACTGGATACCTCCACAATGCTCCCAATTTCCACATTGCCCCCATCATCTCCACATTGTCCCCCATCATCTCCATATTGCCCCCATCTCACATTATTGCCCCCATCATCTCCATATTGCCCACATCATCTCTGTTGCCCCCCATCTCCATATTCCCCTCACATTTCCCCCCCATTGTCCGTTTCCTACCTCCCTGGTGGTCCAGTGGCATGGCAGGAGAGGTCTGTGCCACTTCTGCACAGACCTCTATACTGCCGGAGCTCCCGCGAGGTCTTCTCTTCAGTAATGCAGAGCGCTGGGAGATGATGTCATCTCCCAGCACTCTGCATTACTAAAGCGCTGAAGAGGGAGCGCAGCTGCTAGAGGTCTGTGCCGAAGAAGGTACAGACCTCAGCATTTTGTGGCTGCTGGGCGGGAGGGGTCTCAGGGGATGGCTGGGCCCCTGGAGTAACTGGCCTGGTCACAGGTGCTACCCCTGCGACCCCTATTGTTTCCCCACTGAGCCGCCACTTCCTCCTTATCAGGCTATCCCACTATCCCTGGCCCATATAGACTTGAGAAAGTCGTCCATGTTGGGAGTCATCTGAATCCCCCGGTTGTGAAGAAAGGCAATTAATGCTCCTAAGACTCTGGCAAACACCTGAGGAGCAGAGGTAAGCCCAGAAGGGCAGACCTGTGAACTGGAAGTGTCCTAAGTAGCAGGCAAACCTGAGGTACTTCTGGCTGTCCGGATGAATCAGAACATGCAGGTAAGCATCCTGTGATCCAGAGAGGCCAAGCATTCTCCTGGACACATAGCTGCGATGACAGAGTGCAACAACTCCATTTTGAAGCCAGCAGTCTCCACAAAAGAGTTGAGATCCTTGAAGTCCAAGATAGGGTGATTGCCGCTGTCCCTCCTGGCCACCACAAATGGTTTGAATAGAAACCTAAACCTCTCTCTTGAGGAGGAAATGGAATTAGGGCTCCCTTGTCCAAAAGAGCCTCACTGATAATCTGCTTCAGTTCAGGCCCAAAAAGAGACTTGCCCTGAAAAGGGAGAAAAATCAGTGACTTCTTAGATGAGAGGTCCGCGGACCAAATTTTAAGTCACAGTGTGCGTCTAGCAGAAACAGAGAAGGCAGAAGCCTTAGCTGCAAGGAGCTAAGGAGCGTCAGTGACATATGTCTGAGCCACAGACATGTTGGCCAAGAGGGCTAAAAGGTCCTCCTTAGAGTAACCTTTACTGACCGCCTCAGTAAGCTGCTTGGTAATAGCTCTAGAGATCCAAACAGAGGCCAAGGTAGGCCTCAGGGCAGCACCAATGGCAGCAAAGTTAGACTTCAGGATAGCTTCTAGCTTTCTATCAGTCATATCCTTTAATGCCATGGCGTCAGTCAAGGACAGAGCAGTAGACAGAAAGTCTAAAAATAGGGGGATCAACCTGTTGAGGTGTAGCCCACTGAGCCAAAGGTGGTTCAGAGAAGGGGTACAGCTTGGAAAATCTCTTGGAAAGAGAACGGCACCTGTCAGGTGTTCTCCACTCGTCCAGGATGACTTGGCCAGGAGTGGGGTTGGGTGGAAACACAGTAAGAGATTTCTTACGCCTCTGAAATATGTCAGAAGAAGACTGGCCCTCGTCAGGGGCCCTCGTCAAGGGTAGTAGTGACCTGCAGGGTCATTAAAACTGCCTTAATTTGACCCTCAGCGGAGGGAGCAGGGTCTGCCTCAAAGGGGTCCCCATAAGCATAGGAAGACACCCCTTCTTCACACTCCCCTTCCTCCGTATCAGCCTCAAAGGAATCCTCCTCAGAGGTTTCTGTGAGATCAGGAATGCCAGGCGCCTTAGAAGCCACAAACCTGAAAGCAGTGGGAGGTTTCCAAGAAGGGAGGACCCCTTGGATTGAAAGAGGGAAATGTGCCATAGAGGACTTTAAAACCTTGACACAGAGTGGCTCTTGTTCAAGGCTGCAGGGCCTGGGTGGTGTAGCAGGGGCCACAGCACATGAGGGCCATAAGTGTCCTGAGAATTCTCTAGGGAGCCCCGTTTGGCATGAGGAACATTAAGCAAAGGGGGGGGGATTAGAGATGCCCCTGAGTCCTTAACCTTAGATCTAGCCCCATGTCCCTTTGGATCCAACATCTTAACAGGAGAAGTGTCTAAACAGTATATGAAACACAAATACTTTGACCCAGATTAAAATATCACCTCTTAAAGCCAAAAAGAGTACTTATCTGGCAGGCGAATGGTTAACATGAGAAGGAGAGTAAGGAGAGACAAGCCTACCTGTAGGATACTCTAGCAAAGAGAGAAAGAAAATGGCATCCGAAATCATAGCCAATCAGAAGAAAGCCCGCAAACCGGGCATTCTGGGATTTGTAGTTTTGCATCTTTCCTGTAATCTAGCAACACCTGAACCCAAACTTGCAGGGCCCCAGGGACCCCCATGACACTGACCTAGGTCATCGGGCAAGAGAATGCAAGAAGAATGAGCCCTCTCTCATCTCTGTAAGTCAAATGGTTGCAGAGTTATGCCCCAAAACAGTTTGTCCCATAGAAGTCAATGGAGCAAGTGTGGCTGCACGGTAAAGCACGCCTGGAACTTAAAAAAACAAAAATTTTACAAAAGTGAATAAATTTACTCAAATACCCAAGGGAACATGCATGGATAAATAAAAAGGCAATCCTAGAAGTGAAAGCCAAAATGAGCTCCATAAACCGGAGACACCAGCAGGGAAGGGGTTAAAAATCCAAAATGCAGCCATCCAAGCTCCAAAAACCCTGGGATCAAACCAAATAAGATACCCAACATGAGTTCTGGAGTTTCATACTCCAATGAGACCCCTGTACAGAGGGGAACAGTGGGACAAGTGAACCATGGCACTCAAAGGGTTGCTCACCTTTTACTTGACTTCTTTCTTCAGATTACCATTAAAAGAAAGATCCTCAGAGAGACCCAGTCAGGAGAGAGAAACATGGGTTGCATGATTCGCTCCACAGGGCTGCAAGGGTCCACAACAGCTCCTGATAGCTGGACAATCCTCCAGGGGAAGCCAAGAATTATAATCTACCTAATGGGGGATTTTTTGACACCCCATATCTAATAAGAAAATAAAAGAATTCTATAAACTAAGCAGAAAAGTTGTTAACCTCTATCCAGGTTACTGGAACAAGTCTATCTGGGGCAGGGCTAGTGGGATAGACTGAAAAGGAGAAAGGGGAGGCTCCACCCACAACTTCTTCCAGAATTGTTCCAGAATGCAAGGAGGAGCTATCGCCTCCCCATGGTACCTGCATGTAATATTCGAAGACAGAGAAAGACAAGTTCTTGAAAATCATCCTTTTTTAGATTACCTTTGTTGATCCGGAGAAAGGCAACTAAAAGCCCATTGAACTCATTTCCAATTATACCTCAAGTGGTTAAAAGAAATGTCCTTCCTGATTGAAGAGACAATTGCATTTCTCCCTGGATCAACATCATACTTTAGTTGAAACCAATTGTAATCATTCTCTATATGGTTCTTGGCTTAAAAAGTAACAAACATAACTTTGAACAAATCTAAAGTATGTGCAGCATAACCCCAAAGTCGTAGTTCAGCATGAAATCCATCTGTTTCCTACCCATGCTCCTCATAATTGTTGATGGTCCAGAGAGAATTATCCTCTCCGTCTGCTAACTACAGGAATCCCATGGAATTTGAGGGTACTCACTATCACTATCCTCCCCACTGATTTCATGATCAATTAATAGGTAGCTAATAGTGAGAAACATGTTAGTATTACAAGCACTTGCAGCTCTGAGTATTTTGCATACTGGTGCCTATTTCTATTTACTCCAGAAATCCCTTGTGATTTTTCATGTGTCTCCCTGTGCATCCTCAGTCAGTTATACTGGCGAGAGAAAGGTGGGGGAAAGGACTAGTCACAACTCAGACTCCCGATTACAATGTAGTACATGTTATTGTCAGAGGGAAGGATAATTCATTCCTCCACACTGATATAGAAATGTATTTAACCCTCTCTTAAGGACTGGCCTCGCAGCGTACAGCTGGTAGTTAAGGACCACGGAGCATTTTTTTTTTTTTTTTGCCATTCGATCCAAGGATCCTAAGTGGTGTGGAGCTGTGCGGGGGCCCCTGAATTCAATGACATGCCAGAACCATCACTGGTACTTAAAGGGATAGTATTGAATCAATAATACAAAACTTCATCTTGTAGCTATTAAAAAAAAAAATCAAATGATGTCAGTCCCATCTCGCAAACCTTTATGGTTTGAGAGATAATTACAGCTTAATTTCCCCCTCACTTCCCTTTCTCATACGTCAGTGCTCTAGCTGACAGAGGCAGATCCTGGTGGCGGGACCGACGGAGGCTTTTCAGCAGAGCCAAAATAGTGACATTTAAAAAGAAATACGTCATTGGAATGGTCTAGAAAATGTACACTTTGTAGACCATTCCAATGAAGTATTTATTTTTAAATGTCGTATTTCGTCTCTGCTGAAGAGCCTCCACTGGTCCCGGGACCAGGATCTGCCTCTGTCAGCCAGAGTGCTGACGTATGAGAAAGGGGATGGAACGGGGGACTTTAGCTGCGTTTATCTCTCAAACCTTTATGGGACTGGCATAGTTTGATTTATTTTTTTAATAGCTACAAGAAGAAATTTTGTATTATTGATCCAATACTATCCCTTTAAGTGCAGGACAGCCGTGACGGTCCTGGCATGGCATTGGTCCTTAAAGGGATAGTAATGTTTCATACTAAAAGCAGCTCTAATTAATCATCATAGTATTTGGGCCTTGGAGAGTGTTATTTCAGTTCTGTCAGAGTTGTAGTTCAGGAGTAATTGAATGATAGAGTATCCCCCTCCCACCTCTTTACTGATGTAACACTGCTCACCTCAGAGCAGCAGGGAGTGTCCAGGTAGATTGCAGAGAGGGACAATCTTCAATTAAGATAAGGGAAAAAGCTGAAAAACCTGTCAAGGGGGGGCAGGGATTTCATTGTTCTCACAGTAAGAATTTTGACCCTTGAGGTGAGCTGTCTGCTCTATGGACTGGATTCCACATCTGCAGGGAAGAGGCTTACACTAGGTAAAAGGTGCAGGAAGGGGAAACTTTATCATTCAATTACTCTTGAACTACAACTCTCTCAGTATTGAAATAATACTCTCTATGGCTCAATTGCTATGAAGATTAATTGGAGCTGCTGTTTTTGTGAAACATTACTATCACTTTAAGGGGTTAAATGCATCTGGAAAGTGGGAGAGCATAGGGATGGTCAAGGCTGCCATCTTTGTTCCTAGCATTAAGACTGCATGAATGGCTTAGTAGGGAGCAGGAAACATCTACATTTAAAAATAAGTAGGTATCATCTACAAATATCCTTTTATGCAATGAAAAGACAAAAATCATGACTTCTAAATACATTTTTTAAAAATAAATAATATTGTGAATTGATGAAAGTTTCTCTTTAAAGGAGAAGTAACACTTTCTAATATTAATACCCCACATTATTATTATTATTATTCTTTATTTATATAGCGCCAACTAATTCCGCAGCGCTGTACAATTGGGAATAGACATACAGAGGTATTAAATAGTACAATCAGATGTGGAGAACAGGAGGATCAGAGGGCCCTGCTCGTGAGAGCTTACAGTCTAGAGGATAACTTCTTATTGCCAAAATCCTAATTACCCAAATTAATTCTGAACTTATGCCTTTGTTCAAGAGATAATATCTTCAATCTGTCAGTGATATCTCATGCATGGTGTCATACATTACAGTTGATAGCAGGACCACAGGGCACAAGCTCCACCCACTGCAAATGATAAGGGAGGTTTAAAATTGGAATGTGTTGCTCACCCCACTGGTCTTAAAAGAGTTAGTTCGCTACCTGATTCAGTTTGAAAAACCCACCAGCAACTGTCATGTTTGCCTCCATGGATGTGATAAGCAGGGCTGATTGAAGATAGTTTGACTTGAACAATGGCATAATGACAACATTCATTGGGGCCATTAGGACTTCTTGGCAATAGTAAAAGGAGTGGGGGATATTATTAGGAGGCTCTATTTTTCCTTTAAATGATAAAAATGATTTTTGGACAGAATATAGTGCTGTCTTCTCCTTTAGCAACATTACAACATCTGCAATACTTAACAGTCTTAGCAGTTATCTTTTGTACCCATCTTGCCTTCCAGGATTCATTCATGTAATTTGTCCTATCCTGTATTCTATGAAAAGATTTACCAGAAGTGTTCATAACAACCAGTTGCCGGGAAGTAGCACAATGGCTTGTCAGTCCTAAACCACAATGTACTAGATGGCTTTTGATTGTCATACGACAGCTCACTGTTTCTGATGCAAGATTTTAAAAATAGAACACAGAAGGTTGTTACTGTACATTAAACACTTTGTACCCATTGAATTTACTGTAGTAAATATGAGACATTCAAAGGAAGAGAGATATATACCTACACAACCAGATAGTCATTGACCAATTCAGTTTCTCCTGGAAAAGCCTGAGATTGTGAAATATGTCAAAATCTTACTGATGACATATAATGGTCACAAAAAGGTCAGTTTAGAAAGAAGTTTTTGGCATAATACAAATGTTTTTGATAATATATACTATTGTAAATCCAACTGTGTTCTGCAGATTACAGTTTGAGAACTATGTTCCATGAAAACCCAGGGTTCCCTAAAGAAGAGAACAGGCCATTGTGCTTTTGTTTGTGATCAGAGCCTCTCACATCTTTTGGCTTGTTTCTGCGAAACACTTAGGGTCTCTCCCTAAGTGTAAAGGATAATCCAGATGTGGACCCCTTGCTCTCAGTGCCTAGGGAAGCCAGCTGCACCTCACTGATGAGGCCCAAATAAGGCTGAAACGTACGTCTGGGGTTAGCTGGTTTTTCTGCGCAGAGGGGACTTGCCCATCATTTTGGTACTGGACCGCCCTTATGGGCAGGATTAGTCTAATACGTATGTGGAAATTTCTCCTCTGTAATGGCACTAGAGAGCTAAAACGTGAAGCTCTTGAGCGGTGACTAGCCAGAGAACAGGCCATTGTGCTTTTGTTCGTCCTCAGAGCCTCTCACATCTTTTGGCTTGTTTCCCTAAAGAAGTACTAGAGGTTCCACAAAAGAGATATAAGCACTGGCGGTCATTGAAAGAAGACTACAGTGACAGACAATGAGACTGATTTACTAATCACCATAGGAAACAAATAGGAATTCCCATTTTTTTATTGTTTATTTAATAATAACCACTGCAAAATTACTTTAGCCAATATCCAGTCAGCTATGCCTTTTGTAAATGGTTGTTTGATGAATGTAAATATTATGTTTGGGTTTTATACAATAAAAATGCACAACAGAAAAGACGTGAGGTTCTGGAGCAAAGGAATTGTACCATGGGGCAAATAACAATTCTCCAAATCCCTGTTGACTGCTAGAACGGTCTCCAGTACTTATCTTCACAATGTGCCAGTGATCTCTCTAACTGTCAGCTCTGATTAAAGCCAAGTATAAAGCAATTACACATTTATGACGTTTTTGCTTGTCACCTATGATGAAGTTTTTCTCTAAAATTGCACATTTTGCTTAGTATACCAACCTCAATGTGCGTGTGTGTTTGTCTGTGACCACTAATGGGAAATATGGTAATGGGTGCCTAAAACATTAGCCTAATAGTTAAATTAGCATTTCATTGTAATCTTTAATTATACCATGCTAACCACTTGGATTGCTTGAGAAATCTTCATTGTATTTCTTCTCAATGCTTTGGGGACCTCTCTAGCATGCAAGGGGATAAATGGTTTGGTTGTTAGGGCTCCACCAAGATGTTGTGTGTATGTGTGTGTTTGTGTGTTATGGTGACCAGAATAGCAGAACTAAAGAATGAAATGCCCTGTGACCCCTATCCATTATTCATATCTTCAGTAGCTGGGGAGCTGCATGATGGTTCATTGCTGGAGTGTGCCACTGCCATAAGCCCAGCTTTGTTGCTTCCCAAGCTGGACTAAAGGTGCTGACCACAAGGTCAGATACCCCCCAACAGTTGAGCAAGTGAGAGGTCAGGATGACTGGACAAAGGCCATAAGGGGGATTAAACTGAAGAGACAAAAGTACAACCAAACTAAAATATGCACAAGGGATTTCTTGAAACAGTGACCAGAAAAATCCAGGTACAGGAAATCAGCCTTAAAAGAGTTAGACACACTGAATTCAAGAGTTCTTGGCAATAAAATAACAGCAGTAGGAGGTATTGAAAAACCAAGAAGTAAACAAATCAGGAGAAAACCAGGAACATGATCACTGAACAATGCCCGGTGCCAATATTGATTGCCAAAAGCCGCATGGTAGAGGAGAGCAATATACAAGATCAGTAAACAAAAAGACAAAAGCAAAAAACTACTAGATTAACTGATCCATAAGATCCAGGAATAAAAGATAAAACACTTATCTGTTGATTCACAGGAACAGAACTGGCTTAGAAATAACTAGTGTTGAGCGAGCGTGCTCGGCCGATGCTCGGATCGTCTCGAGCATCGCTCTGCTCGGCAGATGGCGGTACTCGTCGAGTACCGCCATGTGCTCGCCCGCCATGTTCGGGTGGCGGGGATCTGTGCCGGAAGAGGCACAGATCCGAAGACGCTCCGCTGGACCACCAGGGACTGGAGGTACGGGGGCATTGCGGAGATGAAGGGGGCATTGCGGAGATGAAGGGGGACATTGTGGAAGAGGGGCATAGACTCTATGCCCCTCTTCCACAATGTCCCCCTTCATCTCCGAATGCCCCCTTCATCTCCGCAATGTCCCCCTTCATCTCCGCTATGCCCCTCTTCCACAATGTGCCCCTTCATCTCCGCTATGCCCCTCTTCCACAATGTGCCCCTTCATCTCCGCTATGCCCCTCTTCCACAATGTCCCCCTTCATCTCCTCTATGCCATAGAGGAGATGAAGGGGGACATTGTGGAAGAGGGGCATAGCGGAGATGAAGGGGCACATTGTGGAAGAGGGGCATAGCGGAGATGAAGGGGGACATTGTGGAAGACGGGCATAGCGGAGCTGAAGGGGGCATAGCGGAGATGAAGGGGGACATTGCGGAGATGAAGGGGGCATTTGGAGATGAAGGGGGCATAGCGGAGATGAAGGGGGGCATTGACCAGGCACCCTCCCCTCATCAGAGCAGGGGGTGCCTGGTGTAATGCTCGTGTCGCCCCATGCAGTTCAATGGGGCTCGGGTGCTCGGCCGAGCACTCGAGCCTCAGGGGGTGCTCGGTCAGAGCACCCGAGCACCCGAGCATCGGGGTGCTCGCTCAACACTAGAAATAACCCTTCAGAAGATATTAACTTCACAGGGAACAGAGCAAGGCTAAAGCCGCTGAGCAGAACTGTAAACAAAACTGGAACTGTGTTTGATACCAGAGGACTCAGAGGAAACATAGAATGTCAGATGACAACCTGGACCGGAATGTGTGCAAGTAGCATGATGACATTGAAAGTAGAGGTGAAGCTGATTAAACTAGAGACTCTGCTGTAAAAAAACATCAGGATTAACAAAGATATGAACTGGAATAATTGGCATAAGCACAGCAACATTGCCATGTGTCATATGGAACTATTAGAATGCCTTGCGACAACTGAAAAAAATGCTATAATGTCTACGCAGGATGTATAGTGATAAACACACTAATCCAATTAAAGCTACACTACATCTGTAACAACCCAACTCTATGCCTGTCCACAAGGGAAGCAGTACCTTCACAAATGTCCAGAATATATAAAAACCTTGTAACAACTTTACCCCAATTCTAATAGGGGATTCATGTATATATGTAAATGATCTCATGCACATTAAGTGGACATTCAGGATTATTAAAGCATTTTGGAAGATGCTGATTTGCTTTATCAAGGAGGTCACCTTGGTTACACTTCCCCTTAACCCAGTAACCCTTGTCTTAGGAGCATATATTGATTGCCATTTTATGATCCGACTCCTGGTTAAACTGATGTCTCGTGTGCTTACAGCTGCCTTATGCCTGATTGCTGGCCTATGGAAATCCCAGACTATTCCCTCTCTAGATCTGCTCCTCTATTGTACTAGCCAGAGTTATAAAAAGAGACTAGCCAAACTGGGCTTGTTTACAATAGAGAAAAGATGTCTAAGGGGTGATATGATTACCATTTACGAATACAGTAATGTGCAAAAGTTTTAGGCAGTTGTGAAAAAATACTGTAAAGTATGAATGCTTTCAAAAATAGACATATTAGTAGTTTATTTAGCATTATAAAAAATACAGTTTGTTAGCTGAAGGGCTGGGGAGCTTGCAAGAATGAGTGTCTGCAGGCAATAGTGAAGCATGGTGGAGGTTCCTTGCAAGTTTGGGGCTGCATTTCTGAAAATGGAGTTGGGGATTTGGTTAGAATTAATGGTATCCTCAGTTCTGCGATACAGAAGCAGATACTTATCCATCATGCAGTACCATCAGGGAGGCATCTGATTGGCACCAAATTTATTCTGCAGCATGACAACGACCCCAAACATACAACCAAAGACATTAAGAACTATCTTCAGTGTTCTGTACGGTCAGCCAACAGATCCCTCCTGCCAGTGCCCAGAATAAAGACAACCTCAGGTTCCCGGGCATTCAGCCACACTGCTTCAACATTCAGGAACTCTTTACCATCCTCAATAAGAGAGGCACCATCACTACAGACTTTAAAAAAAAACCTAAAGACCCATCTCTTTTATCAGGCATTCAGTCAAATCATGTGACCATAAATTTTATGTCTGTTTATAGATTTGTAAAGCACTTTGAGTCTCACAGGGAGAAAAGCACTATAAAAATCACAAATTATTATTATTATTATTATTATTATTATAAAGAAGAACAAGGAGTCATGGAAGTGATGGTATGGCACCCATAGAGCCCTGATGTCAACATTCAGTCTGTCTGGGATTACTTGAAGAGAGAAGTAACTGAGGCTGCCTAAATCCACAGAAAAACTGTGCTTAGTTCTCCAAGATGTTTGGAACAGCCTGCCTGCTGACTTCCTTAACCCCTTAAGGACCGGGAAAATCTGAGGTGGATTTCACTTAACCCCTTAAGGACCATTGACGTGGCAGGACTGTCAAGCTGGTCCTCCACAATGTTCATCAGCTCCATATTGCCCCCCATCAGCTCCATATTGCCCCCCATCAGCTCCAGCTTGCCCCCATCATCTCTATATTGCACTCACATTGCCCCATCACGTCCATATTTCCTCAAATTACCCCCATCATATCCATATTGCCCCTCACATTGCCCCCATCATCCCAATATCGCCCCTCACATTTCTCCATCATGTCCATATTGCCCCTCATATTGGCCCCTCATGTCAATATTGTCCCTCACATTGCCCCCATCATCTCAATATTACCCCTCACATTGCCCCATCATGTCCATATTGCCCCTCACATTGCCCCATCATCTCTATATTGCCCTCACATTGCCCCATCATGTTCATATCCCCTCACATTGACCCCATCTCAATATTGCCCCTCACATTGCCTACATCATCTCAATATTGCCCATATCATCTCAATATTGTCCCTCACATTGCCCTCATCATCTCAATATTGCCCCATGATGTCATCTCCCAGCGCTCTGCATTATTACTAAAGAGCCGACGGCAATGAGGGAGCTCAGTAGCTACAGGTCTTCGGCGCAGACCTCTCTTCTCCATGTTGTTGCGGGTGCCAAGCGGGGGTGGGCAGGGGTGACTGGCGAGGCTAATAAAAAATAAAAAAAGGAAGCCAAAAAACTATCCCAATGGCAGGCGCCCCTCAGTGGGATGCGCCTATAGGCAGGTGCCTACTCTGCCTTATTGCAAATCCAGTCCTGACTGGGCCCGTCACTCCAGGGGCCTGGCCACCCCTACGATCCCCCCACCACCAGGCACCCACAACAAGGCAGCTGAGCTCCCTCTGTCTCCGGCACTCTAGTAATGCAGAGCGCTGGGAGCGGGGCCGGTGCAAGGATTTTTGTCTACACAGGCGAAGGTGCATTTTGATGGCCCACCCCGCCAATCCCCCTATTGCACAATCCACTCACAGACTACTCTGTTCCATTATATTAACAAGTTAATTAATGCCCCTCAATCTCCACATTGCCCCTCAATCTACACAATACCCCTCAATCTACACATTGCCTCCATCTCCACAATGCCCCTCAATCTCCACAATGCCCCTCAATCTACACATTGCCCCTCAATCTACACATTGCCGCCATCTCCACATTGACCCCTCAATCTCCACATTGCCCCTTCCACATTGGCCCTTAATCTACACATTGTCCCCATCTCTACAATGCCCCTCAATATCCACATTGCCCCTCAATCTACACATTGCCCCTCAATCTACACATTGCCCCCATCTCCACATTGTCCCTTCAATCTCCACATTGCCCCTCAATCTACACATTGCCCCCATCTCCACATTGTCCCTTCAATCTCCACATTGCCCCTCAATCTACACATTGCCCCCATCTCCACATTTCCCCCTCAATCTACACATTGTCCCTTCCAAACTGCCCCTCAATCTCCACATTGCCCCCATCTCCACAATGCCCCTCAATCTCCACATTGCCCCCATCTCCACAATGCCCCTTAATCTCCACATTGTACCTCAATCTACACATTGCCCCTCAATCTACACATTGCTCCCTCAATCTACACATTGCCTCTTCCACAATGCCCCTCAATCTACACATCGCCCCTATCTCCACAATGCCCCTCACTCTACACATTGCCCCTCAAAAATTCCAGATTTCATCTTGCATGTTAGGGATACATTGAAAGAAAGATAGAGAACCTCAGCTTTAAGGAAACACCAACACTTAAAAGATCTGGGGTAATTTACATTCAACTATGTCTGTACGCCATACTAGCATCTGTAAGAATGCTCAATTTATTTTAAAGTGGAAAAATCTAGGATTGCATATGCTCTATGGGAACTTGAATTCCTGCATGGTCCAGAGCAGAGCACCGCCCCCCTTTCTCCCTGCTTTCTACCCTCTTCTGTGATTAGAATATAACTTATGAAGCCATAACTTGATCCTGGACAGCTCTGTGGCTTTCTACCGTACTGTTGCACCTTAGAGCTAGGGCTGCAGTACAGACTAGCTGTACTTCCACAACCCACTTCTATGGAATATTGAATACGGCCCTGGATATATAAAATATAAAGATATGAAGCAGACAGGGGAGGGCTGGCAACCTAGAGCCTAGGGGGCAAATAAAATTAAGTGGCCCCTTTTTCTACTATAGTCTGAGTCCACTGTCCCAGCCCATCCCCTTTTGTTAATTTTTAAAAATTGTCATTAATGTAGTGAACTAAGGCAAGTGATACCACATAGCTTACAACTGAAGTGGAGCTACACTAGCGCTACTACAAAACTTACAATTTAAGTAATGCTACACTAGTACCATAGAGCTTACACGGGAAATGGCTTATGTACTAGTGTAGCTCAATTTGTATTGTAGCTCTGTGGTATCATTTGTGCAGCTTCATTTCAATTGTAAGCTCTGTGGTATCACTAGTGTAGCACCATTTACAGCAGCAAGTGGGAGATTGGGTGAGGCAGTGGCCCACTGGCCCAGACATATGACCGGCCCAGGAGGCAATTGCCCTCCTGCTCCCCAGGCCAGCTCTCCCCTGGAAGCAGATGCTCACAGGACCACAGCATGTTCACACTGAGTGCTCCAACTAAGTGGCTCCAGGTTTCTGCAGCAGTGCAGAGGACACATCAGAGCCATCTCCTGAGGCCCTCTCTCCTGTGCCATCGTCCAGCTTCCTGCACTTCTTATTTTGCAGCTTCTTGGCCAGGATCAGAGCTTCCAAGGAGAACGTATAAGCTTTCAGACTCATGGTACAGGGAGATCTCCTCTTGTCTTGCGCAGGAAGCTGGAAGATGGCTCCGGGCAGGGGACGGCTCAGATGTGCCCTCTGTACCGCTGCAGCAACCCGGAGCCATGTGTTTGAGCACTCAGCGTGCAACATGCTGGGGTCCTGTGAGTGTCTGCTTCATACCTTTATATTTTATATATCTAGGGCCGTATTCAGGATTCCATAGAAGCGGGTTGTGGAAGTACAGCTAGTCCGTACTGCAGCCCCAAGGCGCAGAAGTACAGTAGAAAGCCACAGAGCTGTCTGTGGTCAAGGTATGGCTTCATGAGTTATATTCTAACCATAGAAGCTGGTTGAAAGTGGGGAGAAAGGAGGGGGTGCACAGAGACATACCACAATTTTCTTCATTAAGTTGAAAATCAATGTTGCCCTATTTGGGGACATGTAAAAGTGCAACATCAGATGATCACTTTTGATTAGAGCGATATTCTGATCTCACACTTTTTATTTGTGCAACATTTTCAATGTGCCATTTGGATGGAAGCCAAGTAGGGTGCAACATTTTTAAAGGATACCAATAAATAAAACACACTTTGTTCCTGGTTTTTTTTTTTTTTTGCATATATAGAACTAGGAGATATGTATATCTGTTGACTGGGGTGGGGACAGAATGGAAGTGAGTCACTTCCAAGTTCTGTTCCCTGCCCCCCAAGTCAACAGTGTTTTCACCTTGCTTTGCCTCCTTGTTCTTCACCTCTTCCTGAAGTTCTCTTGGAAAATTCATGCAGACGAGAAGGAGCCAGGAGGAGAAGGAGATCCTAGCCTATGCGATGTCGCTTCCACCAGCATAAGTTACGCTGGAGCTGTTTAGGACAGCCTGTGCCTGACTGTGCTATATTAAATTGTTGGGATTTGGAACATAATTTCCTACCCAATATATAGCATGCAATTAAGCATTATTATTACCCAAACCAGAAACTGAGTGCCACGCTTCTGGCGCTGACTTCTGACAGAGAGCAGAGGTGAGGTCTCCAATTTACATTTTGCTTTGCAATGTGTTGGATACATCTCAGACTCAGACTCTGATAGATTCAAAGGTAAATTATGTGAGGAAGGAGTGGGAGGAACTCTTGGATCCTAACTTACTCCAAAAGTTCCACAGGATGGATTCCTAAATGCGCTGCTGCATAGATTTTCTTGAAGTGTCTGCTGCTATTCAGCAAAAAGGGGGGCAATATGTGTGATGATTCAATGGCTACTGTGGCAAGCTCTGTGGTAGTGGTATCAGTAATGTAGCTCTATTCTAACTGTCAGCTCTGTGTTATAATTTGTGGCTCCATTATTTTAACTGTGTAAGTTTTGTTGTATCATTTGTGGCTCCCTAATTTGGATTACAAGCTCTGTGGTATCAATGTACTGGATATCATACATACCTCTTCAGAACTGTATTTGGTGGAGTATCATCTTTCCCTAACCTTTAACCCTTTGAGTGCCAGAAAGTTATCCAATGAGTTGCAATGCATAAGATACCTCTCTGGCACACAAAGGGTTAAATGAATTTATTTTGACCCCCCCTGCAGGTGAGGCCTATTCACACACTTAGCATCACATAGTGTTTCAAATGGTAAAAAGCCTAATTGAAAGTGGTTCAGGGGAAGAATTCTCCTATAATGCATTTGGTTTGCTAAAGAATAGTGTCACTGTGCCTTTTTACACAATGCTTATTCATCAAGGTAAAGAGGAGCCATTCTGGAGCTATCCAAATGCACCATGAGGGTGGGGAAGATACATTACATGGAGTTAAAGATTTTTTTGCATTTAATAAAAGTGTCCCCGCAATTTGTCTCGCACCTGACCCCACAAACGCTACAACCGGCCCTGCATGTGCACAGGTGTAATGTTCCTCTCTGTTAGGTGTAGCACCCACTGCCACCAGCACCAGTAGCAACAACAAGATCTTGCCTAAACCCTTTGAGTGCCAGAGGTCAGTGCATTGAATTCCCCTCTGGCTGTCAACTGGTTAAAGGAACGCTATCTCCTAAAAATGTACTGGGGTTATACACACTTAAATTCCCATGTATTTCTTGCTGTTATCTGTAAATATTCTCTATTTATTTTCTGAGGCCTAAAATCTACTCTTACACATGTTCTGTGGGGGCTCCAATTCCTGCTTTTTCGAAGGCCCCTGCTTTCTCATTAACATAGCAGTCTTCGTAGAAGTGATAGTGTTCTGTGTATATAAATGGGCAGAGAAAATGGGACAGCCTTTCTGACTAGAACAACAGGGGTACTAATCTCAATACAGGAACAGTATTATCTCTGCACAATCACTTATTCAAACTGTCTATATATAGGATAGTCTAAACATGAATTACCGTAAAATCTCAGGTATAATACGCACCTATGTATAATATGCAGGTTTATATTATGCCCAAGATTTTAGGGGAAAACAAGAGTGCCTATGTATAATACGCACCCTTGTTTTCCCCTCTTAAGAAAAAAAAATGAAGCCTTCCAGATCTCTTCCTTCCCTCCCATGACACTATCCGCTGCTAAAATACAATTTATTTACTTCAAAATTCCAGTCCCCGCATTTTCCCCATTAGCAGCCAACATATAACAGATGGCAATATTCCCTGCAGACGGAATGCTTCCATTTGCCGCCTGCTTCCTTACGGCTATGGTATTGCCCTGTGAGGTCCTTCAGATACTCACAGGACATTACCATTGGCTGGAGCCGGTAGGGCCTGATGGAAGCGGGCAGCGAATGGAAGCATGCCGCCCGCAGGGAATATTGACGTCTGTTATATGTTGCCTGCTAATGGGGGAAATGCAGGGACTTGAACTTTGAAGTAAGTAAATGGTATTTTAGCAGCAGATAGTGCCAGGAGAGGGAGGGAAGTGATCTGGCAGGCTTAATTTTTTTTTATAAAAAACTCTCGGGTATAATAGGCACCCCCCACTTCACATTAGGTGAAGTGGGGTAAAATTGTGCATATTATACCCGAGATTTTACAGTACAAATGCAAGTTTAGGATGATATTTTGTGGCTCGAACATAAAAAAATCCTAAATATTATAGACATACCTGGATATTTCATATTATATAACCCAATTTTACTTATAGGTGTTAGTGTCCCTTTAAACTTGTTTTAACTTTGTTTATCCACATTTCAATATCTTTAAAAAAAGAAAAAATTTATTAGTAGTTAACACTTAAGTGCATCAAAAGCTTATACTTTTAACCCTTTGAGTGCTACTGAACAGGTTAAATATTAATGATTGTCAACTGTCAGAAGCATAGACATCACTTTGAGAATTAAAAAATAAATGAATTGATGACGAGTCCAATATTTTTCATTTCATGATCTTTATTTCTTTGATGTTACAGTAGGTTTCTCGGTAGGGGCTGATGTTGTGGACGATCTGGACTATCTGATCCATATGGGGGTTGATCCCATTCTTCTACATGAGACTTTTAGTCTCTACAATCTCTGGATTTTGCAATAGAATCAAAACCAAGATCATCCACCAAAATCTACCAAAGTCTTTGCCGAGGCTGCTGTTGTACTTGCAGCTTCTTGCGGTTTTGTGGGGGCTGCAGTTGGTCTTGCAGCGTTTCGCAGCTTTGCGGTGGCTGCTGTTGTACTTGCAGCTTTTTGCATTGTTGCATGGGCTGCTGTTTGATTTGCGGATTTTTAAGGCTTTGTACCAGTTGGCGTAGGATCGTGTCTTCTCCTGACGTCCCTCTTTCCTTCCAAATCTGCCAATCACAGCAGCAAGAATCACTGCAATGCACAGAGCAGGGTAAAAAATTATTTCTGTGTCATATTTTGGTTCTGGATGAACAATCTGGGTGTTCATCCCTTCCTGCTTCATGAGACCTCTAGTCTCTCCAATCTCTGGTTTTTCCATTAGAATCAAAACCATGAGCATCCACCAAAATCTACCAATGTCTTTGCAGAGGCTGCTGTTGGACTTGCAGCTCTGTGATGCTTTGTAGGGGCTGCTGTTGAACTTGCAGCGTTTTGCAGCTTTGCGGCGGCTGCTGTTAGACTTGCAGCTGTTTGTGTGTTTGTCTGAACTGCTGTTGGACTTTTGGATTTTTAAGGCTTTGTACCAGTTGGCATAGGATCGTGCCTTCTCCTTGCGTCCTTTTTTCCTTCCAAGTCTGCCAATCATAGTAGCAAGAATCAAGAAAATGCACAGAATAGGGTAAAAAAAAGGGATTTCTGTGTCATATTTAGGATTCAGATGAACTATCAAATCCATCTGGGAGTTCATCCCATTCTGCTTATTGAAACTGTTAGTTTCTCCAATAGCTGGGTTTTGCACCAGAATCAAGATAAAAAGCATAAGCCAAAATCTTCCAGTTTCTTCCGAGTGCCCTGATGAAGCCATGGTTTTCCACCAGTAAGTAATTCTCAGAAGTGTTTGAAATGATCTGAGAGCTGCCCATAAACTGATTCACAAGGCTTGTATCACAGTGGCCCTACAGTTAAGGTAAAGTTCCGTCTGAGCACATAGGTTGTGATGTCATAGAGTTCTGTACACTAGACCAGGAGCAGGTAATATCTGGCTTCCCAGCTATTGGAGACTACAACTGTCATAATTTCCAAACAGCCAATCTCTGGCTGAGAAAGATAGGGCTTATATCCAAAACAGCTGGAGAGGCACATATTGCCATATCCTGCACTGTAGGGTAAACTGAGCCTTACTGATGGAGCTTCAGTTCTATTTTGTGGAGACCAAGGTTGCTGAAGGTTTATTAACTGTCACTGTAATGTCACTTAAAGCACATGCAAAAATATGTCTTTAGTACATTAAAAAAGCTCTGTTAATAGTTTGCTTTTAAAAATCATGGATTTTTGTCAAAATAGAATTAATAGGATTTATGTGTCAGTATAATTTAAAGTGGAACTTACACTTTATTATAATGTAGGTGATTCTCACAGAGCTTTCAATGTCATCTATATTTATGTTAGTCATCTTATGTAAAACAATAGTTTAGGAGATATTTGATTATTTGCTTTGATATTTAGGTTTCATTGTAGTCTAATTAAGTAGTACTGGCCATCACAGCCTGGTGTTTCAGATGCGAACATTCCACTCTCACTCCCAACTGCCACTTCTGACCGCCAGATACTAACATTCCACTCTCCCTCCAATTTGCCACTTGATGCCAGGAAGCACTGGCTACTTTTGCCAACTCCACTGGACACCTCCACAATGCTCATCAGCTCTATATTGCCCCCCCATCAGCTCCAACTTGCCCCCTATCATGTCTATATTGCCCTCACATTGCCCCCATCATGTCCATATCCCCTCACATTGCCCCCATCATGTCCATATTGCCCCTCACATTGCCCCCATCATCTCAATATGGCCCCTCACATTTCCCCATCATGTCCATATTGTCCCTCACATTGCCCCCATCATCTCAATATTGCTCCATCATGTCCATATTGTCCCTCACATTGCCCCCATAATCCCAATATTGCCCCCATCATGTCCATATTGTCCCTCACATTGCCCTATCATCTCCATATTGCCTCCCGTTTCCTACCGCGCTGGAGAGGAGAGGTCTGTGCCTTCTTTGGCACACAGCTGTAGCTGCTGGAGCTCCTGCGCGATCTGTAATGCAGAGTGCTGAGAGATGATGTCATCTCCCAGCGCTCTTTATTATTACTAAAGAGCCAACGGCGACGAGGGAGCTCAGTAGCTACAGGTCTTTGGCACAGACCTCTCTTCTCCATGTTGTTGCGGGTGCCAAGAGGGGGTGGGCAGGGGTGACTGGTGAAGCTAATAAAAAATAAAAAAGGAAGCCAAACAACTATCCCAATGACAGGCGCCCCTCTGTGGGATGCGCCTGTAGGCAGGTGCTTACTCTGCTTTATTGCAAATCCGGCCCTGGGTCCTTATCTGCTTTCTACCCATGACGGTCCTAGACCGCCAGGGGTCGTTAAGTGGTTAAAAAACTGTGTGCAAGTGTACCTAGAAGAATTAATTCTGTTTTGAAGGCAAAGGGTAGTCATATTAAATACTGATTTGATTTAGATTTTTCTTCTGTTCACTCACTATCATTTTGTTAATTGATAAAAATAAACCACTAATATTTCTATTTTTGAAAGCACTCTTACTTTACAGCATTTTTGTTACATGTGCCTAAAACATTTGCACATTACTGTATATACAAGGCTTGAACTCAATCAATTTTATATATATAAAAGATGTATTAACCTCTCGGACACTGGGGTAAATATTCGACTTGCCACATAACACTCCAGGCCCTCAAGAGTACCAAATACTACAAAAAGTCAAATTTGTAGTAATGAATATACTGTAACTGTACCTTTGCTATATTATTTGCTATAAAATGAATTTATTATCCATTATTCATTTATTGTCCATTATTCATGATTTTATATATATATATATATATATCTATATATATATATATATATATATATATATATATATCTATATATATAAATGCATATATATAAAAGTGCCTATATATATACCTGAATAACAACTCAATTTAGAAAAAAAAACCCTTACCATTGTATGCTTATTGTCTCATTAAGACTCGGTGGTTGCATAGAAGATAATCTAAAAATCCAATATGCTTCCCTACTGGCTAACATATGAAAATGGTCTCTATGACAAGGATCTTCTCAATAGGAGCTGACTTCAAATTGATAGGATTCTTCTATTATCCAAAAAGTGCCTTGACACACTATGGTGTTCAAAGCCGCTCAGAAGCGGGGTAACATTTTTACAATGTTTTTATATATTTTGGATCATATTTGTGAAGGTTCTGCTTGCCTTGTGGAGGGACATATGGTCTGGTTGTTACGGATGTAGCGTACCTTTAATTTGATTAGACATTGTAGCGGATTTTCACTGTCTCGTTATCTGCAATACATTGTAATAGTTCAGAATGACACACGGCAATTGTCCAATCACAAGGGAAAGTGGATTTTTTAAATCTTTGCTTGAAAGCTGTTTCTTCCTTTTTTCATTCAACTACAGTCTTGATAAAGCAGGGGATTACACTGTGAAATGCGTAGCTCCGTGGAGATTATAATACCATTTTAATGGACTTTAAGTGTTTTTAAAGCAACAATAAAGATTTTGAATTGGAGGAATGGTTATTGAGATTGATTTGCAGCAAGGACGGAGAAGAATCGTGTACTGAGCCAGAGCAGAGAGTGGAAGAATGGCTCTGCAAGCCTTGATTGTGGTGGGTATATATAAGTTTACATCACAGCTATAGCTAAATGTGGGTGCAATTTCACTTATTGGGTATAATTTATCATTTGTTGTGCGATAAAGCACCATTGGTGCCCCGTTTGTTTTCTTCTTTCTCTTCCTAAGAAAAATGTCTATATACATATAAAATGGCACTTTATATATACATATGCAATGGAGAATTCCTTTAGGATGTAATTGAAAGTAGGAAAACATACAATACTTAAAAAAAAAACAAAAAAACCCCAGAGGTGTATTTAGGGTTGCCACGCAGCCGGCATTTTACCGGCACAGCCGGTAATTAGCTTCTTTGAGCCAGTGCCGGTATAGGTAGTATACCGGCAATTAAGAAGCTGGTATTTGTGTGTGACGCGTCTGGAGTTAGTCTCTTCCACTGATCAGCCCTCTGCCAGCTCCTCAGTGATTGCTGCACCCGACCTCAATGTCCTCAGAGTCAGAGAATGTGTCCCCAATTGTCCTCGGATCCATTCAGCTTCTCTTCATTAAGACTATTGAGACTCAATGAAGTGAAGCTAGCTGAAGACTATGCGCAATGATGTCATCACAAGCCGTAGGGGCGCGTGATGATGAACCAGGGGGGAGGACACAAATTGCTTCTGAGAGCAAAGAAAGTACTAGACTGCACCTTACCATGCCACCAATTCGACTCGGCCCCATGCCATGATGCCAGGGTGATCTTAACTAAGGTAGGACATTGTGGAACTGGGCAGTGAATGGAGGAAAACAATGAGGAAGTGGGCAATGTGTGGATTGGGACAGGGTGGGCAGTGTAAAGTTGGACAGGGTGGACAGTGTGGAACTGGGCAGTGAATGGAGGAGGACAGGGTGGGCAATGTGGAGGTGCATAATGAGGGCAGTGTGGAAGTGTGCAATATGTGGAGGAGGACAGGGTGGGCACTGTGGAGATGGGCAATGTGAAGTTGGACAAGGTGGGCAGTGTGGAGGTGGACAATGAGAAGTTGGACAGAGCGGGCAGTGTGAAGGTGGACAATGTGAAGTTGGACAAGGAGGGCAATGCGGGGGTGGACAATGTGAAGTTGGACAGGGTGGGAGATGTGGAGGTGGTCAATGTGAAGTTGGACAGGGTGGGCAATGTGGCGGTGGACAATGTGGACAGTGTGAAGTTGGGCAATGAGGCAGTGGACAGTATTGAGGTGGACAGAGTGGGCAGTGTGTGGAGGAGGATGGGGTGTGCAGTTTGTGGAGGTGGACAGTTTGTGGAGGTGAACAGTGTGGGCAATGTTGAGGTGGGCAGTGTGTGGAGGAGGAACAGGGTGGACATTGTATAGAGGAGGAACAGGGTGGGTAGTGTGTGGACAGGGTGTGAGGGTGAACACAGTGTGGGCAGTGTGTGGACAGGGTGTGAGGGTGGACGCAGTGCGTGGACATGGTGTTAGGCTGGACACAGTGTGTGGACAGCATGTGGAGGTAGTCCGGGTCTGGCCAGTGTGTGTAGGTGGATAGGGTGTGGACTGGGTATGGAGGAAAAAAATGTCCCTGGATTTCATTTTAAAAATCTGGTCACCTTAACTTACAGTGAAAAGAACTACAGGTCCCAGAATCCATTAGTTCATTGGTTGTACGGACACTTCGGCCGATCAGTGTAGAGATACCTCACACTTCCGCATTTTAACTGCCCAAGGTATGATCCGATCAGAATGTTTTTATTATTATTTTGTTTCATATAAATCTGCTTTAACTGTAACACTTAATCCTTTGAGTTCCAGAGGGGCTCACAATGCATTGCGTGTCCATCTGGCGCTCAAAGGGTTAAAGCCTGTTCCAAAAAAGATAAGAGTAGCAATTGCAGAGCATATGAACTGCACTACAGGGGTCAAATAGAACTCCCTATTGATTTTAAATAAAGCTTGTTTAATACATTGAATACTTAAGAGTTCGCCAACAGTTTGAGAAGGAATGCATTTGAGACTTCTCCAGCATTCACAGTGCTAACAGCTCCTTTTAAATTACTAATAATTTGGGAAATGTTTATTTGTCCCCTGTGGTGCCATTGGTATGCTCCAGAATTTCTCATCTTTAGTGCTTAGAACCCTAAGGCCAGTTTTTCATGTTAAAAGTGGAGCAACTCTTTTAACCCCATCCCAACAATTGACTTACCAGGTACGTCCCGCAAAAACTCTCACTTAGTGACAGAGGACGTACCTGGTAAGTCCCAGAAGTCCGGGTCTCCGTGCGGCTGCACACGGTTTGGGGACTCCGGAATCATTCAGAAAAAAAAAATGTTAGCTGGACGTTAAGGTGACAGCCGTGTAAGCACGCCCTGTCACTAAGGGGTTAATCAACTGTATCAAAGAGGAAAGTACAAATTTCCCAAGTTCCCACTGAATTAAAGAGCTTTTAACCCACTGAAAACTAGAGATGTTTTTGAAGCATTTCTTCACAATGCATTTAAGGAATTCAAAGTTCCTTTTAAATCAATGTGATGTAGAGCACCAGTGTAACTGAAACCTCTGTAGTTATGCCCCTGTCCCCAGCTGACCAGCCTGACCGCCCACTTGGGGGGCAGGGGCATGGGGGGCAGAAAACGTACCTGTTTTGCTGTTTTTCTTGTCTCACAATGAACATGTGTTTAAAAAGAAAACCTTAATATCGATAGAAGATTTTTTTGTTGGTAGTTGCTAGTCGGTGTGTCCCAACGTGGCTCCTTTTTTGTCTGATTTTCCACTTCATCCCACTGGCAGTTTTCCCTGTTTAATTACAATACACATGACACAAGAACTACATGTGGGAGTCAGGTGAGTGGTGTTGTGTTGCATTTTTCACTCTTTAACACTTTGAGTGCCAGAGGCGTACGCAACTCATTGCAAACTTGAGTACTCCTCTGGCACTCAAAGGGTTAACCAGAATGGTACACAACCTAACGCATTGCAGCATTGAGTGGCTCTGCCCCTTTTGTGGCTCATCCCTTTTGTGGCTTCTCCCTTTTGTGGCTCATCCCTTTTGTGGCTCATCCCTTTTGTGGCTCATCCCTTTTGTGGCTTCTCCCTTTTGCGGCTCCTCCCTCACCGACCCACAACTATGGCCGGTATTTTTTTGAGGAAAGGGTGGCAACCCTAGTTGTATTTTACCTTTTTGAAACATGCCTGCTAGAGGTCCACATACCTGAAAATAGCAAAGCTTAATTTTTTGACTGAGGGTCTACATTTAGATCCTGTAACTGTCTTTATTAAGACCATAAATATCATTATCAGATTGAAATGTTGCCCTGCATTAAGTAAATTAAGCTTTGCTATTAAATATTGCAATACAGGGGTCAAGTAATATTTTCCAAAATTCCTGCTATTGGTTTAAATGGTGTTTTAACTCCTTGAATTCCATACATTACTAATTTCTTAATGTAACTCTAATGCTTAAAGGATCAGTAAACTTTTTTTAATGAAAAACATATATTGTAGTGAATTTCCTGTTGACTAAAATAAGGGTACTCCCATTGCTGAGAGATGCATATTTCCAGAGTTAGTACCATTTATACCTGTGTTTTTTTACCTTAGCTGTGTCCTCTACTGGTCAAATTCCCATTAGTAATCTGTTAAATTCTAATGGAGGGGCAAGTCAGTGACATACAGTTTTCCCTAGAATGTGATACAAACTAATAGATCACTTAGCACTTTCAGGAAGTAAATTCACTTCCTGATTATTTGAACTGCTATATCATTTGAGTAAAACAATCGACAACATCGGGAGTGTACTTGTTTTACTCAGCAGGAAAAGCTCTATAACATATAGGTTTTCATAAAAAAGTTTACTGCGCCTTTAAGAATAAATAGCTCTGACATGAAGTGCACAACTTTACAAGAATAACAGCACAATTATAATACTTGTTTTCTTAATATTTAGGTTTTATTTTGCAGTGTCTGTCTTAAATTCTGGTCAGTGACAGCAGTATGTGCATCACTGAAAAACAAATACAAATTTTGAATAAAGATATTTAACTATACACAACTGTGACAAAATGTTTCGCTTAGGTTATATCCAGCTGGTGCCTCTCCCACTTCACCTGCTGGAAAGGAGAAGCATCTGTACAACTGGCTCTCAGCAACTTGTTTTTATCAATGTAGTAGCACGCATTGTGGCTGTTTGGCTATACTAGAATCTCCTCCAGTTTTCTTGTAAAAAGTTATATTAATTTTTGTGCTAGAAATGTGATTTACTTGCTGTCATACAATGGGTGTAATGTCCAGCAAGTAGAGCACACACCCAGACTATTGATAGCAAGTACTGCAGAGCATCTGTGCAATATTTGTTGCTAGGATACCAGATCAAATGTGACACTGACCTATCCTATATATCCTATATAATAATTTGCTAGGATGTTTGTCAGAAGCCATCATGCACAGTAGAGACTGGCCGCACTTCAGTCATGCACAGTACACACCTTCGCGTGGCAGTGAGCAATGAGGCTCCGGGCACCAGCCGAGTCTGCTGGGTGGCACTGTGGCCCATGTACACTGGCTTTTAAACTAGTAGTTAATATTATATCTGTGGTATTTACACATTTTCTGTACATTGTATAGCGTCAGTCTATCTTAGTACTGGGTAGGTGACATACCATAAATAGCAAACTATCAACATGGGAGTGTTGATGAACTTCATTTTAGGCAATAAAACTAATCAGGATTAAATATTGATTAATTGTCACTGCACTAACTGTAAAATGATGTTCACTTTGCTGCAGTTAAAAGTACCTTTCCTCTAATCTTAATGGATGTCTCCTTGCTTTTTAGTCAGAGAGGTGTAAATTACAACCATTCTCCCACTTAGATGGGAAAGTAAGAAGTGAGAAGAAAGAGAGGGAAAGGAGAGAGAGAGAGAGAGAGAGAGATGTTCAGAAGTTCTACCAAGAAAATCTAACCTGTTCAAGAATTTCTCCACCATTGTTCAGGTGAATGACCTGGACAAGAACATGTGAAGATAAACAAACCAGCTTTTTGTTTATTTGTAAGCAAAACAACAATCATGCAGAGTATTATTTGGGGTCTGTTTCATATGAATGTTGAACTTTGAAGACTTTCCTTATCTGTATTCAACAGCAGTGGTCCAATATATTTTTTTCCTTAAAGGGTTACATTTTGATTGAAAATCTGTTTTTTATGTGTGTGTACTTGTACATGTTTTTATTAATTACTGTATTGCTCCAGGCACACTATAAATATGAATTTTCAGAAACAAACATATTTTGTTACATCTTGACTTTTGGTCTTATCATGTATAGTACATAGAACGTTCTGTACAAAATCATGTAACTCAACTGTATAAATCAGTAAATATGAAGCTGACAGATTGTTGATTAAACGAATCCAAACGAGCACTAATACCACTTCTGCAATAAAGGATAGTGTGTGTTAATTTGCAGACGGATACCAGTGACTATCTTCCATCACCATAACATCCTGATGACCACAGTGACAGATACTGTAGGCTGGCAGGTGCAAAAGATTTGAAAGTGTGTGCTGTGTTAAGTAATCTCTGGTGTAGAGGGAGACTGCAGAGATGGAGAAGATAAAGGGAATTTCCACACATAGAAAATCCAGAAGCTGACCTTATTAAAGAGACAGTAAACAATTACTATGAAAAGATTTCCCAGTAAATTGATGAAGATACTCCCACTGCTGGGAAATACTCCCCCCCACCAAAAGTCATAACAGTGCAAACTTGGAATATGAGTTTAACATTTCTGGTAGTCATTTAATGTTATGGGGATGCTGTTACTATTCCAGCCTATGGATAGCTGAGCATCCATGATAAGGATGACTGAATAAACTGCCACTGCCATTGAACATTAAAAAACACACTTGTGAGAACGTTATGTTATATATATATATATATATATATATATATATATATATATATATATATATATATAATATGTAGGTGAAAGGAAGCACTCACGTCTTTAAAAGTAAATGCCCGGGTGCATGATCAATCTCTTTCAATAGTTTGCAAATAAATCCGCACTCACGGGTCTTTTTCACATTTAAAACAGCTTTATTGTGATCGACGTTTCGATCCCCGTCTGGGATCTTTATCAAGATCTTGATAAAGATCCCAGACGGGGATCGAAACGTCGATCACAATAAAGCTGTTTTAAATGTGAAAAAGACCCGTGAGTGCGGATTTATTTGCAAACTATATATATATATATATATATATATATATATATATATATATTTATTTTTTTAATACATGATCATTATACCTTTAATATTATAATGACGTAGGCACAGACCTGAAACAGCAGGCATAATAAGGTTAAAGAGATAGTGTATGTCTCTAATGTATTAAGTACATGTTTGTATAGAGGAGTTTATGAGTCATACAATGTACAGGACCATGTAGTAGAGTTATTCAGCTGTGTTCAGGGTAGGCCACTTGTTTTATCACATGAGTGTCACAGATACAGTGCACAAAGGAGATTCACACAAACAAATCCAAGATAAAATCAAACATATTGGTTTGGTAACTACAATTAGATCCAACTGTGCTTGTTAAAATTAATTTCAAAGCCTGGTGAAAAATATTTGTCTGTTACAGATATATTTGACATGTCTCCATCAACCTTTTAACCCTTTGAGTGCCAGAGGGGTACAAACGCATTGAAAAGCAATGCGTTGCATACCCCTCTGGCGTTCAAAGGATTAAGAGGTATACAAGTGCAATACTTACTAGATACACCTACATATCCAGTGGCTGATGTTATTTAGGCTACAATCTCATTCCCTTTAACCCCGGTGCTGTGATTTTGGATACAGTATTAGTCAGGTCTTTAAAATGAAAACAAAGTGCAATAGTCACTTCTTGCTGATTTTGCTTAAATGTTTCAGTACCCTGTCTACAATATGAAAGACAAGGATTCCTTCAGAGACAACCAACTTGTGATCCTAGTTACCAAAGACACAAACAAATAAAAAGAAAAACCAGACAGAGATATTCCCTTTGGAATGATTAGGATTTGCAACATTTACTGGGTTTTGGCCATACAATGAAATTTAAGAGGAATGAAAAATGTTTCCATGCTGGTTCATTATCTGTTGACTTGTGTAAACCAGTTTGGGAAATTGATTTCCAGGCTCGCATTCAATGAAAAAGGTTCTAGTTTGAATTATTTCCAAGAAAAAGTGATGACATCTACTTTAGAAAGCGATAGTGTATGGCACTGTGAGGAACAGGGCAATTCAGATGCAAACCAACTGCAGGATGAGAAATGAAGAAAAATCCACATTGATTTAAATGGTGCTTTTTAACCCCTTGAATGCCTGAGAGGTCTCCAGGCAGTTTCACTGGAAATCTTTCTAGCACTCAAAGAGTAAAACAGCCAGCCACATGTAAGTCAATGGGGTTTTTAGGGAATTTTTCAGCTTGTTTAACCCTTTGAGTAAATTGTAACCCCTATGGTACTCACATGCCTTGTACTTTTATGTATGAGGAAATCAATAATGTTTATAGTGTGCAGCAACAAATATCAGTTCTAAAAAGGGTATGCCATATAATGGTATTAGCAATTTTGTTCTTTTGAGCATACTTTTATCCTCCATTCACAAGTGTTACTGTACAACACACTCGCCATACACAGATGCTCAAAAATACAGTACATTGCTCCTTATGAAGCCACTTTCAAGGGCAACTGTGTCAGTTAACAACATCCTGGTGACTATAGTGACAATTAGTGGTCAACAGAAAATTGTAGTAATGGAGAGCTGTTTGCTGTCTTGTGTGACCATTATGCAGACCATACGGATAAGTGATAGAATAATTAACATATTCATCACTTTAATCTAGTTGCTGGCTGGTACACATCTGTGTCACCTAATCTCGTATAGCAAGTGTGGGCTAGTTCTTACACAGGGAGGGCACAGGGAGAGCACAGTGCAATAAGAATAGAGAAATATGTTATAAATAGGTAAGTAGGAAAAGTTCAAATTTCTTTTCACAGGAATTTTTCATAGAAAACATACAAGCCTTTACGGAAATTCCTGGGATAGGAAATCCATTAACATTTCCTTCATTTCACTACTGCCAATGACACTTCTATGAGAACATGGCAGTTTACATGTATGCTTTCTATGACAGTGACAATTCCCACTGTAATACTACTGCAGAGAAATCTGTAGTTGAAAGTAAAAGTCTGTGGTTGACATCTATAGCAATATAATCGTTGAAAAATATGCTAGTAGACTGGTTTGGACCTTCATTTTAAGCTGGTAGTGTATTGCTAGCAGTATAAGGAATGCGGCAACGTAAGCTAAGACCTAAAGCAACACAAGCCTTGCAAATGTTTTTGTTCCTGGTGGTAGCAGTGGGCTGGTGGACTGACAACTGGCAAAAATAGTGACTGGGGGTGGGTGACTGACTTCCCATGGGTCATACTCATTACAAATCAATGACTAAAAATAATTAAATAATTGACCATCTGCACAATTAACCATGCATATTTTACAGAGTGGACAGTCTGAAGATTTTCCCAAATACCCTACATCCTATTAGTCTTCATCTTGTAATGGACTTTGATGCATGGCATTGTGGTCATTGCTGGGAACAGAAAAAGGCCACAATGACAGCAAAAGTCCCAATGAAACGCGTAGCCGTTTTTTAAATTGCTATTGTAGCTACAACATTTTTTATTAAAGGATTTTTGGCATATCTGTCTTTGGAGTGATAGTGTGTATGTTGTACGGTGGATGACGAGAGGAGCCAGGAGCAGCTACATAGACACCAGGTGGAGACAGTGAAATTTCTCCATAAGCCTTATAGTCAGCATTGGAATATTCCTTTCGCTGACAACTTATAAATGTGAGTACAATACTTTTTTACTGAATACACTTGATATTGGTATTGATATACTTCACTATTGGGTGCTTCTTTTTTGTGTTTTTTTTCTTTGGAGATATTGAAGCTGCTAGGAGAGAGCGTGAAAAAAGAACTGCCAGATAGTTGAAGTGATTCTGAGTTGGGTCAGAATTAACCCATAAAGCGATTATGCTGTCTCTCATATAAGTGATTAGCAGTCAATATTTATTATGAGTACCCACGAGTGGGGTGTTTAATGGTGAAGGAAAATGTGTACCATTGATTTATTGCACTAGGGCGCTCCCTTTTGCTCTTCTTTGCTTTTGTTGTTATAATAAATTATTATAAGTATGGGAGACTCCATAAAATAGGATATTAAAAAGACATATCTGACCTTAAATCTAATATAATAAGCCTGGGGAATAGAGTGATTTCACTTGAAGAATCACAGGAATTAATACTAATAGAACAACAGAATCTTAGGCAGCAATTACTGTCACAAGATGAGACAATAAGTCAATTTAAACTCCAACTAGATGACCTGGAAAATAGGAGTAGACAGAATAATATACAAGTAAGAGCGTATGCGAATCTGTCATCCCAAAAGAAATACTCCTCACACTCCAGAAATTATTCTCCCAGAGACAATAAGCGGAGAATAGAGAAAGTGTAAAAATAGAGAGAGCTCACAGGGCTCTTAAACCTAAATGTTTCCTGGGAGACAAACCAAGAGATATTATATGTACATACATACGTACATACATATGTTGTCTTCATGCATTTAACATCAAAGATAATATCATGAGGAAAGCCAGGCTACTTCCCATCATAACATTTGAAGGATATGAGGTTACATGTTTCAATGATTTATATACACTCCACTCTACAACTTCAACTGCAATTTAAACCTCTAACAGATGCACTACGTGAGCGTCATATAGGTACAAATAGGGATATGCAATTTGCTCTCAGTTTACATATGAGGGGCACATAACTACCATCCAACAAGCTTCTGAAATTAAATCACCCTGAGAGGCTCTTAACCTAACGTACCTATTCCAAAAAGATCAAGATGACCTCCAGTCCACCCCAGCTAGACCCATTATGCTGCAACGTCTGCACTGGACACCAGTGTCTATGAGAAAATGCCTGAATAGACTTCCTCTTTCCGCCCCAGTAGAGGTTGCAACTAACAACCAGCAGAATTAATAAGCTCTACATTTCACAAATGCCTTCCCTTTAATTTTTTTCTTACCTCAGGTTGAGTCCTGTGAGAAATAATAACCCCTCAATCTCCTAATATAAACCTTACTATTTCAAATGTAAATGGTGTGTGAACTTGCTGATTGTTGAAAAAGGAGATCAGCTACATTCATGTACAGAGAGTGACCTGTTCTGGTGTTTCAGGTTACTTACATATACTAATGGAAGATATCTCCCTTAGAATGTTGTTACCTTTGTTAATCTATGTTGAATATTTTTTAATCGAATACTGTTATCTCTAATATTCTAAGTTGGAGATTTATTATTAATCTTAAACTTAATAACCACACTTTATTTACTAATGTGGAAATTAGATTTACCCAAGATATTTTTCTCCCCTCTTTCTTTTTTTCCAATTTTAAATAGTCACAATTTCGTATTAGCTAGACATGGGGTTCATCCCCAATTCGTTATTCATATGATTTGTTAGTACTCTCTTCTTAATTCTTCATTCAGAATTTAGCTAAACTAATACTAGTCAGGGGCCTAGTGTTCAATGTTCTTATGACCCCCATGTTTGTTTGCCAACTGTTTGTTATGTATTTAAAATGTTTGAGTTATTGCTCCAAATATAGCAATATATTAATTTCTCTTCTGGAGTGCTACCTGGTAATCACTGTTGATCCAGGATTCTGCTCTTTTCCTTTACATTTTCAATGCTCTTCTTTAATGACTCTTTACAGTGTTGGAATCTCCTCTGGTTGTTTCCCAGGCTCCTCATGGATGATGATATATAATGGCTAATACTTACAAACTGAAAATCTTACCAATCAACACCAAATGGCTAAACTACCTGCAACAGAGGGCCCTCTCATACAGAGAATGCAATAGATTGATATTTTTTTCATTCAAGAAACCCACTACGATAGACATAAATTACCTATCTTGAAACACAGATACTTTTTCCAACAATACAGCAACAATACAATAGCTCTTTTGATCGTAAAAAAAAGGGGGTGCAATTCTCATGAATAAACTCATACCTTCTTCCAAAACAGATATCTGTGAAGACCCAGATGGCAGATTAATTTTTGTAAATGGTAATATAGGTGACAGGAAATTCACATTTGCAAACGTATATGCTCCTTACACTAACCAGCTGACATTACTCTCACAAATCCTTGAACAACTCATATTATTTCAGGAAGGAGTCTTAATATTGGGTGGGGACTTTAATACCCCTTTAGATCCTACTTTAGACTGTTTATCGGGGCAATCCTACTTATCCTCATCACATTTTCGACAACTTACTAAGATCTTTTCACACCGGACCTTTCTAGACCATTGGAGACTGACTCATACGACAGAAAGGTATTATACTTATTACTCACTAGTACATAAATTATACACTAGAAATGATTTCCTCATGATCACACAGGCCCACATTCAGAATGTTCTTTCTTCAAAGATCTATCCAATAATATGGTTTGATCATGTTCCAATTGAAATGGTACTCTCACTTGCACTACAGATACCACAAACGTACACCTGGAGACTAAATAGCACACTACTAAATGATGTCATAACCCAGATCGAGACCTGCATTAAAAATGTTTAATCCCTAAGTGATAATTCCAATACATTGGTACTGAACATATGGGAGGCTCTTAAATGAATGGTTCATGGGAATTTATTAAAATATCTACCTTCAAACTGAAAAAAAGAAAAAAAGGTCTGGATATTTTGAGATTCCTGTCTGGACTAGATCTTAAAAATAAAGAAAATAATGAACCCATCATATTTCAAGACTTGGGAGATCTTAGAAATAAAGCCACACTCCTTCTCCAATCTAATATTGATAGATTTTTTTTGTCTAATCAAAATCTGAACCGAACATGAATAAATCCCACATCACGATGATACAATAATCATCTGGTCAGAAACTATCCAAGATTGCTGACACCTTTAAACTATATTATAATGATTTATATAATATAAACCCAACACCCTCTCAAGCCCAGAAAGACAAAATAGATACATATGTTCGTGAATCAAATCTTAATAAACTAACAGCCAAAAAAGCGGAAGCGTTAGAGATGGATATCTCTGAACAAGAGCTAGAATTGACCGTACAACAAATGTCATCTGGAAAGGTTCCATGACCAGATGGCGCTTGAGAAGTGCCGAGATCTCGTTACTTACAAGGAATCCCTTCATTGGAATGGTCTAAAACGTGTGCCTGAACACCAAACGCCTCCGTGTCGACCGACACAAATCTCCTGCTGACAGCTTTACAGCTGTCAGTAGGAAACAGCGAACTTTAAATGCCTGTATCTCTTAAACCATAGTGGTTTGAGAGATACGTTTTTTTGCATTTAGCTCAGCTTTTTAAGCTCTTCTAAATGCAAAAAACTTTTTTTAGACATTACTAACACTTTAATGACATTCCGAAGTATGCAAGAGAAAGATGAACTAATTTATGATAATCTATCCATAGGGACTGTGTCATGACCTAATAAGAACTTTGAAAGATTTCAAAACTCTATGCTCTAGACTACTTATCCCAACAAAATATATAAAATTCTTGACAATAATGACACCCCTATGTCCAGCAGAAAGCACAACCCCCTCCTTCAATCCAGATTCACATGCTCTGCAAACAGAGAGTAGAGTATCTGGTATGTCTGTTAGTTTTTATGTTTATTTTTCTTAGATTTGTGGGTTGTATAATCCCCCTTTAGGCAGGCTCCCATCACTGGCTTATGCAAATAGCTGGTCAGAGATGCTCAACTAGGAGCGGGCCTCCCCAAGAAAAGAGCAGGCTCTGTAGGAAAAGTGTCCTACCCAGGGTGAAATCTCTTTTAGCTCACTAGTGCCTTTCACAGAGAAGAAATATCCTAGAGTACATCATACTGATCCTACCAAAAGGCAGTCCAGCTACGAAGTGCCAGGCAATTCCCCTCTGAACGATAGAAACAGCCAACCCCAGGCAAATGTTTTGGCCTTTCTGGGCCACATCAGTGAGGTGCTGCTGATGTCTCTAGGCAGTGTGAGAAAGGGGTCCACATCTGGTTTCCCCCTGTTACCCTTAAAGTGACCAATCCCAAGGGCAATTTGCATATGCAAAGAGCTGGTCAGGGACACTCAGCTAGGAAAGGCCTGCCCTAGAAATGAGCAGTCTCTATAGGAAATGTGTCCTACCCAGAGTGCAATCTCTTCTAGCTCACTAGTGCCTTTCACAGAGAGGAAATATCCTAGAGCACATCAAAGTGATCCTACTAAAAGACAGTCCAGCCATGAAGTGCCAAGCAATTCCTCTCTGAACAAGAGAAGCATGCAACCCCAGATATACATTTCAGCATTGTTGGGCCTCCTCAGTGAGGGGCAGCTGATCTTGCTAGGCACTGTGAACAAGGGGTCCACATCTGGATTCCCCTTTTACCCTTAGAGTGACCAATTCCAAGGGTAAATTGCATACACAAAGAGCTGATCAGAGATGCTCAACTAACTCATTGGCTTCCCTGGAGTTGGATTGCCCAGTTCTCTGGAGTTTTAAGCTTGGACCATTTCCCTATGGAGGTTAACTTTATGTTACGTATGTTCCTCAATGCCAAAACTCTCTCAGATTCTGCTCTATCTAAATGGGAGCCTGAAGACACAGGACTGGTGTTTAACCCTCTGAGTGCCACAATCCTATTCCATATCCCACAATTTTCTCCTCTCCCCTTCTTGTGGTGAATATACACTCATCCTTCTTTATCTTTATTCTCCCTTTTATGTCTGAGTAGTAGATATTGCTGCCTTATTTTCTCTTTTTGCCAGTTAGTACACTGATAGCTGTTATACTTATTATCTCTGTTCCTGTAATTGTCAGGGTCCCTGTAACCTTTATTAGTCCCCCGTCTCTGGTGTGCCAAAGGGGTTTTTGGAACTTTTTAGGTTACTTTACAGAATTTTGATTTTTGGCTGCCATTTTACTTCTTCACTTCTTATACTAAGCAGACTAAGCAGACTCTCTTGATCTCTCTC
This sequence comes from Rhinophrynus dorsalis, assembly GCA_037306005.1. Taxonomy (NCBI): domain Eukaryota; kingdom Metazoa; phylum Chordata; class Amphibia; order Anura; family Rhinophrynidae; genus Rhinophrynus; species Rhinophrynus dorsalis. The sequence continues at coordinate 308,273,094 of CM074722.1, forward strand.
CAGTCTAACCCTTTGCATGCCAGATAAGTACTTTCTAGGGGCTTTGTTTAAGACTGGTGTTACTTTTAACTAGTTTACTTCTCTGGACATGTTGGACCCCAAGGGGCATATGGGGATATCCAAAAGTAAGGATACAGGTGCTTCCCTTACCCCCTCATTGTTCCTCATGCCATGTTTTGGCTTCCAAGGGAATAGTTTGAGTCTCTATGACTCTTTTGTACTATGGCGTCTACTAAGTTCCCGGAGCCATCCAGCACTAATCAAGACCCAGCTCTAATGTCCTCAGTGGCATCCATTCCTTCATCCATTGAGGGGGTCCTCCACTCCTAGTGACCCATGCCCCCTTTAGGCATGTTGATTCTGTTTTAGCAGACATTCTCAAATAGTTGGAGAAACATCTGAGGAGGAGATTGATTCAGAGGAAGAATATATAGGAGGAGCTAATTAGAGTTGGAGCCCCTTCATATATCTGAGGCCTATAAAGGGAAATCTGCCTCTCCAGATACTTTCCAGATAAGCAAGAAAGTCTCCAGTTCACCTTTCTAACAGCACCCTAGACCACGTCCTCTTAGAAGAACGGAAAGCCCCAGATAAGGAGCTTTTTCTTAAGAAGCATATTGCAAAACTTTATCCCTTTATGGCTGAGGCTCTAGCACAGTGGGCTTCTCCCCCACCTATTGACCCCCTTATTTCACACTTAGCCAAGAACAGAGATTTTCCATTGACAGTCTTAAGGCCTTAAGAATCAGGCTGAAACGCTCCTTGATTCCCTTCTAAAGGCTAATTTTGCATCCACGGGGCAGCTCTGAAACCCATTTTTCCTTCAGCATTGGTTACTAGGGCTATAGCTGTCTGGAGAGAGCAGCTTTCTGAAGCTATATGTTCTTATGTTTCTAAGAAAGACCTTTTAATTATGCTTGCCAATATTTTCAAATCTAATGTGTATCTTTCTGAAGCCTCATTTGATGATTACAGGTTTTCTGGGACTCCTTAGCCCTCTGTGTTGCTACGTGCTGCACCTTGTGGTCAAAGATTTGGTCTGTGGACCAATTAGTGATCCCATTGTAGGCAAGAGTACTTTCCTGCAACTGATTTCTTCTAAATGTTCATATTATGCAAGGAAGGTTCATGGATTTAATTCCCCCACCAGTTCAGGGTGCAGTGGGTTCAAGCCCCTCAGGTTTCACAGGCACGGCCCACTTCAAAGCCCAAACAGACTACACAATGTAAGAAATCTGCTCCAAAACCTTAGTCTGACAAGACAACCTTTGCATGACTTGTGTAGTTCTGGTCCATCATTGCCTGTAGGGGGTTGTTTCCACCTTTTTCAAGACACCTGGATGTCTTCTGTGATGGACAAGTGGGTTTTGAGGTTTGTTTTGGAAGGTAACCACACAGATTTCAAGTCCATTCCTCCTCAGTGCTTTTTATTTTTATCAAGGGTTCCTTGGGACCCAGAGTGAGCATGTCTCTTTAAAGATGCTGATCTTCTATGCTGGACAAGCAGCTTCCAGTTCTAGTCCCAGCCCAAGAACACTTTTAAGGTTTTTATTCCAACATTTTTATGGTTCTCAAGAAGGACAGTGGCTGCCTTCGTATTCTGGACTTGAAATGCCTCCAGCACTATGTGGTTCCTATGTGCTCCAAGATTGAATCTTTGTACTCATTTCAGTCATTTGTCCAGGTGAGTTCCTAGCTTTTCTGGATCTTCAGGATGCTTACCTGCATATCCTGATCCATCCAGACCACCAACGTTTACTTTGTTTTGTATTTCCATGCTGTCATTACCAATTCAATGGAGGCATGAGGCTGCAATTCTACCTAAACGACACTAAAGAGATTTTTTTTGTGATGTGATACCAGATCGTCTGTATACATTGTTATTCATTCGGTTCCATTCTAAGGTTATGTATCCCTGCAATTTTACCATGAAACAGGAAAATTACACTGCACACATAGCAGGTGCTTTTGCATCTCGCCCAAGCTACTTGTATCGGAATAGTTTTAGGAAACTGTACAAAATGCTGGAACACTAATAAGCTCATCCATAGACATTACCCTGACAGACCTTTGAGTTCTCTCAAATATAAGGAAGTGAAAATGCAGTATGGAAAGAAAAGTGGTTAAATATGATGAGTATATAAAATTCAGGTGGAGCAGATGTTTTTCAGTGTTCCAAAGAGACACGTATTAAAATGCTAAAAAAAACAGTAAAAAGTTTTGGTTTGATTAATAGTTGAGAATGTTACAGAATGTTTAGGCTTTTCCTAATGGTTTATTTCTGTTCTGTGCTGTAAATAAGTTGTTTACAGTTATGTTTTCATTAATTTTATCAGCAAAATCTGTCTGGTGAGTCCATTCAGCTGCCAGAATTTCAGATATCATTACAGACAAAAGTTTCTATGTATAAATGTAAAGACTATGAAATATAATGCATTCTAAATCTCTGCTTACACCAAGTGTGAGACACCCGTTGCACTACAGCAATGTTGGACTACTACTATAAGGTTGCACATGTAAATTTTAGATTTTGAACACAGATTCATGTAAAAGAAATTTGCATCTAAATTTTGGGTCAAATAATTATTTTTCTCAAACAAAATAGATTTGATAAAAAATTAATTTTCATAGTCAAAAATAACCCTTAAAATAAATGAAAAGTGACACATGATAACATTACATCAGGTTAAGACATAGTTAACATGCAAACAGATTGCGGTGGTAAACAAAACAAAACAACTATTTTGTGAAACAATAACGTATGCTTCAAAAATGTAATTTGTGCAATAAAAGGATCTTTTTTGTATAACAAAATAAATTATGTGAAACACAAATCTACTTTTGTACAACAACATTTTTATTAGAAAAGCAATATACTGTTATACTTTAAATACTTTGGTGGATAAATATAGGGTGGAAAAATTATACATAGCTTGCTTTAATAAAATGTATTATAAGTATTATAAGTTATAAGTTACAGCTGTGCTGACTCTAAATACCTAAACCCATTACTGCATTTTTTTACATTAACTTGTTGTTTCCCCATAATTCTACCTGAAAGCACATTTTTATTGCCTTAGGACATGTTAATGCATTCATAATTGGATATTATCACACATTTTCTTGCATGAGGAGATATTACCACACATTTTATCATAAACTTTATCACTTCATATTTTAAGCACCTGGCAAAATTAAGAATACATTAAACAATCTGTCAAAGTTGCAGAAAAGTGTTAACACATGGTTTATCACCTTTAATGCAGTGGTCCCAAACCTTTATTAAGTTGATATACATTCATTTTTAAGACACAAAACATGTAATTGAGTTTTGGTGACATGTATGCATCAAAATCTTTCTTTCCTTTGGGAAAGATGTGACATGTTAAGACTGCTGCTGCAGTGGATAAATATGGCATGGAATTCCTGTTTTAAAGGGATAGTAATACTTCGTTTTAACTTTATTTTATTTTGTAGGCATTAAAAAAACATGGAGAATGATATAAGTCTTATCTCTCAAACCTTTATGGTTTAAGAGTTATTCACAAGCAAAGTTTCCCCTCCTGCCCCTTTTACCTAGTGTAAGCCATGTCTTCTCAGATGTGGAGTCTGGTTGTAAGACTAGACAGATAACAGAAGGGGACAATCTTCTTACAGTGAAAACAATGAAAGCCCTGCCCCCCTTGACAAGCTTTTCAGGTTTTTCCCTTATCTTAATTGAAGATTGTCCCTCTCTGCAATCTACCTGGGCACCTCCCTTCTGCTCTGGCTGAGCAGTGTTACATCAGTAAAAGGGGCGGGAGGGTGACACTTTGTCATTGAATTACTCTTGAACTACAACTCTAACAGAATTGAAATAACACTCTCCAAAGTCCAAATACCATGATGATTAATTAGAGCTGCTTTTATTATGAAACATTACTATCCCTTTAATGAACCAAACTTCAAGAGTCTTATGACTAGGGGTGGGGAAAAATTCAGAAATATTCCCTGCATGACTTTTCTCAAAAACAAACAAAGATTTTTCTTTTTTTTCCACAAACGTTTTCTCCTTTTTGGCAATGCAAACTGTTTTTGCCACTGCCAACGACTTTTTCGCCTATGTTTCCTATGCTGCAACATTTCCCATTGTCATTATCATCAATGTCATTATGGTAAGATTCCTCAGCCATGCTACTCATCTTTTTCTGCAATAAATACATCAGTGGTACAATTTCACTAATTCCTGTCCCTGTGCGACTCACCAGCATGGTTGCCTACTCAGAGGGTTTCAGCAGCTCACATATATCACACATTAGTTGCCATTGGCCAGTTGACAAAGACGCTTCCTCCAAAGCCTTCCAGTTTTTCATGGTGTACTTGCAAATAGCCTTATTCTGCTTGTACAAATGCTCTAGCATGTGCAGTGTGGAATTCACCTAGTAGGGACCTCCATTTTCACCTGGACAAGTTGTTAGGCTCTTGTATGGAATATAGAGTATTGCGTGCACTGTAGAAGTGACTAAAATGGGCACAGATTTTGCAGACAATAGTAAGCATCTCTCTGAGGGTTTTGGATTCTGCCAGGGATCTGGTCACAACTAAATTTAGCACACGGGCAAAGCAGAGCACATGCACCATATCACCTATCCTCAATGCAGTGATTATGTTGGAGCCATTATCACAGACACAAAACCAGCTTTTAAGGAGTGTGGTAAAAGCCATTCCTCTATCACCTGCTGTAGTTTACTTAATACATCTACAGCTAAGTGGGACTGTCACCCAAAACTCTGCATGCACAAGGTGCTGCACTGATGGTATGGGCTGCTAGAACCAGAGGAACGATTACTGGCTATAACTTGATGCTGTAAGCCAGTGTTGCCCACTGGTGGTAGTGGTGGCAGGGAAACCCAGTGAGCAGACACAGTCGTATTGTCTGTGCTCTGCCCACTTCTACACATATCTGTTGTTAGGTGGTTTTTCTTGTCATACGCCATCCTGGAAAAATAACTGCAGCTTGGAATATGCCAGAGTGGAGCTACACATGCCATCAGTTCTCTGAAATATCGTTTTCTACAAAAGAATACCGCAGAATGTCCACTGCCAAGGTCTTAGCAAGCTTGCCATTCCACAGGTGTACTTTGGGAACATGAAGGAACATGAACCACAGCTGCCTGTATCTGTCAAATCAAATCAATCAGACACAATGTAGGGTATTTGGGGTCAACCTCCTTTGCTCCTTCTTACACCCCCAGACTGCAACATTAGCATGGATCTTTAACCACAGCTGCCTGTATCTTTAAAATCAAACCAGTCAGACAGAATGTTGAAGTTTTTTTGGACAGTGATAAGACACAGTGGACAACACAGTTTAAAATTAATAAAATAAAAAATATTAGGTGACTGTCACGGAGTGACTAAGAAATAACAACACTGACAAGTACAGATGAACATAAAATAAAACTTTATTTTAAATACAATAGTGGCAGCAAGGATGACACAGTAGAGGCAGCAATGAGTGACACGATAGTTGGCAGCAATGAGTAACACAACAGTGGCAGCAATGAGTGACACGATAGTTGGCAGCAATGAGTAACACACTTTCACAAAGCCAGGGAGGAACAGTGAACTCACTTTCCTCACCCTTCACTAGGCTAGTGCTATAGGCCCACGTCTGTACCCAGATGATAGAGTAACTCAGGCAACAGCAGCGAGTAGCTCCAGACACTGGAGCACACAGTAGTGACTCTAACTCCACCACCTCCACGAGGCCAGGTGAGGACAGTGCAAGACACTTCTTCAGCCCTTCACTAGGCAGGTATGGCTAGTCTCCGAATGGCCCTAGGAACCTTCACAGACAGATGGGAGGACAGTGCATAGAACTACCACAATCTGAGTCGGCAGGAAAATGAAGCGCAACTATACCCTAACGCTAGGGTATACCGAATGCAAATTAAACGGCACTGAGGGCTAGGTAAGGCAACACACAAACCGGAACGACCACGGGAGGTCAGTACACAGACTGACCGACAAACGCTGCAAGACGTAGAGAGCGTAGAAATGGGTAGGCACAGGCAGCAAGGATCCCAATAGCCGAGGCTAGGTAGCCAGGGCTGGTAATCGTAACCGGAGCGCAACAGAGGGAGAGTAACTGAAGGCAGCCAGGGATCAGAACCGGAACGGGTATTCAGTCAAAGCCAGAGGTCAGGGCCGGATCAGGTAGTCAGACGTCACCAGTGGTCGGAGCCGGATCGGGTAGTCAGACGTAGCCAGAAGTCAGAACCGGAACGGGTAGTCAGACGGAGCAGGAGTAATACACAGGAACAGCAATGGACCAACACAGCACTAGGCTCAGGTACACCACAAAAGGGCAAAGGTAATAGGACATGCTGAGGTTTAAAAGGCCTGGCAGGTGGGTGGAGAGATGACATCACAAGCACAGTGACCTATAAGAACAGCGACTCGCAAAGAGTGACAGCCAGGAAGTAACAATGACGCTGTTACAGCAATTACCCACTGAAGGCAATCACAGGCACCGTGATAGTGACAGACAGCTGACTGGGACCCTGACATGAGGTGTGTAACTGAGGCAGACTTGATGGATAGACAACGAGATTGAATATTTTGTTGAGGGCCAAGGCAAGACTTTGCATTCTATCAGTTATGTTGTGTACTTTAGAGTAAAAACACATAGTAGATAGGTAAGGTCCAGCAAGTGCAAAAGAGGCAAGGGGAAGGGGGGATGAGGAGCAGTGCAGGGATGTGGGAGTAAAGTGGTAGTTCAAAAACTGACTACAGCCATGGTTGCTGCAGTGTGTGAGATAAAAGATGATGATCCCTCTCCTCCAGGGGAGGATGCAGTTTGTAAAGATCGCACCAAAAGTTCCACCACAACCACCCCAGCACCAGTACAATAAAAAACATATAAGAAGAACACTGAAGATGACAAAGAGTTACATTTTAGTGTTGATGATGGCATAATGGAGGAAGGCATAGCAGCTGAACCAACTGCTGCATCTGGCAGCGAGACAAACAAGCACCAAAACACCTGTCCTCAAAGTAGTAGCAATGTTTGTGAAAGTAAAAGTAAAAAGAAATTGACACTTCTAAAAGCTTAGAAGAATATAAGGGTAGTGGGCAAGAAGTGGATGGCGATGCTGCAGATGACCTAATGAAGACTGATGATGATGATGTAGTTCTAGAATATCCCTCCAGTATTCTCCTCTTCTTCACATACTGATGAAGTTGAGGGTGAGAAAAATGATGACATGGTCAGGAAGTTAGGTGAAAGGCAAGACTCAATCTTCCACCACAAAATAAGCACTGTGCCTGTTTATAAAAAATACATTGGAAACTCTGACCCCGTACATCTTGCCAGTCATCATCAGCATCGTCACCTCTTCCAAGTCCAAACCCACTCAGCCACACATACTTGTGCTGAGTAACCAGCAGCAACAACAGCAACATAGGTTACTAATAGTGATGAGCGAGCACCCCAATGCTCGGATGTTCGGGTGCTCTGACCGAGCACCCCCTGAGGCTCGAGTGCTCGGCCGAACACCCGAGCCCCATTGAAGTCAATGGGAGGACTCGAGCATTACACCAGGCACCCCCTGCTCTGATGAGGGGAGGGTGCCTGGTCCATAGGAAAAGGGCAGAAAAAGATGGAAACACTACAGAAATGGTTCAGGGACAGCATAGGGAGGATGTCTGGATGCACCTTGGACTCCAACATCGCTGCTGGGAACGATCTTTCGCCCGTAGTACGCCATTTTTACAGACTGACCGTAAAACACACAAAAAGGAAAATAAAAACGACTTTAGGCGAAAAATTGTTACCAAACAGTATTTGCTGTATATTTACTTGTATATCATCTGCAAATTCTCCCAAAAATTTCATCGATTTTCTGAAGTGAGGCCATGATTAAGAGGGAAACGTGCGCAGAGGCAAATTATCCCAAAAATTTCCTTGATTTTCAGAACTGAAGCCATGATTAAGAGGGAAACGTGCGCAGAGGCAAATTCTCCCAAAAATTTCCTTGATTTTCAGAACTGAGGCCATGATTAAGAGGGAAACGTGCGCTGAGCTGACCATCTAAAACATTATGGGTGAGGGTCTGCTGCAGAGCTGACCATCCTAAACATTATATGCGAAGGCCCGCTAGTGAGCTGACGCTATAAAACATTATATGAGAGGGCCCGCTAGAGAGCTGACCCAATAAAACATTATATGAGAAGGCCCGCTGGTGAGCTGACCTATATAAAAATTGTCAAACAGGGCCCGCTGGTGAGCTGGCCCTATATAAAAATTATATCACAGGGCCCGCTGGTGAGCTGGCCCTATATAAAAATTATATCCCAGGGCACGCTGGTGAGCTGGCCCTATATAAAAATTATATCCCAGGGCATATGGAAGAGGAGGAGGAGGATGAGAACATTAAGAGTCAACCATATACCCGTTTTTGGGGTGGAAGGGGTGAATGGGAATACAGAGTATTCCCATCATTGTAAATAACATATATAAAGTGAGTTTATGTTCCCCCGGGGCTTTCCTCCAGTGGAGTGGAGAAGTCAGGGGAAATCCAGGCCTTGTTCATTTTTATAAGTGTCAACCTATCAGCATTGTCGGTGGAAAGGCGGATACGCTTATCTGTTATGATGCCACCAGCAGCACTAAATACCCGCTCAGACAGAACGCTGGCGGCAGGGCAGGCCAGCACCTCCAAGGCGTAGAGTGCCAGTTCATACCACGTGTCCAGCTTGGACACCCAGTAGTTGTAAGGCACAGAGGGATCATTGAGGACGCTGACACGGTCTGCTACGTACTCCTTCACCATCTTCCAAAACTTTTCCCTCCTTGTGACACTAGGCTGCGCATCAGGGTGAGGGTGCTGGCGGGGTGTCATGAAGGTGTCCCACGCCTTGGAGAGTGTTGCCCTGCCTTTCTCGGAACTGCTGTGTGCTCCCCTTTTCTCCCCTTCTCGGTTGGCCAAGGTAGCACGTACTCTGCCGCCAGCGTTGTCAGATGGAAAATTTTGGAGCAATTTTTCAACAAGAACCTTCTGGTATTGCACCATTTTGCTTGTCCTCTCCACCGGAGGAATGAGAGATGAGAAATTCTCTTTGTAGCGGGGGTCCAGAAGGGTGAACACCCAGTAATCCGTGTTGTCTAAAATGCGTACAACGCGTGGGTCACGGGAAAGGCAGCCTAACATAAAGTCAGCCATGTGTGCCAGAGTACCAACAGTCAAGATTTCGCTGTCCTCACCAGGAGGCTGACTCTCAATATCCTCATCCTCTTCCTCCTCTTCTGCCCACCCACGCTGAAGAGATGGAACTAAAGTTCCATGGCTACCCTCTGTAGCGGAGGCAACCGTGTCTTCCTCCTCCTCCTCCTCCTCCTCCTCCTCCTCCGCCTCCTCCAATTGTCGCTGAGAAGACGAAGTGAGGGTGCTCTGGCTATCACCTTGTGTAAGCTCTTCCTCCCCCATTTCCACCTCTTCCACATGCAAAGCGTCGGTTTTAATTGTGAGCAGCGAGCGTTTCAGTAGACACAGAAGTGGGATGGTTACACTGATAATAGCGTTATCGCCGCTCACCATCTGTGTCGATTCCTCAAAATTGCGTAAAACCTCGCAGAGGTCTGACATCCATTCCCACTCCTCACTTCTGATTACAGGAAGTTGAACGGAGAGGCGACGACCGTGTAACAGCTGGTACTCCACTACTGCCCTCTGCTGCTCACAAAGCCGGGCCAACATGTGGAAGGTGGAGTTCCAGCGCGTGCTCACGTCACACAGCAGCCGGTGAGCTGGCAATTGTAAGCGCTGCTGCAGCTTCAACAGGCCGGCCGAAGCTGTAGATGACTTACGGAAATGTGCACACACGCGGCGCACCTTGGTCAAGAGATCATGCACATTGGGGTAGGTTTTTAGAAATCGCTGCACCACTAAATTAAATACATGCGCTAGGCATGGTACGTGTGTGAGCTTGCCGAGCTCCAAAGCCGCCACCAAGTTACGCCCATTATCACACACAACCATGCCTGCTTGCAGGTTGAGTGGCGAGAGCCACTGCTCGGTCTGGTGACTAATCCCCTGCAACAGCTCTGAGGCCGTGTGCTGTTTGTCCCCAAGGCAGATCAGCTTCAGCACGGCCTGTTGACGCTTCCCCACTGCAGTGCTACACTGCTTCCAGCTACTGGCTGATGGGGGAGTGGCGGTGTGTGTAGAGAATTCGGAGGTGGAAACGGAGGAGGAGGAGCCAATAACGTAGGTGCTGGTGGAAACCCTGATGGAGGTAGGGCCCGCAATCCTCGGCGTGGGTAGCACCCGTGCCATCCCAGGGTCCGAGTCGCTCCCAGCCTCCACGACATTCACCCAGTGTGCCGTCAGGGAAATGTAGCGTCCCTGGCCACAAGCACTTGTCCATGTGTCAGTCGTTAAGTGGACCTTCCCAGTAACTGCGTTGGTCAGGGCACGGGTGATGTTACGGGACACATGGTGGTGTAATGCGGGGATGGCACACCGGGAAAAGTAGTGGCGGCTGGGGACCGCGTACCGAGGGACAGCTGCTGCCATCAGGCTGCGGAAGGACTCAGTGTCCACAAGCCTAAATGGCAGCATTTCGATGGCCAGTAATTTTGAAAGGTGTGAGGTTAGTGCTATGGCCTGTGGGTGGGTGGCTGGGTATTTTCTCTTGCGCTCAAATGCCTGGGGTAACGACATTTGGATGCTGTGCTGGGACAGGGAAGTGGATGTGGTCGCTGATGGTGCTTCAGATGGTACAGGTGCAGGGCGGGAGGTATGCGGGCCTGCGCCTTCGACAGGCGATTGGCCGGCACCGAAAACAGGGGAAGAGGAGGCAGTGGTGTGGCCTGCAGACACAGATGGGCGATCCAGGCGTTCCTCCCACTTACTACGGTGCTTGGATGCCATGTGTCGGATCATGCTGGTGGTGGTGAGGTTTCTAGTGTTCATGCCTCGGCTCATTCTGGTGTGGCACAGGTTGCAAACTACAAATCTTTTGTCGTCCGCACTTTCCTTAAAAAAACGCCATACCGCGGAACACCTACCCCTTGGCAAGGTAGATTTACGCAAGGGGGTGCTCCGTGGAACATTTGCGGGCCGGTTTGGTGCGGTCCGCCTTCTTTCTGTAGCCACACCACTGCCTCTTCCAGCCTGTTGCGGTGCTGCAGATGGCTCACCCTCAGGACTGCTGTCATCGCTCGGCTCTACACCTTCCCAGGTGGGGTCAGTCACCTCATCGTCCACCAAGTCCTCCTCCACTTCCTCACTCTGATCATCCTCCTCAAGTCTTGATCCCACCACATACTCAGTCATTGACAACTGTATAACATTCTCCTCAACAAGGTCTTGAGAAGGAAATAGTGGTTGATTTAATGGCAACTGTGTCTCATCATCATCATCATCATCCACTACTTCCTTTGACCTTAAATGCCGTTCACATCTGTCATCTTCTTGTGATTGGGTAGCCTCTAGAGGTTGTGAATCAGGGCACAAGATGTCATGTTCCTCTGCAAGCGTGCTTGGAGAGAGGGTCAAATGAAGGATTGGTGATGAGACGAGCTCATCACTATATCCCAGTGTGGGATCACTTCTTTGACCAGACCGTGTATGGTGGGAGGAAGGATGATCAGAGTGAGGATTATGTTGACCAGACTCTTGGCTACTGAGAGTGGACTTGGTGGAAGACAGGGTGGTGCTTAACCGACTGGAAGCAGTATCAGCTGTCATCCAACCGACCACCTGTTCGCACTGGTCGGACCTCGAGAGTGATGTCCTGCGACGCCCTGTGAAATCAGACATGAAGCTAGGTATGGTGGATGTCTTTCTTTCTTGTGCTCTGGCACCAGGCACAGTTTCTCCGCGTCCTGACCCGCGCCCTGAACTTTCAGGATCACGTCCACTTCCCCGTCCCTTTTTACCCGCCTTCTTCATCTTACACGATATATATGACTTTAATATATATGAGTTTGAAAACTTAACAGTATTTCTTACTATTCTGCAACTCTGCAGAGTACACAGAATAGGCTGCTAAACGGCGGTGAAACACACTGAATGGAATATGTGACTTTAATATTTGAGTTTGAAAACTTAACAGTATTTCTTACTATTCTGCAACTGTTCAGAGTACACAGAATAGGCTGCTAAACGGCGGTGATACACACTGAATGGAATATGTGACTTTAATATTTGAGTTTGAAAACTTAACAGTATTTCTTATTATTCTGCAACTGTGCAGAGTACACAGAATAGGCTGCTAAACTGCGGTGAAACACACTGAATGGAATATGTGACTTTAATATTTGAGTTTGAAAACTTAACAGTATTTCTTACTATTCTGCAACTCTGCAGAGTACACAGAATAGGCTGTTAAACGGCGTTGAAACACACTGAATGGAATATGTGACTTTAATATTTGAGTTTGAAAACTTAACAGTATTTCTTATAATTCTGGAACTGTACAGAGTACACAGAATAGGCTGTTAAACGGCGGTGAAAGACACTGAATGGAATATGTGACTTTAATATTTGAGTTTGAAAACTTAACAGTATTTCTTATAATTCTGGAACTGTACAGAGTACACAGAATAGGCTGTTAAACGGCGGTGAAAGACACTGAATGGAATATGTGACTTTAATATTTGAGTTTGAAAAATTAACAGTATTTCTTACTATTCTGCAACTCTGCAGAGTACACAGAATAGGCTGTTAAACGGCGTTGAAACACACTGAATGGAATATGTGACTTTAATATTTGAGTTTGAAAACTTAACAGTATTTCTTATAATTCTGGAACTGTACAGAGTACACAGAATAGGCTGTTAAACGGCGGTGAAAGACACTGAATGGAATATGTGACTTTAATATTTGAGTTTGAAAAATTAACAGTATTTCTTACTATTCTGCAACTCTGCAGAGTACACAGAATAGGCTGTTAAACGGCGTTGAAACACACTGAATGGAATATGTGACTTTAATATTTGAGTTTGAAAACTTAACAGTATTTCTTATAATTCTGGAACTGTACAGAGTACACAGAATAGGCTGTTAAACGGCGGTGAAAGACACTGAATGGAATATGTGACTTTAATATTTGAGTTTGAAAAATTAACAGTATTTCTTACTATTCTGCAACTCTGCAGAGTACACAGAATAGGCTGTTAAACGGCGTTGAAACACACTGAATGGAATATGTGACTTTAATATTTGAGTTTGAAAACTTAACAGTATTTCTTATAATTCTGGAACTGTACAGAGTACACAGAATAGGCTGTTAAACGGCGGTGAAAGACACTGAATGGAATATGTGACTTTAATATTTGAGTTTGAAAACTTAACAGTATTTCTTATAATTCTGCAACTGTACAGAGTACACAGAATAGGCTGTTAAACGGCGGTGAAAGACACTGAATGGAATATGTGACTTTGATATTTGAGTTTGAAAAATTAACAGTATTTCTTACTATTCTGCAACTCTGTAGAGTACACAGAATAGGCTGTTAAACGGCGTTGAAGCACACTGAATGGAATATGTGACTTTGATATTTGAGTTTGAAGACTTAACAGTATTTCTTCCTATTCTGCAACTCTGCACACTACACAGAATGTGCTGCTAAACTGCGGCGAAGCACACTGAATGGAATATGTGACTTTGATATTTTAGTTTGAAGACTTAACAGTATTTCTTCCTATTCTGCAACTCTGCACAGTACACAGAATGTGCTGCTACACTGCGGCGAAGCACACTGAATGGAATATGTGACTTTGATATTTGAGTTTGAAGACTTAACAGTATTTCTTCCTATTCTGCAACTCTGCACAGTACACAGAATGTGCTGCTAAACTGCGGCGAAGCACACTGAATGGAATATGTGACTTTGATATTTTAGTTTGAAGACTTAACAGTATTTCTTCCTATTCTGCAACTCTGCACAGTACACAGAATGTGCTGCTAAACTGCGGCGAAGCACACTGAATGGAATATGTGACTTTGATATTTTAGTTTGAAGACTTAACAGTATTTCTTCCTATTCTGCAACTCTGCACACTACACAGAATGTGCTGCTAAACTGCGGCGAAGCACACTGAATGGAATATGTGACTTTGATATTTTAGTTTGAAGACTTAACAGTATTTCTTCCTATTCTGCAACTCTGCACAGTACACAGAATGTGCTGCTAAACTGCGGCGAAGCACACTGAATGGAATATGTGACTTTGATATTTGAGTTTGAAGACTTAACAGTATTTCTTCCTATTCTGCAACTCTGCACACTACACAGAATGTGCTGCTAAACTGCGGCGAAGCACACTGAATGGAATATGTGACTTTGATATTTTAGTTTGAAGACTTAACAGTATTTCTTCCTATTCTGCAACTCTGCACAGTACACAGAATGTGCTGCTAAACTGCGGCGAAGCACACTGAATGGAATATGTGACTTTGATATTTTAGTTTGAAGACTTAACAGTATTTCTTCCTATTCTGCAACTCTGCACAGTACTCAGAATGTGCTGCTAAACTGCGGCGACGCACACTGAATGGAATACGTGACTTTGATATTTTAGTTTGAAGACTTAACAGAATGTGCTCTAATCTGCAACTTTGCACACTAAACAGAATGTGCTCTAATCTGCAACTTTGCACACTAAACAGAATGTGCTCTAATCTGCAACTTTGCACACTAAACAGAATGTGCTCTAATCTGCAACTGTGCACACTAAACAGAATGTGCTCTAATCTGCAACTTTGCACACTAAACAGAATATATATATTTTTTTTTTTTTTTTTTTGTTTTTTTCCCCCCACACCAAATAACCTGCTGCCCCCACACACAGTAGTCCTAAAAAGGACTTTTGGTTCTTTTTTTTTCACAATTTTTGTTTTTTTCCTCCCTACACTGCCTTTCCCTTCCTATCCTGAGCTCTCCCTGGCTCAGACTGAGCCGAACTCGCTGGTCAGGTGCTATACAGCACCTGACCACGGGTTCTGGCCAGCCAATCAGTGTAATGCCAGCAGCCAACATGGCTGCTGGCATTACACCGATGTCAGAGCCTCCCTGCACGTTTATTGGCTGCGCAGCAGCCACAAAACGTGCGGGGAGGAGACCCGAACATGGCGGGCGAGCACATGCGGTACTCGTACGAGTACCGCCATGTGCCGAGCAGAGCGATGCTCGAGCCGATCCGAGCATCGGCCGAGCATGCTCGCTCAACACTAGTTACTAACATTCAGACCTTAGCCATGATGAGTGCCCCTACTGCTGTGGGAAGTTCTGCACCTTTGACACCCTGTAGTAGTAGAAGTAGAATTGCATCAATATCTAGCCCTAATAGTAGTAGCAGCCCATCAGGAACCCCACTGTCTATGAAGTCCACAGTATGGAGATACTTCACTTAGGAACCAAAAGCTAAGCATGTAGCTATCTGTTGTCTATGCAAAAAGCACAGGAGCAGTAGGAAAGAAGGCTCACACCTAGGTACCTCCTCTATGAGATCCCACCAGAAGCAGAACCAAAAGTCTGACTGGGAGTCACATTATCAACAGGTCAGTAGTGCCACAACTAGCAGCAGCAGAAGCACTCCAAAATGCTCCCTGCACTCTGGGGCAGATAAGAGAAGTAGTGATGTTATTGATGTGTCAGAGAGTGTGCCACTGCCAACAGTTAGTTAATTCCAAATAACATCTATGGCTCTTGCTGCAGAGGAATATGATCACTCTGGGTTTGCTGTAGGAGATGACAAGAGTCATAGAGTACCTACACATACTGCCACCACCCCTACAACCTCAAGTCAAAACCTACATAAGCATAATGCAAGTAAACTTGCCAAAATGTTAGCGGTTGATATGTTGCCCTTTTCTTTTGTTGAAAACAGATGCTTTAAAGAACTGATGTCATGTGTTGCACCCAGCTGGAATATCCCAAACCACAGTTATTTTTCAAGGATGGTTGTGCCAAGGATACATAAGCAGGAAGTTAGTGTTGCGGTCAAAGGACAAAGGCACTCAACCTGCTAACAATCTTTTCATGGCATATATTGTTGTAGGACTCACAACTTTGAATTTTAGCTATTTATTTCAGCCATCATAAAAAGTAATATTGTGTGGTAATTGTTGCAGTCATAGGAAACATCAGCCACAAATTTATTGGCATTGGCAAAATAGGAAAAAAACTTTTGCAGTGACAAAAAGAGAAAACATTTGCGAAAAAAAGGAAACAATCTTTTTTCACGAAAAGTCATGCAGGAAATGTTTCTGATGTTTCACCCATCCCTAGTTAATTCAGTCTGAAGGATCATTCAGTTGTGTTTATTTGAGGAAAACCTAAAAATATACATTGCTGTGCGGACTTGAGGATTACATGAGACTGGCAGAGTAATCCATCATTGCATAAGACCAAAAGGGCAATACTACAACCATCGCTGTAATGGTGCATTGCCCTACTAGCAGCAAACTGGCATACCTGATGCTCTCATGTAAAACTAGGCAAAAAATGGTACCCGGTCATGACATAGCTCAAAATCATCCCTGGTCTTATTAATATTATTAGTATTTTATTAACAATAATTAATTTATTTTATTTAGAAATGTTTTTCCTGGAAGAATACCTTGAGATTTCTCTAGTTTTTCAAGTATATCCTGGAGAGCCGAACAATAAGAAGGTCCATAGTAACACAAAAAAAGAAACAATAACAATATAAACACACACAAAAGTGATATAAAGTTAAATTTTGTTTTGGATACAAAGAAAAGGTTGTTTTAAGGGATTTTAGACTCAGAGAAGATCTGATTTTTTGGGGTAGGTTACTCCAAGTTTTCAGAGCTCTGAAGGAGAGGGCAGATCGATCAGCTTCTTTCTTGTAGTGTGAGTTACTCCATGAGTTGTTCATAGTGGAGTGAAGGTTATAGTTAGTATGGAAAGCTGGTGAGCATACGGCTTAGATAGTCTGGTAGTTTTTTAGAGCAATGGTTATAAACTAGGCAAGAAAGTTGTAGGAAATATCTAGATTCCAGTGTTAGCCATTTTAATTCTTTAAACATATCACAATGATGAATAGTGTAATTACATTGGAGGACAAACTGACATAATGAATTACGGAATGCTGAGTTTACCAAGACAGATTTGTGGTACTACATCCCCATAGTCTATGACTAACATTAGCATCTGTTGAACAATATGTTTTCTTACTAGGGGACAGGATTTGTTTTGAAGCAAAGCACCTATTTTAGGATAGAGTTTGGATGTTAATTTATCAATAGGAACACTAAAAGTGAGGTTTGGGTCAAACAACGTACCAAGATATTTGTAGGAGTCAACTTGGGCCAAATTACATTTAGACTTCGTTATGATTGTTAAATTGGTATTGCGGAGTTTAACCCCTTAAGTACCATTGACGTGGCAGGACCGTCACGCTGGTCCGGCACTTAAGGACCAGTGACGGTCCTGGCACGTCACGTACTTTTACTCACTGCGCTCCTGTAGGAGTGCGGTGAGTAATACCGGGCACTGAAGTTGATCGCTCCAAGACTGGAGCGATCTCTTCCAGTGCCCCGTTTGGCGTGCCGCCCCACGTGATCAGTCACGTGGGACGGCACGTCAAAGTTTCCTATGTGGTCCTTAAGAGACGGCACACCCCGGGACCGCTGGTCCTTAAGGGGTTAAGATATGTGTGCTTTGTGCCAATTACCATTTTGCCATTTTTGTCAGTATTAACGAACACTTATTAGCTACCTTTCAACTTCAGAGAAATCGTCCTGTAATATTGCCTTAAATTGTGATACATTTTGATTTTTAGTGTAGATTATAGTGACATCAGCATACACTTACACAGAAGATAGTTTGTAAACCATCGGCAGATAATTTCTAAATAGGAAATATAAAAGGGGCCAAGAATGGATCCTTGGGGAACCCTAATTATTATTTTGAGTGGAAGGGAAATATTGTCAACAAGAGATGTGTTTTGACTGATAAACAGGATTGGAACCAGTCTACAGATTGATTACCCAATCCTGAGCTTTTGAGTTTACAGATCAGAATATTATGGTCTACTGTATCAAAGGCCTTTGCAAAATCAAGGAAAATAGCTCCAATAAGCTCACCATTTTACTTGTCTGGATATCATTACATAATTTTAGGAGGTCTGTGACTCTCAAGTGATTTTAGTGACAATAAGAGTGTTGAGTGATAATCTGTATTAACAGGAATGCATAGTTGTTAATGTTAAATATTTTTATTTTTAGAAAGCACTGAATACTAAATGAAAGGGATTCATCTGTCATGCTTTATAGCCAAACAGCTACTGATTAATCTGGGCTTACTTTTTTGACTGATATTAATGTTGAAGACAGCAGTAGACAAAAATATGAATCCTTCAGAGCTGCTCCAGTGATGATAGGTTTCAATGCCACTGGCAACATTTCAGGGTATACACTACAGCATATATATTCGCTGTAGTTCACACTGATGTACACACTATTGTTAGGACTTAGCCCTTATTGCAGGTCAGGTTTTATCCCTAATTGAACACAGACAAACACGGATTACTCACCTGTGATCAAGCTGGAAAATCTTGAGAACCTGCATGTTTGTGTGCCCAAAGGACTAACATTGAGAAACACTGGCGTATAGTTACAACATTTCCTTGGTGCCTTACTTAACCCTTATAAGACCAGAGAGGTGTGCAGCACATTGCAAAGAAACATGTTGTACATATTTCTGGTCCTTTGAAGATTAATATTAGTAGAGGCCGCAGGCAGAGTTTGTGTTCTGTGATTCTGCTAGCAACCGTCATGTCCGCCTCTATGGACATGACATCCAGGACTGATTGAAAATGTTATCTCTTCAATAAAGGCAAGATGGCAAAATTCATAGGGGTCTTTAGGATTTTTTGGCCATAATAAGTATGGGGGAGGGGTATCATTGGGTGGTGTTACTTATATTTATAAGCCCTATATAAATCAATGGAAATTTTAATTTGTCACCCATGGTCAGTTTCTCTCAACCTTGGTCTTCTCCATGTCTTTAAATGATTGTAAATTCTTAAAGACATATGATGAACAGCAGACTTTGAGCACAGGGAAGGTAACTGAGGATATGCAAGCTGACTACCCTTTATATTTTTAGAAAGTTTTGCAGTTGTTGGAACATTTTTTGACTTTGTGCCATAGTTAGACAGACACAGTCTGAGACAGATGAGATAAACGTATGGACACCAAACACAGAGGCAACAAATCAACTGCAACTGTGTCAAAGTTCTGTGAACATGGTCATTCACCATTTTAAGTATCCAGATATGTCAGACCCTTCCGTAGCAATGTGTTCTGATAAGATACAAGCATAAATCACCTATTAACCCTTAGGATGCTAGGGTGCTAAACTGGGCCTTATGTATGAAAACAAAGGAGCTATTTTGGAGCAAATCAACTGCACTACAGAGGGCAAACAATTCATCCCATTTGCATTGATTTAAATGGGGCAGTAAACCCCTTGTTAGAGAGCTCTCCAAAGCATTGTAAGGTAATATGTTGAATACCTCTCTAGTATTCAAGGGGTTAAAATCCCTATTTCAATTAGTAATTTTATTTGTCTGCTGCAGTGCAGTTGGTTTTACCCACAAAAGCTCTGCTTTGATTTTATAAAAAGGCCCATGGAGACTTATGTACTAAGAAGAAATAAAACCATTTTGGATCAAGCCAACTGTTCCCTAGTTGACAAAAAAATCATTTCTATATATATTTGAAGCATCAATCCCCACGCTCCATTTTATTATATTGAAATTGAAAATATAATATTCATACAAGTGATTTGAACCTCCCCACAGTCAAAATGGGAGTCTCCGGGGCAAATTCAAAGAGTTGCCATCTATGGTCTCTGTACTGGCAGCAACTTGAAAAATCATATCTAGTGCCTTTTTATACCAATCATTTGTGTGCATATGGTTGTTCCAGTATAGATCTAATATAAATGGGGGTTTGGTGCTTCAAATTTAGGTATTTAGATATTCTTTTTGCTCTACCCACTGGTAGGAAATGTATTTTGGTATAGCTGCTTCAACCAGTTCCATTTTATTAGTTTTTATATCCTTCATTGCACATGGGGGATTATATATGTTTAAAAAATTGTAATAATGAATCCCCAATCTCTTTAATAGGGCTTTAACTAAGTAAATCAGACCTAACATGCTGTAGCTTGTAGCAACATATTTTCCCCTTAACTGTTTGAGTGCTAGAGAATCATTCATTGTGTTGGATACCTCTCTGGTACTCAAAGGTTTAAGTGGAATAACAAATAATCAAAAAAACGAAAACAAGAAACCTACCAGACTTATTTGAAAGAGCATGTTCTAACTCAGTGATTCTCTGACCTTTTTCAGGGACCACTAACAGATCTAAGAGGGCTCATAATGTCAATGTCCTGTGGGAGCATTGATGAAGGCACATTGATAGTATGCACTAAAGTGTCTTTGACAACATATCCCCATCACTCCGATACAAATTTACCCACATCAACATTAATCCAACATGCCTTCGTCAAGTTTATGAATTTTCACTCATCATATCTACAATGGCCTATGTCCATATGGAAATGCAGGATAATGAGCCATTATCGTATTCATGGGGGTGTGTTTATATATTAATGAGGGACTTCACCACATGCACTAAACTCAGATAGCAGCTCTGCTGTGGGAGGTCACAGTCTCAACGTTGCCTACCTGAGGCTGGAGAAGTTGGGATCTCCCTGAAAGTTCCTGTACAGTAACAGCTCTCAATCAATGGAGTGTTGTAGAACTGCTGGCAATGTGGAAGGGACACTCTCCCTCACACATCACCAGCAGTAAGACAATTCTGAAGTCTGAGCATTCTCTCTGCTGCCCCACTTGGTAAGTAGGGAAATGGAGAGGATCCTTTCAATACCAAGAACAGCATCACTCCCTTAACCCTTTGAGTGCCATAGGGATGTGCATTCCGCACTCCTGTGACACTCAACAGGTTAAAAAAAATATACCAAACAGTACACAATCATCCCCACAGCTCTGAATCATATGTCATACATGCTGTGTACTCCCGTGGGAACAAGGCTGGGGGTCAGGCAGTGTCCAGTGGGATTTTTGGGCTTCAGTTGCCCCCCTGCCTTGTTCTCTTGCCTAATGATAGCCATAGAGCCCCATGTACACTGCCAGGCCCATAGACTTGTCCCCTTGCCCACTGGTAGCCAGAGATCCCCATGAACACTGTCTGACTCTCACAGCCTTGTTCCCTTGCCTGCTGGTAACCACAAATACCCATGGATGCTGCCTGACCCATGTATGAAATATTATACAGAGCTGAGGGGATGCTTGTGTATAGCTTGGTGTAATTTTGTAACCCTTTGAATGTCACAGTGGTGTACAATGCACATCCCTATGGCACTCAAATGGTTAAGGGAGCGATGATGCTTGTGGTACTGAAAGGATCCTCTCCACTCCCCTACTGATCAAATGGGGGAGCAGAGAGAATTCTCTCAGACTTCAGGATTGTAATACTGCTTGTGATGTGCAAAGGAGGGAATCCCTTACACATTGACAGCAGTTCGACAACCTTGTATGCTAATGGGAACCTTCTCCTCCCCTCCTCTTGCATCATTAAATTTTAGTGCATATGGTGATGTGTGTCTATATTGAAAGGTCAAAGTGCTTTGTACACATAAGAAAAATCATATCGCCACAGTGTTCACCTTTAGTGCATCTTGGCCCTTGTTTTTATGATTTCTCTGCTCGACACGTGAGTTACGTGAATTTACTGAATCTCAGAATGATTCACAATGATTCACCTGTGCGCATGCTGGGAAATCTAACAGATGTAATTCCAGAGCAAACCAACTGCACCATAGGGGGGAAATGAAAATTCCCAATTATTTAAATGGTTATTTTAACCTCTTGAATGCTAAATAGATCTCCAATACATTGTGACCAATGATAATTTGTATTTGTCCACTATGGTAGGCTCACCAGACCTCACATATGGGTCACATATGAAAAATGCAGCAAGCCTTCTTTGATTTTATTGCAGGTTTGAAATATGCATATTCCTTCTGTGTCAGTGGCTAAAGGTGGGGTTTTGTCAGCTTACTATATAGTGCAGTTGGTTGATTCCAGATCTGCAACAGTTTCGTTTGAATTCTACCTATGTAGTGGTCCCTGAGGACAAATTTGAGAACTTATGGTCTAATGATCTGTAGCATTTCCATTCAACTAAAGTTCTATATTTTAGCAAACCACAAGCATGTTGCTGAATAGCAGCACCAACAATTTAATATATCTTAAAGCAACAGTATAGCCTAAACTAGTGTTTATAACCATATAATTATAATGTGCTCCATTAATTGATCTACCTGTGCTTATAGAGTGATATGCTTCAAAGCACACCTGGTGGTATGCCTGGGGATGAGAAACCCAGAACTTGAAATAGTTACAAAAGTATTTGAAAAAAACACTGCAGGGCACCCTGCACAATGCATTTTAAAGAATTAGCATTCACTTTTGCACTGCTAAGTGCAAGTGTGAGCTAACTTCAAATTGTTAACAACATCAATGCAACACATAGACTGGGATAAATTATTTAAAGAAAAAAATACAGAGGAAAATGATCACAATATAAAACTTAATCTGCAAAAATTCCCTGTCTGGCGACTAGTTGCTCAGTAGTGCTAGTTGCCAGAATAATATCTTATTAAATAGAATTATCCATTCTTCCCAGGCTGACAGGCAGAACAGAGCGCAGACATCTTTCCATAGTGACGTCTGCACGCCTGTTCTGTTAGTCCCTTTTGGAACTGAATGGCTCCTAGCAACGCCTCCTTGAGCTGGCTGGGACTGACAGAGCAGGCGTGTAGACGTCACTATGGAAAGATGTCTTTGATCCGTCCTGCCTGTCAGCCCGGGAAGAATGGATGATTCTATTTAACAAGGCAATAATTCTGGCGACTAGCGATACTGAGCAGCTAGTCGCCAGATGGGGAATTATTGCAGCTCAAGCTTTTTAGCGGTGATAGTTCCGCTTTAAAAAGAAGTAGATTCCAATCAATGTGGTTCATTACAAATGTAAAGTAAGAAACAGCAAGGATAAAAGGCACATAAACTATTTAAGTCAGGAGGAACAGAACATTATTTCTTGAAATAGAGGGAGTGAAACAAAGATTGCAGAAAGGCAATTAGGGTGGCAAAATTAGATAAAGAAACTTGAATTGAAATAGAAAGCAAGGCTAATCCCAAAAAGTTTTTCAAATGTATAAAAAAAGCAAAAAAACTTAAGAAGGATTGCATTGGACCTTTCAAAAAGGAGATGGGTGAGATTATTAGACAGGAAAATGCTGATGTTCTAAATACTCTCTTTGCATCGGTATAGAAAAGGGAACAAGAAATGGTAGAAGAGCCTTGACAAGTAACAAATAAAACAATGCCATTCTCAGATATTGGGCTAACACAAGAAGAGGACAAAATTAAAACTGACAAAGCACCTTGTCCTGATGACATACATCCAAGGGTTCTTTGGAAAATCAGTGTAGTGTTAACAAGACCATTCTTACTTTTTAAAGGCTCTCTCACCACAGGCTTAGTGCCACAGGATTGGCATAAAGCCAATGTAGTACCTTTAGTTAACAAAGTGACTAAAACATAACCTGTAAACTATCGACCTGTGAGTTTTACCTCTGGTTTTACGAGGAATATATCTTGCCAAATGAATCTTTTGAGCTTCCATGAAAAAATAGTAAACTTGATAATGGCAAAGGAGCGGATACAGTATATAAAGATTTTTCAATGGCATTTAATAGGGTGCCACAGAGGAGGTTAGGGTATAAACTACGGGAATTTGGTGGTTCACTTTTAAAATGTCACACTGAAAAGTGCACAATACAAAATGGAGCATTTACCAGGTCGCATTGTTTAAAAGGGCGACATAACAATCTTGCGTTGCATAAAAAGTGCAAGATCCTCATGCCACCTCTTTTAATGTTGCTGGGATTTGGAATTTTGCTGAGCGCCGGCTCTTTCTCCCTTCACATGAAAGAACAACGATACACTGGACTTGTGGTATTCTTGTTCTTTCATGTGAAGGGGAGAGAGAGCCGGAGCTCAGTAGAATTCCACATCCCAGAGACATTTAAGGAGGAGGCATGAGAATCTTGTGCTTTTTATGCAGGGCAAGATTCTCATGTTGCCCTTTTAAACAATGAGACATTGTAAATGCACCGTTTTGTATCATGCAGTTTCCAGTGCTACATTTTAAAAGGATACCAATTGGGGCTCAGGGATAACCTTTGCAACTGAATAGAAAACTGGATGAAAGATAGGAACCAATGTGTTGTAAATGGAAAATTCTCCAGTACAGTTAAAGTTGAGAGTGGAGTACCTCAGGGTTCTGTACTTGTTCATCTGCTTTTTAACATTTTTATCAATGACCTGGAAATAGATTTAGAAAAGCAAAATTTCTATAGTTGCAAATGACACCAAATTATTCTTCTTTCAGAAAATGATTTTTGTTCTCTACAGAGTATTTACATAAAATGGAAGAGTAGGCAAACAAATGGAATATGAAAGTTTAATGTGGAAAAGTGTAAAGTTATGCATTTGGGAAGAAAAACATCCCAATTCTACTAATGGAATCGACTCTTTGCTAGAGAAAGACCTGGACAACTATAAACTTAGAAAGAGTGACCAGTTTCAAATAGGAGTGGAAAAGTCTTGCATATAAAGGGGTATTGAAGCAAGAGTGGATAACATAAATTTGCCACTGTACAAATAGTTGGAAGGACCTCACCTCAAACAGGCAGTGCAGTTTAGGTTTAACAAAGACACAAGTCCATCAAGTCCAACCTTTGCCTCATATCTCAGAGAATTATATATCTTTCCTGCTTTCAAATAAGTTAGTCCTTATCAGACCTTCCTGTTTTGCCTACTAAGACACAGTAGAACCCTGTATGTTCCTTTTTGAAATAAATATATCTAATCTTCTCTTAAATGTATCCATTCTTTCTGCCATAATCACATCCTTGGGCAAGGAATTCCATAATTTATCAGACCTTACTTAAAAAAAAAACCCTTCCTCTGCTGATGTCGAAACCTCTTTCCCTCTAATCTCAAGGGGTGTCCCCTGGTTATTTGATCAGGCCTTGGAATGAATAGCTCACCAGAGAGATCCTTGTATTGACCTCTCATATACTTGTACATTGTGATAAGATCTCCTCTTAGTTGTATTTTCTCTAGAGTAAATAAACTGAGTTTGTCCAGTCGTTCCTCATCCGTCAAGTCCTCCATTCCCTTAATTAATTTTGTTGTTCTTTGCTGTACTCTCTCCAGTTCTACAATATCCTTTTTCAGAACTGGTGCCCAAAACTGCACTGCATATTCGAGGTGAGGTCTTACCAATGATTTGTACAATGGAAACATGATGTGATCCCCTCTTGCTTCAATACCCCTTTTTATGAAAGACGGGACTTTGTTTGCTTTTGCTACTGCTATTTGGCACTTGTCACTGTTTCCAAGTTTGTAGTTTATAAAAATTCCCAGGTCTTTCTCTAGCAATGAGTCCACTAAAATGTTAAGTTCATAAATAGCATTGGGATTTTTTATTCCCAAATGCATGAGTTTTCACTTTCCCACATTAAATGTCATATTCTATTTGGTTGCCCAATCTGCCATTTTATGTAAATCCCTCTGTAGAGGACAAATATCCTGTTCTGAATTAATTAACCTTCATAATTTAGTGTAATTTGAAAAATCATTTGCACTCCCTGTATTTTAAGAAAGAATGTTCTGTTCCTTCAAACTTAAATTGTTTAAATGCTTTTTTTCCTTACCATTTCCTTCTTTACATTTGCAGTTAACCACATAGGCTGTTTATTTTGCATTTGTTCTGCAATGGTATATTCTGTTGGGTACACTTCTGCAACCTAAATTTGAATTCTGACCATTTTTTACTCTGTATTTTTGCCTTTAAATAATCTATCCCAGTCTAAGTATTGCATTGAAGCTCTTAACAATTTGAGTTTAGCTTTTTTAAAATTAAGGATCAGACCTATACAGTTTTGCTTTGATATTGTCACGGTACAGTCAGGGAAACATAAATCAGACAGGTAATATATAATGAAGACTACTTTATTAAGCAAAATTAAATATAGCATAACCAAAAGCTGGAAAGAGAATACAGCCAGGGGTCTGGAGCCAGGACAGGTACTTAGCCAAGCCAATGGTCAGGAGCCAGAGGAGGTAATCATCCAAGCCAAGAGTCAGGAGCCGGAGGAGGTAGTCAGCCAAGCCAAGGGTCAGAAGCCAGTGGAGGTAGTCAGCCAAGCCAAGAGTCTGACGGCAGAGGAGGTAGACAGCCAAGTCAAGGGTCTGAAGCCAGAGGAGGTAGTTAGCGTAACCAAGTGTCTGGAACCAGGAGAGTAATGTGGCCAAAGCAAGGGTCAAACACACAGATCAAAGATTAAGCAGTACGGCACAATAGACTATGTAAGGGTGACTAGTGTAGGAATCAGAGCAGCAGATAAATCTCTGCTAGTGGGTGGAGGAGAGTGACGTCCCGGCGACACAACCAACAAAGAGAGCGTATGCATGGCACTGAAAGGAAAACCTAGATGATGTGAGAGCCCAGGACCGGACCAACCCTCAGAGAGAGAGAAAGAGAGTGGATGAGGCCATCTTCTCCGGCGCTAGTCGCACAGTAATGAAGGTGATCATGACAGTAACCACCCCTCAATGACTCCTCCCCCAGGGAAGAGGTCCAGGTTTGGACGGAAAACGGGAATGAAAGATATGGAGAAGACGGGAGTATGGACATCATGAGAGGAAACCCAGGATCGTTCTTCTGGCCCATACCCCTTCCAATGGAAGAGGTATTGCAACTGGCCCCTGGATATGCGAGAGTCCAGAATGCTTTGTAACTCATACCCTCATGATTGCCTAGAGTAATAAGATATGGTCTAGTGGGCCCAGTGGTACACCTATTGCAAACCAGAAGTTTGAGAAGAGAGACATGAAACCCATTGTAAATGCTCATATTAGTTGGAAGGTCTAAAGAGTAAGCGACTGGCTTTACTCTACAGAGGATCCGATACTGTCGGACATAGCGGGGAGCCAG
Source organism: Rhinophrynus dorsalis (assembly GCA_037306005.1). Lineage (NCBI taxonomy): Eukaryota > Metazoa > Chordata > Amphibia > Anura > Rhinophrynidae > Rhinophrynus > Rhinophrynus dorsalis. Next base: position 308,300,216 of record CM074722.1, read on the forward strand.
GACAACCAAACCCTCTCTCCAACCTGGTAAGAAGGTGTGGGTAGACGTTTGCGGTCTGCCTGGCGTTTTTGCTGTTGCCTGGATCTCTGTAGGATTCTATGGACCTGCACCCATGACTCGGGCAATAGTGATGGTTAAAACCTGTAGTTAACCATGAACGGGACATCTGAGTGGAAGAGTTTACGGCGCAGTGTAGCAATGAAGAAACTGTTCCAAGGCTTGGTTAGACCATTCTGCAGCACTGTTACTCTGCTGGTGGTAGGCAGAGGAGAAGGAGAGCTGGATACCCATTTGGTTACAAAAGGCATGCCAAAAAGAGACACAAACTGACTCCCTCGATCGTAAATTATAACCTTAGGTAAACCATGCAGTTGAAAGACCTCCCAGGCAAATATCACAGACAAATACTGGGCAGAAGGTAATTTCTTCAGGGGAACAAATAGAGCCATCTTAGAAAAATTATCAACAATAATTAGGATGACCATATGACTTTGAATCACATGAAGATCAACCATAAAATCAATTGAGAGATGCATCCAAGGACATTCACCACTAGGAATATGCCGATGAGTCTTACTTTGAGCAAAGATATGACATGCTGGAACAAAAGCAGTGATGTCTGCTCTGAGTTTGTCATGAAATGAACCATATTAATTGATTTCTCCCTGTGTAACCAACTGCTTTAGTCATGTGATAGGTCTGGAGCAACTTGACCAGTAGGGTCTCAGGTACAAAACACTTCCAGTTAGGCGCGTCGGATAGAGCAGATATCTGTGCCACCAAAATCTCCTCACCCAAGGTAGAGGTAATACTGGTACGTATAGGAGCTATTATACTGTCAGGAGGCACCAAAGGCATGGGGTTCACCTCCTCCCTGAAGACAGAGCTGAACTGGCAAGATAAGGCATCAGCCTTAACATTTTTAGTGCCAAGAAGATAAGAGACAATGTAGTTAAACAGGGATAAAAACAGGGCCCACCTGGCTTGTTATGGAGATAGTCATTTGGCCTCAGAAAGATAGGTCAAATTCTTGTGATCCGTGTGAATGAGGATGGGAACACTAGTTCCCTCAAGTAAATGTGGCTATTTGCGAAGAGCCAAGATAATGACCAACAATTCTCGGTCCCTGATCTCATATTGACTCTCCGCAGAGGATAGTTTCTTGGAAAAGAAACCACAAGGAAGTAAGGCCTCTCCCAGAGCCAAACTCTGAGACAGGAGGGTGCCTACTCCTAACTCAGATGCATCGACCTCCAGAGTAAAAGGTAAGGAGGATGAACCAAGATAGAAGCCTTAGCAAAGGCAGCTTTTAATATCTCAAATGCTTGAAGGGCCAACAGAGACCAATGTGAAGGATTAGCCTCCATATACGTGAGAGGTTTGACCAGAGCCGAGATATTCCATATAAATTTCCAATAATAACTGGCAAAACCCAGGAATCATTGAAGGGACCTGAGACCAATAGGACGTGGCCAATGCAGGACTTCGGGCAACTTCTCCGAGTCCACAGCGAAACCATTAGTGGAAATTACCTAACCTAGAAAGGTTACCTGTGACTTGTGAAATTCACATTTCTTGAGTTTACCAAACAGCCCATTCTCACTTAACTTCTCTAAGACCCTGGTAACATCTGCTTGGTGGATCTCCAGAGTAGGAGAGTGGATGAGGATGTCATCTAGGTAGACAACCATGCATTGTTACAACAAGTTCCTTAAAACATCATTGCTGAAATCTTGATAAACTGCAGGAGTGTTGCACAGCACAAATGGCATAATGAGGTATTCATAGTGCCCACTCCTTGTGTTAAACAATGTTTTCCATTCATGGCCCTCCTTAATTCTTACAAGGTTGTAAGCTCCCCTGAGATCAAGTTTGGTGAAAACCGTTTCCCCTTTAAGGCGGTCGAATAGCTCCGTGATCAATGGAATGGGATAAGCATTCTTAATGATAAACTTATTTAACCCTCTGTAATCAATACAGGGTCTCAGTCCTCCATCCTTTTTTATAACAAAAAAATCCTGCTCCTGCCGATGAGGTAGGTTTCTGAATGATTCCCAGAGACAAGGCATCTGCAACATTCTATTCCATGGCTTTGTTCTCTGCTGTAGGCAAAAGGTATACCTGACCCTTTGGAGGGACAGCACCGGGCAACAAGTCAATGGTACAGTCATATGACCTATGGGAAGGTAACGTACTGGCACAAGCTCTGTTGAATTAGTAGTTGTACTCCTGATACTCCACTGGCAAGGAGGACAAAGAAGCAGTACACATTAGTTTGGTAGGTCTATAAAGGCAGGTCTCTGCACACTGAGGAGACCAAGACAGAATGTCAAAAGCACACCAATCAAAACGGGGATTATGTTTTTGCAACCACGGATAACCGAGAACAATCAGATAGTGAGGAGATTGGATGACTTGAAACTGAAGCATCTCATGGTGAAGAGCCCCTACAACAAGAGACACTTGAATGGTTTCATGAGTAACATGGGCCGGCCATAAAGGCCTCCCATCGATAGCTTCAACTGCCAGGGGAGCTGCACAAGAATAAAATGTTTGGCAACAAATGAGGTATCCACAAAATAGCCAGCGGCACCAGAATCTACAAGATCTGTAGAAAGCACTGAGGAGTCAACCCAAGACAGGATAATGCCAAGGAGTGGTCTCTCCTGAGGGAAGTCTGGGGACTGTGATTGCCCACCCAAGGTCTTTCCCTGACATGACCCTAGGTTTTTGCGTTTCCTGGCTGGACAGGGCAGGAATGCAATAGGTGCCTATGTTTACCACAGTAGAGACAAAGCACCTCCCGTCTCTGAAAAGCCCTCTCCTCCACCAAGAGGCAGGTGAAGCCCAGCTGCATGGCTTCGACCCACACGGAGTCAGAACCAGGAGGCGTGGGAGGTGAGAGAGGCAAGGTAGAGTGAGCAAAGCTCGGAGCCAATCTTGATGGAGGCCTGCACAGGCGCTCACTAATGGAAGGTCTCTCTCGGATCCTGGTGTCAATTAGGATGGCAAAAGACACCAATTCCTCCAGATCACTGGGCAGCTCACGGACTGCAATCTCATCCTTCATCATGTCACACAACCCTTGTGAGGTAGCTACTAATGCTTCATTATTCATATACCCACCTCTGCCTCCAGAGTATGGAATTTGATAGCGTATTCAGCCACCGTTCTGGTACCTTGTAAGATAGTCATAAGCTGTTTGGCAGCGGAGGTAGAGCGAGCAGGAATACCAAAAACTATTTTGAAAGAGGTCACAAACTCATCAAAATTATAGATAATAGGCATATCTGTCTCCCATAGATGATTAGCCCAAGACAAAGCTTTGTCAGACAAAAGCAAAACCAAAAACCCAACTTTGCTTCTCTTGTTAGGGAAGGCCTGAGGAACCATCTCAAGGAAAATGCTGAATTGATTAAGGAAACCTCGGCACATAGCTGGGTTACCCCCATAACATTGGGGAAGTGGAGCAGAACCAGATAACCCTCTAGTCATAACAGGATTGGGAGTGGCAGGAGTCACTGGTGCCAGAACTGGAGTAGCATCGGCCACCGGTTGCCTAGATTGAGGATCCAAGTGGTCAGTCTGGTTAAGGAGGGTTTGCATAACTAGTGCTAACTGACCAATGCTTTGATCCTGCAGATCCATCCTAGTAAGAATGCTCTAGACAGGTGGGTTCCCCATATCATAAGGATTCATGGCCCTTACGTAATGTAACGGTACAGTCAGACAGGTAATATGTAATGAAGACTACTTTATTAAGCAAAATAAAATATAGCATAAACAAAAGCTGGAATGAGAATACAGCCTGGGGTCTGGAGCCAGAGGAGGTAGTCAGCCAAGCCAAGGGTCTGAAGCCAGACGAGGTAGTTAGTGAAGCTGTGTCTGGATCCAGGAGAGTAATGTGGCCAAAGCAAGGGTAAAACACACAGAGCAAAGGATAAGCAGTACTACACACTAGCACCACGTACAGGCGACTAGTGTAGGAATCAGAGCGGCAGATAAAGCCCTGCAAGTTGGTGGAGGAGAGTGATGGCCCTCCGACACAACCAATAAAGATACAATACGCATGTCACTGTAAGGAAAACCCAGATAACGCGCGCACACTCATAAGAGAGCCCAGGACCGGATCAGCCGGCAGAGAGAGAGAGCAGATGCAGCCAACTTCTCCAGAGCTAGCCGCACAGTAATGATGTGATCGTAACAGATATACAGACAGTTTTTTATTCAGTTTTCAAATATGCAAACTTGAAATAAGGTGAAAATTCCACTTTAAGCACACAGGTCTCAATCACCACTCAATGGGTAACAATACATCAGGAATTTCAGAGGATATCGATGTTCAGGATGCAATCAGCAATGGTGGCTTCTAGATGATGGCTCTAAAGTAAAGAGCAAATATAACAGGTATAAGTATCTTCTAAGCGTAACATTTTAACTCCTTAAGGACCAGATGACGTGCTATGACCATCACGGTCCTTATACCCTTTTACCCTTACACTTACATTTTACTTGCAGCACTCCTCAGAGCTCTACAGAGCTGTAAATAAAAATGGCTTCCAAAATTGACTGCTCCAAGACTAGAGCAGTCTCTCTTAGACTCCAAGACGGCGTGCTGGTACGTGTAACAGGTCACGTGTACGGGCACGTCGGAAAGGACCGAAGCAGTCCATAAGGGAAGGTAACTTCCCTGAACTGCAGGTCCTTAACGGGTTAAACACTATTTTATCTATTACCACTGTACCATAAAGAATAATACTCGCATAGTATTGAGGCACATACAGCCTGTTGTTAAATTCGCAAGTATAAATATTTGCTCCAGGTGGACCACTGGGAACTTTCACAAATCTTTTTTTTTTTATGTTTTGAGGTGGGGGGGGAGCAAAGGTAACTTTTGCCTTTGTACGTAACTCTTTGGGGAGGTGAAGGAAAAATAAAGAAAAGAAAGGAAGAAAAGAGACTCCACTATATCAAGAAAAATAATATAAATAATACATTTTTATTTCAACAAAATAAAAATACAAATAACACTATAAAAACATGGGGTTATATACTATCACCCAATGATAGTCCAAAATGTTTCTCAGCTGAATGTTGCTTCATCAGGGCATAAAAGAAAAAAACGTTGTGTTCAATTCATACCATTTATACAAACATTGCTTATAAAAACAACCAGTGAATTCCAATATGCATACAGACACTCTTCCTGTGATGTATAACCAATGGAAGATAGATGGTAAACCCACGCAACAACTACCACTGGTGTAATCTCATCATCATGATATTTCAGCATCAAATGTAAACAAAGACACTGATCCGTAAGGACATAGGAAGAGAAAATGAATTTAATAATTAAACATTAAAAATTGAGTTAGCAAAGCAAAAAGCCACATAAACAACAGATCGGTATGATCAGCTCCCATACAGTGTAATTCCTCATGCCGACACATGCACATATGGACTGTTCCCAGAATATCCTAAAAATAATGAATAATAATTAATCTTTACTCCTACACAAACAACAAGGTAGTCCCACACAGAATGCAATATACAACATGGCAAGAAGGCTATACAGATATCATCAAATGTCCAGCATTGCCTCCAAATATATGTTCAATGAAGGAAAGAGGTATCCAGATGCAATTATGTGTCAAACAAAAGAATCATGAATGCAAATATGTGAAGGACTGTTCTCTAGAAAGGAAATAAATCCTATAATATAAAAGGCCGGAATGTTTGTCCCATGCAGTCATGCGCAGTAGAGACTGCCAGAATGCAAAGAATGCTGGGTGCATTCTATGCGCTGGGAGCATTCTATGCGTTTGGCCAGTCTCCACTGTCCATGGCTGCACCTCGTGTGTCACCAGTGAGGCAGCGGCAGTACGCAGAGCAGGACCGCCCTCTTTACCTCACCAGACCTTGGCCCATGTCCACGGGTTTTTACACTAGTATAAATATAAAACACATCCTCTTACAGCCTCACAAATTATAACATCACATACGGAGCTACAATATACTATACCAGAAACTCACAAATAAAATAACCTTGAATAAAAATGAGTAAAATAAAAAAGACACAAATTTATAATATACTAAATAAAAAACATGGATAAATTGTATTTAAACTATAAATCCCAAAACACTCTTTTTTACAGAGGGTAGAAAATCCAGTTGGATGAGAAGATGGAATACTCTCTGTGCCACCTTCCAATCCCCCCGTAGGACATTTTAAGAAATGACATTATGGCTCTTATCTTTCTTAAAAATGCACCTCCAATGTTCCCCTATTCTCTCTCAAGGGTCTTTTTGTGTGTCCTACATGCATAAAACCATAGACACAATATATCACATAAATAGTGAATGAAGTAACAGTTTATAAACAGTATAAACTGGAACCTTCATTATTGACTACCTTGTTCCTGTGTATCATATGCCTACAGTTCACACAGATTGGGGAATTTCATCTATAATTCCCCAAATTCATTCAATGATCTTTTCTAGTAAAAAAAAACACACAAAAAATAAACTAAGCTGGTTGGGGGATGTTTGTTTTCAACAATTTGGGTCTAGTAGGAGCAAAGTATCACTTGATATTTCAATTCTGAAATACCACAGATACCTGATCATAAAAAGCACTGGATACCAAAGATTCTGCTTCAAGTCACCCCAGTATTTTCTCACAATGAACTTAAAGGTATAGTAATGTTTCATAATAAAAGCAGCTCTAATTAATCATCATAGTACTTGGACTTTGGAGAGTATTATTTCAATTCTGTCAAAGTTGTAGTTCAAGAGTAATTCAATTGCAAAGTATCCCCCTCCCGTCCCTTTTACTGATACAACACTGTTCAGCCAGATCAGAAGGTAGGTGCCCAGGTAGATTGCAGAGAGGGACAATCTTCAATTAAGATAAGGGAAAAACCTGAAAAACTTGTCAAGGGAGGCAGGGCCTTCATTGTTCTCATAAGAAGAAGATTGTTCCCTTCTGTTAACTGTCTGGTCTTACAACCAGATTCCACATCTGAGAAGAGATGGCTTATACTAGGTAAAAGGGGCGGGAGGGGAAACTTTGCTTGTGAATATCTCCCAAACCATAAAGGTTTGAGAGATAAGACTTATACCATTCTTCATGTTTTTTAATGCCTACAAAATAAAGATAAAACAAAGTATTACCTATCCATTTAATAGTGTCTACTTGGGGTAACCAGGGACACTTGATAGTTATTTTTCCTTATTTTTCTATATTTGGCTTTGAGAAGATTCCCTCTACAGCTCCCTTGATTAAGCTGTTTCACTACATACTCTTTATAACCCCGTTTAAGAAACAGTTCATTTTGTAGCTGAAAATAATTTAGATTGCTACAATTATCATCATATGTATGAAATTACCCAAATTGTATATTTTAATCCATTTATTAGGATGACTATCAACTCTTAAATATGTATTATGTTATGCCTCTTTCCTCTAAATTGAACTTCACATTGGGTTTCCTATAGTAGAACCAAAATTAAAGTCCATGAACTCTATCTTGTGGGTTTAACTGTTCAGTCATAAAATCAAAATTCTGTTTTGCTGTCCTTCAAAATAAGAAGAATATTGTCAATAAAACAACCATAGAACATCAAGTTTGCACACCACCATGGATTGGATCACAAGAAAGATGTTCCCAGTGGCCCACAAACAGATTTATATAAGATGGTGAGGACCTGGTTCCCATGGCCATTCCTCTGGCCTGGAGATAAAAATTATGTAAAATAAAATCAAGTCCCCCTAATTAAAATTAATTTTTGAAAAGATGGTAATTTGGAGTCCCGGCCCAAAAAAGAATGCTATTGACTCTAGTCTTAGCTTATGATCAATGCTGATATACAAAGACACAACATCCAGTGTGGTCTAATTGTAGTTTTTCTCACACCTAATTTCTGAGTCCATCTCAGAAAGGATGTGCGTTAAGTAACATACAGCTAAATAAAAAAACCAACAACCAAAAACTAACAAATTAGATGTTAGTGAATTAACATCCACAATGATTGGGGGTAGCGGATATAATGAGGATGATATAAGAAGGATATATCTAGAATATGAATATTAAAACATTGAAATTAATATTTGTCCATAATAACTCCCTTCAGATCTTCCATGAGCATATAATATAGCTTATTTCTATGCTCTTCACTTGGATTATGTTGAAGTTTAATATAAGAAAGAATCCCCTCTGGATGGGGACGAAACCTATCTTCAATATAATCTTGTATATTAAATATAAATATTGATCTGTCTTTATTGGATTAATATTTTATTAGATCATAGAACCAATAAGACTTGTAGTTCCCCCAGAGAGTTTGGGATTTCAAAATTTCTTATTTCTAAATTTAATACTCATTTAATACTCATCTAAAACCAAATTATAAAATGTTTTTATATAAGAACCCTTTAATTGTGTGGGATAAAAACATTGATAAGTTCTAAACTGTGTTATAACAAAAGAAGGCTAAAAATCACTCTCAGGGCCTCTACAAGCATCATGCCTCTCATCATTTACATTTTCTAAAATCCTCAATGTTTCATCATGCATCTCGGATCAGGACTCAGTTATTTTGTGATCACATAGACATTTTTCTTATCCTATTTAGGGATGGGTGAAAGTTTTCACCTCAAAAGAGAACACAATAACAATGAAAAAAACAATTCTGCTGAACTAGCACACTACATAGATCCACCTAAAATTAGCTCACTCAAAAGAATATATGTATTAGCATCTATAGTTTTAACTTTGAGTGTCTCTGCTGCTCTTGGAAGTGCAGCACCTGTAGTAGTAGCACAAAGTGGGCACAATATTTAGCCCCAGTAGTAATAGTATGGCCTCTCTGGTACCTCACAGTCTAAGTCCACAGTATGAAGATGCATCACTCAGCATCCAAAAGCTGTGTAAAAAGCATGTGAGCAGGGGGAAAGCAGGTTCTCACCAAGTCACCTCCTCAAGTGAGTTCCCACCTGAAGCAAAACCACAGGCTTGACTGTGAGACACACCATCAACAGGTCAGAAGTGCCACAACTAGCAGCAACAGAAGTACTCCTATAGGTCCCCGGAGCTCTGGGGTACAGGATAGAAATGCTGTTGATGTGTTAGAGAGTGTTTCAAGATTTTCTGCTCAGCTGCACAGAAGTGTGACTCTGGGTGATGGAATGACAAGAGTCACACCACCACTCTCGCCCAGCACCTCCACAAGTCATTTAATTAAATCAATAGATGTACACAGTTCTTCTACTATGTACTACCATCTCACACTTACTAACTTCTTAGAAAGAAGTAAAACCTGCACAAATATTAATCAAGATTATGTTTATGGAATAGTAAACTTGCCAAAATGTTGGTGGTTGACATTCCGCTCTGTAGTTTTATTGAAATCATAGAACTGATGCCATGTGTTGCACCCTACTGGAATATCCCAAGCCACAGTTATTTTTCAAGGATGGTTATGCCATTGTTACTTAAGCAAGAAGTTAGTGTTGTGGGAAAAGGACAAAGGTACTCAGCCTGCTAACTATTTTTAAGGCATAAGTCCCTACAGGACTTCACTTCAGCCCTCAGAAGAAGTAATATTGTGGTGGGAAATGTTACCGTCATAGAAAACATAGGCAAAATATGTCAACGTTCTGGCAGGAAATTTATTGGCAGTGGTGATTAAAGGTGAGGTCTGGTCAGCTTGTCATACTCATACAGGGGAAGGGAACACTTTCACTTATTTGAATGGGTTTTTTAACCCCTTGAATTCTAAAGCAGTCTCAAACTCCTTGACCAGTTTACATCAAATTGATGTTTTTTTACTTTTCATTTCACCTCTACAGTGTAGTTTGTTTACTACATAATTTCATTTATTAGGTTTGAAGAATAAGGCTTTTAGAGCAAAATGTGAGAAAGTGGAGGAGCTGTTATTCTGTGCAACCCATAAATGTGTGCCCTTTTAGCAACTGATTATGTTTTGATACAACAAACATGCTAATGCCTTGATTTTGAATGGCACATGCTCCAAGTTTAAGCTGACCAGACCTCTCCTTTAACCAGGGACACATTAAAATGCATTCTGGAGGGCTGCTTTGACTTCAGCACAGAGTTGAAATATGCATATTTCCTTTGTGTCCATGGTTAAAGGATTGGTCTGATCAGCTTATCCTACATCAGCTTTTCTCAATGTTAGTCTTCGGAGAATACCAACAGGTCATATGTTCATTGTATCCCTGCTTAATCACAGGTAGTGCCCCGGTTACTATGTCTGAGCTGCCTGTGCATAATTAGGGATATCCTGAAAGCCTGACTTGTTTGTGTGTCATGACAACTGGAACTGACAATCACTGTCCTACATTAATGTCACAGTTAGCAAGATGCAAGAAAATAAATGCAAACTGGTTTGCGGAATTATCTTTTTTGAAACACATTTAATAAAAACAGTGGAAACGTTCATTAATTCATAAAGGTAAAAGGTGGTATCGTGTTCACTGTAGAAAAAGCATGAGACTGGTAGAGTAAAAATGATACCTTTATTGGCTAATTGAGTAGCACTAGGATACAAGCTTTCAAGACATGTTTAGAATGAAGAATGAATACAAAATACATGACAGATTTTATGCTCATACAAATTGTTTTTTACATTTAAATTCCACTGGAAAGGCATTTCTTATCACATTTGTCTGTATAAATAATTTCCTAGGCCCCAGTACAGGAGTCTCTTTGTAGCTAGCTGGTACCAGATTTATTTCTTTTTGCTGCTCCATTAATGTATTGTGTATGTCATGTATTTTGTTTTCAGCCTTCATTCTACATAGTAACATAGTAAATTTGGTTGAAAAAAAGACATAAGTCCATCATGTTCAACCTTTGCCTCATAACCCAGAGACATGAGGATTATACAGCTTTCCTGCTGCCAAATAAGTTAGACTTTATCAAACCTTCCTGTTTTTCCTACTAATACACAGTATAACCCTGTATGTTCCATTTTGAAAGAAATGTATCTATTGTATCTGCTATAACCACATCCTTTGGCATGGAAGTCCATAGTTTAACAGACCTTACTGTAAAAAACCCTTTCCTCTGCTGAAGTTGAAATCTCCTTTCCTCTAATCTCAAGGGGTGGCCCCTAGTTATTTGATCAGGCCTTGGAATTAATAGCTCACCAGAGAGATCCACGTATTACCCGATCATACACTTGTACATTGTGATAAGCTCTCTTCTTAGTCGTCTTTTATCTACAGTAAATAATCCAAGTTTGTCTAGTTGTTCCTCATACGTCAAGTCACCCATTCCCTTAATTACTTTTGTTTCTCTTCACTGTACTCTCTCCAGTTCTAGAATAAACTTTTCAGAACTGGTGCCCAAAACTGCACTACATATTCAAAATGAGGTCTTACCAATGATATGTAGAGTGTTTGTGTTGAATTAGTTTTAAAGGGTAGACACAGGAAGATGAACAGAAAGCAGAAAATAACAGACAGAGCCAATGAAGTGGTGTCCCATAATAGCCTTCCAGCTGTCTAAGGGAAAAGGTGCATTAGAAACACACTCCCTCCCCCAAACACACATATCCCTGAAGCAATCAACCTACCATCACAGTAACAGAAGTAGAGAAAATGGTATGTATTCTCTGAGACTGATCAAATTCATAGTCTGTGCAGTTTGTGTAAATAATAGAAAACAAAAAATGTGCTTGAAGAAGAAACCTAGTCGTCTTGAAAGCTTGCATTCTAAAGCCACTCTGTTAGCCAATAAAGGTATAACATTTTACTGCCCCAGTACTGTACCAGTCTCCTGCTAATTCATAAATCCATGCTCATTTCAGTAGTATTGTGGCTCTAATAATTTTTTCCATCAGATCTTGGTTGTAAATAGTGAATTCACCACTTTATTGCATGCAGCCCTTAGCAATATATAATTCTGATTCACATATATTTATGTGGATGATAGTGCCTATGAGCTAGGTATGCCAGCACCACAGGTAAAGAGAATCAGACCATTGCTACAGAATTTTGTCATTGTAGGGAGTATGTTAGAAGTGCTTACCTCCTTGGATGTGTTTGAGGTTAAACAACATTTTAGCCTACTAATATTTTTCCTAATGTAGAACATATACTACACTGTACTTTAAGCAAACATGTAAATCAATTTTACAGTTGAAGTAAGTAAAAATGAGATACTAATTAACAGAACTGTCTTGTTTGCATAATATTCTAAAAAGTCAAAAAGCTGCTAATCCAAGTTCTTGTAAGAGGAAAGTATATATATAGTTTACACAATTATCATGTTAACATATGAACTGAGGAGTAATTTAGTCCTTGTAATTTGATTGCAAGGTGAGCTTACCCCAGTTGTACTAAATGTGTCCTATCCCCTTAAAGTGGACCAGTTTCATTTAAGATATGTTTAGTTAACCCCATAGTGACACATGACATACCAGGACAGTCATACCAATCTCGAAGTTAAAGGCCAGTGACAGTCCTTAATGTTATGCAGCTAGGCCATCCCAGAATTCAGTGAGCAAAAAGAAGAAGAAGAAAAAAAAAGCTCTATGATCCTTAACGGCTGCCCACACTCCGGACAGGGAGTTTGTTAAGGGGTTAAAGAGAGTTGAAAGTTGAAAACTGCTTATTTGTTGTTCTGATCATATGTTTATGATAGAAATAGTTTTTTGTGAATAAACCTTTAATTGGTTGTACAGTAAAGTTTATTGCTGAGCCAAAAATACCACACTCTATGTTATGCATTAACATAGGAAGAGCCCACATACTAAGGACATGTCTTACAGCTCAGTGAGTGATACATTTGTCCATGAACAGAACAAATCAGTGTACCATGCAGGAAATTATCATAAAGTGCTGTACTGTGCCATCAAAATAAAAATTAAATTTCTCAAAAGCTATATTATGGAAAAAGGGCTAGTATGATATATAGGCAGATTTTACTTCTCTGTAAAATAAACTAAAATTGTCTTATGGTTATAAGGCTGCTATACTAGGAAGGAATTGGGGAAATCTGGGGAAAAATTTAAATTAGCAAACAAAATGTGAGAGGCTTCTGAGAACGAACAACAGCACAATGACTTGTCCTACGACTTCTCACCACTCAGAAGCATTATGTTTTAGCTCTCTAGTGCCATTTCAGAGGAGAAATTTCCATGTACATATTAGCTTAATCCCACCCTTGCTCTCAGTGCCTAGGGAATCCAGATGCACCCTCCTGACGAGGCCCAACAATGCCAAAACGTACATCGGGGGTTAGCTGGTGTTCCTGTGCAGGGGGACTTGCCTGTTATTTTGGAACTGGACTGACCATTTGCGCAGAATTAGTCTAATATGTACATGGAAATTTATCCTCTGTAATGGCACTAGAGAGCTAAAACGTGATGCTTCTGAGTGGTGACTAGCCGTAGGACAGGCCATTGTGCTATTGTTTGTCCGCAGATGCCTCTCACATTTTGTATGCTGATTTTGAACACTCTTAGGGGGTCTCCCTAAGAGTGAATGGTAATCCAGACATGGACCCCTTGCTCTCAGTGCCTAAGGACTCCAGCTGCACCTTCCTGATGAGGCCCAACAAGGCTGAAATGTACGTCGGGGGTTAGCTGGTGTTCCTGTGCAGGGGAGACTTGACTGTCATTTTGGCCGGGATTAGTCTAATAAGTACTTGGAAATTTCTCCTCTGTAATAGCACTAGAGAGCTAAAACTTGATGCTTCTGAGCAGTGATTAGCCGTAGGACAGTCCATTGTGCTGCTGTTCGTCCTCAGAAGCCTCTCACATTTTTTATGCGGAAAATTAAAATTGTCATTCATTTATATGGGGCTTTTCATCCATTAAAAGCTAGAGATGATGCCAGCGAATTAATTTCACATACACATGCTTACGCCACTATGTATGCATACATAATCACACATGCACACATATGGGCACACATGCACACATACATTATCACTCATATTTGCAAAATCACGCATGATCTCATGGTTACATCATCATGCATGCACTCATACTTTGTCACACATACATACATCATCATGTACACACATACACCATCAGGCTTGCTTACATCATCACACACTCATACTTGATCACTTGTGCATGCTTCACTCTTGCTTATATCAGTTTCTCCTTATACTGTTTCCTATGTTTCGTTTTTATCCAGGCTATGTAAAGATACTGAACATTCATATGTTGCACCACATCTCATTTCCCTGTTGTAGCCAATTTTTTAAAATGTTTGCTCATTGAAATGAAACGTGAGTTGTCCATTAAAAGCTAAAAACAATTGGGCTATTGAAGAAAATAAACTTCATACATCAACTTGGAAGATCACACTTGACAAGACGCTGAGCCAACTGAATACCCTGGGACTTGTTCTGAAGATCAATCTAAGTTACCCTTTTTAAAACTTGTAGAATGACATCATGTTGAGAGCTTTTTTTCCCATCGGTGTTAAACTATATTTTCTCATTGTTCTAGACCAGTTATCAAAATGAAAAAATATATGTTTTGTTTTATACAGTTCTGGCAAATTGTAATACTTTAACCACTTTGGTGCTAGAGAGGTCTGGAACGCATCGCATTGGAGACAACCCTAGCATCCATGGGGTTAAAACAATTACTTAGCCATTATAACACAGTTTCTCTACATAGTAAAATACAAAAAATTGTGATATGAGTTATATCTGTCTGTTTGTCTATTATGGAAGCATGCTACACTAATGATTCAAAGAGAAAAGCAACACTAATCTCAGCCTGAGTACATAGCTTCACTCACCAATACAAGTCTTCATTGGTAACAAGGTGCCGGATGAACAGACAAGACGGAATTATCCAGAATCATCATTACTTCAAAGGAAAAAAGGAATCATCTGCACTCAAGATTTTTCCATAAAATTGCTTCTTTATTTGTAAAATACACAGAACACTGAGGGAAAGTAGACTACTTTCCCTCAGTATTCCGTGTGTTTTTTTCAAATAAAGAAGTGATTTTATGGGAAAATCTCGAGTGCAGATGATTCCTTTTTTCCTATTATGGAAGCATGGTCATAACATAGAAAAAAAATTATAACTTTCCAATTACAACTTTTTATGCTGTCTTGAAATTTTAGAAATCTAGTGTGTAGATTTACAACAAGTTTCACACATCAATAGATTTTATGGTATACTATTCCCTTTTGCTTGCAGCTTAAAAAAAATCTGTGTTCACATTCCTAAAATTTTAGCTGAAAATGTAACGTTTCCCAAATATGCAGTATGCTTTTTTTGCACAAGTGAATAGTGTTTCTTCTGCGCATGCTCAGTGCAGAATTTGACTTGTTCAGGTCCATAATGAATAAATTGTATTTTAGGTCAATCAAACCAATGTGCATTGAGATTGATCAATAAACATTGTTAAAAATAGAGCAAACAGCTCTCAAGCAGGCAAAGGAGAAGGTGACCTTCCTTGGACTGGAGGGAAAGGGAGGGCTTTACTGCTGGGCAGTGTGGTTCCATATGTTAATGTGAGGTACTACAGGTTAGTTAGCCTTGTCCAGCTGTCCCTGATCTTTAGCCAATGTTCTTCTTCTTGCCGACATTTCCATCCACTGTTCTCTTCTGGCACCTTATTATCATGATGTTTGTGCAAATTGGCTGCAGACTAAGCAGCGTTCACAATACACATCCTGCAATACATTCAGCACTTACATCAGATAAATGCAGATGAGATGTGTACCCAGCATGAGCCCAATACTCATTTGATTTGATAACAATCTATATCACAGAGCATGGCGTGGCTGGATTGTAAATGGGGCAGGCTAAGAAACAGGATGGCATCTCTGCAGTCATTCTGATATAATTAAGGTGGTGGAGCTGTCCCTCTGCAGAATGGGATTGGAATGATGATAGGATTATATAAAGTAGAAAAGTACTAGATTACTTTAAGAAAAGTATATTTTCCATACACTTATGATCATTTTTTATGCAATATGTAGATTAAGACAAGTAAATATTTTGTTAATGATCTGTACCCTTTCTGGTGACATCAGACCTTTGTTTTTGAAGTTATTTAAAGCCACTAATTTCCCTCCCACCCTTCTTAAATCAGCCCAGTCTCAATCTCTCCCACAGTTCTTTGCAGCATACTTCCGGCAGGTCAGTGGTGACCCCACTCCTGGAAGTGAAGCTACAGGATGTTGTGCAACCTGGACTGCCCAAACAGGGCTGGCTGAGAGAGACAAATAGTGAAAATGATTGATGAGGATGGAGGAAGATTTTGGTACCTATGTATAATATGCACCCTTGTTTTCCCCCTCTACTCAATGAAAAAAAATTATCTTTTTGTCTTATTCCCTCCATCCACCCACCTCAGTGCATACCCAGCTTTTACTCATCCCCTCAGAAGTCATCTGTTATATCTCAGCAGTGGGCAGCATGGTTGCATTTGCCTCCCGCTTCCACCATTCCCTAGTGAAGATCTGTTAATTGAATCTAATGTTAATGCCCTTTGTGGACCTGAAAGTCCTCTCAGGGCACTACTGTAGATCCAATGCACAGAGGTCTATGCACTGGATCTATGGTAGTGTTCTGCGAGGACCTTCACATCCACAAAGGGCATTACCATTAGCTCCAATTAACAGGCCCTCACAGGGCAATGCAGAAAGCTTAAGGCAAGTGAAAGCATGACGCCTGCTGTGGAGATATAACAGATGCCTCTGGAGGGGGTGTAAGGAAAGAGGGAGAGCATTGAGGTGGCTGGGGTTTAGAAATAAGTCTGAAGTTTTTCTCTAGTGTATGTACACCCCCACTTTACATAAGGTGAAGAGGGGCAAAACTATGTGTATTATACCCGAAATGTTTCTGTAGTCATTACAGGATCATTTTAAATGTATTCATTCTTATGTTATGTTTGATGCCATCAACAAAACATGAGGGAGTGGGTTTAAAAAGTTTGATTAATTATAACCTCAATTTCTATGCTTTTTATGTTTATGTCAGAACTGACATACAAGCTCTAACGTAATTTGTGGCATTTTTTTGTGTAAAAGTATTCATCATAGATGCTGAACTAGGCTTATGAACCTGCAAGGATATGAAAACAGCTCATTAGGACTGGTGTCCTATGCCCAGGATGCAATCTCTTTTAGCTCACAAATGCCATACATGGAGAAGAAATATTCTTAAGCATATCATACTGGTCCTGCCAAAATGACAGTCCAGCTACAAAATGCCAGGCAATTCCTCTATGAAAGGGAAGCGGCCAGCCCCCAGACATACGTTTCAATTGGACCTCAACAGTGAGGCACAGCCGATGCCTCTAGGCACCTGTGAGCAAGGGTTCCATGTCTGGATTCCCCCATTACTCTTAGGGTGACCAATCCCAAGAGCCATTTATGCAAAAATGTTAGTCAGAGATGATTTTTAGTTAGACTGTCCTGTCTTTGCAAAGTGTAAATACCATCTCATCCAGTGTACAATCAACTTCTAGAGTGGTGCGTACATCTTTATATATTGTGATATTTACTCATTTTTTTTTTGTTTTGTAAAATGCAGAAAAACACAAACAAAACCTTAGCATGAAATGTACAAAAGAAAATGTATCACAATACAAGGAATTTACCTTAATAAATGGTCTCAAAATGCATGAACTCTAGAGCATAGAGTTCCCCAAAGTTCAACTGATAGAAGTAGGACTTTTAATTACTTTGCAATCCATTGGAGACCAGTACAGCATTCAAGAATTTAACCCTTTAAGTGCCAGAGAGGTATCCAACACATTACATTGGAATTAATTTGATACCCCCCTCTGGCACTTAAGGAGTTAAAAGCCCCATCTATATCTATGGACATTTTTATGTGTTCCCTGTTATGTAGTTGGTTTGTCCAAGAATTGCTCCAATGTTTTTGTGTGAATCAGGCCCTCAGTTGTTGATACCACCTGTCATATATATATAGGAAAATAAATGTTATGTAGCATGTAAGCACTTATGTGTCACAGCATTCCATGCATGCCTGCACCTGATAAACATTCCATTATTTTATGTTAATTGATACAGAAGGAAAAAATGTGCATTTTGAGAGCACACCATAAGGAACAAACAAGACCCTAACTAATCATTTAGCTCTATAGCCCCTGTAGTTACTTCCCCTGGGGGCAAATAAGCATTTCCATTTATTTAAATGGCACTTTTGTCACATTGAAGGCTACAAAAGATCTCTAACGAGTTGTGGAGACCTCTCTAGCATTCAAGGGGTTACGTTTCCATTCATATCGATGTGAAATATTGAGAATTGACATTTGTCACCTATGTTGCAGTTAGCTTGCCCCAAAATTGCTCCTCATGTGCTGTTTGCATAAAGCCCTACATGCAATGTCTTTATTTTAATGCAGGACTCCTGTAATGTTGTCAGTGTGTGGAACAGAGCTGGAACCAGTACAGTCCTGCAGTGTATGTACTTTATTAACATCCCATATTAAAGGGATTGTAATACTTCATTTTATCTTTATTTTATTTTGTAGGCATTAAAAAAACATGAAGAACGATATAAGTCTTATCTCTCAAACCTTTATGGTTTGAGAGATATTCAGAAGCAAAGTTTCCCCTCCTGCCCCTTTTACCTAGTGTAAGCCATCTCTTCTCAGATGTGAAATCCAGTCCATAGACCAGACAGAAAACAGCAAGGGACAATCTTCTTCCTATGAGAACAATGAAAGCCCTGCCCCCCTTGACAAGTTTTTCAGCTCTTTCCCTTATCTTAATTGAAGATTGTCCCTCTCTGCAGTCTACTTGGGCACCTCCCTTCTGCTGTGGCTGAGCAGTGTTACATAAGTAAAAGGGGCAGGAGGGGGACACTTTGTCATTGAATTACTCTGGAACTACAACTCTGACAGAATTGAAATAACACTCTCCAAAGTCCAAATACTATGATGATTAATTAGAGCTGCTTTTATTATGAAACATTACTATCCCTTTAAAATGAGGATCTCGTTACCTATGTTTTTGTAGGAGGGGGATAGCAGAGCTAATAAAGCTTTTTTGTTAAATGCACATATTTTAATCAAATTTAATATAAAGTGAATATGATCTACTAGGAATACATGTAAAATCATTAAAATCAATTGCCTCATTTGTGCAAAAAATGATCTGTTAATCCCATTTCCTGAAAGAGCCCAGGCTATAATTTACAGATGTAATGCACATGCGAACATATGAACCAAGGAATCATCTGGTCCTAAAGATCTGATTAAAAGCTGATCTTACTCTAGTGCACACTAAAGCTGTCAACCAACATTTCCCCTGGAAGTGGAATGACTCACAGCTTTTGACTGGATGCACATATAATTTGTGGTGTGAAATCCAAAACTCTCATTATTAAATAGTTATAGCAAAACCCCACAGGTACTGGAACAGAACAATGGGAAGCATTTTGTATGAGTTGGCTGTAGTGTTTTCTTTATTTTGGGAGGGGGTGGCAATATGTGGCTTTCAGGCTGTTGTTGGAACATAACTTCCTTTATTCCCAGCTGGCCATTGGGAGTTGTAGTCCAACTACAGCTGGAAAGCCGCAGATGCTAAAGGTCAGAATATCTCTGCTCATCCTCTTTATTTAACAAATGACTATGTCTATCCCCTCCAAAAAGGAATACGTGACTGTGTTCTGTTAGCTAAAGAGGTGCAGTTATGGAGCACACCAACTGTACAATAAGGGACAAATAAAAATCCCCAAATTGCCATTGATTTCAATGGAGATTTTAAATCCCCATTTAAATCAATGGAAATTTTCATCCATGCCCTTTATTGTAGTTGGTTTGCTCCAGCATTGCACCTCTTTAGCCTAATGAATACAGATGCTTTAACCCTTTGAATTATAGAGGGGTTCACAATGCATTGCAAATCATTGTGTTGTAAACTCTTTAGGTGCACAAAGGGTTAAAATACTTAATATAATGTTTACACTGGGGGCAATCAAAAGACCAATGCATCTCAATGACCCCAGTCTGAGTCAGTGCAAACTACCTTACTGCTCAGTTATGCATTTCTCTGGCAACCCTGCCTGTAAGTAGCCCATTCGTTTTTCATAAGTCGGTATTTATTGTAGATAGATAATTAAGGCATAATACCAAATATAGAAATGGATGCTGAACTATCATGGTGTGACGTGCTGTCTTCTTGGAGTCTTATTGTGCAGTTTCTAAACAAAAACATTCAACCCATACAGAACTCCTAGAAACACTACAGGTTAAGATTAAGAACGTCTCAATGAATAAAATGAGGTCAGGGTACTACAATAAATTAGAGCAATTCTGGAGCAAGTAAAATGAGCCATAAATGTTAAGCACTTTAAGGGATAAAATATTAGTTTACATTTTTTTACTCCCTAGTTGCAGTTGGTTTGAATTTCCTTGCGCATCGGACACACACACACACGCACAGAGTGCTGGTCAGATATGCTTAACTAGACAGGATGTTGAACAACCCAGTATGAGCTTTTGAGAGTAACAACGTTTGAACTACGACTTGGACAGAATTGAAATAATGCTCTTCTTTGCACAAATATGATGCAGATTAATCAGAGATGATTTTTTAAAACATTACTGTCCCTATAAGCTTTAGTCCATTTTCATCTCCCTCCTCCTCCCTTTGCCTGTCATCCACCCTCTTCTCTACATTCTTCTCACATTCACCAAGGGATTTTATGATCCTTAAACAGGTGTCATCAGTAGTTTATCAGTTTGTGTTTACTTAAGTCATCTGACTTGGATGTTTCATTTTAAAGATCAGTATTGGTTTTGACTTGACAAAGGGAGGTTGCTACCCTGTAAAGGTAATCCTAAAAATTGAATGTAAGTCTGCACATACTCAGGGCCGGATTTTCTGTAAGGCAGAGTAAGCATCTGCCTACAGGTGCACCCTACAGAGGGGCGCCTGCAACTACAATTGAAATTTTTTTTTTTTGACTTGGCGCGGCTTGACATGCCGCTCCGAGCTGCCTCATTGTAAGCTGTGAGCTCTCCCGGCTCTTTAGCAATGCAGAGCGCTGGGAGATAAATCTCCCAGCGCTCTGCATTACTAAAGGGAAGGGCGCGCGGGAGCTCCAGCAGCTCCATGTCTGTGCACAAGCACAGATCTCTCCAGCCACTGGACCACCAGGGAGGTAGGAAACGGATGTAGGGTAGAGAATGAGGCTTAACCCTTTGAGTGCCAGAGTAGTACGCAACGCATTTCAAAGCAATGCATTGTGTACCACTCTGATACTCAAAGGGTTAATTTGGAGATAATGGGAGCAATGTGAGGTCAATATGGGGATGATGGGGGGCAAGCAATGTGGAGATGATGGGGGGGCAATGTGAGGGCAATGTGGAGCTGATGGGGTCAATGTGAAGCTGATGGTGATGGGGTCAGTGTGGAGCTGATGGGGGTCAATGTGAGGGCAATATGGAGATTTGGAGCATTGTGGAGATGGTGGGGGGGCGCTTCAGATATCTGTGCCTACAGGCTCCTGAGATGTAAATCCAGCCCTGCACATACTGTGATGCTCGTTCATTTTGCAGCTACATCAACTACATATATATATATATATACAATTATCATCATTATCTAAAGTCATTGTTGAGCCACTGCAGGCCTAAGGCCTCCTCAGCAAGCCTCCAGCAACTTCTACAACTTCTGTCTTGTGCTTTTTGTTGCCACTGTGTAACAACAAATTTAGTGATTTCTTCTATTCATTTTGTCTTTGGTCTTCTTCTTGATCACTTAGTATCAGGTGGGATCCATTCCGAAATTTGTCTGGCCCATCTACCATCAGGTCTTCTTGCTATATGGCCTTCCATTTCCATTTCAGGCATTTTACTCTTTCAATGATGTTGTAGACCTTTTGTTATGATCCGATTTTGACGCTCCATAGTCCTCTTTGTGAAGTTAAGTTTTTATATGGCTTTGGTATTCATTATCCATGTTTCACAGCCATACGTAAGGGGAGGATACTTTGGTCAGAAACCTTTTGCATCAAGCACAGTGGTAAATTTGTCGATCTGGACTTTATCATTGTTGACCTGTATTGATGCAGTTGCATTTTCATATATTGATTGGAGGATATTGATGTAAACTCTGTCTATTTCTTGGCTGATCAGGGCATTGATTATTGCTTGCTTTTTCACTGAGTTAAAGGCCTTTACACAGGCAATGAAGGCTTGAAGTTTGTATTCAATATGCCATATAACTGTCTGCATAGGGTCATTGTACTAAAACAGCTCCTGAAGCCTGCTTGTTCTTTAGGTTGTGCCACGTTAAATATTGTGTCCATTCTTCCTGATAGTACCTTTGTGAAAAAACTTATAACGACTGGCAATCGGCTTATTGGTCGGTAGTTTTTTAGATCTGTCTTATCACCTTTTTTGTGCAGTAGGAGGACTTCTGCATTTTTCCATGTTTCATGCACTTTGCTGAGTAATAGGTATTTTGAAAATAACTTAGCTAGGTCTTTGAATAAGGGTTGATCTGCGGCTTTTTAACATTTCATTAATGACTTTATTAGGTTCAGCTGCTTTGACATTTTTCCTTGATTTTATTGCATCTTCTACTTCCTCTACCAAAACTTCAGCACAGCATCAGCCTCTGGCACTGTACTCAGTGGTTGTCCTTCATCCTTATAAAGATTTGAATAAAATTCTTCCACTCGTTTTTTTGTATTTGTTGTTGAGTTTTTGCTGTTGTACCAAATATTAAAATGATTTAAGACTGAGCAGTCAGGGAATATTGTTTTATTATTTGCAAGTAATCAATTTCACTTGTATTACCATTAGAGCTTTTCCATGTCAATTTTCTCTGGGCCTTTTTCTTGCAGAATGAGTTCATGATGTACAATTTTTGTTCTTCTGCAAATTCCATCTGTTAGTTGCATTTATAGTCTTTTTTTTCCAGGTCCATGTGATCCAATCAATTTTCACCTTTTGGATCTTAATATTTCACACATTTAAATCTCCCATTTTTAATTTGTAGTGGTAATTGTCCTGTTTATAGAGATGTAACAAATAATCACATAATTCTACAACATCATCAACACTATGGCTACTTGTAGGGGTATAAACTTGAATAATTTGAAGAACATAGCAACTGTTTAGTTTTATATCATAGGATGCAATTCTTTTAGAAACAGTTTCTATTTATGACTGTCTGTCAGTCTTCTGTTAATCAAGAAACTTATTCCTTCAAATCGTCCAACATTGGTTCCTTCATAGTATAACTATCTTCTAATTCAACTAAATATTCATCTTTTTTATGAGTCTCACATAAGCCGAGATTCAGTAATTATGGGAGATTTTAATATGCCAGATGTGGACTGGCAGGTTCCAGTTTCTGTCTCATCAAGGTATAGGGACATCCTCAGGGCCGGATTTACATCTCAGGAGCCTGTAGGCACAGATATCTGAAGAGCCCCCCCTCACAAAAAAAAAAAGTTAAAAAAGTTTTGACTGAAATATTTTTATTCAGTCACAAAAAAGACCATAGAAAGGCGTTATTCCACCCTTTCTGTATACACCTACTTTGACCAGAACTTGAAACACTGAGATTTAAGTTTAACCCTTTGAAAGCCAGAGAAGCATCCATTTCAAAGCAATGCATTGGATATCTTTCTGGCACTCAAAGCGTTAACACCAAGAATAAAGGCCCATATTTATAAAAGCAAATTGGAGTTATTCCCAGAGTAAACCAGCTATACCACTGGGGATATAATACCATGCATTTGAATAGAGCTTTTTAACCCCTAGAATACAAGATAGGTCTCCAATGCATTGCAAAGCATTTTGGAACCTCTCTAGCATCCAGTTGGTTAAAAGACCAGTTTAACTTATCAGGAATGTTTATTTGTTCCCTGTGGTGCATTTGGATTACTCTAGAATGACTGCAATTTGCTTTTGTAAATATGGGCCATAGGATCTTAGCTGTAAAAGACAATTGCTGTAATTCTAGGACAAACCAACTGCATTACAGGGGGAAATACACCCCAGTGATTTAACCCTAGAATGCTAGAGGCACAGCATGTGTTGTATAGCTCTCCATTTAAATCAAGTGGAATTTTGGGACTTTTTATTTCCCCCATAGTGAAGTTGGTTTGCCCCAGAAATGCACCAGCCAGTATGCGTCTATACGTTAGACCCAGGGATTCTGAAGCAGAAAAGGGAAATGTCAATTGGTGACGTGAAGAATAAGGTTAGGTTTCAAAAGGATACCCGCTCTGCCTCTTATAACTCTTAATAACAGCAGGGAGCCAAAGCGGGATGTCTTATACCCGGCGCAAGCTTTCCTCAAGGCCTGGCCAGGGGTTAAATAAACCGTCCATGCAGGCGTCGGTGGTGGTGCAGCTTCTAGACAGAGTCTGACTGTACAGGCAGAGCCAGAGACAGCAGCTGAGTAGCTCCTCTGTCTGTGTGTGTAGAGGCTGTGTTGAAGTTGGTGTTCGTCATGGGCTCGCTCCCTGCAGGCTGCACTGAGCGTGGTAGGAAGCGGGGCAGTTCTGAACTTCCAGCAAGTGGGGAAGTATTACCGGGTGAGTGCCAGCTTCTTGCTTCTTCTTATCTATTACTGTGTATCCTTTGGTCTGAAGCCTGAGCACTGAGAGGCTGAGTGATAAAAGGAAGATTAAGCCCCAGTGTTATACATGTATTGGCATTTTAACTGAATTAGTCATTTTCAACCTTAGTATTTGCTGCATCAGGTACCTCTTTGTATGAATAAATCCAGTTTGTTTGTGTTGCCAGTCAGCTGCTACTACTACTGCATTGAAGGAGGAGGCGGTGCTACTTATGTTATGAAACTTGAAAGTGGATAAATCAGTATCACGGTGCCCGTGATTCTGCCTGAGCGACATTCTTACTTCCGGGTTTACCTTGGCTGCATTCTTATTTGCTCTGGGCTTATAACTCCTCCTAGGGCTTGCCTTTAGATACGCCCTCATGTCACTATACCGGTGCCCTTTCGTGGTGTTCCTGACCAGATGTTTGTTGCTGTGTTCCTGTTCCGTGTATGATCCGGTTTCATCTGACCTTGCTCCTGTCTTCGCTGCCCATTTTGTTTATGACCCGGCTTGCCTGACTACGATTCCTGTGACCAATTCCGTTGACTACTGCTCGCTGTGTACCGATCCAGGCTTTGGCTGACTACCGCTCTCTGTGTACCGATCCAGGCCTTGGCTGACTTCCGCTTTCAGAGTACCGTTTCTGCATTGGCTACACGCCTAGTATTAGCTTTACCGCTAGTGTCCCTGTTGTCTCCGGTCTTGTGTCCCATAGCCATTTGCTCTACGGTTGCCCGGTTGCTCTCCATACGGCCTGTGACTTAGCGATTATTTCTGGTTGCACCACCTTTCAGCCTTTGCCTCACTGTTGCCTCCGGTTGCGCTACTATACAGCCTGTGCCTTAGCGATTATTTCTGGTTGCACCACCTTTTAGCCTGTGCCTCACTGTTGCCTCTGGTTGTGTTACTATACAGCCTGTGCCATACGATTATCTCCGGTTGCGCTACTTGCTACCGGTACCTTCCTGTTGCCTCCGTTTGCGCTGCTTTACTGCCTGTGCCTTACGATTGCCTCCGGTTGAGCTGTACTCAGCCTGTACATTACTGTTGCCTCTGGTTGCACTGTTCGATCTGTGCTTTACGATTGCATCCGGTTGTGCTACTATACAGCCTCTGCCTATTCCAGCTGCCTCCGGGCATAACCTCTGAATACGTGTATCTGAGCCATCATGTGGACAGCCTTTACCAGGTTCTCTGGGCAAATCCGGTAGTCTCAACTGTCTTCCTGTTCCATTGGGGATTTTTGCCCTGCAGTACTTACCTCACCTAGGGCCCTCCTGGCCAGTACTGCTGAGGTTTTGTTCCAGTTCCTGTTCCAGTTCTACACTCTGCATTACAGTTGTAATGTACATACCTGTCTTTGTTGTACCCTGACCTGTGGCAGATCCAGAAGAGCTTATCCTCTGTCTGGGTCTGGACTTGTGAAGGGCATTTCTGTTCTTTATTATTTATTTAATAAAACTTCATTGTTTTACCTTAACCAAATTGTCTGCGCGTTCATTAAAACCGTGACAATCAGTTGGTCCTGACATGATTGAGTATAGGTCTGTGCTTGCAGCACCTCTAATGGAGATTTTTAACCAATCTCTGTTGACAGGGAAACCACAAAGAAGAGAAAGGAGAGGTGTTGCTGGTGTAAAACTGAGAGATAATGATGGCCTCCAACAATGAGTACAATTATAACAATATTCCAAACAGCTGCACAGTGGTCAAATTGGCATATGGGGGATTCACACTGCCCTCACTCAGTGAACTTCTTTGTATATAGTTTAAACATTGTTCTCCACAAAGAAGCAAACCACAGAATGAGGCACAGAAAAATACTGTTTCAAAAGAATAATGAAATACATATACATATATATACTCACAACACTGAAGAAACCCCAGTTGGTAAATCACACAACTGGTGTACAGTGTGCAGGGTACTCTGACCCGCCCTGAATCTGATTAATCAGGATCAGCTACAAATTCAATGACAGTGGAATAAAATCTATTTGAAAAAAATTGTATACATGCCAAAAATAATATACATACACTCTCAACTCATTTTAACATCTAGATCCCTTCATCAGGAGTAAATAAGCCTAAAACGTGTTGAGAGTATATTTGTGTTATTTTTGGCAAGTTTACACTATGTTCTACAATACATTTTATTCCACCAACCTGGATTTAGTAGCAGATCCTGAGTAAGCAGATCCTACCTGGATATCACCGAGCAGGGTGGGTCAAAGTACCCTGTACACTCTACACAGTTAATGTGATTTACCAACCATGATTTCTACAAAATTATGAGTATATATCTATGTATATGCATGTGATTCTTTTGGAATAGTGTTTTTTGGCACCTTCTTCAGTTTTTTTCTCTGTTGGCAGGAGTGGAAAAATCATCAATGTAGTGCCACTACTCAGAAAGGGCAGTAGGGAGGATGCTATCGAAATAAATAAATCTTCAAAATCAGTAGTCTATTGACATACAAGATCCATGGCAGCATGACTTTACAACAGGAGGATCTTGTCAAATAAATCTCCTTGTTTTTTTGTTATGTTACTCAAACGATAGAAAAAGGTGGAGCAGTCGGGAGGGGAGGAGCTATGACGCGAGGGTGAAGCGTGCGTAGCTCTGATGGCGCGTGATCCCCAGGAAGAGTGAGGCTGGCGTGGCGTACGGAGCGAGGGCTCTACTGACTGGGCTGGCGCGCTGGCCGGCTGAGGAGGTTGGAGGTGCTGGGGGCAGTAAAGGAGAGCCCGGATTGTGTAGGGCGGCTGCTTGGAAGGGGTGCGATCGGAGGGAAGGTGGAGGAGTGGATGCAGCCGTGGAAAGTAAAAGGCGAATTATGATAAGGCGGTAGGCCCTGAGAGAGCCGCGGTCAGTGGAGTGAACGGCGTGGTAGTTGTGGGATTCGTGTGGAAAGCACGGATCGGAAGAACTCCTTGTATAGACAAGTACATCAAGGAGGTATGTGTAATTAAGCATTTCAGAATGGCCGGTATACAGTGGGGTGGAAGAGCTGGCTGGGCTAGAAGAAATGTTGATAATTATTAGCCTTTATACTATTGACTGGAGATGGCTGCTAGGAAGACTCAGGAGCCTGCAATGTCGGGGAAGAAGAATAAAAATGAGGTTAAAGATTTAAAGGCTGATAAGAGAATGTCTGATTATTACCCCTCCCAATTGCTGAATAGCCCAGAAAGCCAGGTTAAAGATCATGTAGTACCCCTGGAGCATGCTGGGATTTGGGCAGAAATGTTGGACAAAGGGCTAGCGGCCCAGTTTGAAAAAATTAAAAGAGAGATAAATGCCAGCACTCAAGATTTACGGGCAGATATGGCCCGGGTGGTGCATAATGTACAAAAGATAGAGGATAAGATTGAATCCTTGGAATTTCAATGGGCATCCATTCAGGATAATTATAAGCAGTTGAATAAACGCTGTGAGGATTTGGAGGATAGGCTAAATGGCCTGGAAGATAGAGCAAGAAGATGTAATCTGCAGCTGCGTAAGATCCCTGAGGAGATTGGGAGTAATGATCTGAAGCAATTTCTGTTGGATTATTTCTCTGCTTTAGGAGTAAGATCTGGCAATCAGGAAGAGATGATGGATAGACTTTACAGGTTGAATAAACCTAAGAATGCACCTGAGGAGGCGTCAAGGGATGTGATTGTTTGTCTGCATTCATATAGTGTGAAAGAACAGATATGGAATCTATACAGGGTGAAGGAGAAGATGGCAGAAAAATTTGACTCTATAAGGATTTTGCCAGACATATCCTGGGCTACCAGGAATAAAATGAGACAATTCACATCTGTTATAGGAGAGTTGAGAGTTAAACATATAAAGTTTAGATGGGGGTTTCCCTTTAAGTTGTTGGTCTCTTCAGGGGAAGGATGGAAAGGGTTTACGGAGCCTTCTGCAGTTTTAGAGTGGTTGGGGGAGCAGTAGGGTGTTGAAGAATAGGATATTAGATTGTAGCAGTATAGGGGAGGGGGGAGATGACTTGAAGGAGGGGATATAGTATTTTTTTTGGGGGGGGGGGTTTGAGTCTAGAGGGTGTGGGTATTTGGGATTATTATATGAAGGTTTTTTTTTTTTTTTTTTTTTTTTTTTTGTCTTGGTAACCTCCTCCTCTTCTCTGTTATAATTCCGCGCAATGTACGAGATATAAAGGGGAGTTCTGGGTAACGAGCCATCTATTTAGCTAAAGTTTAGCTTAAATTGGTCTGTGCCCTTTGTGGGGAGAGGGGTACAGTATGGTGGGTGAGGAAAAGAGGGGAGAGGAGTATGCCCCCTATTGTGGTATGTTTGTGTGTGTGAGTGGTGGAATGATAGGGGCCTGTAGACACCCACTTCAGTGGTGTATGGAGATGTGTGAAGGTTAATGAGATTTCTTTCTCTAAATACCCAGGGTTTGAATTCTCCCTATAAAAGGTCAATGTTATATGATTTGATTCGTAAAGACAAAATAGATATTTGTATGGTCCAGGAGACGCATTGGATTGGGCGGACAGAGTTGCTTATGGATAAGAGATTTGCACATGTTATCACCGCCTCTCTTGAGGAGGAGAAAAAAAGAGGGGTGGCGATAATGGTGACAAAAGGTGTAGACCTACAGATTATCTATAAGGAATGTGATAGTGATGCCAGGTATATTATTATGATATGTAAGATTAACAATATCTTGTATACTCTGGTAAATATATATCTACCAAATTGTAACCAAGTGTCATTTTTGAAACAAATGTGGGGTAGAGTGGAAAATATAGCGGTAGGAATTGTGATATTGGCCGGTGACTTTAATTGTGTACCAGATCCATTGACAGATAAAATGCTGGGGAAGGGACAAAGTGTAGATTCAAGGTGTGTAAGAAATGCTCGGGCTCTGGCCAATTTTTTGAGAAAAGAACAATTATTTGACGTGTGGAGAGTTTTCCATCCTATGGATCGGGATTATACTCATTATTCATCAGCACATAATTCATATGCACGGCTTGATTTGGTGGTGGGGAATAACACTTTGGTTGATAATATTAGAAGAGTACTTATTAAGGATATAGTGTGGTCTGACCATAATGCGGTAATTTGGCAATTAGTAGGTGACATTGGGGGGCAAAATTATAGGGAGTGGAAAATGAGTAATTATTTGTTGCAGGATAAAGATAATAAAGAAAAGTTAGAGGAGGTGACTAGAGATTATTTTAAAGAGAATATAAGGTCTGTTGAGTCTAGGGCTACACTTTGGTGTGCTTATAAGTGTGTGGTGAGAGGGCACTTGATTAAGATGGGGATAAAAGCAAAAAGGATGAGAGGAGGAGGTCTGGATAGTCTTTAGCTCTCTCTTTATGAGATGGAAAGTAAAAACAAATTGTCTCCTTGTGGGGAGTATGAGAGAGAGATAAAGAAAATTAGAATGGATATTACGGCGCGGGAACAGGAGAGGGTGACTAGGAAACTCAAGGCTTTGAAACAGAAGTACTACTATAGATCTAATAAAGTAGGGAAGATGTTAACTGATAAGATTAAGAAGAAACAGGTTAATAGTACTATATATAAGATTAGGGAAGGAGAGAAGATATTTATGAGACCTGAGGAAATAGGGAAGTGTTTTGAGAAATACTATAGATCTCTGAAAGAATTTGTTGGCAAGTATTCAATACCCAAGATTAATGAGGCAGATGTTGAAGGGATGAATGGTGGGTTTTCAGCACGGGAGGTGACGGAAGCAATCAATAAGTTGAAAATAAATAAGTCCCCGGGGCCGGATGGTTTTGGTGCATTATTTTATAAGAAACTTAAGATGGAAATCTCACCCTACTTGGCGCAGATGTTTAATTGTTTGAGTGAACAGACGATTTGCCCGGCAGAATTATTGAAAGCACATATTGTCCCTATACTCAAGCAAGATAAGGATCCAACGGTGGTTACAAGTTACCGGCCGATATCACTGTTGAATGTGGATGTAAAGATTTACGCCTCTATTATTTCGGAGAGACTTAAGGGGGTGATAGGTAAAATTATACATTCAGATCAAATCGGGTTCATACCAGGTCGATTGTCATACCATAATATAAGAAGGATGATTAATGTGATAGATCATGCAAATGTGTGGGGGGGTGCCAACTCTGTTGATTGCATTTGATGCAGAAAAGGCATTCGACCGTGTTGGATGGGATTTTATGTTTGAGGTTTTATCAGCGGTGGGGATAGAGGGCCGCATGATGAGGGCGATAGAGTCACTATACAGTGAACCTGGTGCTAGAATCGTAGGGAAGAATTTCAAGTCAGACTGGTTTGAGATTCATAACGGCACTAGACAGGGTTGCCCTCTATCCCCACTGCTGTATATTTTGACTATAGAGTTATTGGCGGTCGTTATAAGGGAAGATGGAAGAATAAGGGGTTGTATAATGGGGGGTGAGGAATATAAAATTTCTTTGTACGCAGATGATTTGATGGTTACTTTGGAGGAACCACAGAGGTCACTGCCTGGGCTCTTGGAGGTGGTGGAGGCGTATTCTTGCGTATCTAATTATAAGTTAAATGTAGATAAATCAACAATTCTTCCTATCCAAGTGGGTAATAAAGAATGTAGAGAGTTACAAGCAAAATTTGGTTTTAATTGGAATTTAAGTGAAGTACGATATCTAGGGATATATTTGACTTCTAAGGCAGATGATTTGATGGAAAAGAATGTAATGCATATGTTTAGAGAAACAAAGATTTTACTGAATGGTTGGCAGAGTATAGAGATTTCATGGTTGGGGAGAATTGATGTTATAAAGTCGTATATATTACCAAAATGGAGTTATGTATTTGGACACTTGCCACTGCGCATGCCTGAGGCTTGGCTGAAGATGATACAGGATAGTTTTGGAAGGTTTATATGGAAAAATAGGAAACCCAGGGTTGGGATAAAAGTATTAATGAAAAATACTAAGAGGGGAGGGTTAGGAGTACCAATTATTGATCAATGTTATAAAGCCAATATTGTCAGACATGTGCAGATGATGCAAGTGGAGGACTATAAGAAAGAACCTTGGTATAAAATGGAATGTAATAGTATTTCTGCCAACTCTCTCTCCCCTTTGATCTGGATGCCCAGCACAATCTACAAGAACATAGGGAGTAAGAATAATTTTATTTTGGGAAATTTATTGTTGGAATGGAGGAGGATAAAACGGCGGTGGGGATTGGAGAATAGGATACCAGAGTTTGCCCAGGTAAAAGATTTGATGTGGTGGGTTGAGGAGATGGATTTGATAAATTGGATAAGTAGGGGCATCGTAGAGATACGAGATTTGTTAGAGGGCTGTGGGATCAAATCATTTGACCTGTTGCAGAACCAATATGGAATGTCTGGTAGGGATCTATTTAAATATATACGCATTAAGTATTTTCTGCAAAAATATTTGTATATCGGGGATCGAGTTGGTTGTAGGGCTATAAATCACATTTTTAACGGAAATTGTGTTGCAAAGGTGTTATCAAAATGCAATGGCCTAATTCAGATGACGATTGACGATGGGACCCCGACAGCGGTGGGGAAATGGTCTACTGAATTGAAAATGCCCATAGATAGGGATGAATGGAATTGGGGATAAAGGAATGTTTGTGAACAAGTTCATTGCGTGTGTATTAAGGAAAACCAGTTTAAAGTAATGAATAGATGGTATTGGGTACCTAAAAGGTTGGCAGCTATAGACTCGCAGAATTCGGATTTATGTTGGCGCTGTCAGAAGGAAGTTGGCTCACAATTACATATTTGGTGGATGTGTGATAAATTGAAGCCATTTTGGATGGAGATTTTTGATCACCTAGATATATTGGGTAGAGTCAAATTGAAGAGGAAACCGGAGGTGGCATTACTACATATCGGGTGGCCAAATATGGATAGAGCACAGAGGTTGATGGTTACCCATTGCATGGTTGCGGCTAAGGTGGTGATAGCAAGATTTTGGCAGACCTCAGTGATAGGTTCTTGGGTACAGGTGGCTAGACAATTGCATTTCCAATTAAGTATGGAGGCTGGTTTGTGGTGGGTAAGTCGATCAACGGGGAGAGCGAGTAAAGTGGCGGAAGAATGGTTGAAACATGACCTGTTTAAGCATATACAGGAGAGTTTAATAGGGGAAGAGAGGAATGAAGAATGATAGAGAAATTTTGTGGGTGTCTACGGGCAGTGTGGATGTATGGATTGTGGAAGTATTGTGTAAGTTATGTTATATGTGTAGAATGATATTTGTATTGTGATATGTCTTAATAAAGAAATTTATTACTGCAAGGAAAGACCTGTTCTCTCCAGGAGGGATACACCAATTGCATGAGGATTTAGGAAAATTGGTAGATTGTACAATCGCATGGGATCTAAAATGTAATGCTGAAAACTGCAAGATAATTCATTTAGGAGAGGGGTAGCCAACCCCAATCCAAAAGAGCTACCACAGTGCTTATTTTCAGGATATCACAGCAGGCGCACACATATACTTATTAGTGTCTGAGTTCTACCTGTGCTCACTCAGGGATATACTGAAAACATGCACTGCTGGTAGCCCTTGAGGACCAAGACTGACTGCCCCTGATTTAGGGCACAGAAACGCAGAGGTGGAATACATGCTTAATGTTACTGTGCTAACAAAATCAACAGTGGAAAGACATTTGAGTTTTATTATTTCAGATGCTAGACAAACAATGTACTAAAGCAGTGGGAACAACAAACCAGGTTCTGGACACAACATCTCAAGAAGGACATTCATAAATTGAAGACAGTTCAAAGAAGAGCCACCAAAATGGTGCTGGGTCTTCATGACACGGAGTACCAGAATAGACTAAAAAAGACAAGTGATATGATTAGGATAGACATGAATCTATTCAGAGTTGTAAGACTGTGTTTTTTATTTGATTGGGAAATGGGCAGAGTGTAGGGTCCAGATGGTTCTTGCCTATGTTTTTACATCCACACACACACTGATTGATTAATATTTCATTGATATTAATTAAAAAGGGATGGCACTGAAAGGTTCTGTGGGCAAACAAGAAAGGGAATTATAAGGTGTCTAATAAACTGGTTTTATGACAGTATCACTCAAATTACTGTTGCAGTTTATCTATCCTGATATAATTACTTGTGCTTATAAATCCCAACCCCCATATTTACACTGTAAGCGTATGGGCTTACCTTGGCATCCAGAGGGGAGCCGGCCATTCCAGTGCTCAGGGAAGTGGCCGGTCCCCTCTGAGTGTCTCTTCACGAACATGCAGCATCCTAAATTTGGAGGAGAGCCGGACACCCTGGTTCTCGTCTGGGCGCCAGTATCCTCTCTTCTGTCCCATGTGGCTCATGCCGCAACTGCAGGCTCTCTCCTGGCCAGCAGAGTCGGGCGCCTGTTACTAGGATTCCCTCTGGTGAAGTCGCGTCCCGACTCTTAAAGGGACAGGCCACTTTAGTGCTCCACCTCCTAGGGGTGGGGAAATCTGTATATAAACTGCCTGGACACCACACCATTTGCCCTTTCATGGTGTTCCAGTGCAGTTCAATTTAGTGTGTGTTTGTGTATGACCACTGGCTTGGCTGTCTCTCCAGTGTCCAGTGTCGTGGCTTGTCTGACTATCCACTTGGTATTGACAATTGGCTCTGGCTGACTACCCACTCTGGTATTGACCCCTGGCTTGTCTGACTATCTGCTTGGTATTGACCATGGGCTCTGGCTGACTACCCGCTCTGGTACTGACCCTTAGCTTCTCCTCACTACAGCCTGATTCTGACTGCAGGCCTGAGTCAGTTTATTCTC
Source organism: Rhinophrynus dorsalis (assembly GCA_037306005.1). Lineage (NCBI taxonomy): Eukaryota > Metazoa > Chordata > Amphibia > Anura > Rhinophrynidae > Rhinophrynus > Rhinophrynus dorsalis. The sequence goes on from CM074722.1 coordinate 308,334,566, forward strand.
TTTTGGAAACCTGTACGCTGTCTTTCCTGGGTCTCAGCCCCAGTCACTCTGCTATACTTTCCTGGGTCTTAGCCCCAGTCTACGTTTTACATTCCTAGATCCCAGCTCCAGTTTGTGCTCTTTCACTGCTGCCTTCACTGAGTCATCTAGAAGCAGCCTCCTATTTCTGGTAGGTACTGCTTGCTTCGTACCTATTCACTACACTATTATTAGTGTGGTTTGCCATTGGTTATTGACTGTGTTCAATAAAGGTGGTGTTTCAAACCTATACTGTCTCTTGTATGTTCCTTGATATCTGTGACAGATACATTGCATTGTTTCTGCAACATACCTGAATGGTGGCTTCTTTCTGCTCATACAACCAAATATCATGTTGTTTCACCTGGTAAATATGGGGGGAGGGGTTGTTTTCAAGCACTGGACCTAATGTCCTGATAAACAGTGCACAACACACATTTACATGTTCCTTTCATTACAAAGGCTTATTAAATAGACATATTAATGGTCAATGTTTCAGAGCCTTTATCAGTCTGGTCATGAAGGTGTTGATAAAGGATCTCAAATTCAAGCTAAAAAAACATTAAAATTCATGTTTTTGATCATGAAATCCTTTTCCTGTCATTCCATACATAAATGTATAATATATGGCAATGATTTCTAACTTCACATTTCAGATCATTTCCACAATTCTACAGAAATCCAATGGGAATCCAGCTTATCCCTCTCCAGTTGCTATGGAAAGGATGGATGCGTCTGAGCCATCCCAGATTCCATTAGAATAACAGAACACAACACTATTTACTTTGCAGTAATTGCTTAAGGCTGATGGAACGCTGTAATGGATCTGACAAATTCCCTTACGTGGAGTAAATAAAAATGAAGCTGCAAGAAGGAACTAAGCAATATATTTATGATTGATCTGAGAAATATGGAATTCCACTGACTACGTCTTTCTTGTTTTATTCCCTTTTTATGAAAAGACTAAATTAATATCAATCCAAGTATGATGCTGGCAGGTGAAATGGCATCTACCACAAGGCTCAGACAGATCTGAAGTGTTACACCTGAGTTTTTATTGGTTAACAGTTTGAGTTCATGAACATAACTGCAGTGTTTTCAGTATTAGATACACAACACACAGGGGACAGACGTTAAGTATGTGAAAATCTGGCTATTGTCTCCATATTAAGCTGAGTTTAATACATAACTCAAAAGCTGCCATTTTTCTTGCCTAGCAGTCCTATATATTTTGCTTGCAGTATTGTTTACGAACATTAAAAGTTGGGATGAAATAAACAATTCTGTAAGTTTTGCCATTTGAACAAAATATGCCATTTTGATTGTCACGAAACTTGACGTTTCAGTTCCCATTTTAACCAAACAGATAGCAGGAAATGCTATGATCATGTGATGTCCAGAGAAAAAAGCAGGTTTGCTTACCTACTGACATCAATCAAGCAGATTACTATGTGGGTCAGAATTTTGAACAAGGCACAGAACTTTGTTGGTGGGTGGAAGGACTGCTAGAAGTATTTAACCCTTTGAGTGCCAGAGGGGTACACAATACATTTCTAACCCCTCTGGCACTCAAATGGTTAAATACTTCTAGCAGTCCTTCCACCCACCAACAAAGTTCTGTGCCTTGTTCAAAATTCTAACCCTCTGGGTTAAACTCTCCCTCAATCTCCCCCATGCTTCCCTCTGATGCCTCCTCTCTGTTCATAGTCTCTACTGCCACCTCCTCACTCAACAAGCACCCAACAGCTGCATCTTCTCTTCACATGCTCCCCAAATATCACTTCCTCTCTCCCCTCCTGCTCCCCCACTCCAGCCTTCTCCCTCAGGTTCTCTTTGCTCCTGCTCCAACTTTCTCCCAGAAGCTGTCCCTGATTCCACCCCATGTTCTCCAGTGCCTTCACTTTCCTACTTATGTGTCTCTCTTCTTTACTACCACTGTGATCTCTTCCGAATGTGTTCAGACATAGCTAAAATTTCCTCCAGATCATCCTGATAACTTTGAGTGATAAATTGGATGGTTCCAAGCAACCCTGTAAGTTCAACTGACAACTGGAAATCTGTAAGTGCATGATGACATTGCTACTACACAGATATGACCTATCCCCCTGCAAACACTGGCAACTCCAGTAATTTCTTCCTACAGTTATCCATGGCATGACCCATCATGTAACAGAGGATGTCCAAGTTATCCTGTTGAAATGCTGCCTCCTCTCCACTACAGTACTCCTCCTGTTGCTTGTTAGTGCTACTGAATGTTGATACCGTTTTGCAAAACATGATGTGATGCCAAAGACAGGGGTCATATTGTAGGACTTGATGAGGGCACATCTGTTGCTGCACAGTGGAATAAAGAAGTGACATGACAAATCCCCAATGGCCCACTGATATGTGTTGGCCTTGAAACAAGCTTATTGTCTCAGAGGTCATCAACACCATGAAAAGCAAGGTGTTGAGGAACTGCACAACATCCATATGTTGGGAAGCTTAAAGCGGAACTAGCACCTGAACACAACTTTAGCTTAAATAACTCCCCATCTGGCGACTAACTGCTTAGTAGTGCTAGTCGCCAGAATTATTACCTTGACAAATAGATTTAGCCTTTCTTCCCGGGCTGACAGAATCACGGAACGCAGAAATCTTGTCATAATTACGTCCAAACTCCTGAGCTGTCAGTCCCAGCTGGGTCTAGGAGGTGTTGCTAGGAGCCGTCCGGGTCCAAAAGGGACTGACAGCGCAGGCACGCGGACGTCATTATGGTAAGATATCCGTGTTCTGTGATGCTGTCAGCTGTGGAAGAAAGGATAAATCTATTTGTCAAGGTAATAATTCTGGCGACTAGCGCTACTAAGCAGTTAGTCGCCAGATGGCGAGTTCTTTAAGCAAAAGTTGTGTTCAGGTGGTAGTTCCGCTTTAAGTGACATCATATTAATTACTCACATGTTCCCTATTAGGAATATTGGACAGCTATGATATGTACATCATCATCTCAGTGTAATTGTGAGGAGACCCTTCATGGAGATAGGACAACAGTGATGTTTGACTTGTCCTTCCTTCATGACGTGTATTTTGCATATGTTCAACAAGCCTGTACTCTGTGTGATTGTGTTCCCTTCTGATATCCCAGGAGTAACCTAAGAATCCTCCACCACACTCAAGCACACACCTGATGAATGCAGACCTTATAGAATGCACACTCTTTTCTGAAAGGGATATGTATGTGTCCCAGACACTGTTTATTGTGTATTGTGAGAGTGGTGTTTGCCTCAGTGTGACCTCTTTGCCACATGCCTGACAAAAATCCATGTTAAGAAGGTGCTCAGCGAATTGCTTTGCAATGCACTGGAGACATCTCTGACACTGACCTTGTTAGATACCTGAAGGAAACACAGACACGGTTTGCATAAAAAAAGTGAATTTTTATTGTGGAAACATATGACATACATGGTATCATTTTTTTTCTTTGAAGGGGATGCAGGTGTAGATTCCCTCACCTACTGCCTGGTGTGTGTCTTGGGGTTGTTGAGGGTGTGACACTTGAGGGGGAGGTGGTTGCTGTTAACCCCTCGGTTGACTGTTGGACTCTCTCCACCAGCTGCCTCTGGATGTGATTATGCTTGCGTGCTTCAACGAGCAGATAGCTAAGCATGTCACCGAGTACAGTCCCATATGCCATATTTCTGTGTGGAGGATGGCATGCTGGGATTCCAGACCGCTGATACTGACTGCAATTCTCTCCATGGTGTGCAGAAACCTCCTGTTTAAGCATCTGGTCTCCCTCAGTAGCCTCCTCTGCATGTTGATGTCCTCATCCACTCTGGTGGTTTTAGTAGTTGTAGCAGATAATAAGGGTGTGGATGCTGCACATGGAGGTGCTGGTGACGCCAACTTGAATCCCCTCAACGCCTTCATGGACAGATTTTGCCGTAACATCTCCTCCCAGTCATTGAAGCTGATGTTCGATGGTGGACCACCTCAGTACCCTCTCGCATGCAGGAACAGTTCTCCCATCTTATTCTTCACCTTCTTTTTGCAGTCTGCCTAGCACTTCTTAAGAGAGTCTGATTTGCGCTTTCACTTGGACACCAGTTTGACTGCATCTTCTACCTGACACCAGGCTGTCCTTTTCCATGTGCCAATCTGCCTGTTCTTTTCTGTGGGCCATGTTCTCCTCATAGGATTACATGGGTTCACACAGTCCATCCTCCTCTACTGCAGTCTGGGATCTAGGCACACTCTGTGTGGATGTTTGGTTATTAGAGTTTGCTGCTCCTGGATGTGTGTGCTCCTCTCTAACATACCACCCGCTTTCCACTGCCATGTCGGTCCCTGGCTGATGTGTACCTGTCTGTTGTTGGGTACCTCTCCATCCACCTGCTCTCCCTCTACTTCCCTGACTGGGGATCCCTTGCTCTCTTTCCTCCTCTCCTATGCCTTTCCCCATCCCCCCAGCCACCACTTCTCTCCCTGCCATCTCACTACCACTCTCTTCCCTCACTTACCTACTCACACCCAGTCACCCACACAGACACAGGTCACAATCACTCCCTGCCACTCATTGAATCACACTATAAAATAAAAATATAAAATGTGTTGTGTGTCCAAAAACAAAACGTGTGTGTGTGTGTGTGCTCCCCACTTCACGTCTAACTCTCTCCAATGCTCTCTCCAATGTGTGCTTCTGTCTCTCTCCCACTATCTCTATCCTATGCTCCTGGGCCCTGTGCTGTAGCTTGCGGAACATCCAAACACAGACAAGGTATCTCAGTTATTTTGGGGTATATATATATATACATTTATTTGAATTAACTTGATGCTTTTCTGTGTGGTACTTGGCTAGGATTTTGAACTTGTTTTGACAATGTTTAGTGTCGCCTGGTAACATTGAGAGTTGGGTACTTTCCTTTGAATTATCAAATATATTTCCGGCGCTTCCATTAGTGAGTATATTTACAAGAACGCATATACTGTCCTCTTGTCAATAAACTCACTAGTGGAATCGCCAGAAATATATTTGATGATTCTATTGTTTGTTTAAAGGGATAGTAATACTTAAAATGTAAAAAAAAATATGTTGTAGTGTTTATCCCCCTGAGTAAAACAAGAGTACTCCCACTGCTGAAAGATGTTTCATTCAAAAGTTATTAATTTTCAAATTTGAATTTTTTAGGTGCAATATCACAGTGGCCTGAAATTGTACAGTGGTGCTGTTGCTACACGATCCTATGTACAACTCTGGTCAATTGACCATAAATCTCCATAGGATGGTGTAGCAAGAGCACCACTGTACAATTTCAGGCCACTGTGATATTGCACCTAAAAAATTAAACTTTGAAAATTAATAACTTTTGAATGAAACACCTTTCAGCAGTGGGAGTACTCTTGTTTTACTCAGGGGGATAAACACTACAACATATTTTTTACATTTTAAGTATTACTATCCCTTTAAGATCCTGTAGCAGGTAACTTGCTCCTGGCAGCAGCCACAAAATGAAAAGTAACACAATACCCATATAGCGCCACCTTTTATAAATATAATTGTTATATACTTTCCTTTGAACTTGAGTTATCTCACATTATTTAGCAAATTAACCCCTTACAGCCCGAGGACGTACATGTACGTCCCGAGCGGATGTCCCAGGTGGACAGAGGACGTACATGTACGTCCCGGAAGTCATTGTAAGTAAAGGGCGTTGTGCCAGCCGTGAGCGCACAGCCGGTCACTAAGGGGTTATGATATTGAATATGCTATTGAATCATGCCCTTTATGTTTATTAGAGATGAGGTCTCTGACCTGTGTGACACATCATGCATAACTAACTACCAGTGGTGAACCCTCCTTCCTCCTCCTTCTAAAGCTGTCTGAACCTATTAAAGTGGAATAAATTAATGGGGTGGAATAATTATATAAATCCTATCGAGATGGATGCACTCACTGAGAAGAGGTCTTAGAAGGATGACAGTTCTTCTTTAACTCAGACTTACAATATGAACCTGTAGCTGCAATATCACAAAACAAAATACGTTCAAACATGGAAGGCAGTGGTAGATATTTATGGGTGTCTGTTACTTTGACTGCTATTAACCTTTAAGGACCAGAGAGGGGTGCAAAGAAATGCATTGCAAGCAATGTGTTGCTCTCCACTCTGGTCCTTAACATGCTGCCTGAGAGAACACTGGACATTTTATTATGTGTAACATACAGGAATCACTACATTCACTCAATTCTCATCTTACCCTTACTCACTCCCTTCATCTTGAACCACTTAAAGACCAGCCGAAAGGCCACGCTGCTGTCACTTAAGGACCACAGGACTTTTTTTTTTTTAGGGATTCGATTCTGGGGTCCCTGAGCAGCGTGCAGCCATGCAGGGACCCAGGAATTCCACGACATGTCAGGACCCTCACTGGTCCTTAAGTGCTGGGACCTTTTAACGGTCTTGGCATGTCAAGGATTGTTAAAGGGTTAACCAAGTTATTTTATTATTACTGTCTCCCATAACTTTACTAGAATAATTGTAGAAATTTAGTTTTTAACTTTGTTGTTTTAACGTGATTTGTTTTGTAAAAACACTCTTGTACACGCAACTTTATATTATATATATCCAATCAATCATCTGTTCCAGTAGTTCTTAGAAAAGAGAGAAAGAAAATATATCCCTGTAGAAATGGGCACTCACAAATAACCATGCATCTCCTCTTTCCCTTCATGATATAGGAAAAATGGGAAAGAATCAATAAAACTAAACCTTTAATAGTGAATTAAAAATAGTGAATACGAATATTGTTAAAAATAGCTCATACTATGTTGTAACAGAAATTGAGATCTGTACCCTATCTAAGGTGTTGCTGGTGCATTTTTTGGCTTGCCACAATATGACAACTAGACTAATCTTATAAATTCATATATATATATCAATAAATATGTCAATACGAACGTCAATTAGATATGTATCAATGTGCAGAGTTCTGTAATTGAGAAACTACATATAATTTTCATAATGTGGTTTTTGAATGTCAAGCTAGATAAAATATATCAATCATGTCTCAATAATTGCACCATTAATACTTTAGCTGAGACATATTCAGACTTGCCAAAATGTAATAATTAAGAGATAACACGATTGCAATAAAATATATAAGTAGAGTAACAGAAAAACTATATATAACCCTCATAATGGTATATTGGTATTGAATAGTAACACAGTAACATAGTAACATAATCGAGGAGGCTGAAAAAAGGCATGCATCCATCAAGTCCAGCCCATGCCAAATCACCCCTGTTGATCCAGAGGAAGACAGAAAAAACACAATGAAGCAATTTCCAATTTAGCCCCAAGTGGGTAAAACAATTCCTTCTTGACTCCAAACGGTAGTCAGATAGTTCACTGGATCAACAACCTATCTGCATTGAAGTCATCTGTCATAATTCTCAACATTGATCTCTGATAAATAGGTATCCATTGTTTTTTAAAGCAGTTATAGTATCTGCAAGCACAACATCCCGGGCAAATAATTATATAGCTTTACCACTCTTACTGTAAGAATCCTGCCTTTATTTTAGTCAAAAGCACCTTTCCTCTAATTTAGTAAAAATAAACCAATTATGCCTCCTTCACTGGCTGATTATACTATCAATGAGTTTGTCAGGGCATAGCCATTTAAGATTTGTATAGTTTTAGGAAGTTCTGGACCTGGCACAGCCGTAGATACTAATATTCCACTCTCTCTTCCAACTGCCACTTCATACCAGGAAGTACTTCTAACTTGCATATACTGACAATTAAAGGGATAGTAATACTTCGTTTTAACTTTATTTTATTTTGTAGGCATTAAAAACACATGAAGAATGATATAAGTCTTATCTCTCAAACCTTTATGGTTTATGAAATATTCACAAGCAAAGTTTCCCCCTCCCGCCCCTTTTACCTAGTGTAAGCAATCTCTTCTCAGATGTGGAATGCAGTCTATAGACCAGACAGATAACAGAAGGGGACACTCTTATTCCTATGAAAACAATGAAATCCCTGCCCCCCTTGACAAGCTTTTCAGGTTTTTCCCTTATCTTAATTGAAGCTTGTCCCTCTCTGCAGTCTACCTGGGCACCTCCCTTCTGATCTGGCTCAACAGTGTTACATCAGTAAAAAGGGTGGGAGGTGGATACTTTGTCATTGAATTACTCTGGAACTACAACTCTGACAGAATTGAAATAACACTCTCCAAAGTCCAAATACTATGATGATTAATTAGAGCTGCTTTTATTATGAAACATTACTATCCCTTTAAAGCTTAATATTGTAAACTATTGTTTTAAATTAAGAATGGCTAATAAAACTATTTCAAAATCATCCAAGTCCTTATAAAGTGTTAGTTCCTCTTTAATGTTTAGTATGACCTAAAAAATAACATCAGTGATTTTGAAAAAGCTTTCAAATCACCTATATATTGCATTAGCCATTTTTTATAGTAATCTTGTCTTTGAGTTATAGACGTTTATACTATGCAGAAAATCATCACTGTAGTTTTTAGATGCTTTTAACTCTTTAACTCAACATACACATTCAGATTACAACACTAGTGTTTCTACATCATACATATTGTTATGTAATCTGTGGTGAGTACTAGTAAACATAAAACACTCTATACAATTAAATTGTTTAACAGGTTTCATACCTGATCTATTTATATTTACTGACTCAATAGAATGAATCACCCACATAAATCTTATACCTCTTTGGTGTGCATATTATTATGCTTTAAAGGGATAGTAATACTTAAATTATACTATCCACCATCTTGTAGCCCTTAAAAATTGAATTAAATGAGCCCAGCGGCATCTCTCAAACCTTTATGGTTTGAGAGATATCCGCTTTCAAAGTTCCCTCTCCCCTGACATCAGCATTCTAGCTGACAGCAGGGGAATCCGGTCCCTGAGCAAGCGGAGGCTCTGCAGCAGAGCCGAGATTGCATTATGGAAGAAATCCTTCACTGAAATGGTCTTCTACATGTGCTTGGTTTGCATAACACAATCTTGGCTCTGCTGAAGAGCCTGAGGACGGTCCAGGGACTGGATTCCCCTGCTGTCAATCTATGACATTTTTTATTGTAACATAGCATCAATAGTGGTTACACTTGCTTCCATTGTGGGTGTTTTCCTTCTGGTTGGTGTTTCTTGGGCAGTTCTTGTGGGCAAGAGGTATAGAGGGATTGAACCATGTGATCTGTGTGGGGACAGTGAATATATCCTCCACAGGATTTCTAGCTACTGATATATCAAGGTAGCTATATTTAAATATAGCCAGCTGCACTGAAAACCGATCAGACTACACACCTGTTGGTGTAAAACTAAGGGTTTCCATGGCAGTACACACAAACTGTTTTGTAGTCAATGGGGTCATCATTTTGGCCTAGTACATAATTAGCCTTTCCTATACATATGCTGTAACCATCTCAGATGCAGTAGGACCACTCCTAGTTTCTACACTATGCATGCGTGAATCAGTTATCAACCAATAGATATGTGCCACCACCACCAACACCACAAATGTTAGACTGTTGTCTCTGAGACATATTAATTGCTTGTAATGACTGTGACATGTTCAGAAATATGTTGGGATGTTCTTGTTGATGTTGGTGCTGCTGGTATAAACTCTTTGCTGGCTTCTTTTTGATTGTGCTTGGATCCCCTGCATGTCTCTTCTCAGTCACACAAGAATTTGGAGTATATGAGGTAAATATCTTTTCTTGTGTTACCCCTCTCCCCAACAGAGAAAAGAAAGCAGGAGGGAACTTGGATCACACACATTTTGGGGTATTTGAGATAAATCTCCTGTATCCCTTCACACACCTCCAGAATACCCTATCACAGAGAACATCCAGTTCATGAAGGAAATTGGATCACCTGCCTGTCTCAGTAAAAAATATTTTGATTTTGGGGTATTTTTTAATTCTTTTACAGATTCCCCAAAGACAGAGAACACATTTTCTGCTACATTCCCCCCACGGGGGGGGGGGGGAATGCAGTCTTACCATTGATTTCAATGCAAAGAGCTAGGCAGAAAAAAAGCAGAAAATCTTAACTTTTCATGGAAAATTTCCTGCTCCGTGGGAAGTGATATTTGTTCACATCTTTTGCTTTTGAAGCAAATGAAGTCCAAATGGAGAAGGGATAATTTGAGGATTAAGAGAGGATTAAGAGAGGATTAAGAGAGCTGATGAGTCTTGTTCTGATCTCCTGGACTTCACAAGGAGTTATTTAAATATCTTGCTGTGGTCTACCAGCCTTGTTCTCAAATGTTTGTACAATCCTGACAGTGAAAAAAAAATGTCACGGAGAGGTGTGTAAACTGGGGCATTAGGTGCAATTTACTCAAAATGTTTAGATTCATACAATTACAGAACTTTAAAGGGATAGTAATACTTCGTTTTAACTTTGTTTTAGGCATTAAAAAAACATGAAGAATGATATGTCTTATCTCTCAAACCTTTATGGTTTAAGAGATGTTCACAAGCAAAGTTTCCCCTCCCGACCCTTTTACCTAGTGTAAGCCATCTCTTCTCAGATGTGGAATCTGGTTGTAAGACCAGACAGATAACAGCAGGGGACATTCTTCTTCCTATGAAAACAATGAAAGCCCTGCCCCCCTTGACAAGCTTTTCAAGTGTTTCCCTTATCTTAATTGAAGATTGTCCCTCTCTGTAGTCTACCTGGGCACCTCCCTTCTGCTCTGGCTGAGCAGTGTTACATCAGTAAAAGGGGCAGAAGGGGGACACTTTGTCATTGAATTACTCTTGAACTACAATTCTGACAGAATTGAAATAACACTCTCCAAAGTCCAAATACTATGATGATTAATTAGAGCTGCTTTTATTATGAAACATTACTATCCCTTTAAGGGGATGAATATCTAGATATGCCAGGATATTGCTAGTCTGTCTATACAAAAGAAAACTGTCTTGAAACTGCAAATGACCTTGCTACATCTGCAGGGGATAAAGCATTTATGGCTATATACATCATTTGCACTGCCCATTAACTTGGATGGACATAGGTACCTTATAAGAGAATCTGAAGAGGGCCTCAAACCTCTACCTAAGATGCAGAGGAAGGAGGTTGGCACAAGGATGCTGTTAAGGAATGTGCTGGTGAGAGCCATTTAAGTCCAGGCAGCACCACAAGGTTGCCTGTTGAGCATGTGCAGATGTACCAATGATGATCGCAGTCTGGGAGTGGATTGCCAGATAAACAGTGAGATAAAATGTTTAATTTTCAACCTGGCCCTTGAGGAAAAAAGTTTTACCCTTTGCAAAGCAATGATTGGGCACCACTCTGATACTCATAGTGTTAAATCTTTTATCTCTGGTAGGTCATGGGGAGTAGGGATGGGCAAAAATTTTTGCCTCAAGCTGAAATTGGCAAAAAAATGGTACTTTCTGATTAGTGAATAATTTCCAGGAAAACGTGCCGATTTTCCGCTTTTTCTGCCTAGCTTATTATGCATTGAAATCAATGGGAACATTGAAGTTACAGACAACACATAGCAAATATTATTTTATTTCCCAAAGGCATAGTATAAAAGGGGCATGAGGGTGTCTGTGTTGGTGGGGTGTGGGGAAAGAATCACTTGAACAGGGGATGATTTGTTGTTTTTTTTACTGGGATTTGGGGGCAGTTAATAAAAAATAAATCCTAAATAAAAAAAACATAAGACATGGTATAAAAGGAGTCTGAGGAGGGTGACTGTGTTGGTGGGTAGAGTCTGGGGAATTAATCAGTTGAACAGGGAATTTGTTCTTGACTGGTATTGGGGGGACAGTTAATAAAAAAAAAGAAATCAATAAAATAAAGTAAGACATTTGTATGTAAAATGATAGAGACAGGAACCCCCTGACATAAGCTGCCACTGGGGTGGACTGATACTTGACTTGATAGAGTATTTTGTAGAGGAAGATTTGGTTGAGGCACAAGCCCGGAGGAAACATTGATTTGTAGGACTTAGACTTATTAGAGGCCCAAGCCCTGAAGATAAATTGATTTGTAGGACTTAGACTTGCTTGGCGCAGGCTCTAAGGAAACATTGATTTGTATGACTTAGGCTTGTTAAAAAGAAACCCCCAAAAATCAAAAATTGTTTATTTGTTTTGAAGGACTATGTTTTTTAATTTTTTTTTTTTTAACGCACAAGCACTGAGAAAAAATAAAAACACCCCCTACTGGCCTAGTGCCAGCAGGTCATGTTGGCCAGTGGCCACTGGTCATTGTCAAATGTCCTCCTGAGTCCAAAATTGCGGAATTTGCAACTGCTGTTCTTACTTCTGCTGCTGAGTTGTTTATGGAGCAGGATGATTAGGCAGCTGAAAGGTAATGGGATCAACAATAGCAGTAACATGGGTGATAGATGATGAAGGTTCCACTTGCCACTACTATCTCCAGTGATGCACCTGAGGCAGTAGCAGAACAATAAGTAGCCCCCAGTCTATGTGGAGAAAAGAAGAAGTTGGACAATAATTCTTCTCCACCTGCCCCTCCTCCAAAATCATGGGTGTGTTGTTATTAGAATAGAAATTTTTCCCTTGACAGCAGAAACTGTGGCTCTCATCAGCAACTGCAATGTGCACAGTGTGTGTGCGGTAAATAACATCTGGGAGCACAACTGTATCCAAACACCATGACACCAGAACCCAAGTACTGCTGCTGTCAATATACCCCTTGTCCAGACCTCGCTAAGGACACATGACAACTTGCTGACAGTTTAATAGTATTGATAAAACCTCCCTGCCAGCATCCTAGCATATTCTGAGGGATGGAATCTCCTCAGATGCCACTTGATGACCTGGTATTGATTCTCCTCCACCACACTGGCATGTGTGGTCAGTGCACCACACAGTATGCAATGGGTAGAGACGAACTGACACATCTTAACCTCAACAGAGTGGCTATGATTTGGCGGGGGAGGTAACAATGAATGAGGTGAACTAGCAGAAGATGTAGTTGTTACCCTAAAGGAAGAAGGTGATGGTGATGGCGAGCTAGTTGTTTCACTCATCATGGAACTTCCAGTCTCTGTCTGGGTTTCTTTATTCTTCCTCCTCTTTGATCTCTGCCTCTCCTCTTGTTGCCTTTCTGGAGAGTCATGGGGTACAGTAACAGTGGCGCTTGTTTTCTGTAATAGGTGATTGGCTTTAACATGTTTGACATAAATGTCATGGTGTCTGTGTTTCATGTGTGATATCAGGGAGGTTGTGCCAAGGTTTGTTCCCTCCTTTTCCCTTCTCACTGACTTGTCACAAATTGTGCACAGTGCCATTAGTAATGACTGTGCTGTGCATGCCCCAAGAGAAAAATAGTCCCACACCCATGACTTCAGGGGGGAGGGAACAGCTGGAGAAGAATGGCATCTTTCGTCTTGTATTCCACATTCACCTTCACTGTCTTTGCTGACAGTGGATGCTGTTGCTGCTGTTGCTGCTACTGCCTCAAAATCAGCAGTGCAACTAAGACCAGGAGTATTGCTGGCACTAGTAAGTGGAACCTGTTCTAGTCCCACATCACTTGCTGACCTCATTCCCACTGTGTCTACTGTAGTCTGTGGCACACTAGTCTACTCCTCAGCATCCTGCTGCCCTTGCATCTCAAGCAGTAGCAGGAATTAGAGCAGTTGCGAATTCCACAAATTCCAAAAGCTCATTGCTAGTGGTGGTGGTGGTGGTGCTGGTGCCCATCCTCATCCCTGTCTCCCATTCCTTCTCAGTTTCTGATAAAAAGGCCTTCAATGTATTTTCCAATGGCTGAGTGCCAAATGGTTATGGTTTAATCCAGAAAAGACAGAAGTACTCAGGGTGAGGCCCCATCGCATGACAACAGCTCCCCCATATCATACATCGGCGCTTGAACTCCGGGGATTACTTTTGTTAAAACTGGAACAAGAGCTAAATCTTGGGGTTGTCTTACATTATGGCCTGGCACTCAAACATCAGGTGTCAGCCATTATCAGATCCTTTTTTCAACATCTCAGGAACATACAGTAGCTTGAATAAAGCACCTGATGCCTCCAGGAGACCTCCCACAGTTGTTGACAATTTTTCTCCACAAAGGTTGACCATTTCAGTCACCTCTATATATGACTTCCAAAGAAAGAGCTACACCCACTGCAGCTGGTACAGAATGCTGCCACAAGGTTATTAACAAACCATCCACACTCCTGACTCATAACACCTGTCCTTCATGATCTACATTGGCATTGTATGAATCATTGCATATGAATCAAGCTCGGTTTGCTGATACAAAAATCTATCATGGCTTCAACTACCTAAAGGAGCTCCTCGTACCTATGTTCTAACTTACCTACTGAGATCTGTAACCAAATATTTGTTAGCAGTTTCCTGAATCTCACAATGAACTTTTGGGGCCAAACTCCCTGCCAGCGCACACAGTCACAGTCACATATCTGTTTTGATTAATACATAAAAGCTACTAGAATACATCTGCCTATTATTATAATCATGGTCTCCTCTCCTAATCTTAAAGGGATAGTAATACTTCATTTTAACTTTATTTTATTTTGTAGGCATTAAAAAAGCATGAAGAATGATATAAGTCTTACCTCTCAAACCTTTATGGTTTAAGAGATATTCACAAGCAAAGTTTCCCCTCCCCGCCCCTTTTACCTAGTGTAAGCCATCTCTTCTCAGATGTGAATCTGGTTGTAAGACCAGACAGAGGACAGAAGGGGACAATTTTCTTTGTATGAAAACAATGAAAGCCCTTCCCCCCTTGACAAGTTTTTCAGCTTTTTCCCTTATCTTAATTGAAGATTGTCCCTCTCTGCAGTCTACCTGGGCACCTCCCTTCTGATCTGGTTGAACGGGGGGGGGATACTTTGCTTGTGAATATCTCTTAAACCATAAAGGTTTGAGAGATAAGACTTATATCATTCTTCATGTTTTTTTAATGCCTACAAAATAAAATAAAGTTAAAACGAAGTATTACTATCCCTTTAAACTAATACCTTATATGGTTGTGACGAGTCCCCTGTGCCCTGACCTGCAACACCTGTCCGAACAGCTTCTTCCCAGCAGCCAAACCACCGATGTTAGTCCGATCTCGAAGATCCAGTCTGCTAACACCTTTCCCCCAAGAACATCAGATGACACATGATGCTTGAGGTAAAAACACGAACTCTTTTATTTGGACATGCACAGAGTTTATATATATGTCTGTGAACACAGTCAAATAATAGCAGATGAGATTCACAAAACCCTCAATCTTACTGGGACTTAATTACGGTAACACACAACAGAATACAAGCACACAATCCTTCTATCAGATCTGCTAAGGTAATTACATTTACATCAGTCACTGACATAATACAATCAGTTTCACAGAGCAACAAATGGAAACACATAACCCCAGGAAACCTACTTTGCATATAAACAATAACACAGCACACAATGGGTGAAGCAATAGGACATTTGACTCCCAGTCTCCAGATACTGTCCCAGGTAGCCACTGCCCCACCCCCAATACATAATAGAGTCACAGGCCTGGTGCCACCTTGGAGTCTGGCCGACACCCTTCTCCATTTTGTGGTTCGGCCCATGCTTATGTATGGCCAAATGGCTGCTCCCAGTCTGGGACCCCCAAACCAAAAGAGCCCCTGGTTCACAATTGACGGCATTCCATCACAATGGTGAAGTGCTTTGAGTTCCATTTGTGAGAAATGTTCTATATAAAGGTATTATTATTATTTTTGTTAATATTATTATTGTTAATAATAAAAAATCATTTAACTCATTAGGATTTTTTATCAGCCCCTATGGTACAGGTGGATGGCACCATATTTTCTCAACTTTTGCTTTCCGCCTAAGGCCTTTATTGTACGTGTTATAGACATAGAATTTTGCAGTGCTGATTGCATAATTAAGTTCCATTATATTTATTATTTAACTGCAAGGAAAAACATTAGAGTCCATTATGAATAATCTTATTGGTTTCATCATCCAGACCGGGAAGAGAAGTAAAATTCCCTATGCAGATGTAAAAGGGCATTGAGTTAATCTGGCTTGTGTTGAAGGCACAACATGTAATTAGCTGAATCGTTTTGATTCTACATGTAGAATGCTAGTCTGTTCAAAAAGAAGTAAATGTCTTTAATGTGTGACAGAACGTGCTTGAAGAAAGAGCACTCATGATATTACTTCTGGGTGCTTCTTTAAATATGTAAGCTAGGGAAATAGTTAACACACTATGGGCGCGATTTAAAGAGGTCCAATGCCAAAAAAAACATCCATCAGCAGTTTTTCAAGCACAGTAAGCAATTCAAAGAACTGTGCTATGAAGAACTACTGGCAGAAAATGAGTTATATCAGCAGTTAAACTTAGCGGGCATTTCCCCCCCATTAAACATAGTACAAACGCTCTACACTGCAGCTCAAACGACTGCTCTAGGTGCTAAAATGTGTTAAGGGACCCACTTTAATGTGGGAAATTATAGACCCAGTTTTTCAGGGTTAGAATCCCTTAGCAAATCTTTTAACTCCCGGCGCAGGAATTGCATGTAAAAACATAGTTAAAAAAACCTAAGTCCCCAGTGGATGTATTGATATGGGGCCCTAAGCCCCACATCAATACATCCAAAGTACACCCAACATGTGTCCAAAGTTAGTAGAATTAACCCAGTGAGTGCCAGTGGGGTATAATTAACCCACTGGCACCCATAGGGTTAATTCTACTAACTTTGGACATATAGGGTTAACCCGAGTAAGTAATGAAGCAACAGCCCATAAAAAGTAACACTTACCATTAATCTCGATATCCAGTGGAGTCTTCAGCACCCTGATCAGCTCCTGTCCATCTTCTTTCTTCTTAGTCTCTGTTCTTTCTTCCTTCTTTCTTCTTCTGATCCTCCTCTCCTTCATCTTCACATCTTGTATTGAGATACAAATATATGTTGCATAAAAAAGAGCCAGCACATCTATGCAGTTTAACCCCTCGAGTGCCAGAGAGATATGCAACGGTCAGCTCTCTGACCAGCTGGGATGTGCATAAGCACACATCTCAGCCAATGGCTGTGAGTGAATTTGAACAGAAGCTGCCCATATGTAAAAGCAGTCACTGTTCAAATTCCCTCACAATGGAACCGGCATCAGCTCATAAGGTCCTAGGGGGTGTTGTGTTATTCTGCCTTTCTCTGCCACAGCAGCCACCGCAAACAGCAGCAGAGAAAGAGAAAAATAGCATCTATTTTCATTTAGATTATTTTCGATTCTTATGGGGAAATGTTTAATTGCGGCATATGTGTAAGACTTTTGGCCATGTTTTACTTTAATAACCCATACATCTATGGAAATTTTAACCCTTTGAGCCCCAGAGGGGTATGCAATGCATTGCGGTGCAATGCACTGTGTACCCCTCTGGCACTCAAGGGGTTAAACTATGCATAGATGTGCGGGTCCTTTTTTATGCAACATATATTTATATCTCCTTTTTTACAGGTACAAGACTTGAAGATGGAAGACAGGAGGACTAGAGGAAGAAAGAAGAAGGAAGAAAGAAGAGAGAATAAGAAGAAAGAAAAGAAGAGAAGAAAAGGAAGATAGAAGGAGAAGGACAGTGGATGACAAGTAAGTATACCCCGATTGGTGTTTGACAGTATATTAGGCACCAATAGTTAGCTTTTTCCTTTGATGTTCCCATTATTGCCGCTAATTATTTTATTAGCTGGTGAGATGGCACAGTTGGTTGAGGCACCAGCTGTAAAATCTGTTCAAAGCCGCAAGGTTGAAGCTTCTAGTCCTAGCAAGGTCAGCTCTGCCTTTCACCCTTCTGTGGTAGATAAAATGAGTCCAGGACATACTTGAAAATGAGATATACTCTCAATGTATTCTTCCTGGTAAAATACTTTCTCAAAAAAAAATTTGGAAACTTAATGCACAATCTAGAATAAAGGCACAAAAGAGTAGAATCTAAAAGTACTATATTAACTTTTCCTTCAATTATGCAAGAAGTACAATTCCATTTACCAGACCAGCTATGTATGAGAGACCATAAACTCACGGTCCTTGTAGCCTCAGAAAATTCAGGTACCGGATCTCCATTTTTGGTCTCTGTTTCCACTGATTCCACACTATCACGGTCCCCGTGTTTGTGGTCAATCTCTGTGATGATACTTGTGCATTGGTAGAGACTGATTGGCCGCCCAGGATGTGCCTTTTTATACTGGGCCTTTGGTACTTGTCAGCTGCCCTTTCGTGGTGTTCCCGATCCTGCACATTTGTTGCTGTGTTCCTGACTTCTATGTACTGACTCGGCCCGTCTGACCCTTCTACGTTCCTGCTCCGTGATTGACCCGGCTCTGGCTGACGTTCCCGCTCCGTGATTGACCCGGCTCTGGCTGATGTTCCTGCTCCGTGATTGACCCGGCTCTGGCTGATGTTCCTGCTCTGTGACTCGACCCGGTTCCGGCTGTTGTTCCTGTTTCTTGATTGTTCCTGTGCTCCAGTGGCATCTCATCGCCTACCGGCGACATTCTGACAGTGTTGATTGTTCGCTCTGACTATCAATTCTCTCTAGCTGAGCTGTTGCCTCCATTACCGAGCCAGTCTATAGTGCCTTGCTGAGCGGCTGCCTCTGTTACCGAACCTGCCATTAACCCTTGCGGTACCGGTTGCCTCCGATATAGAGCCTGTACACTTGCCAAGCTTGTTGTGTCCTACCGAGCCATATTACACTTATTGAGCCTGTGCCTTTTGACCGAGCCTATCCGTTACACTAGCAGAGCAGTTTCCAGAGTGTGCGCGTTCAGTCCTTGGTTGCACCTCCGGGTGCTTATGGGCGTTCCATTGCTCTTGCATTGTGTTGCTTCGTGTCGGCACCGGAAGGGTGTCTTGGCTCTCGCCCCAAGTGCTCATTGTGTTACGTATCCATTGCGCTACCAGTACATTGGCTTTCAAACAGCTTGGGCAGTGTTTCTCATTTGTAGCACCTTGTTGGTGCTTGTGGCTCAGGTCCCGTTGGTACACGCAGGGTTCGTTTATTGATAATAAGGGCGCTCCAGGTTCTGGGTTTTGCTCCAACAGTGGCCTCTCTCTGTTTCTTCACCCTCCGGGGTATTGGCTCAGCTCTGATCATCTGGCTGTGGATTTTGGGCGTCCTATTTTACAGCTATTGAGAGTGATCCAGTTCAGACGCTTTCTGCACTTTTCCTTGCACTTTCCAGAGACTCATATCACTTATTGGGCGTTGGTCAATTATCATCACAGAGACTGATCTGCTGCTCTAAGCATTAACCCTTGGTACTATATTCTCTCTGACCATTCTGGTAGCTCCCTTCTATTGTGCCAGAATTACTGTCATTACTTGGATTACCTGTCTTGGCCCCCAGGGGCGCTGTTCTTTAATTTTATTTTCAATAAAACTGTGTTTTTTGCTTTTAACCATTGTCTGAGTGTCTGAAAACCGTAACACACACTCCCTAAACCGCTCTGTTGTCAATGCGACTCCTCGCTTTCTACTCCTACCCTGACATTCACTAATGTTTCAGAAAATGGTGCTGGGTGAAGGTGTCTCCCAGATGTCTGTGAGGTGCCTATGTCCAATGGCTCTACCCTCACACAGGGGCGGGGGAGTGGAGTATGTCCAATTCAGAGGTAGTGCCAGCCGGTAAGTCAGAACACTGTCACCTACCTTTGGCCATAAGACATTTTCTGTGGCCTAAAGTCCATTGTGCTTTTAGCTGGTAGGTCAATTGAATACTGACTTAGACATTTTATTCTGTCGGTCAGTAGTCAATTTGACCCTACCTCATGCTTTACCACACTCCTTTAAATTTAGTCCTGTGGTCTCCATCTCTTGTACACTACTACTCTTAGTCCATATTCACATAGATGACAGACATAATATTCCAATAATAAAACAATTGTCCTGTATTACATTTACACAGGAGACATTAAGAGCAGTGATTTCAATCTTGTGCTAATCACTAATAAATTAAGTGGCATCCTCCTGATGATATTGTTTACAGACTTCACCTGACAGAACCTACTGGATTTTCGATGTGTTCTATGTTGAGCAAACCATAGTTTCAGAATTCCTGATCTGTAAGGTAACAAAGAGATTATCTGTGATTATCTGGGCCACATATTGAGATCTAGTGGTTTAGAGGAACATATAACAATCTATCTGTTGATGGGTCTGGACAGTAACATTTTTAAGGTTAAAAAACATAAAACAAGGTTGTCATGTATCCCATTTGTTATTTTCTTTATGCATCAAGCCATTGGCTGAGGCTATAAGAGTTAATGATTCAAGTAACTGACAAGATGAGAGGGACCATGGGTAAGATCTGTCTCTATTGTAATGATATCTAGGGTCTGGATTCTAGTGCAGGTGATAAATGTTGTATCAAATATTCTCCCATATAAGACTATGGGGAAACCTGGAGATAAAAGCAGTGATAAATGTATTACCTGCAATAGAATCCAGCCCTGGATGTTTATTACAAAGCCTTTGGAATCCTTGAGTCAGACATGGGAGATTCTTAAACAATTTAACATCTCAGGGTTGGAAATTAATTAAAGCAAATCAGAGGTCTAAGATATCAGTTTATATGATAAGATATTGAAGGGGAGGTATAAAGCTCCCATGAATTAAAGAGGAAAACTTGTTTAAGGGAAAAATTAAGGTTTATAATAACCATATCTGTATAACTGCATATGTTTTGAGACTTCTGACCGATATGAACATCTTAAAAATCTCAGGAGAGACTTTATCAGTCGCGGATATAATGCCAAGGTCACGGACATCCAAATTCTAAGAGCCACCAGTATACCCAGCAGAAATCTCCTGGACTACAAGCGACCACAGCCAACATTAGTAGTTACTTACAGCCCACAGCTTGAAATAAAGCATAAAATCTCAAAACAGCTCAATACTACATACTGATGGCAGATTAAAAAGAATATTCCCCAAACCTCCACTCCTCTACCATAAACAACCACCCAACCTGAAATAACTGTTGGTGAAGAGCTCCCTTAAGAATGCAACAGAAAATTGCACTTCTCGCTGTCTACAAAAGCCATGTGCAGCCTGTGCACACACATGTGTACCACAGATAGGGTGCCCATACCACATTCACACTGAAACCACTGCATCAAAGGAAAAATGCTCCTTCAGGTTAATCTAATATCTATCTCAACATGTGTGTAAAATGTCCCAGAACAGGACTATATGTAAGTGAGACAGGACAAACCCTAAAAAATTCTCACAGGTCCAGTGTGAACAACATCAAAAGAAACACCACAATGGGCCAACATTTTTGGCAAAACAGATGACATTGTTAAACATCTCAAGGGGACTTACATTGGGCTTTATACAGAAAGCTAAAGATGAGCAACTCTAGGACAAACCATTTACACCACAGGAGAAACTTTTCCAGACAGCACATTGATTTAACCCTTTGAGTTATTCAACCCCTCAACTGAGGCTGTGAGAACAGTAATTCTGGAGCAAACCATCTGCTCCACAGGGGACCAAAACATTTCCCAAAATCACACTGATATTAATGAGATTTTTGTACTTGAAACTTCTGTAGATTTATAGGGGTTAAAACCCCATTTTTGCTTTGTAATACAGCATTGTAGTCTTCTTTGGTAAAGAAAGGGTTAAGCTTGTTGACTCATGATAGAAAATACCTGTTCCTCCTTTCATCATTAGTAATTAGAATGATTGGCGAACAGCCAAAGATGAACCAGATTTGTTGGGAGTCCTAATGAATTATGCCTGGCTTCTCCAAGCCTTTCTTAATTGTTTTGATTTATTTAAAGAGGGAGCATGACAATTGTTAGGTGGAACATAAATCAACTTGATTTCACTTTTGGCCTTGCCAGTAACCAGAGCTATTGAATCTGGGAATAAGAAGCATTGCTTTCCAAAACTGAATACTGGTTGTAGAGATATAATGGACCTGTCCAACCACACACTTTTTATCCCTTTGTGTTCCATGGGAGACATCAAAACTGCTGATGAAGAACAATACATTGCAAACCCCTCTATCCTCCAAAGAGTTAATTTCAGTAATGGATTTGCACCTAAGGCACCTCTAGGTACAGCACTCTTGTCGCCTCCAGTCTCCACTAAGACAACACCCCACAAAATACAAAACCCCTCCCCTAGACCTATTCAGTGTGTCCTGGCACAGAAAACACCTACAGGCCACAATCACACTTGCAATTTAAACAGAGTTTTGATGCAAAGCTGTTAAAATCACCATATTTACTCATTTTTATATATTTAGCTGATGCACATTGCAATGCCCATTTTAATGTCCATGTACCCAGTGTGAATTAACCACACCATGGCCCGAAGGCTGCCATGTGGGTCCTCTCTGCTGAACTTCCCTGTGTGATAGTTACCAGTGTGAAGAAGCCAAGAATGGGTGAATAAACCTTAGTTATCCAGCTAAATATGTGGCTATTCTGGATGAAATCAGTTGCACTATAGGAGACAAATGAGTTACCTTTGATTTAAATGGGGCCTTTGGCCCATCAAATGCTAGAGAAGTCTCCAACTCACTGAAAATTAATGCATTGAAGACTTCTCTAGCATTCAAAGGGGTTAAAGACCCTATATAAATAATTTGAGATTTTTTACTTACCTCTTATGGTGCAATAGGTTTGATCCAGAATTGAACCTCTAGCTAGATGAATACGGCTCACTGTGTTTCTATTCACTGGTGATTGCCATAGCATTACAAAATGCTGTGAACAAGGATTAGCATACAACATACAGACACAAGAAAGATCTTAAATAAACAGGACACTACACTGTTGTGTAAATTATGAAGTATAATAATATATATATGTAAATAAACTGGCAACCATAAACCAGGAGCAGGTGTCTGATGCAGTGAGACTGGGATGATGATCCACACACAGAAATGAGCATAGTGGGTGTCGCCATAATTTTTATTGTTATTATGATGATTATTATTATAATAACTATTATTATAACAATCTTTTATTTATAAAGCGCCAACATGTCTTGGTGCTGTAAAAAATCTGGGATATGGAACCAAAGCAATAAAACGTACATGTACAAACTGAATCTAGTGGAGAGTGGGCCCTGCTCATGACATCATACAATCGAGAAGGAGTAGAAGGCAAAATCATTGTGGGGAGAAGGTAGATGGGTTGAGTAAATAGGTAAGCCAACTGGAAGGTTGGCCAGGAAGGTATGGGTGGATAGAACAGATAGTTTGTTGGGATAGGGTTAAGAGACGTAGTAAGACAAAGTAAGGAAAATGTTACGTGGTATGGGTTAATCTTTTCTAAAGAGATGAGTCTTTGGAGAGTGTCTGAAGGTTGACAAGCTGGGTGAGCATCTGAAAGAGTGAGTTCCAAGACAGTGGGCAGCTCTTTATAGTCTTGGAGGTGTGAATGAGATGAGGTTATGAGTGGGGATTAGAGTAGGACATCACTGCAGAACGTAAAAGGCAATTTGGAAAATAATTCAACATGAGGTCAAATATGTAGAGGATAGAAGATTTGTGAATAGGCTGATATGTCAGTGTTAGCATGTTATATTTGATACTAGAGGATTTGTGGAGCAAGTGTGGGGCTTGGCAGAAAGGGAAAGCAGAAGTGTTTAGGGAGAAAAAGGAGCCTGGGAGCAGAACTCATTGCAGACTAGAGGTGTGCCAGTCTCTGTAGTGGAAGACCAACTAGCAGGTAGTCAAGGCATGACATAATGAGAAGTGAACTAGCTTTTTGGTGGCATCTTTTGTAAGGCAAGGTCGTTTTCTGGGGTGTTCCTTAGATGAAGGTGGCAGGATTTTGTGAATGATCGGATGTGGGGAATGAATGAGAGGGAAAATCAAAGGTGACATCCAGGTAGCAGGCCTGGGATATCAGTTTTGTGAAGGAGTTGATTTATCACCTTTACAAATTCTATCCATCTTCAAAGGATTTGCATGATTATTCCTCCTCATTATTTTATTAGAGCCCTCTGATGGAAATGAGAAGGTTGGGAATGTTGATTTTATGGACATGTGTATAATAAAATTGCTTGCTTTATCTGACAAAGTTAGAGATCAAAGCACTGATGACAGTCCCCAACTACTTCAAGCAATATCTCTAAAGCTATTAGTCAGTTTGCGAAACAAAAACAGAAGATGCAAGCACTTAAAAGGTATATATTTAATGAGACTAAAAGCTATGTATGTAATAAGTCCACTTTAAGAGAGACATTTGGAATAGCAGCAGTGGCAAAATGAGAGCACATATTAAGTTGTGTTTTAGAAATGGCCAACTTTAAAAAGCAGTGGGACATCCATGAGGAAATTGCAGATAGACAGCTGGTGACATACTACAGAAAATAGGGGGACAGTCGAGGGGAGCAAAGGTAGATTTGAGTATCATTTGCACACAGATGTTGCTGACGACCGTAGGGGTTAATTCGATTACCAAGGGATGAAGCATAGAAAGAGAACAGCAGAGGGCTTAGGACTTATCCTTTACAGAAAGAGATAGGGAAGGGGTGTTTTGTTGTTAATCTAGAAAGTGAAAGTGTGACCTGAAAAGAAGGATGAGTACCTCAACAGAAAGAAATAGGGAAGAGGTGTTTTTGTTGTTAATCTAGAAAGTGAAAGAGTGGCCCATAAAGAAGAATGAGTACCAGGACAAGGATACATCAAGAAAGTTAATGTTGTGGAGTTTTTGTAAGATAAGTGGGTGAGCATCTGTGTCAAATGGTGCTAACAGGTCAGGGAAAATTAGTATGGAGAAGTGTCCCTTGGATTTAGCTGTGAGTAGGTCACTGGTTACTTTTATTGGTTTAATCTCAGTGGAGTGTTTTGTGTGGAAGCTGGATTGTAGTGGGTCAAGAATATTTTTAGAGAACAAAAACTGGGTTAGACAGGAGTATACAATGATTTAAATAGATACAATAGATTTATAGGCAGGAGAGGTCAAGAAAAATTTTATTTTTAGGAATGGTATGATCAGTGTGTATTTGAATGCCAAGGGCAAAGTATGTCCAAAGTAAGGGACATATTGCATACATGGGTAAGAGATGGGGCTAGGTTTAAGAAGTTGAGATGGAAATGGGACAAGTAAACAAGTAGTGAAGTGGTAAGGAGATTGGGAACCTCCTCATAACATATAAGGAATAAAAGAGCAAAGGAGAGAACTGTGTGTGTGGGAAGGAGACAAGTCTGATGATGTGGAGTATGGTTAGCAAGACAGTCTGGATTGTATTGATCTTGTCTTTGAAGTAGCAGGCAAGACCACGGGAAATGAAGGTGGTGATTAGGGGTGGATAGGTTGGGCACACAAGGAATTAAGTGGATAATTGATACTGTGTACTGGATGGTACAGGGGATATGAGAGAAGTGAAATATGAGTAGTTGGCTAAGATGAGGGCAAAATTATAGGAACGAAGAATTAATTTTTAGTTTAGGAAGTCGGGTTTAAAATGTGAGCATCTCTGCAGGTATCTTATAATTTTTGACTGTAGATTAATTCAGCAGGGGCATTGTAGCTTGTAACTTTGTCATGGGCAGATATTAAAGTGTCACTGTAAGGTGCAGTTGCAGACTTAGGGTAAATAGTGTTGATGACGAGAGAGTGGACAGATTCAAGAAAATTGGATAGTTGTTGTGTATCAATGTACTGTAGATTTTTATATGTGTGAGGAGGTTTGTGGGTTGGGTGTGAGTGTGATTGGGAAGAGGGGATTTGGGAGGTTGAATATTGACCAGAAGTAGGAAAAGACAAGGTCAAGGAAATAGCCTTCACAATGTGAGGAGAAGTAGCCCAGGGTGAGACCAAAGGAGTAGGTGAGCAAAAGGAGTTGGGAGGCAGTAAGGGCATTAGGATTTTCAGTTTGGATTTTGAAATCACCCATGCTGAGTGGGGGCTGTCAGTGGAAAGGAAGTGAGGGAGTCAGTTAGAAAAGTTGTCAAGAAATTGGGAGGTAGGTCCTGTGGGGTCTGTATGGAACAGATAGAAGAGCATTATAAGTGCATAGTGATGCGAAAAGGATACCTACACCACCTCTTAACCTGCCTCGTGGTCTATGTGTGTGAGAGTAGTGCAGGCTAACATAAGAGAGCAAATTTTGAGAAATGGCAAGAGCACTGAGAGAAATAGAGAGAACATGGACTGCTCTGAGCTTATTATAGATGGAATATGCATTCCACAAGGCACATGATAAGGGAATAGAGGACTGTGGGAGGAAAGGAGCAGGTTACAGTACTCTTTAGAAGGAAGGGGCACTGAGAGTAGATAGCAATAAAGTGAATACTTAGGTTAGGGGAAATGTCTCCAGCCACAAGAAATAGGAGCAGGGAGAGTGTCAAGAGGGAAGATAAAGATTTATGGAAATGTAGTGGTTAATGGAAAGGAGATGGCGAAGATAGTGATATTAGAAGTGAAAGAATTTTGAAAGAAGGGATGGAGAAATGAGACTACAGTTGGTAGGAGATCGAAGTCAGAGGGAGTGCAATGATTTTAGGAGGCATGAGAAAGTGAGAGGAAAAAGAATCAAAGCGAGTATCAGTGGAAGGCAGGGCCGGATTTGCCATAAGGCAGAGTAGGCACCTGCCTAAAGGCGCACGCCACCGAGGGGCACCTGCCATTGGAATTTTTTTGTATTTTTTTTTAAATTAGCCACCTCGCTGGCTGCACAGTGGAAGAACAATAATTACCCCACCTGGCACCCACTCCATGTCGCCCTCACATTGCCCCCCCCTTGTCTCTTTCCTATCTCCCTGGCAGGGCAGGTCTGTGCCTCTTTTGGCACGGTCCTGTAGCTGCTGAGCTCCCTTGTCAGCTCTTTAGGAATGCAGAGCGCTGGGAGATGAGATCATCTCCCAGCGCTCTGCTTTTCTGAATAGGAGACCGCGTGGGAGTCCAGCAGCTACAGGACTGTGCCAAAGGAGGCACAAATGACAGATCTCCTGCCAGGGAGGTAGGAAATGGACAGTGGCGGGGGGGCAATGTGAGGGCAACATGGAGGTGGGGGGACAAGTTTGAGCAGGAGGGGGACAATGTGAGTACAACATGGAGATGGTGGGGGCAAGTTGGAGTTGATGTGGGGCAATGTGAGGACAATATGGAGATGGTGGGGGAAATGTGGAGCTGATGGGGGGCAAGTTGGAGCTGATGGGGGGCAATGTGAGGGTAACCTGGAGCTGATGGGGGCAAGTTGGAGTTGATAGGGGGCTATGTGAGGACAATATGGAGATGGTGGGGGAAATGTGGAGCTGATGGGGGGCAAGTTGGAGATGGTGGAGGCAATGTGAGGGCAATATGGAGATGGTGGGGGCAATGTGGAGCTGATGGGGGGCAAGTTGGTGCTGATGGGGCAATGTGAGGGCAATATGGAGATGATGGGGGCAATGTGGAGATTATGAGCATTGTGGAGGTGTCCAGTGGAAATGGACAATGGGTGGGGGCGCTTCAGATTTCTGTGCCTACAGGCTCCTGAGATGTAAATCCGGCCCTGGTGGAAGGTATTTGCTGTGACAGATACAAAATTATCCCATTATTTGCAGTGTGTCCATTGTTAGCAGATGGATTGTCCTAATTTAGCAGAGTGTCCAATTTTCCTGCTATCCTTCTGCTGAACTTGGTTAAACTCAGGTGTCCCAATTGTAGATTATCCATTTGTAGATGGTACACTAAGCCATGCAAAAACTATTTAGCTTGTTGTTATATTTATAGAGACAAGCAGTCACATGACATCTATTAGGATAATTAAACAATAGCTAGCCACATACCAGTTGTCACTGAGTTAGCCCTCAAACTTTGGCACCATAGGGGTTTAACTACTCTGCCTAATGGGGAAAAAGCCCTTGTTACTTCCTGCTTCTTATTTAAAAAAGTACAACTTTTTTTGCGTTTGTTTGTAACAAAACAACTTTCTGTCTCATCTTGTCCATCACATTTGAATCTAACATGGCAATTATGCTGGTGACTCTTTGGTATTTTTTAACATAATAATTTTCTCATATGGATGTAGAGGATCGATAGGTTAGACCCAGTATGTTCCATCATCAGCATGACCTCCAACCTATAGTGTCACTCATATAAAATGTAGAAAATAACTATTCAATTTACAGGAAGATATTTAGAAAACTATGGGCCGTATGCACAAATGACAAGTGGAGCAATTCTGGGGCTGCATCATAGGAAATAAATAAAAAGTACCAACTGATTTAAATTAGACTTTCAACCCATTGCAAAACCTCTAAAGTATTGATAGGTATAGAATTCAGAGGGTTAAAATCAATGGGAATTGTCATATTTTCCATATGTTGAAGTTGGTTTGTTCCAGTATGGCTTCACTTTGCCTTTTTACAATTGTTTAATTTTTAAAGAATATGGGCAAAATGAAATGAGGAGGGAGTTCTGGGAGAGACCAACTGCACCATGTGGGGAACAAATACAAATCTCCTAAGTAACATTGCACAGCAATTTGTTAGAGACCTTTCCAGCATTGAAGGGGTAAAACAACCCAGTTAAAATTCCCTATGGTACATTTGACTTATCCAAGAATTGCTAATATTTCTGCAAACTGGCCAATGTATCTTACAGGTTTTTAAAATAACTTATTTTAACCTACTGAACAATCTGTGATATGATAAAAGTTATTAGGTTAAAAAATGTCAAAATGTCTATTATGGCTGTCTTTAAGAAAAGAGGACTGAAACTACAAACCATTTCTGCTTTAAATCAAGTGTAAGAACCGAGTATCATTCCTTACACCTGCTTTATTTCAGTTAAATAAGCTATGAATGCCTAATGCTATGGGAAGGCAATGGAGCAGTTTGTGAATATTTTTATACCCCTGAACTGCAGACTGACTATTGCATATTCGGAGAAACACTCATCTCCTCCCTGGAAACACTCGAACACAGGACACCCAGCAAGGGTCCAATATCAAAAAAGTATATCAATATTTAATAAAAAAAAAAATATATATATATATACATTTGCACAAATATATTTGTATAGTAAAAACTATTAAAAACAACTGGTAAGATAAACATATGAAACCCAATAGTACTTCTAACGTGTTTCGCAGCTGAAAACACTGCTTTTTCAAAGTAACAGTAAAGACCCTAAGTCTTTACTGTTACTTTGAAAAAGCAGCGTTTTCAGCTGCAAAATGCGTTAGACGTACTATTGGGTTTCATATGTTTATCTTACTAGTTGTTTTAAATCGTTTTTACTATACAAATATATTTGTGCAAATATATATATTTTTATTAAATATTGATATATTTTCTGGATATTGGAGCCGTGCTGAGTGTCCTGTGTTCGAGTGGTTCCCAGGCAGAGATGGGTATTTGTCCGAATGAGCAATAGTCAGTTAATCTAGAGCTGACAACTTCAATTGTGAGTACCAAACTTTGTTTTTATATACATATTGCTTCTGAAAGTCAGTATTACACTATTGGGCACCCTTCTTGTCCCTCTTTTTGTTTCTGTACTGTAGAAATTCCCATTGATTTCAATGTAATGAACTAATCGAAAAAAAGAGGGAAAACATCACTTTTCGCGAAATACTTGCCACTTGGCAAGAAGTGAAATTTTTCTCCAGTTTCACTGTTGAGAGGAAAACTTTTGCATAACATATTTTAATCTTAGTAAATACATTTGTTACAATTTTTTTTTAGTTTGATGAATCTAAATGGTAAATGGGGAAAATGTCAGTATGGTGTCTCCTAAAATGAAAATAAAATAAACAAATGTTTCTTTATTTTTACTGTGATATATGTGATATAATGTAATTGACCGCTCAGTAAGAGGCGGTTTTCCAAGTAAAGAAACTGATAAGGATAGGCAGTTACATCTAAAAGCCTAAAAGCCTAAAAGCTTGTTTGTTGATGATCTGGAAATAATGGTTAGGAAATATCTTCAGTCTCATCTTTCCTGTTATGACATATAACTGATCTGTGGTCAGAAAAGCACAAACCTGTAAAGTTTATATCCTACCAAGAAAAAGTTTGGAGTAAACCATGTCTAACCACTAGCACTGCAGAGTTATGTTAAGTGGAAGAGCTCCTTACATGGAAAGGGTCCTGCTGAATGGAGATTTCACAAAAAGAGGAAGCCCTCTCTACTTATCTGGCTGGATACAAGTGTGCACATATCCTGTGGCCAGATCTGCATTCAAATCAAAGAGGTAACCTTTATTTTGTGGTCTATTACTCCCCATCACTAACAATTATTTACCTGAAATAAAGGAAGGAAAACACATTTACATTTTATAAAACCATTCTGTAATCCTTATCTTATGTAATCAGTGAAACATGCACATCATGAAGAATGCCAGCAGATTATTGGGATGGATATATATAGATCTGAGGCAAATGTTAAAAACATAGATGTACTTTGAGTTGTATATCCAGTGAGATGGTAAAGAGCATGGGACCAAGAGCAGAATTATTAATTACAAACATTATGGGTCTCATTCAGCAAGCTAACGAGGTTCAGTTCTTAAGGGGAGAATGAAAATTTCCATCAAATTAATTGGGGCTTTTAACTCACTGAATGCTAAGCAGGTCTCCAACGCATTGCTTCTCTAGCGTTCAAGAGGTAAACCCTCAAACACTGCAATGTGTTTGATACCTCTCTCGCACTCAAAGGTTTAAAAGCACCATTTAAAGAGACAGTAATGTCCCAGAAAAAATATTTTGCATGTTGTAGTCCTTAAAAAGTTGAACAAAGTGCCAAAAAAGTGTCTCTCAAACCGCTATGGAGGCCCTGCAGCAGAGCTGCAATCTCGTTATTTACAAAGAATGACTTCATTGGACCATTCCAATGAAGTCATTCATTGTAAATAACGCGATTGCGGCTCTGCTGCAGAGCCTCTGTGTCGGCCGACACGGATCTCCTGCTGACGAAAAGTCCAAAATAAAATTCCTCCATTGTAGTTCCTGCTTGGACCATTGTTCAAACCAGTGTGAAGGAAATATGAACAGATTGGATAGCTGGACGGATGAAGAAACTTGAATTTATGATCCCTCCAGCTAGATGCTGATTGGCTGGGAGGTGAAGTTAATGCAGGGCGTATTCTAATCCAGTGGGAGAGTGGGAACCAGTTTGAATAGTAATTGCCCATATAAAAGCCAATCTCTGTTTATAATTCCCTCACACTGGTTTAGGTAAGGGCCCAAGGACGGAGTGCAATGAGGGAATTTTTTGGGGGGAGATTTTGTTGCAGGAGGCGGCAGTGGAATCAGCCTCATCAGTGGAGGTGACAACAACAGGGGGATTTTGTTCTTCTATTTATTATTTTGATCTTGCAGAAGAAGACAAAGGAGGATCATGGTGAAGAAGACACTGCTGGACCTCCAACTTCAATGTAAGTGTAGTAGCTGTGGAGAGTGGGAAATAGGATAGTGCTACTATTTAGGGGGAGTAATCCTTTGAGTGCCAGAGGGGTATACAATGCTGTTACATATATTGCATACCCCTCTGGCATGCAAAAGGTTATTTTATTGTCTTGTTTCAATGGTGTTTTTTGTTATTTGGATGCATTTGTTATTTGGATGCATTCCTACACTAGTGACCCTAGGGTCACTAGTGTAGGAATGCCTAGTTGCACATGCTTGTTTGCTATTTTACTACTATTCTATTACACGTCAGGGGTTTTTAACATGCACTAGGGATGATCCAATTCATGGAGTTAACAGTACTAACAGAATTGAGCCCCTACTGTCTTGAAAGCTTGCATCCTAAAGCCACTCAGTTAGCCAACAAACATATCAATTTTAGGGTACCAGACTCACAATGGAGCTTGGAAAACGGTTTTTGCACTTTATATATTAAAATTCAATAGTGCCGTTGCTTATAGGCTCCCCATGCGTTGGCTTTGCAGATATTTCTTATGAAGATGCAAAGAGATGTTATCCATGCATCTGGTCACCATCAGATCTGTATAGTGGCTGCTTCCAACTGCTGCAGGCAAACATCACTGGGTGAAACAATGCAATGTTTGGCTACAAGAGCCAGAGGCAGCCATTATAGAGATGTGATGGCAAAAATATGCATAGAGAACATTTACCTGTTCCTTCATGTGAGGACCTCTGCAAATCATATGTATGGAGACAAATTATAAGCACTGGCACGACAGTGTGCACAGCACTCTCATACCACAAATCTATTAAACAGACCCTTAGCTTAGGACATAGGCTCCACACAATAACATCTACTCTTCTTTATTACACTTTAGTGCACCTGCTCCTGGAGTAATTCTACAAGAAACCAATTGCACTATAGGGGAGAAATACAATTTACTATTGATTTTTTTAAAACCTTGAATGGTAGTGGCATCTCCAATGCATTGCTTTGCAGTGTTTTGTAGAGGATAAAAAATAATGAATGGGAATTGTGTGAATTATGTCTCTACTAGTGTAAAAGCCCATGTGCACGGGCCGTGGAGCAGTGAGGTAACAGCAGTATGCAGAGCAGGACCGGCCTCGTAACCTTTCGAGTCCCAGAAGGGTATGCAATGCATTGCAAAGCAATGCATTGCGTACCCCTGTGGCACTCAAAGGTATACCATTACCCGGACCTGCTCTGCGTGCTGCCATTACCTCACTGCTCCATACGATTGCGCCGCCTCACTCACACGATGCAATCATGCGCAGTACAGACTGGCCGAACGCAGGCAGTCTCTATCGTGCATGACTGCATCATAACAAACTTTCTGGCCTTTTATTATTTAGGATGTTGTAGCTGGCTTATACTAGAATTTCTCAGGTGTTCTTTTGAACATAAGGCCAAAAACAGTATTTAAATTGTAATATTAACCCTTTATAGGAACAATAAACTTTTTTAATAAAAAAATCATACTTTATGTCTTTCTTGCTACGGAAAACAAATGTACTCTCACTGCTGTGAGATGTGTCATTCCAAAGTTCCATTAACAGTGCTCAGACTTCACCTAAAGTTCACCTTGTGATCAGACAGTTATTCTATTACATTCTATGGGAGGATTATGTCTCTGACTGCAGTTCTCCTTAGAATGTGATTGTAATGGCTTCATCAGTTTTTGGCCGTTTTAATGACTACAACTTTGGAATGCAACAATTTCCAACAGTGGGAATATCCTTGATATACTTAGCATGGAAAGTTATATAATATATGTTTTTATTCAAAAAGTCGACTTATCCTTTAAGGACAATGCATTGATTTGCACCCATCTGGTACTCTAAGGGTTATGGAAATAACATGTCTGCACTGTCTTGTTTACACCTATATCCCATTTTGATGAAGACCAGACTCTGATTCATAGGTACATGCTCAACCAAGCATTATATTTATAAGATTTCTTCTCCAATTTACTGTCCCAGTTCTGTTCATAAAAATGACTTGCTGTGCGTGGATGCAGAACAAGGTATACATTTCACAACCTTTTTAACAGTTTCATTGGTACTGTCAGGAGTAATGTGTGACCAAAATTAACAAGAATTCCTCCTTGAATGGGTAATGTGAAATGCATGGTAATGCAACTGTGAAAACAAGCTTGTTGGGCCCCATGTTCCAAAGAGAATTGGAATCATTATGGGGCAAACCAACTGAACTATAGAAGACAACTAACATTTCCATATATTTAAATGGAGTTTTTAACTTCCTGAATTCTAGAGTGGTCTAGAAACATATATTGCATTTAATGGGTTAAAATCTCATACATACAGTATACATTGACTATACTTTAAATTTTTCCCCCACCTTCGCCTATTTATTTTTTTTTTACCATTTTATGTCCTTGACAATGCCCTACCTGGATTTGTTTGAAGAGAGCTTTCTGTCAAGGAACATGAAAGCAGGGTTTGTGATGCAATGTAAAAAGAAAGCACACAGAGCATTCAGTGCTACAGGGAGACTGTCACATTCTGCTTTAATTTATTGATCAGAAAACTCTGTGGAAACTGGCATCAAGATGGGGACTTAAAGGTGTGAAAAAAATAGGTGAAGTTGAAAAAAGTATAGGCAATTTCTCTGTACATTATATATAATTGCAGAATATGTAAAGTAAAAATAAAATGTTACTTTTCATTTTAATGCATTGGGGATTAGGGAAATTTTATCTGTCCTCATTGGCACAGCTTGTTTACTTTCCTTTTGAACATAGTGCTCTTTATGTAGAGTCAAACTCTGAACAGATACATTGTATTATTACTCAGTTACTCAGCTGAACATGTCATGTCTTTTTGGCAATAAAGACAAATTAAGACTTATTCAAATGAAACAGTTACTCCAACTAAATATGATTCTGCAATGTAGCTGATACACACACACACACACACACACATATATTAGTTTTAAAGCACGTGTACACAGGCCAACACTGGCGGCGATGCAGTCGTGCGCAGTGCTGACTGCCCACGCCGTGGCTGAAATGGAGAGCGTTGCCCCGATTTCAGACCATAGTCTTCTCTGCGCCCTTTCCTGGGACCGTGCGCAGAGAGGACTCCGGTCAGAATTCGGAATGCCCCGCTTCGTATCAGCCACTGCATGGGCAGTCTGTACTGCGCATGACTGCAGCACGTGAAGCTGTCTCTATTGTGCATGACGGCTTCTGACAAACATCCTTAGTGAATTATAATGTAGGATATATATATATATATATATATATATATATATATATATATGTAAACAAACAACAACAAACAAACATATGTCTATAGGAGTTTCTTATACCAGGGGACCAATACTGTATTTTTAAAGGGACCGGACCCTGTACTATGAACAACTAGCACACATCTGGAGTGTACCAGCATCTAGCCCTTTGTAATGATATGTATTGTGTATCTATTGCAGTGTCACACTGCAGACCAGGGAGTTCCACTGGAAGATGATTTTTAGTCCTTTAAGAACCAGGTCAGGTGTGCAACGCATCCTTAAAGGTTAACATAGCCAATGTATCTGGGTCCCCATGTGATATTTATTAGATAGCTGAATGTATTTGTATGTGTGATGGAACCATATCTTTTTTTTTACCATTTATCAGTGGGTTATTTTCGTGTTGTGCATCCATTTGAATAGATTATTTGTGAATCATGGGATATCGGTAATCAAATTATGTGAAAGGGACATTTCTATTTATACAAGTCCAGGAACATTATGAAAGAAAAGTAATTTTTCTCAGTAATACGTATATGTAGCAATTTCTAGCGAGTTCAAGTACAATGATGCTCCTGTATTAAGAAAACTCGAACAATGTTGCAGCCAACCAACTGCACCCTACGTAACAAATAAATATTACATATGTAAAAGAGGTGTTTGATCCTTTGAATGCTAATGAGGATTGCTTTGAAATGCACTGCAGATCTCCCTAGTGTTCATGTTTAAAATGTCCATTAAAATCAATCGGGATCTGAAGAATTTGTACTTGTCCTCTCTGGTGTGTTTTGCTTTGTTCTAATTTATACAGAACAAAACAATTCTGTGGCCAGCCATCTGCGTCATAGGGGACAAATGAAAATCGCATTGATTTAAAGAAGCAGTAAACATTTATTTTTATGAAAACAGTTGTTATTAGGATTTTCCATCTGTGTAAAACAAGGGTATACCCACTGCTTTCAGTTGATTTATTCAAATTTTATAACAGTTTATATTGTCAGGAAGTGAGTGACAGTGTGATTACTTCCTGAAAGATGAAACTGACAGAAAATGAAATAGAATAACTAATTGGTACTGTTAACGTAAAACAAAATAAATAAATAAAACAGTTTAAACTAATAACTGAAAATATGCATCTCTCAGCAGTTGCTTTACTCAACAGGAAAAGTCTTACTATATATATATATATATATATATATATATATATATATATATATATATATATATATATATTTATTATTTTTTTTTATTTATTTATTTATTTATTTTTTAATAACAAAAGTTTACTGCTCCTTTAAATCACTGGTAATTTTGGATACTTTTATCTTCTGAGGTGCAGTTGGTTTGATCCATAATTGATCAATTTCTTGAAAAGTATAAGGCTATTTTTGTTTCCGCTGTGCATGTGTTGCAGTTAAAATAGGTAAACCACTGACTGCAACGAACTTGAACAAAACAGTGTTAATGAAATACTTCTATTTCAGATGATTAGATGATGTTTTATTAATTGTCACAGCTTACCTTGTTTCCAGCGGTGCTCTGCGCCATTCCACGCATCATCTGCAGGCAAGAGGCTTTAGGGTGAAGCAGGCCTCTGTTTTATGCCATGCTTCCTGTAGTCTCCTCCTTCCTACTTCCTTCCTCTGAGCCTCCTCTTCCTACCTACTTCCTGAGGAGGGGTTTAAAGGGCAGCTTGAGTCTGAGTCAGTTGCCTTTGTGTTATTGTTCCTAGCAGTTCTATTCTTGGGCTCTGTGTATCACCTGGCTAGTCTTCCATCCAATCTGGTGCTGACCTGTGGCTCTGTCTGACTACTCTTTGATTTAGTGGACACCCAACCTGGTGCATTTAATTTGCATTTAACTATACTGTACTGACTCCTGAACATCTTTGGAAAACCGTGACATTAATGTAACCAGGAAACAGACACAAAATTAAAATTATGGTGTAGACCTATGCATTTATTTTTAGAATTAATGCTAAATATAATGAAAACTGAAAGTTTCATGACATTCGGATTAAAATGACAAATGAATGGCACGGAATTTCAGAAACACGCATGGTGCATTCATTTAGTTTGTTCAAATACTTTTGTTCATTTCATTCATTCACATGCTTACTCACATGCTTACACCATTCATAAAGTATCACACTTACCTTGATGTTGGAAGTCCAAAGGTGTCCACGATACTCTGGTCTGCCCACATCATCTGTCTAAAAACAAATAAACATAAAAAAAAAACCTGAATACCCTATTGCATATACAAACCCCACCTTTATCCGGCTCCAACCATTGCTCAAGCCAGAATGAGAAAAAAATTAACTTGGATTGGCTTTTATATGACCATCCCTAATTAAAGTAATTCCCGTGCTCCCAATGGTCGAGATTGTTGGGTTACAGAGGGCACTGAAGTGCCATGGAATAATCTAATCTTCCAGCCAATCAGCATTTAGCTGGAGAGGTCATGGATGAGTGTAACATCACACATCCATCTAATCACTGGCTAGCTGGAGGGGGAACATTATAAGAATCTATGACCCCTCCAGGTTGATGCTGATTGGCTGGGAGGTGAGGTTACACTAGGGCATGTTCTGTAACTCCCAATCAGTGGGAGAGTGTTAACCAATTTGAACAGGGATGGCCAAGTAAAAACAATCCTTGTTCATTTTTTTCACATTATGGCTCGGGCAATAGTCCTATCAGGATTAAGAATGGGAAGTATATTTTAGTTTGTATAGGTGGCACCGACAGTGGTGGGGTACTAGGTTTTTTTAATGTTTATTAGTTTAGATAGAAGATGCAGGAGGGACCAGGGCAGAGATGACACTGCTGGACCTCTGACCCCAAGGTAAGAGTTATGACTAGTGGGGGATTTATTCATTATGTCGGTGAAAGGATTTCATCTTGCAACAAAAATGTTCAACTTCTAACAGAACAGGGGGTAAATGAAATTAATTTCATCCGAATGGGTAAAAAAAATGTTACATAGTAAATCAAACGAATTTTTTTGCAGTGCACGTAGATAATGGTATAATATGAATAATTTATTACCATTTTACCGTAATACGATTTTATGCTACACCATGGTGTTCTTGTTTGGTTACATCAACAAACCATCATCTGAAGCTGAGTCATCTGAAACGTGTATTTTCAATCACATTATTTTATTCACATTATTTGCTCAGAGCGCTAAGTTTGCAATCTCTGTACTTCTTATTTACTAGTGTTGAGCGAGCACCCCGATGCTCGGGTGCTCGGGTGCTCTGACCGAGCACCGCCGGAGGCTCGAGTGCTCGGCCGAGCACCCGAGCCCCATTGAATTGAATGGGGCGACACGAGCATTACACCAGGCAACCCCTGCTCTGATGAGGGGAGGGTGCCTGGTCAATGCCCCCCTTCATCTCCACAATGCCCCTCTTCCACAATGTCCCCCTTCATCTCCGCAATGTCCCCCTTCATCTCCGCAATGTCCCCCTTCATCTCCGCTATGCCCCCTTCATCTCCGCTATGCCCCCTTCATCTCCGCAATGTCCCCCTTCATCTCCGCTATGCCCCCTTCATCTCCGCTATGCCCCCTTCATCTCCGCAATGTCCCCCTTCATCTCCGCTATGCCCCCTTCATCTCCGCTATGCCCCCTTCATCTCCGCAATGTCCCCCTTCATCTCCGCTATGCCCCCTTCATCTCCGCTATGCCCCCTTCATCTCCGCAATGCCCCCTACCTCCAGTCCCTGGTGGTCCAGTGGAGCGTCTTCAGATCTGTGCCTCCTTCGGCACAGATCCCCGCCACCCGAACATGCCGGGCGAGCACGTGGCGGTACTCGTACGAGTACCGCCATGTGCCGAGCAGAGCGATGCTCGAGCCGATCCGAGCATCGGCCGAGCATGCTCGCTCAACACTATTATTTACCTTTTATCCTGCTATTATAGTTACATGGCAAAACCAACTACACTATATTGGAGAAATAAATCATCCCAGTGATTGAAATTGATTTGCAATGTGTTTGAGATCTCTATAACATTCAAGGGGTAAATGCCTCATTTAAAGGGATAGTAATACTTAAAATGTAAAAAAAAATATGTTGTAGGGTTTATCCCCCTGAGTAAAACAAGGGTACTCCCACTGCTGAAAGGTGTTTCATTCAAAAGTTATTAATTTTCAAAGTTGAATTTTTTAGGTGCAATATCACAGTGGTCTGAAATTGTACAGTGGCGCTGTTGCTACACGATCCTATGTACAGCTCTGGTCAGTTGACCATAAATCTCCATAGGATGGTGTAGAAACAGTGCCACTCTACAATTTCAGGCCACTGTGATATTGCACCTAAAAAATTCAACTTTGAAAATTAATAACTTTTGAATGAACCACCTTTCAGCAGTGGGAGTGCCCTTGTTTTACTCAGGGGGATACACTCTACAACATATTTTTTTTTACATTTTAAGTATTACTATCCCTTTAAATGAACAGGAATTTGGGAAATGTTTCTGTCTCTGATGGTAAAGTAGGAACTTAGATTTTAACAGCAGAAAAGAACCATCTGGCCCCTCTCCCAGGCATTTTGAATTCCTTAATCCCTTAACGCCCTATGACATCAGGTAATTCACAGCTGTTCGGGCGTTAAGGACCAGTGATGTCATGGCACGTCATGGAACTCTGGGATTGCAGAGCGGCTGCACACCACTCTGCAATCTCTGAATGCATTGGTGAAAAAAGTGCTGTGGTCCACCCCTGGACCGCTTGGTCTTTAAGTTGTTAACAGTAATAATCCATGCCATCTCTGCTAGGAGCCTGTTCCATAAGTCTATAACCCTTTCTTATAGTAGTACTTATGCATATTACTTCTGAATGTTTTACCCACTGACTTTTATATAACAACCGCTTATCCTAGCAATCTTCATTTTTTTTTTTTAAATCTTCCCTCCTGAACTATATTAAATACCTTAAATTAAAAAAGTCTCTATCATATGACCCCTCTCATTCCTTTCTCCCAGTCTATACATATTAACCATTTCAGTGCCAGAGGGGTTCGCAACACATTGCAAAGCAATGCGTTGAGTACCCCTCTGGCACCGAAAGGGTTAAGTTATTTGAGTCTATTCTGGTACCCTGCATCATGAAGTCCCTGCGCTATTGTGGTGGCTCTTCTTTGAATTGCCTCCAATTTATTAATGTCCTTATGGCAATGTGGTCTTCTGAAATGATCACATTACTCCAGGCGAAATCTTAATTGTTATCTATAGAGTGGCATTAGTACCTATCTCTTGTTGCTGCTAATGTTTCTACCTATAAAACCAAGCAAGAAACCACTTTCCTTTTCTCATTGTTTTACTACATTGTTTGCCTACCTTCAAACCTATACCACTACTTTCTTAAAATACAGCTTTATAATTTGCATCATGACAAAATAATACAAATATTTCTATTAATTTTACTATAAATGAGTATACAGAATGATACAAATATACAAAATAACTATAACAAATGATACATACAAATATCTATACAGTGCTCAAATCTTTGATCCAATCTTAATAAGTCCATAAAGGTCCATAGAAAAAGTCCCAATGCTCTAATCCTGTTACAGCAAGCTGTGCCTGCTTGCAATGGCTTCAGAGAAACCTGAATGTAAAAAACAAAGACAGGAGAACAAAAAGGGGGAATCGATCTAAGAGTAGTATTTATTTGATTCAGCAAAGCATAAAA
The DNA here is from genome assembly GCA_037306005.1 of Rhinophrynus dorsalis. Taxonomy (NCBI): domain Eukaryota; kingdom Metazoa; phylum Chordata; class Amphibia; order Anura; family Rhinophrynidae; genus Rhinophrynus; species Rhinophrynus dorsalis. The sequence goes on from CM074722.1 coordinate 308,374,918, forward strand.
TCCCACCACCCTTCAGGGTGTAAACTCACAGAATTGATTCCATAAAAGTGCCCATAACGCATAATAGATCCACCGGTCGAGAGACGCTGCTCACAGTACTGCCACAGGCTTCCTCGCGCTTCAGACAGCCGATCACACACGTATGACGTCACTTCCGGTCGCGTCGCTGCAATGTGCCTCAATCGATCTCTTGACAAAGTGGGTATAGCCCACAAAACGGTCATTGAGAAGGTGTAGAGATCCGTGGGGATTGGAGGACGTGTTGAGCTCTAGTGCAGAAGTGAGGCTTGAGGCGCATTGCAGTGACGCGACCGGAAGTGACGTCATCCGTGTGTGATCGGCTGTCTGAAGCGCGAGGAAGCCTGTGGCAGTACTGTGAGCAGCGTCTCTCGACCGGTGGATCTATTATGCGTTATGGGCACTTTTATGGAATCAATTCTGTGAGTTTACACCCTGAAGGGTGGTGGGATTTTATGCTTTGCTAAATCAAATAAATACTACTCTTAGATCGATTCCCCCTTTTTGCTCTCCTGTCTTTGTTTTTTAAATAACTATAACAGACATCCTATACTAATGAATATGTGTAAGAGTTTCCTGATGGATACATAAACTTATGGATAATTTAGTTACCTGGCATTACTAACTAATTAGTACACTTCATCTGATGTATACGTGATTAGGCTTCTTTAAGGCACGAGAGGAAGTATAAATAGGCATGGGGGTTTGTAGAAAGAGGAATGGGAGAGGAACAAAACAGGCAAGGGACTGAGGACGAAAGAGGTATGAAGGGTATGAAAGAAGAAGCTTGTTGGATAGAGGTAGAAAAAAACATGGGGAGGAAGAAAGAGAGCAGGATAGAAAAGCAGATATAGGGAGGCTGAGGTAACAGTCCACCCTCATTGCTACATTGGTTCAGTTGTTGCTACTTTTTCTTCTCCAAACTATAGACTATTGCATTCCTACTCTACATCATGATTCCTGTCCCAGAGTGCTAGCTTAAGCTGCTTGTATTCATGATCAACACACAAGCTCAGATGAATCTCTGTTCCTTTGAGTCTCTACAGTGCATTGGTGGAGATATGCAAGGTGCACCTCCCAAAATGCATGCTGGGGGCACACAAGGTGCAGAGATTCTGCAGCGCATTGGTGGAGGGAGCCAATATCAGTGTTGCAATCAAAGATGCCTGGTTGTGTGATGATCACAAACAAACCTCTTTGTAAGCTTACATGTTGCAGTGTAGGCTGCCCAGCTAACTAAAATGTATTTCCAGTGCCTCATCACAAGTATGCCACTGTCTGTTTGGATTCCTGGGCACCCATTTGAGCTGGGCCCAGGACAGCAGTCCTACCTGTTCCCCCTTGATGGTGGCTCTGAGTAGGTTTGCTGCAATATTGCTCCATTTCATGTTAGTGCATTAACATCAGTGTCCATACAGCTATTCAGTCATTCAGTGGGGAGAACATACAAATCCATCAGCACAGATCATTTTCTGAGTTTATATGTTGCCATAAAATACCTGAACATTGCATTATAATCAGTTAACTGAATTCGGTGCACACACCCCTCCATTGTTAAATCATTAATGCCAGCAAGCCTCAAATGCTACCCTATGCTACCCTATAGCATAAACATACCTGCTAATTTCACAGCAATTTCCTCTGTACACAGTGAGAAACAAGGAGCAGAGGAACAGAAAGGCACAAAATGTCCATGCACATTCCCACTACCCTCTATTTTGAGCAAGCAGTGCAAATTTTCATCATCCATATCTTAGTACACAAGTGTCAGGCAGGCTCAGAACACAAAAATCTGCTCCAGCATCTATGTTAGCACTGAATTGTAATAGTACACCCCTATTATCCTCACAGAACTTACATAATCTCAGTAGCCTTACAGGACTGCCTTAATGCTCTCAGTTTGCATACAAAGCTTCCATCATCTCTGCGGTAGTCTTGTAGAACTTCCACAATCGCTTCAGTTTCTAAATAGATATTCTTTTATTACCTTAGTGTCCTTAAAGAACTATTCCATCATTATCCTTAAAGGGATAGTAATACTTAAAATGTAAAAAAAAATATGTTGTAGAGTTTATCCCCCTGAGTAAAACAAGGGTACTCCCACTGCTGAAAGGTGTTTCATTCAAAAGTTATTAATTTTCAAAGTTGAATTTTTTAGGTGCAATATCACAGTGGCCTGAAATTGTACAGTGGCACTGTTGCTACACAATCCTATGGAGATTTATGGTCCTGGGACAAAGCTGTCCATAGGATCGTGTAGCAACAGTGCCGCTGTACAATTTCAGGCCACTGTGATATTGCACCTAAAAAATTCAACTTTGAAAATGAATAACTTTTGAATGAAACACCTTTCAGCAGTGGGAGTATTCTTGTTTTACTCAGGGGGATAAACCCTACAACATATATTTTTTTCATATCCAGTCAGTGTCCTTACAGAACTATGTCCTGTGTATCCTTAGAGAACTACTCACTTAGTGTCCATACATAACTATTACCTTAGTGTACATGTAAAAGTACCCCCTCAGTATCCATGCAGAACTATCCCATCATGCCCATGCAGAACCACACCCCCATTGCTATTTAGAACTAGCCCCTCAATATCCTTACAGAGCTATGTCCTCAGTGAACATACAGAATTATCCTTTCAGTACCGTTACAGAACTTTTCCCTCAGTATCCATTCAGAACTATAATTTCAGTATCCATATAGAATGACTACCTCAGTGTCCTCACGTCATTGTTCTTACAGAACTATCATCTCAGTATCCTTACAGAATATATCCCCATGGTATCCTCACAGAACTACCACCACAGTATCCTTATAATTTCAATTATTCCAGAGAAAACGCATCTCTTTTCATTTTAAAAATTATTAAAACAAAGATATACTCCACCATATAGTCTGACATTTTTTTATATAGCTGTATGCCTTTAAACAATTTCGATTAAAAATAAAAAAAAAGAAAGGGCCTTACTGAAATCAGTGTTACAATAAAACCTCTTTTCCACAAACAATTCACATTTATAACCAGGCATATATATCTGATAGGCAATTTCAAAGTACATTTTCAATTACTTTGCAAACTTTATTTTTTTTAATATAGCTGTTGTTTCAGGCAATGTAATATCTTGCATTTATTTTAGTGCCACTATCGTTTTCATTCTCAAAACGACCAAATAGTTTGACATGCATATTTTTCTTTTAATGTATTACCTTCATTTAAGTTTCAAGAAACAATTAAATAAAAGAGACAAAAATTTAACATTTTTCAGTAATATATATAAAGAAACTGGTACTTTTTATAAATACATTTATCAGAAAATAAAGTGCTGAAAAACAAATCTTTAACTCCTTCTTTGCCACTGCTACCTTTCCTGATGATTTCAAACATGCCTTAGTAACACCCATCCTCAAGAACAACTCTTCTGACAGTAACACACCCTCTAGTTATCGACCCATTTCTCTTCTGCCTTTTGCCTCTAAACTCTTGGAACGCCTAGCCTAGTCATGCCTGTTTGACTTCCTTAACGCATACGACCTGCTGAACCCTTTACAATCTGGATTTCGCACTGCTCACTCCACTGAAACTGCTCTTACAAGAGTGGTCAATGATCTTCACATTGCCAAATCTCAAGGTCACTATTCAATTCTTATCCTGCTTGATCTCTCAGCAGCTTTTGACACTGTTAATAATGCTCTCCTCCTCTGCATTCTTCACTCCTTAGGAATCCGTAACACAGCACTGGACTGGCTCTCCTCTTATCTATTTAACAGATCCTTCAGTGTCTCCTCTTCCATTTCCTCATCCTCTCCTGTCCAGCCCTCTGTTGGGGTTTCTCAAGGTTTTGTTCTAGGACCACTTCTGTTTTCTCTTTATACCATAACACTCTGTGATCTTATTAACTCATTTGGTCTCAAATATCACCTCTATGCAGACGACACCCAGATTTACTTATCTGCACCTCAACTGACTTCTGATATCCAGGCAAAAGTCACAGATTGCCTCTTGGCTATCTCGGACTGGATGGCTCATAGGCACCTCAAACTCAATATGTCTAAAACTGAGCTACTCCTCATCCCACCTAGACCTGTCCCTGTAGCGCCCTTCTAGGTGACTGTAAATGGCACTACCATAAATCCAGTATCAGAAGCGAGGTGTCGAGGGTTGATAATTGACAAGTCTTTCTCATTCTCCCCTCATATTAAAGGGATAGTAATACTTCGTTTTATCTTTATTTTATTTTGTAGACATTAAAAAAACATGGAGAACGATTTAAGTCTTATCTCTCAAACCTTTATGGTTTAAGAGATATTCACAAGCAAAGTATTCCCCCCTGTTCAGCCACATCAGAAGGGAGGTGCCCAGGTAGACTGCAGAGAGGGACAATCTTCAATTAAGATAAGGGAAAAAGCTGAAAAACTTGTCAAGGGGGGAAGGCTTTCATTGTTTTCATTGTAAGAAGAATGTCCCCTTCTGTTATCTGTCTGGTCTTACAACCAGATTCACATCTGAGAAGAGATGGTTTACACTAGGAAAAAGGGGCGGGAGGGGAAACTTTGCTTGTGAATGTCTCTTAAACCATAAAGGTTTGAGAGATGAGACTTATATCATTCTACATGTTTTTTTAATGCCTACAAAATAAAATAAAGTTAAAATGAAGTATTACTATCCCTTTAATGCCATTGCTAAATCCTGTCGCTTTCTTTTGCGTAACATTGCTAAAATCCTTCCCTTCCTCTGCTCCTCCACAGCTAAAATTCTTATACACACAATCATACTCTCCCGCATGGACTATTGCGACATTCTTCTGTCTGTCATTCCTGCCTCCCATCTCCATCTACTTCAATGTATACAGAATGCTGCAGCATGAATTACTCTTCTGTCACCTAGGATTGTCACTGCCCCGCTCCTTCTCAAAACTCTCCAATGGCTGCCTATCAAACTCCGGATATCTTACAAAATCTTACTTCTCTCTTTCAAGACACTTCTCTCCTCTACTCCTTCTTACATTTCCACTCTGATCTCACGTTATACCCCATCCCGCCACTTACATTCAGCCAGTGTGATTGTCTTCTTTCAGCTCCTTTTGTGTCTATAGCCCTGTCACGTATCAAACCTTTTTCTCTCATTGCTCCGTATCTATGGAATGCTCTACTATCCAACCTGCGTCACTGCACCTCGCTGATAACCTTCAAATCTCACTTAAAAATGCACCTCATGGATAAAATCTCAACATGCTAGAAGGCAGTGATGTTGTACAATGAACGCTCTTATAAATTATTTACTTTACTGATGTCCTCTATCATCATCAGAACTAGGACGGTATTCAGCACCTGACCCTTATGTACTCTGTATGTCTCCCATTATCACTTTAGATTGTAAGCTTTCGAGCAGGGACCTCGTACCCAATGTTTCACTCTACAAAGCAACTATAACCCTGTATTGTTTAAACCCTTAAATTGTAAATCACTGCGTACACTTGTAGCGCTATATAACTAAACATATTAATTCATTCAAGTTCTTCTGCCAATATTACATGTATATGTTCAACCTGCAGAATATGTATTTTAATATGCAGTTGTGCATTGGTAGATAAAGCCTAAGCACACAGCCATTACCAAACAACAACTGGTTCTACCTGGTTAAAATCCTCTTCAACTGCCTGTTACAAGTGCAATACCTACACTGCGTGTAATAACATAAAGTAGACCAGCACCTTTCCTGTACAGGACAAACAGTACAAGATTAGAGAATTTATAAACTGTAAGACCACAGGAATAATTTATCTAATGCAATGTGTTTGTAAAAAATTCTATGTTGGTAAGACAATAAGAGAATTTAGAAAGAGAGTGTTGGAACTTATAGGGGATGTACGAAATGCTTGTGACACCCCAATTGCGAGACATATTCTTACATGTCATAATTCTGATACCTCAGTTATGTCATTTACAGGTATACAGAAAGTTACACTCAATAACCGTAATGGCAATTTAGATCAACTATTGCTTAACCCTTTGAGTGCCAGAGGGGTACGCAACGCATTGCAAAGCAATGCGTTGCGTCCCTCTGTGGCACTCAAAGGGTTAAAAAGGGGGCTGAATGGATATATCACCTCAAAGCGATGGCTAAAGATGGACTAAATTAAGGATTTACTTATAAAACCTGTATTGAATAGTTCCAGAGTACTGTAAATTTTAGAGATCTATCCAGAGTCGTTAAAATCAAAGGTGCTTGTAATGTGTTAGAACTGTGGACATAACAAGGATAATGACTGGATATTTAAGGTAGTATATATATATATATATATATATATATATATATATATATATATATATATATATATTAGTTAGTTTGCTCACAAATATATCGATCTGTAACTATCAGGAGATTATTAATTTTTGAGATACCAGATTGAACCTAAGTTGATTACAACTAGTCAGAGATGGCATTGTATAGACCCTATCTGACTGGGACATTTCATCCGATTACTGAGTAACAGCAGTGTCACAGATAGGGTTTAGATAAAATTTTAACCTCCGAACTGGCAAATGGTAATTGAACCTACCAGTTCGAATAGAGATCAATAGTAATTTGAGTTAGCTAGATAGTTGGCTTGTAAATATATTGATCTGTAACTATAAGGCAAGAGCTAACCCTTGAGACACCAGACTGAGCCTAAGTTGATCACAAGTAGTCAGTGACGGCAATATATGGGCCATCACTGACTGGGACATGCTAACTGATTACTGAACAAACAATCCAGGCTAATGCTAGAAAAGGCAAATGGTGGCAACAATCTACATCTGATTAATAAGAAGGTAGAGTTAAATGAACCATAAGAAGTGCTTATACAAATGTAAAATCAACTGGGAAAATTGGACAAGTAAGGAAGGAGTTAAATGTCCCAAAAAAGTGACAAGTCTAGGTACAAGTGAAAGGGAACAGAACACTGTTGATCGACTGAACAAAATAATAGAGTATAAAGTGTCTAACAAAATAAGTATGTACAAAGTGGCACAACTAATGAACCTCCAAGAGTCAAACTTTTCGGATGAAAAGTTTTACCAGTCTGTGACATAGGAAACTATAAAGAGAACAAACAGGTTCCTCATACCTCTGTATATTTATAGTAGATTGAGACCTGCGGTACAATTCAAAAGTACTCTGAAATACTATTATTGTTTGTAGATAAAACCTAAGCAGGCAAAACGTATGTTAGGGCCTTAGAATACATACCAATGTGATCTATTCACACTCTGTCTATCTCTAATTTCTGTTTGCAATGGGGCATAAGAAAGTCTGAAGAATTTACTAGATACATATTTGTGCATGACAGAAGATTTGATTATTGTTAAGGATAATAACATAGTAACATAGTAATTTAGGTTGAAAAAAAGACTTGCGTCCATCCAGTTCAACCCTTTTCCTATTCCTGTTTACCATCGTTGATCCAAAAGAAGACAAGAAACCCCCCCCTCAATATAGCAATTTGAATGGGGGGGGGGATTCCTTCTTGATTCCAAATGGCAATCAGATTTCTCCTGGATCAACAAGCCCTAACTAAATATCAATCCCAATAATAATAATAATAATAATAATAATAATAATAATACACTTCAAAACGTCTATCTCATCTCTTGACTCGCCAGGACTTCCAATTAGCATTCATCCATCTTGTATCTCTTAGGAATCAGGTCTGGTGCTAAGAGGGTATTTTTCTTTTCTTTTCTTTCCTTTTTGTAAATCTATATATATAAAAGAATAAGCCTCATTGCATAATTTATGTTACCTCACACACAGAACATAATTTATGTCTCCTCAGAAAACAAACACACATTGCACAGAATGCCTCATTACATAATTTATGTCTCATCAGGAGACACAACTCCCATTGGGTGATTCAATGGGGACGTTACTGCTCCCATTGGGTGGTTCAATGGGGGCATGTTTATCATACAGGGAGTTGGCCCACCCCCTCCAGCCCTCCCACCACTATCCAACTGACAAAAAAAATATAGCTGCCACTCGCTCCTGAAGTAGGGGATATCAATAACTTCTCCTGGTCCAGACACACTCTCACTCAGGATCATGACCCCACAAACACACTGTTTCACCTCCCACAGATAATTGTAACCCTCCATACACTCTCTGTCACCTCCTACAGATAACTGTAACCCTCCATACACTCTGTTTCAGTATGAGGGTGTAATGTTTCCATAAAATACAAACTCAGGGATAAACTTAATAACAACTCTTTTATTTAACTCTTTTCATCTCTTCAGTCAACCTCACAAACTGTCTGTTTTCAACTGTCACTCCTCCACTTCCTGCTTCCTGATTCCCGCCCTTTCTCCTTAAAGGGAGAGAGATGCTTTGCTGTATGTTACAGAGGGCAAGCCTCAAACACCACTTTCTATTTGCTCCCTCAGCATATTTCTATGTTGCCTCAACTTAAGAGCCACCGTATGTTATATTGCTATGTTACCTCAGCTTAAGTAAAGACGAGTTACTGCTCCCACTGGGTGATTCAATGGGGGAGTGATTTAAATCATGCAGGGAGTTGGCCTGCCCCCACTATCCAGCCTGCCCACCACTATCCAAGTGACTGAAAAAACAAAATGGCTGCCACTCGTTCTTAGACCACAAACACACACACTCACACACAAACTCAATCACACACACTCACACTCAATCACACACACCCTCTGTCACTCACACTCTCACTCAATCATAACACTCAATCACATACACTCACACTCTCTCACTCACACACACTTAAACTCAATCACTCAAACTCAATCACACTCACACTCAATCACACACACTCTCACTTACTCATACTCTCTCATTCACACTCTCACACACACTCACACTCTCACTCACACACTCACTCACACTCTCACTCACTCACACCCTCTCACTCATACCCTCTCACTCACTCTCACAAATACTCACACACACAAGCAAACACTCACATTCACACACTCACTTTCACACTCACATGCACTCATTTACACTTACTGACTCACACTCACACCCCGATCCACCTTCTACCATAGTATGTGCAATTACCACATGCATTTCAACTACATGAATGAATGCCACTCACTCACATGCACTCACAATCACTCACACCCCGGAAGCCAGCACGATCCACCTTTCACCATAGTATGTGCAATTACCACATGCATTTCAACTACATGAATGAATGCCACAGTGGAGGTATAAGTACAAATGACACATAAGTCACCCCCTTATGACTCACTTCTGTGTGTGTGTGTGTGTCTCTGTGTGTGCCTGTGTGTTCCTCACTGTGTGTGTTGCATATCTGTATCACACTCTATGTGTCTGCATGTTGTGCATTGCATGTATGTGTGTATGACTGTGTCACTGTTTATGCATCTCAGTGCATGCGTGTGCATTTGCGTGTGTGTCTCTATGTGTGTTTGTCTTGCATCAGTGTGTGTGTATTAATTCCCTATGTATCCTGACGGGCAGCGCCGTCCCACATTGCTAGCATTTGATATAATTATAAATCCCAGTACATTCCAATAGCCACATACTGGCACAATTGGCGGTGCACCACATTTTCCACTTTCACTAGCATACCTGTTGGTTAAACAACTATACTTTATATACCATTTCAAAAATCCATTTTAATCTAACAAATCCATTTTAATCTAGCATTTGAAATGAAACTTCCCCATAATCGAATATAATTTTGGTGGGAAACCAAAATGTTCCCCTCACTTGGTTCTACATTTTAGAATTAAATCTGCTTTCTGCATATAGCTCCTTGAATTTATCCCTGCCTGCCAGTGACCAGACCACCTCCCTAACACACAATGATCTTTATAACTAACAGTACACGTCTCACAGTCCCCTAGGGAGATCTAGTGTTCCTGTGCCTCCTTTTTCTGTTTGGAGGGCAGGCATGTTTGCGGCTACTTCCGCATTTCTGACCTCAGGGAACGAGCACTGTGTCAGGCACCTCTTTATGGGCCTATTCTGGTTAGCCCAATTGGTTCCCGGCTTTATCGTCACTTTTATTAGCCTCCTTGGGCCTAGGAGTCAACGTGGTGTTTCCGCTAGTGTCTCTTGTGCTCCATTGTGACCCATGCTTTATCTGAGAATCTGCTCCGTGTATGATTCGGCTTGTCTGACTACCCACTACGTTTCTGACCTGTGGCTCTGGCTGACTAACCCGCTCCGTGTATGACTCCGGCTTGTCTGACTACCCACGTCGGTTCTGACCTGTGGCTCTGGCTAACTTACTTGCTCCGTGTATGACCCCAGCTTGTCTGACTACCCACTACTGTTCTGACCTGTGGCTCTGGCTGACTAACCCGCTTCGTGTATGACTCCGGCTTGTCTGACTACCCACATCGATTCTGACCTGTGGCTCTGGCTGACTACTCGCTTCGTGTATGACCCCAGCTTGTCTGACTACCCATTATGGTTCTGACCTGTGGCTCTGGCTGACTAACCTGCTCCGTGTATGACTCTGGCTTGTCTGACTACCAACATTGGTTCTGACCTGTGGCTCTGGCTGACTTACTTGCTTCGTGTAGACCCCGGTTTGTCTGACCTCTGGCTCTTGCTGCCAATCGTTCCGTGTATTTCCTGGCTTGTCTGACCTGTGGCTCTGGCTGACTACTTGCTCTGTACTCTCAGAATGGGCCTGACCATCAGCCTCCGTGTTCAGTGGTTCAGGCCTGATCTCGCTCCCTATTGCCTCTGGTTGCGTGATCCGGGGTAGAGACTTGTGCACCAGTTACTGTTCCCTCTGGTGTTCCACCCGACTTCAATCCTAGTCCCCTGTATCTCACAGTAGTGCAGTGCGCAGCACAGTGTGCAGCACCAGGTAGGAGCCTGGTCCTTTCATCCTGTGTTCTGGGGTTGTGTGAGCTATACTATTATTGCTCTACTTAATAAATAAAGGTGGTTATACATTTTATGATCGTGCCTGTCCTTCTTTGCCTGAAAACTGTGACAACATGTATGTAAAGTTTCTCTGTGACCACCTTAGCACTCTCCCTAACACATACACACACACACACACACACACACACACACACACACACACACACTGATCTTCATAACTAACAGTACATATTTATGTAAAGTTTGGCATCTACCTGGAAACTAGGTACTGTACACAAAAGAGACAACACACCAAAAAAATTATGGAAATTGTACAATATTGCAGTATAAAAAAAAAAAAAAAGAAACAATCCGAACAGGATAAGTAGTAATGCCTCAGTGTACAGACATATTACATATAAGAAAATGGCTATTTACATCATTCTGCTATGGGCAGAAGTGCAACAAGAGATGCCCAAGATTTTGTGGTGACAGCTCCTTAGTCATGGGGTATATCATTTGTCAGATCCCTGACTTAATATATTTAAGACTGTGAGAGTGCCACCTCCACCACAATCCTGATGTCCTGACCATATGACATGTTGTATGTATGTTGTTACTTATGCTGCTTGGGCTGACTCTGCTCTTTGTTATATTGCAGTATAGCTCCCTTTTAAATATTTTTGTTGTGCAGTCCCTTCTGTATATTTTGTATGTAGCTGAACTGATAGGAATAGGCTTGAACACGTGACTTTTATTTACAGTATACACGCTATTACTGTTTATATAATAATCTATTTTGTATTGCCTTTCACTGTTAGCATTTTGGTATTATATCCTTTTTTTATTTTATATTTAATGTATCATATTGAATGTTTTAATGGCTGCCTTATAGTGCTTTTAGAGAATCCCTTTGGTAAATTAATTAGGGGACCGTGCACTGTGTGTACTTTTGAGAAGAAATGTAGATCAGAAGCGTTCAAGAGCAGTGGTTCTCAACCTTTTTTTTACTCAAGGCACCCCTAACACGCAATGTGGAACATTCCGAGCAAACCTAAAAATGTATCAAGGGCATAGTAAAGGGTACAATTCATAAATATACTGATATTATTAGATTTCACAATCATAGTAATAAAAATAAACATATTGCCTATAATAATTTCCATATGTCTACATATAAAAGGACAATATTCACATTTTTGTCAGTCTTCATAGAAAACATGGGGTACCCTAATTTGATGCCTGTGGCATACCAAAGTGCCACGGCACCCTGGTTGGGAATCACTATTCTAGAGAGTTATGTGAGTTGTAAACTTTATTGCGAACATAAACATAATCTGGAATTAATCAATATCTCATACATTGAGTGACCTTTCTAAAACACAATTCTGTAGGAAGACTGATTTTGAAATTCATAAAATACCATTTTGTTCTATAAGCACAATATAACTGGACTCACTCTCCAGTTTTTCCCTAAAATCAATACTGCTTTTACTCACTTCATGCAACTGCAATCGTATGCCACATTTGTCATTTAGTTTATTGACCGGTTTAGGTGGAGTGTGTCTGAGGATGTATCATTCCTATGATCCAATGCATTGTGTCACCAAGCCCTTTTCAAAATATTTAGCACAAAAGTAATTGGTCTATAGCAGCTATGCCTAATAATATGCCTTTTACTTCAAGAGGGGTATCCAACGTATTATTTAGCAATGCGTTGGATGCCCCTCTGGCACTCAAAGGGTTAAAGCAATTCATGGTCCATTGTAACAATTTGAACTCTTATTAAGACATTTTGAGCTGCATTCAGAAAATAAAAGATATGCAATTCTGAAAAAACAACTGCATCATAAGGGGTAAATAAGAACTCCAAAAGTTTCCATTGATGTTTAGGGCAAATATCTTGTTTTATTATGTCTGCACCTACGAGAGCATTCTTAGTAAAAATTAGCCTGGTGTTGCATTGTGGAGTCCTAAAACAAGTCCTATCAGCTGTTTGGGAGGGGGAGTCAGTTCAGCTGGAACTCAAACTGAAAGTACATGGCTCTCAGCCACAAAGGCCAAGATTGAATGCACATTCAAGAGAAATACAGTGAGTCTGTGGGGAAAAAGGGTACAGTCCTACTCAATGCAATGCAGATAATCTGAGAAAGTGCTCGGGCTGTCTTTTCACACCCCTGTTCTGAGCACTTGTTAATGTGCTGGAGCTCACAATGCAGCACTGCTTAATCACTTCTTCTCTTCTCTCAGGGGAGAAAATTGGTCAACAGGACAACTATCAGGTGAGCTGCACTTTCAATGGAGCTTCTAAAGCCTGAACTGTTATACAGGTCTCCAACACATCACAAAGTAATGCTTTGAAGGTCTTTCCAGCATTCAAGTGGTTAAAAGGCAGTTTTGAAGGTGGAACTGGTCCCTGAAAAGAAGCTAGCATCAGGACTCTACCTTGACTGCTGTAATAAAACAGCAGTCATGAGTGCCTATACTCAAACAGTGGTCAGCGTGGTGTTTGATCTATAGGGTTGAGGCTTAGAAAGAGGCCTTTATTGTGGTGGTCTGTTACCATGATCTGATCATTCCCAAAAGTTGCAACAATGAAAATGACTACCTCAATTGTAAGTACAATGCCTTATCATCCAAATGGGACTTGGGGAAACATCATTACAAGAATAGTTATGTATCTTTGTCCAGAAAGAGCTTGCTGGGAGCTTAGTGTATGTAAATTGTAAATTGTTCAGAAACCAAATCCCTGTAGTGAAGACATATACATAGGTTCTCTAAAATCTACATTCTCTCCTTACAGTTCATATGTTGTGGTTTGCCGCATGGGAAACATTATGTTTTGGTATTATTTGAACATTCCCTGGCAGGTTTTTACTATGAATGATCAAGCAAGGTTTGAGTCAGTAGGGACCAGCAGTAACTTTGACAAGATGGATTTCTGTGTGCCTCTTACTGTGGTTCTTTTGAGACACTTGATATATTTTATTCATCAATCATTTTAATTATTAGAACTATATATTCTGTTATAATTCTCTTTCCACAGTGTATATAACTACAAATATATCTAAGGGTGTGATTCTTCTTTTATGGTTCTTATTAGCAATGTGTTTTGGTGCACATGAATATTATAATTTTGAACTGAGTCATTGTTTCGCGTGGCTTTATCTGTTGACCTACTATAGCAAAGACACAACACATTGCATGCTTCTTATAAGAGTGGTGTAGCACTGGTAGGATTTATAGGCATCCACATGACTAAATAGATAAATTTAAAGGACAGGTAGGTCATTAACTTCCCTGCCCACAGGCAGCCAACACTCCCTTTCCCATAATCAGTTGTGTCTGGAGCTGTTCCAAGCTTCCTGGCACACATTGTTGAGATTACTAAGTATTATTCATTCATAGGATGATACACTGAGTGCAAGTAGTGCCTGCTATAGCAGATTTGCATTAAGATGGAAAATACCTTCACAACAATTGTCAGGGGTGGGTATGTGTTTTGGACAGAAGTAGACAACGTACAGTATCTTAAACTGGATTATAGCTGTTCTGCACCATTGGTTTGTGTTACCTTGTTTCTATGGGTTCTGTAGAAAGACAATAGGTTACACAAATGTCAGTTGCCAATGTAGACATCATTGCTGATTATCTAAACAAATAATGAAATAAGATGCATTTTAACTGGTATACAAAACAGTTATGGTGCGCTGAAAGGTATCTCATTCACACACACAAGCACACACACACACACACACACACACATAAAAATATGTCCTAGTAACCAGGGGCGGATTGTAGGGGAATACCAGCCAGGGCAATTTTTTTTAAAGTAGCCCACTATATATATAATTTTGGATACATTTCTGGCACTCATAGGGTTAAATTCAACCCTGACAACGCCCCCTTGTGGTCCTTGTGTGGCATGGGAGTGCAGACACCAGAATATTATGTCATATCCTGTTGCTCTCCGTTAACAAGGAACGTGGGGGCTGTCACAGAGAGTGCCTGTGCCGGTGGCAACACAGACCTCTCCTTCACAATATTGTGGGACGGTGAGGTGAGATCCTCTGATCTCCCCAACTGACCCATGATCTAGCGGCCCACCAGGGATGCCCGATCCCCCGACAGGACAATCCGTCCATGATAGTAACACAGTAACATAGATGACGAGGCTGAAAAGAGATGTGTCCATCAAGTCCAGCCCATGCCAAAACAACCCTGTTGATCCAGAGGAAGGCAAAAAACCCTAAAGCCATTTCCAATTTAGCCCCAAGTGGGTAAAAAGAATTCCTTCCTGACTCCAAATGGAAGTCAGATAGTTCCCTGGATCACCACCTATCTAGATTGAAGCCATTTGTCATCATTTTCAACATTGTTCTTTGCTAGATATGCATCCATTGCTTTTTTTGAAAGCAGTTAGATTATCTACAAGTATAACATCCCGAGACAAAGAATTCCATATCTTTTCTACCCCTACTGTAAAAAATCCCTGCCTTTGTTTTAGTCGAAAGCACCTTTTCTCTATTCTTAATGGATGACCTCTTATTCTTAGTCAGCATGTCACCATGATTAAAAGGGCGACCTGAGAATCTCTCATTGAAGGACCAAGCAAGATTCTCTTAATTGCGCCTTCAAGTCCCAGCATCCTTAGCCATTACACACAATGCAATCTTCTTATTAACCCCTGGAGTAACGAATTGGTTATTATTACAAAATCCATATGTGGCTTAATTATGCACCCATCCGCTACAGAACATATCTAAACATCTGCATTCCAAAGCAAGGAGCTCTGTACTGAAGTAAGCCACTCTGGCCTCTCTCTCACCATCTCTGTGTGCAGAATGACAGGGCAGAGTGGAGATGGGGGAGAGAGATATCTATATGCTTGAATTGTCATGAAAAAAAGCTGAAAATTGCTGTTTTTTTGTGAAAATTCCTGTGGGGAAAAAATGTACGTTTTAATTATCACTAGTTAATATTACTATTGTTATTGATTATAAGCAGATTAATAATTCAACAAATTACAATTATAAAAATCATAGAAATTCAAATTGTACATAAAATTAACTATTATGTGGGAATAAGGGCTACCAGTCAATATGGAAAAATAGAACATTGGTTCAAGAGCTATTGAAGTCCTGAAAATTAGGTTTTTGGAAAATAAAATATCAACAAAATTGTTTACAGCCCCTGTTTCAACCTCTTTATAGAAATCATGTGCATTTATAAGAGCTATAATAACAGTTGGACTATTTTCATTCTGGAATAACCATTTTAACATATTCACGATCATATCTTCATAATAAAAATTCCCATTGAATTAAATGGAACATTCAACACCTTGAACACTAGAGGGGTCTCCACCTAAGTCCACCTAAGCATTAGAAGCCTCACTAGCATTCATGTGATTGATAGCCCCATTGAACTCATTGGTGATGTTTAGTTTTCCTTTACTGAGCAGTTGGTTTGCCTCAGAATTACTCCACTTTCTTTTACAAAGGACCCTAAGGGTGGAATGCAAGAAAATGAAGAATTCACTAATTTGAAAGTCATAAATGTATGCACTATTTGCCACTGTTCACGTTTTGATGCAAGAAACGTACTAACACCTTGATACTGAATAACATGCCCCTACATTAATGGCAAAGTTAGCAAATGCCCCTAAATTCATTATGAAAAGCAGTAACACAAAAAAAAGCAGAAACATTCGCTAATTCTGTAAAACAAAAATCGAAATTCAGTAACATTTTGGTGCTAAGCGTTTGCCATCAAAAGTACAATCTAAATAGTGACTGAGAACTTTTCTTGCATTCCGCCCTAAAAGTTAAAAAAAGTAATAATAATAATATATATTTTAAATGTTTACTAGTTTACTAGGTAATCACTGTTACTACCATCTCTGGGAGTAGCAGCAATCTAAACCCACAGCTCAATTTATATGGGTTATACAGGACTTCTTCATGTAAGAGTTGATGCTGGCAGTGCCAAACACATTCCTATTGGTTGTATAGGCAGGTGTGATGTCAAAGCAGCCAATATCTATCTCTATCTATTTGGTGTCTGCAGCACCAGCTCTGTGGATGAGAGGCCCAGGTAGAGCCTGCACAGTTAAGAATGTAAGTTTACCATGCTGCCACTCCCAGAGTGGGAGTTATCAGTAGTTATTTAGCAATTATCTAGTAAAAAACTGAACCTTTATTTATTTTTATCTTTTCATGTTACTTACCGCTTAAAACGTTTAACCCCTTGGATGCTAAAGTTGTTTATTGGAGATGTCATTAGAATCCAAGGGGTTAAAGTGTCATCCATGAATTTGCATTTTGGAAATTCATAGGATTTGGCACACATTGACTCAAAGGGAAATACCACAAGTTTTATCCATCTCCCCCCTGCTGCTAAACATCCTACGCATCTGTTCTGCTTCTCTGTCAATGTGGGAGAAGCTTCATATCATACTTTTTCTTATCAATTCCCCTTAATGCTTTAGTCTGAGGCATTTAAGCATATTGGGAAGCTCAATAACCTTAATGAAGTTCAACAGAGAAAATAGTTCTGCAGCTAAATCCATCTGTCAGTGGAATTAATAGGACCGTTTGTGACAGGATGATTTCCTACTTATGTTTTATTTAGGTCTTGGTTAGTACCAATTTTCCTGATCATGGACCTTGAGCTCAATAAAGTATTAACCCTTTGAGTGCCACGGGGCACTCAGAGGGTTAATGAAAATTTAGTGGGTGTGCCAGTATCATACCTCCCGACATTTAAAATGCCCAAAGAGGGACACTTGTGTTTAAGATGTTGCTGGGGGAGTGGCTGGTGGGTGGGGCACTATTTCATGACAAATCTTTGTGTAACTCAAAAATGATTTAGAACAAGCCTAAAATGATTTTATTTACGGAACTTAATTTACACACACACACACACACACACACACACACACACACACACACACACACACACACACACACACACACACACACACACACACACACACACACACACACACACACACACACACACACACACACACACATATATATATATACACACACACACTGAGTTTTATTGATGTGGAGCAATGTAATACACTTAAATATGCCTCACACAGTCTAATCTCCTAAACACAGGGACACCAGGGTGGGACAGAGGGATCTGAGTCTCAAAAAGGGACTCTTGGGACAAAGATCTCCTTCTGACCACCAAAACGTTTCTACTCTGTCATTAATATGTCAGATCTGCCTATCCTTTAACCCTCTGAGTGCCAGAGAGGAATCCAATGAATCTGAACACATTTCTGACACCCAAAGGGTTAAGTGTCTGCGATAAGCAATGTATGGTTAAGTAGCCTCACATTTTGCTCATGAATAAATGTAGTTGCACTATAATTATTCTAAGTTAAATATGTTGCATAGGAATCAATCCCTCTTTACCCCCTTGGATTCTAGATATGAATGCAATTCTAGCATCCAAGGGGTTAAAGGGAGATCGATTCCAATGCAACATATTTAACTTTGAATAATTATAGTGCAACTACATTTATTAATGAGCAAAATATGAGGCTACTTAACCATACATTGCTGACACTTCACCCTTTGGGTTTCAGAAATGTGTACACATGCATTGGATTCCTCTCTGGCATTCAAAGGGTTAAAGGACACTCTCATCCAAGGCTTCCTCAAGTATACGGCACAACCCTTCCCTGGACCTTGCACTGGACTTCCTCCAGCTTTGCCTACAGACAATTTAATTCACACTGAGCACTACTGCTCACCAGCTTTGACTGCTTCTGGTATGCCTGTCAGGTAACGTGCACTGCAATTAATTCTCATGGACGCTTCTTCCTCCTCCTGCCCTGCCACCTCCGATGGGTGTCACATTGCCAGGAAGCCGGCACTGAGGCAGCAATGCCGGCAGTGATGCTCACTTGTCCCTGGTGTCCATCTGCAAATAAGCAGATAGCCAGGGAGGCTGGCGTGATAACAGACACACATCCCCTCCCCTCACCCCGCAATTAATTTTAAGTTAGTTAGCCAGATGCTGCAGCGATGTTAGTATTATACCTGAACCTGTCACAGGCAGTGGAGGACGATAGCAGACACCAGGAAATGATTTGCTCACACAGACTTTTCCCATTTTCTCAGGCACATCAATTACTGCTCAACTGCATTCAGTTCATGGCCACTCACACACTTTTGGCGGGCAGAGTACAGCGAGATTGCACATATCGAGTCTGTGGCACACATTTCAGTTAATTAGGCGTGACGCAGCGTTGCTCACATGGAGAGCGTGCTGCTGGAGGGGTGTATGGGCAAAACTTAAGTTTAACAGTCCAGGAAATGGGACATAGTGCAATGCGGGAGGGACAGCGGGTTTGGGCCCTAAAATTGGAACTATCCCACGTAAATTGGGACAGTTGGCTGGTATACACGGTATGCATTAAATCGATCATATGCTCTAGTACATAATCCGAAGAGTAGGCACATGAATTGTATACCTTTGTCCACGCATAGGAAAGGGGCTGCACTGGCAGAGTTGTACATTCTATTCAATGTAGGAGATTCACTAAGCTGTGATAATGAGATGATAAGGTGGAGATGACTTCTCCAGTGAGATCACATCTGCAATTCAATGGAGCCTATGCACTAAGATTTCTTCAGCTTTGGATATCTTAGTGAATAGTCTCCATGGAATAACATAGGAACTGAAGAAGTGATAAACTGGAGAAGTCATGTCCACTTTATCACTGCTTAGTGAATCTCCCCCCCATGTATTTTACATTGGATTCCAGTATTTATATTATTCCAGTCTAGACTTACCAAACAAAAATGTGGCCCATGTAAATGAGGTAAAACAGGAGCAATCCAGGTAACACCAAATGCACTATTAAGGACAAATACAAATTCATATTCCCCCATTTCCCATCTAGTTAAATTGGACTTTTAACCCCTTCATGTCTTGAGAGGTCTCCAAAGCATTTCTTTGAAATTCAGTGGAAATCTATCTAGTACTCTAAGGGTTCAAACCCCATTTAAATTGGGAATTGTAGGAATATTTATTGGGGTGGCTAGTTTGCCCTCAGATTGCTCCTCTTTTGTCTTTGCATATATGGCCCTGTAACACTAAACAAAATGTTCTCATATAACAGACTGCTTTTTTGGAAGGCCAGCATTACCGTCTGCTCCTCTACAGCTGTTTTTGGCTTGAGTTTCACTACAAGTGGGAACATTATCACTGGTTACATCTACAGAGGTCTCGAGAGAGTCATAGGACTCTGTGAGACAAAGCAACTGATAATATTTATCACCTGCAATGTAATCTAGGTCTTAATTAGGCCTGTCTCCCTATCCATGTATTGTCTCTCCTCCTGTGTTGTTTTTCCTCCAGTGTCTGTATAGTACACAGTAGAGTAGCATCTGATCAGTGGTAAGACAAAAAAGGATGTTATAATACACTGACATAACACTCCCCTCCAGGAGCAGTATACTATACAGAATCCACATCTTGTTTGCTCTGGGGGAGGTACTGGAATAAGAACCTTATTTGACAGCAGAGAATCCACTGTCTCCTGAAACAACAAAAAGAAATGATACAGTGGAAGGGATCTGAAATCTATGCAGTACCCTTCTGAGATTAAACTCAAAACCCACTGGTCTGAGACTGATGACTCCCAGGTGTTTCAAAAAAGACGGCCCCCCTACAGAAACCAGCGGACCAGGTTTCCGTGAGTAATGCGAATCATTGCTTGACAGACTTAGCCCTCAGAGCTGCTCACTTGGGCTGCAATTGTTGTCTGGGCTTGGAGGAGGCACGCATGTGAGGCTAACAAACCTTGTGGCCTTTGTGTCTCCATTTGGGTGAGGGTAATGAAAAAAGATGCAGTTTCCTCACCATAGTTGAACGTTTGGTGAGGGTCTGAGGCAACAAAGTGCTTTTGCCCCCAGTAGCATCACTAAAGATCTGCTTTAATTCAGGTCCAAACAGGGATTTGCCCATAAAAGTTAAGGAAGCCAGAGACTTATTGGAATATTGATCCGCAGACCAAATCATGAGCCACAGGGTGCATTGTGCAGCAACAGCATAAGCTGAGGCTTTAGAGGACAATCTGACCATCTCAAAAAGAGCCTCAGACACATAAGTGTTAGCCTCCTTAATGTTTGTCAAAAGAACCAACAGATCAGCTTTGGAAACCTCGGCATGGACAGCCTCCATCAGCTGTTCACCCCATTTGGCAACAGCCCTGTTAACCCAGGCAGAAGCAAAACTAGGTCTAAGTGTCACTCCCATGGCCCAGAGGACAGAATCCAGATTTTTGTCCTCTGTGCACCAAATGCTGTACACCAAATGCTATAAGCAATATGTCAAATGCTATTTGACAAACAGGGCCGGATTTACATCTCAAGCGCCCCTAGGCACAGTACCCTCTTGCGCCCTTAGCCCCGTCTTGACACACCCCTAGCCACGCCCCCTAATTTAACCACACCCATCTATTGGTCAGTCTAATGTATTATACTTTATTTTGCCAGTAAATAACTGAGACTGTTTTGTGTGTCAAATATCCAATACTACACTGAATGAATATGTTTGGAATATAGGAACCTCAACTAACATACACCACATAGGGAATTTTCACTTTTATTTTTATTGCCATGATGGAATAAAAGTTAAAATTCCCTATGTGGTATATGCTGGTTGAAGTTCCTATCTTCCAGACACAAAGATATTCATTTGGTGTAGTACTGGATATTTGACACACAAAACAGTCTCAATTGTGTATGATGCCGTCACTCACTTTAAAGCTCCTGAGACAGGCGGTGACTGAAACGCTGATGTCTAATACTGCTTACTGGCTGCTATCTCTGGTCTCCTCCTTGCTCCAGTTCGCTCTCTGCATCACTGCTCCACTCCTGTTAACACATATTTAACCCCTAACTTGCCTCCTCCAGCTGCTACTACAACAGAGTGATACACTTAGCTGGAGCGCCTCCGTGTATCATGCAACCATTAAGTAGGCGACATATTGTCATGTCGCCATTTTGAGCACGGTGACTTAGTTAAAAGGTCTCCTTTCAAAAGCGAACACAGGCCAGAACCCTTACTAACAGGGCCTGGGAGCGGGGTGCTTCATACGGCGCTGGCTTACCTCAGGCCAAGAGGTAGGAGTTAAAGTAACAGCTTCTTCTACAGGCAGCTGAGCTCCTCTGTGGCCTGACTGTGGCAGTATCGTTGGCAGAGGGCTGCAGAGCTCCTGTCACTCAGTTACAGGAGCACTGCTCATGAGTCGGATGTCACGTTCGTCAGGGGCCGTGGTGGGCAGGGCTGCGGCTCCCTGCAGTCTGCACTATGTGTTTGCTTGGAACACTGGAGGCAGGGCAGTACTGTACTGTCTGTACTGTAACTTCCAGAACCTCCCGGTGAAGTGGACTCAATGTAATGCGCAGCCGGCAGCAACTCCTTCATACTGCAGGCTACTTAAAAAAAAAAAAATCCCAAATGACATGCGCCCCTCTGTGGGGTGCGCCTGTAGGCAGATGCCTACAGTGAAGAGTAGGAATATTCCATACAATTTGATATTTGTGTTTCTGTGTCTGTAAAGGAAAAAGGCATGGCATATGTAATGGGTGAGGCCTGTGAAAGTGGCTGGATAAAGCTAGGGAGTGGCAAAGTGTGTACTGAGTGGCACATGCACTTGTTAGGGCCTGGGGATTGGGGAAGCAGAAAGCCTAAATACATTGATGCATCATAGGACTAGATATTTCCTCTTAAACATGCTGGCATCTGTGGGATAGCATCTCCTGTTTTGTACAGCATCTTGTGAGATTTTCCATCCCCTGCTGGCTCTTCCCACAACCACTAGGCCACAGACTCAAAGCATTTTGCAGCCCACTCTGGCTGCTATTTACAGAGTCAAATGCCTTTAGTACATATAGGAGCACAATTAAGCAGAAAAATCCTCCATTGAAAACAAACCCTGAGTACTATCCATGTAGCAGGAAAATAAATGAATTTAGCACTGATTTCAGCAGATGCTGTAAAACAATACGTATAGCAACAACCTCTCTCCAAAATGCTAATGAACTCCAACACTGCCTATTCCTTGATGCAGTGTAAAACAGCAATCTTTTGGTATAAAAAGTTTTTTACATGGGTATTTGGGGCAGGGCAAAAACAAAACCCCACTAGCACATCCTTTTTTTTTTTATATTCCCTTGTCTTATTGGTACAAGTCTCAAACTTTAGTTACATTGTTAGACAGCTGAGACAGCCATGTTGCCTACTCTGCCTAATTGTAAATCCGGCCCTGTTGACAAATGCTATATGCCATACACTATACACCAATTAATATATGCAATACACCAAACACTATAATCCAATCGATATATGCAATGCACAAAGGCTATACGCTATACACAAAAGGCTATATGCCAAACGCAATATACCATATGCTATAGGCCATATGCTTTATGCAATACACCAAAAGCTATATGCAATACGCTGTACACCAAACGCAATATGCTATACTCAATGTGTTAATGATATATGCTTTAAGCAATATGACAAATGCTATATGCAAAACGCTAATGCCCAAAGCTATACTCAATATGAAAAACTTTATACTTTGTGAGAGACTTGTTCCTACTATGTTGTGGTTGAACATATCACCCCCTCCCCTTCAAACTCATTCACATCAAGTAGAGGTGATGTGGTGATCAAGTGGCCACTAATCAGACAGTGGTAAGGATCTGGCAACAGGTGCACACACTGTGTCAGCATCACTCAGCTAGGGTGGAGAAAGGATAGCTCGGAGAGCAGCGGCTCCTAATACAACAAAAGCCACAATTCCTAGCTATGTGACTGTCCCTCATATCACAGTACTCAGTCATAATTAATTCCTTGAGGGCCAGAGGTGTATGCAATGCTTTGCAAAGCAATGCAAGGCACACTCCTCTGGTCTTCAATGGTTATTGCTCACACACAGTTGCTAGCTCAGCTGCCCATTTTACCCTGAACCATTTACAGCTGGGTCCTGGGGGTTGTTGACAGCATCCTCGGTCTTTGCCTCCCTGTTATTTTTATGTTGACTTTATGCATTACTCACCTAACTACTCTGCAATGCAACTGGCAATTACTTATTAGACCCACCTGATTCAATACCACTTTGTAAGTATTTCATATCATTCATTAGACTGCACAGCAGAGTTGGAAAAACTGAGGATCTAAAGCTGTTGAGGGCTATATTTCCCTTCATCCCACTGGCTGGGATGATGGTAGCTGTACTCCACAACAGATGGAGCCCGGAGAGCCTCAGGTTGCTCAAGAGGATAATGAATGAAATGAGAGGTGATAGATACACAGTGGCATTTATTGTGTCACATCGTCCTAATAAGTAGTTGGCAGTGAAGAGTAGGAATATTCCATACAATTTGATATTTGTGTTTCTGTGTCTGTAAAGGAAAAAGGCATGGCATATGTAATGGGTGAGGCCTGTGAAAGTGGCTGGATAAAGCTAGGGAGTGGCAAAGTGTGTACTGAGTGGCACATGCACTTGTTAGGGCCTGGGGATTGGGGAAGCAGAAAGCCTAAATACATTGATGCATCATAGGACTAGATATTTCCTCTTAAACATGCTGGCATCTGTGGGATAGCATCTCCTGTTTTGTACAGCATCTTGTGAGATTTTCCATCCCCTGCTGGCTCTTCCCACAACCACTAGGCCACAGACTCAAAGCATTTTGCAGCCCACTCTGGCTGCTATTTACAGAGTCAAATGCCTTTAGTACATATAGGAGCACAATTAAGCAGAAAAATCCTCCATTGAAAACAAACCCTGAGTACTATCCATGTAGCAGGAAAATAAATGAATTTAGCACTGATTTCAGCAGATGCTGTAAAACAATACGTATAGCAACAACCTCTCTCCAAAATGCTAATGAACTCCAACACTGCCTATTCCTTGATGCAGTGTAAAACAGCAATCTTTTGGTATAAAAAGTTTTTTACATGGGTATTTGGGGCAGGGCAAAAACAAAACCCCACTAGCACATCCTTTTTTTTTTTATATTCCCTTGTCTTATTGGTACAAGTCTCAAACTTTAGTTACATTGTTAGACAGCTGAGACAGCCATGTTGGCCAATTTTCTGACTCTACAGTCATCTGTCACACTGCATTTTGCAATTACACAATGATGCTCTGGATACTTTTACTGGTCAATTCCTATGGGAGCAGATCTGACATAGGGGACTATCTGGTATTATATCTGTGGAATGCAGAAGATAGTGGGGCATTTACAATAAGTAAAGGATTTTATCAGTCCGGTGGAAAACAATTGCCCCATATATGCAAAATGCCCCATTAACATCACTGGTGTTTGTTCCCTGATTCATGTGGAACAAAGTTTGCTTGAGATCTAATAAAATTTGATGCGTGTGCTCCACAGTCTCCATAATGAGGCAAGTTGTATTTCAGCATCAGTTTAACACCCCCTTCCCCACAGTAAAAAAACTACTAGCAAACTCTAGACTTAGTCTCATAGCCCCCATTTCTTGTAAATTGCATTGGCAATGATGCAATAAATATCAAGCATTACAAAGAATAGTGATGTGACCTAATCAGTGAGCTTGGAACAGACAGTACAGACGACAGACATTTTTCAGTATGGCAAATTTCCCATAGATAATCCCATATTACCTTAGCCTTGGCTGAATAGGGGAAAGCAAACACATGTACTGTGCTACTGTACCTAAAACTCTTATCTCTGGATTTACTCTTTCACCTACTAATATTGTTGGTGCAATCAATGCAGACTACCCTTGTTGACCCTTTTAACCACTTGGGCACCTAAACCTCTAACACCCAAGTCGTTAAAACTGGAGTGCAAACATTAATCACCTGTCATTTCTCAGTGACTTTGGCATGATTTTAACATGAGCTTGCAGTTAATATTTTTTAAAACACTGATCCTTTCAGTACTGTAATTGTAAGTTGAGCATTGACACTTGTACCTTCATTACATATAGTGCAGATGTACACTCTGGATCCAGATGGGGATAGTCTGAACATCCAGTAGAACCTAGGGCAACTTTCCAGCCACTGGTATATGTACTGAAACATACCTTAAAAGAACAGAAACATTTTATTATAAGAAAAAACCATGTATTATAGGACTTTTTTGTGTATAACAACTAAACTCTCACTACTGGGCTTACAGCTGAAGCTCAGTTCAGTTTTTCTGTTGTATTCTGTAGAAGAGGGGAGCCTCAGGATACAGTTCTCAAAACAATAAGATAGTAACAGCTTGAACACTAATACCTTTACTACCCTTATGCCATTTATAAGTGTAAAATGGCTGGGATATTTCTCATTGTGCCCTTTATAAATGGCATAGACATCTGGAGTGGTGTCAGTACTCTTCAGCTGTGTACAGGAGAAGAGAGAAGGCTATTTCTAGGCTAGTAGCTTGTAGGAATCTAATTCCCCCTCCAGGTCCTCTTAAGGATGGGAGGACATTTTCACTTATGATGGAAATTAGCGAAAACTAAGATGTTTCTCCTCCTGAGGGTATTCTGGGAAGAAGGTCATTATCATGGCCTATTCTACAAAGCAGTTACTCCAAAAGCAGATACTCCACTGTCAAAGTAAAAATGAAAAAACTACTATTAGTTTGACAGAGGATGACAGGTAGGCATGTGTGATGACACGTGTATGACTGCAAATATGCTTGATGGTAGGATATACTATATTACATATCTATAAAAGTATTGGGCTATACAATACAACTTATTAACTGAATGTTAAGGTACCGTATGGTTTAGTGATCCATAATAGTTTGGAATGAACAGTCTTACTTATTGACTTAACAGTTGAGATGTAAGTATAAATGTTCTACAGTATATATGGATTACACAGAATAAATAAGTGATATATAAGAGGTCTGGAACATACAAAGAGGCTGATGTACGGAGAAAATTAGATAAAATATGACTGTGGCAAAAAAAAAAGAGAAGCCCCATTTCAATCAGTGAGAGTTTTTATTTGTCCCCTATGGTGCTGTTGGTTTGTACCAGAATTGCTCCTGTTCTCCTTAGTACATCAGCCTCAATAGAAATCCCTGTTGAATATATTATTTGGGAGCTGTGGAATATAAGTGATCACTTCTCTTCTGAAGGTCTGGAATATTCTTTGATATTCATGGTATCTGTTCAACATAATACACATTTGTTCATGAGTTCAAAAGAAAAGTAGAAAAATGCCAAAGCGAACCAGCTAATCCATAGGGGAATATAAAAAAACATAATACATTTAAATTGGGTTTTAACCCCTTGAATGCTACAGATGTTTTCATTTAATTTGCACATAATTCCTTCACTTTTCTTTTGAACTTACTGCCCTGAGTCTGTTTGTGTGTGTGTGTACATGCGTGTGTGTGTGTGTACATGTGTGTGCATGTGTGTCCATGAATGTATGTGTGCATGTGCTTGTGTGTGTATACGCTGTGTGTCTATGTGCATCTGTGTATGTGTTTGTATGTGTGTGTGTATATGTGTGTGTGTGTGTGTATATGTGTGTGTATATGTGTGTGTGTGTATGTCTGTTTGTATGTGTGTGTTTTATAATAAACAAATTTTTATGATTGTGAAAAAGAACAATTCAAAAAAATTGCATACAAAATATTACTGAATGCAATTTATGTAGCTTTTAAAAAAACAAAATACTAAACAATTAACAGGTCATAGGTGGAGAAATCTGCTACACTAAGGATCCTTCTCTGGGACAAACATACTACACCATAGGGAAGAAATAAGAGGTTGAGGTTTTCATCTAAATAAACTGGATTTTCCCATTCTCACATGTGGTGCGCATGCTTTGCCCTAGAATGACCCCATTTTTATATTTGAAATATAGGGCCCAAAGACGCTGTGACACTTCTGACATGGTAATTGATGGCTTTGACTGAAGCATTAGACTTAAAGGAATGAATGCCTCAGTAAACATATAAGTGTTATCACTTGAGCCAAAAGTACAGGAGAGTTTCTGTATGATGCTGCCATAGCTGACTCATGTTATGCAGTGTGCTAGTGAGCTTCCTGTTTTCACCAGCTGTGGAGTGTTGATAGGATCTCCTGACTGATGGATTTCCTTCTTATATCTTTTCTATCTTATGGTTTCAAAATGGCAGCCTGGGTATACAGTTATCAATCACAAAAGAATGGATGTTGGAAAGAGACTTATAGCCTTCCATATATCATTCAGGAAAGCTGCTACAGAAATACAGAGCATGCAAACAAAAATTAAACCGTGAATCACTGGTAGCTTAGTTATTTTAAAGCAGGACTAACATTTCCTAATATTATTATTACCTACTTTACTATGGCCAAAAAAAAATACTATTTTCATGTCCACCTCCTTGCACATGACAGGACTGATTGAAGATGTTATCTCATGAAAAAAGGCACAACGGCTAATTTCAAAGACGGATTTTCTGGCCATAAGACAATAAAGGGGGGTATTATTTGGATATGTCAGTTCTCCTTTAAGTCATATTATTCAAATGCACATTGAAGATTAGACTACTATGATTTGATTTGTAATATGGATCCCCAAACCCTGTGTGTACCTCTGTAACCCCTTTCTCTCCAGCAAGTTACGGATGTCTTGGGATTTTCATGCTGGTTTTCAGCGTTTTTGCCGCTCAGCTGTGTTGATGCTGGTATTGAATAGCATTGGATATACAACAGAGTACTCTAGATGCAGTGCTCTTGCTTGGCAGGATTAGTCTTAGGTACATGAATGTGACCCACCCTATGAATCAGTGGTGGCAAAAGGTGATCTGGGGCCAGAGTGGATCTCGGAGACTTCACTGCAGGCCCTCAGTCTGTTCACCAGAACAATGGGAAGAGGAGATGATGTTCCTCTACCACATCTCACCCCCCCAAAAAAAAATAAAATGTATCCTCTTTCTTTTAGCTCAGGGTACCCTTCTCTTTACACTTATTTCCACCTCAACCCTTTGGGTACTAGAGAGAGCACCATCTCTTTGGAAAGTATTCAAGGGGTTAATCTACTTTTTTCAACCACTATTTTGAAATTTCAACCATAATTTTCAGTCCATCGGTGGACTTTATGGCCCCAACTCCCAAGTGCTTATCCCCCTTTCCGCTACATTGGCAGCTGGGTAGGCTGTGTGTGGAGATGTGGAGACAATGGGCTGTGTGTTAAATAGAAAAGTGGAGGCATTCTAGGGAAAACAATTTCCATTACAGGGTAGAACTAAAAAATCCCATTACTTTAAATAGGGATTTTAACCCATTGAATGCCAGAGAGACCTCTCTAGCATTCAAAGGATTAAAAACCAAATTTAAAAGTAATGGTAATTTTAGTTCTCCTCTGTAATGCAAATGGTGTGTCCCAGAACTCCTCCTCTTTTTTCTTGCTATCTGGCCCTATTATAAAATGGCAGGACCGTTTGGGCATTCTTTTTACTTGACTCAGATTCTGTGCAGTGGCCCACATTTATTCTTTTCATTTAATTCAGGCTGGCAGTTCTGCTTAGTGCAGCAATGCAGTAAAACTTGGATATTAATCCTGCAACTACCCCCCAGGCCCGCAACCACCCTCCAGGGCAGCCAACAACCCCCCAGACCCTCTAGTGCCCCCCAGGCCATCCAGTATCCTTCAAGCCAGCTACTACCCTCCAGGTCTGCAACTACCCTCCAGGGCAGCCAACAACTCCCCCAGGCCAGATGATGTCATGGGGTGGAGCCAATTATGTCATTGGGCAGGGGACCCAGACCTCTTTTTGGACCAGGGGCCCTGGGTCCTGTCAGTCCGCCCCTGACTATTAAATATCACTATCAAAGATTTTTGAATATTAGTTGGTGCCAGTTATTTAAGTCTTAATTTTTACTCTAAAATGTATAAGGTAAGAGTTAAAGTGGACCAGTCACCCTTCAATATGCTTAATTACTTTTAAATGTAATTAAAAATGTCCTATATGTGCTAGCCATTATTTTGTAATATAATAGTGTTTTGGAAATTCATCTTTATCCGTTGATGATAGTCTGGAGCTTAATGCTAATTCATTTCTCTACTGGGTTCAGTTTATGACACATTGGGGGTTACGCACTAAGGTGTGATAAAGTGGAGATGACATCTCTAGTTATATCACTTCTCTATGTCTTATGTTATTCTATGGAGCCAATGAACTCAGATTTCTCCAACTTTGGAGATCTTAGTGCATAGGCATTATAGATAACATAGGAACTGGAGAAGTAATATCACTGGAGGCATCATCTCCACTTGATCACCTTCCTATCATACCTTAGTGCATCTCTGCCCTAATCTTAGATCTGTGTTTTACTTCTATTTAAGCTATTCAGAGCAGCTGAGGAGTAAACAGTCATTTTGATCTTTGGAGCTTAGGAGAAAATGACAATAAATATTGTAAAGGTTTAAAGGGATAGTAATACTTAAAATGTAAAAACAAATATGTTGTAGGGTTTATCCCCCTGAGTAAAACAAGAGTACTCCCACTGCTGAAAGGTGTTTCATTCAAAAGTTATTAATTTTCAAAGTTGAATTTTTTAGGTACAATATCACAGTGGCCTGAAATTGTACAGTGGCGCTGTTGTTACACCATCCTATGGAGATTTATGGTCCCGGGACCAGAGCTGTCCATAGGATCGTGTAGCAACAGCGCTACTGTACAATTTCAGGCCACTGTGATATTGCACCTAAAAAATTCAACTTTGAATATTAATAACGTTTGAATGAAACACCTTTCAGCAGTGGGAGTACTCTTGTTTTACTCAGGGGGATAAACCCTACAACATATATATTTTTACATTTTAATTATTACTATACCTTTAAAGAATGATTCTCACTCATGGGGTCAGTAACCAATGTGGACAAGAGTCTGTGGAAACAGCTGTGCTACATAACCACAAAGAACCACTGGTATGCCTGGAAACCAGTGAGAAACCAAAGTAGACCACGTCTTTAGTTACTAACTACTATTTAAAGCACAATATTATTTACAGCTTACCTCACACAGTTTACTACATATTAACTATGTAACTGCCCCATTATTAGGAGACTATTCCATATATTCCTAGAATGGAAATCATATGTAATGAGTGCACACACATAAATATATATTTTATTGAATTTTTAATGGACAGGTAAAACAGCAATGAAGTAAAGGGATGGACAGCACAAACAGGGGAGAGAAAGAAATATATCAAGCTCTGTGTAGTAAATATTGGCATAAAATCGAACAAATGTAATCACAAAACAGGCAATATATGTATAATACAAAATATGAGAATAGTAGGAGATACCAAATAATACTCTATATGTGATTCCTAAACAGATAAAATTGTAGAATAAGCAAATGAAAAGATACAATATGAATAGTAAAGATGTGCCCTTACTTAAATATAACAAGGAAACTTGCAAATCAAGTACAAAGTCCCATCAGAATGAACAGACAAGAGGCAATGACAATGTCTGTTAGTAGCACTGGTGGTGTACTAACATTTGGACATGAATTAGACTCCGTTGAATGTCTCCCTGTAGTCCACTGGGTATTTCTCAGCGGTATGAGTAGTCAGCTTCATACCTTGGCATAAAGGGTTATTCAAAGTCCACTCATTCCATCTGATGAAATGAAAATGTAATACTCTGTGAGAAAAGCACTGTTCAGTGCCAAAAATCGTCAGAGAATATTTGGAGACTTTACCACATACTTCAAGTGTACTTCTGAGAGACATCCAAGAGCAAACTATCTATTTTCCTCAGACATGATTGCTGAAGGATATACCGCCAGTTATTCAGTTTTCACTTGATCAGGTAAAATATCCTCGCCCAGTTAACAAAAGGTCAACCACATTAGGTTGCTTTCATTAATGTACAGGATGTTGTCCAATTTCAATTAAATGTTGTCCAATTTCAACTCGCAATACACCTGGCAAAGCAAAAGTCTGAAATGTGTTGTCTGGGTATGATGTGAGTGGAAGTTCAACAACAGATGATAGGAAACATTTCACAATCTAAGTCTGGTCACACACAGGATAACTGTTACCACACAGGGACAGTAGCACTCCAACACAAAGGGACACCTCCTTAACATGGTATTATGTCAGGCATGCAGCAGAGAGATCGCACTGCACAAACTCCACTCTCACAATACAAAGTGTCTGAGACACAACCATATCAACGAGTGTGCATACTCTAGGGTCTGTGTTTGTCAGGGGTGTGCTTGTGGGTGGTGAAGAAGTCTTAGGGGACTTTTGGGATGCCAGAGGGGTACACAATGCATCACACACACATATATGCATTGTGCACCCCTCTGGCATTCCAAATTACAGGCTGGTTGAACATTTGCAAGATCTACATGCTGTCATGACAGAAGAACAGGTCAAACATCCCTGTTGTAATATCTTCATGATCAGTTCCTTCACAACACTGATACCAGGAGGTTCATATCATGGCTGTTGCAACAGGGGACATGTGGGGATTTCAGATGTTGTCCCTGAAGTTTTCAAACATATGGATGTTGTTCAGGTCATCAACACCTTGCTCTTCATGGTGTGGATGACCTCTGACACAATAAATATGTTTCAAGGCCAACACATATCAATGGCCAGAGAAAAAGAGGGAAAAATCTCACAGCGCTTTATCGCCATATCACCTCAAGAAATATGAAAACCAAAAGGAATATAGTATAGATATCTGAAAGGAATCAGAAATTAGTCCAAGGCCTAAAGGAAAAAGCCAGACAGAAAAAAGCAAACCTGTGCTCCTCCATACAAGTTTTCGAAAATGCACCCTGAAAACAAGAATACATCAGGGGTATATTTAATTGTAGATAGGGACTTACTTTATATAGGGTACCTTGACAGGATAAGCAATCTTAGACATAATTTGGCCATAATATGCAACAAAAGTCCTGGCCTGTTAGTGGGTCCTGAGGACAGGAGCTGAAAACCACTTTATTAAATGAACATCATGAATCATTAAAGAAAAGTCCTCTGTTTCAAAAAAGAGGACATTGAATTAAGTATTGCCTATGAAGCCAAAAGGTATGCAAGATAGAGAAGAGGCTAACAGATATCGGGGAGCAGGTAAAAGCACTGAGAAGATGGACAAATTATTTAACACAGTGAAGATTCTGCCTGATAAGGTAGAGCAACTAGACAAGTGGGGACCTAAGGAGACAGAGTAATAGAATTCTATGTAAAAGAGTTTATTCAATATGTGGCCCCTGACAAGAGCTGGAATATTTATGTTACTATGTTAGAGTGGGTTTCTAGAATCATAACATTGGGCCCCCAAGGGACATTATGATCATCATGGCCCTTCAGTGCCACAGGGATTATGTGTTCAAGTTGGCAAGAAAGAGCATTTTCATGAACTTTATGGGAAATTCACTGCAACTTTTTACAGCCTCACAGAAGCAGATGAGATCCTCATCAAACACAAAGCCATAACTGGCAAATAGAATGTCGCCATGAAATTGTTACATTTGCAAAGATGTCCAACCACTATGCACTCAAGAGAGGAAGGACAGAACACCCTGCTGTACTCTGATCTGGAAATAACGAATTGTAAACGGAGGATTTTGAAAGGAGGAATTTAGGCAAAAAGTCTGTGGATTTCCAACATTCATCGCTATATTGCTATCAGCTGAATATCTGAGAAAGACTGAGATGGTGACTAATAAAGTTGTAGTGGAGGACTGTTTGTCTGGAATTTATCCCAAGCACTTAATCTTATATGGGAATGCAAAAAACAGTAAATGGTAAACACAAGAGTCCTCCATAAATTGATGGGACACCTTCCCAGGGTAATCCTGTATGGGAGGTAGCCACATATCCTGAGATGGATTTTACTTACACCCAAACAAAAACAACAATGAACTTCTAAACAGTGCAAGCAGTCATAATGTGTCCCTATGTGAACTTTACACAAGACATCTGTGAGTGATAAATAGCATTAGTTGCCAAACTTTGCTGTCAAATATACATTACCTTGGCTATTGTAATGGATTTATGTAAACTAATAAACACAAACAGATTCAAAGAGAAATATTACAGACAGTCACATAAGATATATAGACATATGCATGAAAGTATGCATATATGCAAATATGCATTGAAACAAGAGTTGTAAAATATATATGAATTTAAAATAACATGTTTACAATTTGAAATAATTTTCTGTATAAGAAATTGTATGAATATATATAATGAATATTTATGAATAATTGAGCAACACACAACTCACACATAGGCACACAAACACACACAAACGTGCATGCACACACACATACAAATACATACACATATGAAAGTTGTGGTAGATGACTAGAACACTGCAAATGAATGTAAGTAAATAGATGGGTATTTCTCATAATACACACACACACAAACATACACACACACACACACACACACACACACAGACACTCATACACAAACACACACACACACACACACACATATACAAAGAGTGTCAAAACTAGCATTGGAGGGTTTCTGGAAAATCATCTTCTGCCCCCTCTCCCTAAGAAAAATATTCCTCGCAGGACCATAAATAGAACCTACTGGGCTCTGGGGCAGATGGGTCCCCTTGTATGACAGGCTCTGCACATTAATACATACACATTTCAAAGTTGTAGTAGATGTGTGTAATGTTGCTAATAAATGTGAGTTTGCACCTTAAAGGGATAGTATTACTTCGTTTTATCATTATTTTATTTTGAAGGCATTAAAAAAACATGAAGAACGATATGTCTTATCTCTCAAACCTTTATGGTTTGAGAGATATTCACAAGTAAAGTTTCCCCTCCTGTCCCTTTTACCTAGTGTAAGCCATCTCTTCTCAGATGTGGAATCCAGTCCATAGACCAGACAGATAACAGCAGGGGACAATCTTCTTCCTATGAGAACAATGAAAGCCCTGCCACCCTTGACAAATTTTTCAGGTTTTTCCCTTATCTTAATTGAAGATTGTCCCTCTCTGCAGTCTACCTGGGCACGTCCCTTCTGCTCTGGTTGAACAGTGTTACATCAGTAAAAGGGGCGGGAGGGGGATACTTTGTCATTGAATTACTCTTGAACTACAACTCTGACAGAATTGAAATAACACTCTCCAAGGTCCAAATACTTTGATGATTAATTAGAGCTGCTTTTATTATGAAACATTACTATCCCTTTAACCAAATTCTCTTTTGATTGATGTTTATTTTTTAACAAAGTCTTAAGGAATGTTAAGTCACTGTTGCTTCTTTTATATCTGCTTGTTGTTCGTGCATCCAGGCAGATTTAATTGACTTTCCAGTACTTCATAAACACAGTTATATAATACCTGAACGCAGGGCTATTTTTCTAGGAAAAAAAAGCATGTGCATTTTTTTGAAGAAAAGTACAATAAAGAAATTATTTATTTTGCTTTTTTTTTTGCTTTGTTTTGCAAAATAAGTACCTGTGCTGAGTACTGTTGAGTATCAACTGTAGTAAAAAATCCACTGCATGAATATGAATTATTTGAAGAAGTTGGAAATATGAGATGTTCAGTTGTAGCTGTGAGGTAGACTCTCGAAATTCTCTTACAAAATATTACTAGTCAGTTTACTGGCATTCTCAGGGTTAGTGCAACATGACAATAACGGACAGTGGGACACTTAGGGAACCTGTTCTCTTCCTTTGCAAGGGCTGACCACATCCTGACCTCTGAGGCTAAACTTACAGACATACTATCCTAAACAGTTACACCAAACACTTCACAGGATGAACATTTTTGATAATAATTAAAAGCATTCAATAGAAAGAATAAGCATCTCAAATGGAGACAAAGATGTACAGTTATATTTCACAGGGTGAATTGATCTCATAGTAACCATTGTAAAAAGTAAATTATTTATATTTGATAAACCTGCTGCCATTTTATGCTACAATTTTGGCTCTGGTAGAATTTGATAACTACAGACACATACAATCAAGCATGAGAATACACACAAATACTCACACACAGAATTTGGACACATTCATTAATGATTATTTTTATGAAAGTATTTAGATGAGTGACAGAGAACAACCATCCTTGAATCCAGAGAACACGTTAGAGCTGGCAACATGTTTCTATAGATTTGATCAGCTTTAGACAATACTCTTTATATAAGAATAAATACAATAGGAGGACTTTACTAATCTGCCAGTGCAGCTCATTTTCTGCACTGGGATGTTGGCCTCTTACTTATGTACACTCTGAAGCATTAAGACTTTCATGCCACCAAGCCCAGAACCCCTCCACTATAGTTTGTGCAGGAAAGTGGAGTAAGGTTACATCAATTTCCCCTGCATCTTGTTAGTACATAAATTAATACAACTAAGGTACTAATGAAAGAATGCCCAGAAATACCCATACATTTGGTGCAAGTGGTGTTAAGGGGCACATTTTTATCCTAAGTAGATAAGGAAGCTGACATTAGGAAGGCAAAGCACTAGGATATTGGTTCCAGAGCTTATTATAGCACAGTATTCTATGAATACATCCTCTATAATTCGCTAAAACGTGTGTAATGACATAGTCATGCGCAGTAGAGACTGCTGTGTGTGCAGTAGTCATGCGCAGTAGAGACTGCCCACGCCGTGGCTGATACAGTGCTGTGTATGACTCCCCCGCGACTGGCTGGCAGTGGCATTGTGGCCAGTGTAACGGGTTCTTCAGCTAGTTTGTATATAATGAATTTGGAGTTTGTGTACAGTTTTGTAACATATAATGCTGTAATAAGGGTGCCACCACACCCCATTAATGCTGAACTCTTCTAAAAGATACCTACCTCATGGCTGCAAAAGAACCATTGTCAACCTTTAGCAGTTCTGACTAAGGGTTGGATTACTTTGCAGGTGATTAATGTTATCACTGTTTTTTTCACACAGATTTGTACAAAAGTCTGTGGTGGGATTTGTAGATTAACCTCTTAAGGACCCATGACGGTCCTGGATCGTCATGGGTTGTTATCCCTTAAGCACCCATGATGGACCAGGACCCTCATGGCTTAAATGATAGCAGCTTTCCTCCGTGCACGCTGCTATCATTAATTCCAGGCTGAGACTGAGCACTCCGAGACCGGGGTGTTCAGTCTCAGCCCTTCTTGCTTGTGCCGGTTCATGTGATCGCCGTAGCAGCAATCACATGTACCGGCATTGTGAGAGACAGAGGCAGTACAGAAAGCATGCTGTCTCTGCGTGTCTCTTCTGCCTCTGTCGCCCTTGCTATCAAAGTAAGGGAGACAGAAGTAGAGAGGAGACACCTAGTGGCAAATGAAAATACAGCAGCTGGGGGTATTAACCTCTTCACCGCTGGAGCCAGAGGCTTGCTAAATGCAGGTCAAATTCTGACCTGCAATGCTACTTTTTTTTTTTTTTTTTTAAACACCACACTTTTTTTTTTGCAAAAAGATATTTTATTTAAAAAAAAATAATCTCATTAAACAATTTTGGAAGTGTGATTGTTGTGGAGCTATGTAATATACTTATACACAGCGCCAAATGTCACGGATAAAAAAATGTCAAAATAGGGTGGGGAAAAAGGGACATGGGGATTTTCACCCAAGGGGGGGGACAGTGGCCACTTTAAACTGCACATTTTGTAGGTATGACTGACCGGTCATACCTTTCATGCAGTCGGCATCAAAATTTAACCCTTTGTGCCCAATTGATCCCAAGAGAAAAAACAAAAATGGTGGGGTTTTTTACATTTTTTTTAACTGTTTTTTAATTTTAATAAAGTAAATGGTGGGTTAGCCATATAAGTAGGTTATCAAATGAAAGCCCTATTTGTGCTTTAAAAAACAGTATATAATTTATGGGAGTGGAATAAAAGACTTAGAGGGAAAACACTGTTGAACAAAGATATAGTCAAAAAGGTCAGAATTGCTCCTGTCCTTAAGGGAAACGACCTCAGATTTTCCTGGTCCTTAAGGGGTTAAACCAGTGATACAATAACACATGCAATGGTATGTATCTCTAGATTAGCACTAACACAATATTATCATCCTTTTTATTCAGCAAAAAGAACAAGTTCCCTCATTATAAGCCCTTGGAAAGTAATATATTTTTGTTTATTGTAACAAGTGACCAAATGGACTATAAATAATTCTTTGTAATACTGTAGTAATATATCAGTTTAACACTAGAGAGGGAAGAGACACGTATTCGATCTAAATTACCTGGCACTGTCTTTTCTGCTATAAGTGATGTTGTGCATTTTTATGGAATGTTTCAGAATACTCTTCTCAGTACCACAAGAGACATTCTGAGACTGATTTACTAAGATGAACTGGAACTATTCTGGCGCATAGGGAAGAAAAAATCCCACTGATTTAAACGTGGCCTTTAACCCCTTGAATGCTAGAGAGGTCTCCAATGCATTTGGCCCAGAATTGCTGCAGTTCTTCTACTGCTTCAGCCTCTCTGTGAAACGTTTGTTTATGTCGAGCAGAATGTGTGCTTTTCTGAAAAGGAAACACACATAATGTTGTGGCTGGCTTTGTGTGGGTTTGGGAAAAGGAAAGGAGCACACTTTATTTATGGCTTGTAACTGCACCCAGTAGTGAGGTAAAGATTAGAAACTAAAGTAAATAATATTGGCACAAGGGTCAAAGTGAAACTGAAAAAGCAGTGGTATTTTGAGTGACTGCTGAGAACATAATACTGTCAAACTATGCAAGATGCCAGAGGTGAAAATGTTGATGTATGATAAGGTGGGGGCACTCCTGCTTTATAGCTATGAATTGTAAGGCCCTGAGAAAAAGGAATGGGGGCCTGCACTTCTCAGCCAGTAGAATTGGGGTGTGACCCTCAAGGTAGGAAAATTGTAGAAGGGGTTTGAATTTAAAAAAAGAGACCCTTCCTTATCTGTACATTATCAGCTTTTCCCTTCTTGCTAGAGATATGGCTTCAAGAAGGTAAATTCATCGTTCCAATTTATTCTTTGATGAAACAAAACTTGTGGAGAGAAGATCTGTAGTGAGGAAGTGAAGAGGAATACTAGGAGCGGCAAGGCTACATCAGCAGTCTCAGGCCTAATAATATCTTGAATGCAGCAACCTCTGCACACCCCGATGCCAATTCTGGTACAGATGAATGTTATATATTGGATTCTTATGAGACTTTGGAGCTCATTTTGTGGCTGCACAGTCCTCTAGGACAGGGGATCCCAGGCACTGAGGGTCCAGCCATTATGAGTCAGTGTAGGGGAAAACCAATAAAGGAAGGACCTGCATCAGGGAGTTGGGTAATTCCCAGATGATGGGGGGAGCAGATCAGACAAATCAGTCCATGTCAGGACTGAACCCTCATCCATATAGATAGGGACATGGGCAGGAGTACTATGAAAGATGGTACATTTGGAAGTGTGTATGTGATTCTACAGCCAGACACATAGCATGTATAAACTGGGTGCAATGGAACTAGGCACAATTTTCATACGACTGCTCCAGAGGAGAGTTTTAATTAATGGTGCATTGTTCACCTGTATTACTATTATGTTACTATGTGTCTGTACAAATGCCTATGCTTAGAAGATACTTTGTATGTTACAATATAAGAGCATAATATGCACTATAATGTGCTTCATACGTGTCCCTCCTTGAAGTTGAATTATACCTTAGCAATAAGCGGTTCTTTCTAGGCTCTTTCAAGTGATAAAACTGTAGTAGACTCCTGTCACCCATGTTCTTTCATTCACCTTATGATTCATTCCACTGCTGATCTGGATACAGGCAGTCTCACTACCAGCCCACATAAATGCCACATAAGGTTACTGGCTGGTACCCACGTCAATTAATGGCATTTGCGATGAGTATCAAAACCTTCTTCAGCTACCTAATTGCATCTTTACTGCCTGCCTGGATGAACACAATATAGATACAGTATGCTAGATTTTGGTGCTTTCACACGAGTTGATAGTTGTCCATGTGAAAGGGGCCTTAACAGAATGATTTACCTGGGTAGTCTTTCACAGAGCATTCATGTACATCTACATAGTTTATTTTTGCGCATTTGATCTTGTAATGCACTGCTAGAATATTTTGTTTACACTCTGATAAAGACTGATAAAAATGTGTGCACCATTACAATCCATTCAGGTCTATGGAAGCCTGTTGCTTGCTGTGACAAGATATAATCTGGAGGCAGACTTTTATAGGGAACTGCAGATATAATGCAAAAAAACATATAGATACACTTGACTGCTGTAGTATCTAAGGACCCAGGGTAAGGCAATGTGTTAAATAAATCATCACTAATTCCTAGGGCAATGATTTTAGTATACAATTGTTGAATTTATTGAAACAAACAAAAAAGTATAAAAATGAAAATGGGCCTTTTAAATACAATAAAGTGAGGAAATCTGCACACACTGGAAAGCTTCTTAATTTATATTTTTAATGTGTTCATTTGCATGCTTGTGGATTACTTCATCCTGCCATATCTATTAGAGAGTATGGAAGCAATATTCTGATCTCCAGAAGCACTACCTTCTAAGTGGGCCCTATACAATGTAAATGTTCATTAAGAAGCCAGTCATAAAAACTCTCAAGTATATATCACTGGCTGTGCATATTTTCCTGGATATGCCAGGGAGGGAAAATCCAGAGAAATACTAAACAATGGGACTGTTATGGCTGTAAGCACAGACAATAGGGGACAACCTGACTGCACTATAGTAAGCAAAATAAAAGTGATTTGAAAGTTTACTCACATTTGCCAAATTTGTTTTAGGGTGATAAGGTCCTTTTAGTCAATGGGACCAGGTCAAATTTCTATTAATTTAATTTTTTTTTACTTCTTGATGGCTAAGGAGGTTTCTGACACATATAAATCAATATAAATTTCAGCTGGTGTGAAACACTTTTGTTAATGTATTTGGTCCAGAGTGGGCTAAGATATAGTTTCTTCAAATATACATAAAGAATTATGTAGGGCTTACATTAGCTTTCCGATTAAAGGGATACTTTCACCTAAAATCAAATTTGGTGATACTGGTATAGCTTTTCAGAATTACTAAAATATTGTATCCGCCATTTTTATTTAGAAAATACATTTTTGCAAATTACGGCAAGCTACAGTACCTTGCCTACTCAGTGCATTTAACTCATTCAGTGCTAGAAGAGATGGGCAGTGCATTGCTGAGCAGTGTCAGTGAGTGGGGGAGGTAATGTAGGCCTAAGACAGGAAGTGCCTACAAAGCAAGCCTCGCTTAGCAAAAATCTATAAAAGCAAGTAAATTAATTCCTAATAAGAAATGGCTTATAGAGCAATCACAACAGGTGATTATTAAAGTGCTTTCAAATGCATCAAAGTTGTTTTTAGGTGATGGGGGGGGGGGTTATTCACCAAGGTGTGATAAAGAGGTAATAATGTGGAGATGATGTCTCCAGTGATATCCCTTCTCTAGTTCCTACTTTATGCTAAGGAGCCAATGCACTAAAATCTTTCAAACTGGAGCAATCTTAGTGCGAAGGCTCCATAGAATAACACAGGAACTGGAGTAGTTATCTCTACTTTATCACCTCTTACATAATGCATATTTAATCATTTGTCAGTTTATACATGTTCCTCTATGTCAGTGTTGTCACATTAGAAATTATTTAATTACAGTTTTGTTTTATTTTGCTATGGATGAAAAAAAGGAGATCTGGTCAAGACTGAACTTGATAGACTTTTTTTTTCTTCAGCCTCCATGTAACCATGCAGTTTCTGAACCTTTTCCATTTCTCAACTTGCCCTAAAATCTGGTATCGGAGCCTTATGATAAAAAGGTGGAATCATTCTGAAGCAAATCACGTGCTCCAGAAGGGACAAGTTTAAGGCTTTGTCTGTCTCTGAAGGAGAGGCTGTGTCCAAGGGATCACTTTGAGGTGCTAACAATACTCTGGCACTTAAAGGGATAGTAATGTTTCACAAAAACAGCAGCTCCAATTAATCTTCAAAGTATTTGGGCTGTGGAGAGTGTTTTATCAATACTGTCAGAGTTGTGGTTCAAGAGTAATTGAAGGATAAAGCTTCCCTTCCCGCCCCTTTTACCTAGTGTAAGCTATCTCTTCTCAGATGTGGAATGCAGTCCATAGACCAGACAGACAACAGCAGGGGACAATCTTCTTCCTATGAGAACAATGAAAGCCCTGCCCCCTTGACAAGTTTTTCAGGTTTTTCCCTTATCTTAATTGAAAATTGTCCCTCTCTGCAATCTACCTGGGCACCTCGCTTCTGCTCTGGCTGAGCAGTGTTACATCAGTAAAAGGGGCGGGAGGGGGATACTTTGTCATTGAATTACTCTTGAACTACAACTCTGACCGAACTTGAAATAACACTCTCCACGGTCCAAATACTATGATGATTAATTAGAGCGGCTTTTATTATGAAACATTACTATCCCTTTAATGGGTAAAATGATGCAAACTAAACCAAGTTTTGCATAGGAGCCCTAAGTAAGTACAACCTCCTTTAATTTACTTTGTAGTTAAATGAGCTTTCCATCACATAGCTAGGAGAAAAAAAATACCCCAACATGTGTCTCCCTTGTTGTTTTTGTAAGAACAAATCTATCTCATGTACATGTGACTGACTACACATAAAACAGCTGTTTAGAAAAACACTGTTTTAAGGAACTAATCTAGAATCAGCATTAATTGGCTGTACAAAAGTTAGCACCAACTGTGATCAATCTGCCTCAGGCCATAAAGTATTGATAGGCTCAATTTATCAAGTAGAATCTATTAACTTCATGCAGTGCTAAACTGCCTGACTAATCAATCCTGTAGCATCTGCTTAAGTGCAAGAAACTTTTTTATGCCTTTAACAAAAATCGCAAGTTTTTCCACTAAAAAGAAGTTCTGAAATTGGAGTGTCCTGAAATTAGAGTGGATATGTTGCCCAAAAATATATCTGTACGTTAACCTCATGGATTCTAGCGATAAGTATCTCTAACACATTCTTAAGCATTTCCTGGATTAAGATATGTCTATGATTTACATCCAAGATGTTAATAAGGGTGCCTTAGCTTTTATATGGTGTTTTTAGATTGGAGGGGAAAAATAAAAGTCAGGGGAGGCTTAGTCTAAAAAAAGCAACATTTACAGTAACAGATTTTAGTGGTATTCGTCATCTGTATATGGTACTGTGCCACACAACACTCTATATAATTCATTATACTGCTTTGTTCTCCATTGTAATTACTCTACCCATCATTGTGATATGTCTAATTATATGTAAATTGCTAACGCTTGAGTTCAGATGAACCCTTCACCTTTCTTGCTTAGTTTATAACCGCTTCTCTGGAAAGCTACCAGATTACCTGAGCTGTCTGCTCACTCCAGCTCTCCATACTAACTATAACCTCCACTCCACTTCTAACAAGTCACTGACAGGGCTGGTGCAAGGATTTTTGCCACCCTAGGCAAAAACTAATTTTGCCGCCCCTTGGCTCCGCCCCTTGTGTCCTACCCCTTTATGCCCATCCTGTACTTAAGTGTCAGTGTGTTTGTGTGTTCCCTATATGTGTATAAGTGTCAGTTTGTGTGTGTGTGTTCTCTATATGTGTATGTGTGTGTCAGTATGTGTTCCCTGTATGTATATGTGTGTCAGTATGTGTGAGTCTCTGTAAGGATATCAGTGTGTAAGTATGTGTGTGTGCTCTCTATATGTGACTCTCCCCATCTTTGACTCTCTCCCCCATCTGACTCTTGATCCCCCTCTTGACTGTTGATCCCCCATTTGACTCTCTCTCTCTTCTCTGTCTGACTCTTGATCCCCCTCTTGACTGTTCACCCCCACTTTGACATTTCTTCCCCCATCTGACTCTTTATCCCCTCTTGACCCCCCCTTCAACTTACTCTTCCCAGTGCATGTCTCGTCTCTCTCTCTCTCGAATAAATATTGAACAGTGCTTCTCGCTGCACGTCTCTCTCTCTCTCCCAGTGAGTATGTTTCGGTGCCCTCCTTTGGCTGGCTATTTTTTTAATGTAGCACATCGATGCCCGTTTGTCTCTCCCCCTCTGCTCCTTCAATCCTGGTCCTGGCACTGAAACTTACTTTGTTTTGGAGACGGGCAGGCTAACATTTTCTGGGCTCCCCCCCGCTATGCCACTGACTTGGGCAGTAAGTGGTGAGTGGGCCCCGATGCACCCCCAGAGAATGTGCGCCCTAGGCCGGCTCCTACCTCGCCTATAAGTGGCGCCGACCCTGCTCACTGAGTATACCACACTACAAGAAAGAAGTGGGTTAACCTGTCTTCTCCTACAGAACTTCAAAAGCCTTTACTAACCTACCTGAAAAAAATCATATCTACACCTAGTTTAAAATCCCTCAAAATAACTGATTATTT
Organism: Rhinophrynus dorsalis; assembly: GCA_037306005.1. Taxonomy (NCBI): domain Eukaryota; kingdom Metazoa; phylum Chordata; class Amphibia; order Anura; family Rhinophrynidae; genus Rhinophrynus; species Rhinophrynus dorsalis. Next base: position 308,419,191 of record CM074722.1, read on the forward strand.
GTATATAAAAACAACATGTAACCATGTATGTGTTTGTGTTTGTTTCTATTTGTGTAAATGTTGAACTTTGTAAAGGCTCTCCATATAGACATGAAAATTAGAGAACTCTCAATGTATACTTCCTTTTAAAACCCTTTCTAAATAAAAAAAAACAATTTGATATAACTATATTATTAGTAGTAACTATTATTAGCCTCCCCAAACACGTATCCCTACTATTATGATTTTAAAGGTACAGCACCTTTAAAAGTAAAAGGAAAACACAAAATACTGGCACAATTCAAAAGCTGTACTTGCCACATATATACTTTTTCTAGTTCATCTCTTGCATTGAGTATGAATTTAGCACAACTCCAATGGCACACAACTTCATTGTGAACAATCCATTAATGCCACCTCTAGATGGTGTGAGGAAAAAAAATAATTTTGTGCTGAATTCTTCTGTGCCCTAATATTACATACAGTGTGGAAAGGTGCAGAGCATTGGCATCCCCCAAAATGCCCATACCCTCCTACACTACCCACTCCTTGGGCAAAGTATGGTAAAGTGGCCATTCGCCATGCAAAAGGCTTTATACATATGTGTTAGTCAGGTGCAGGGCACCCCAGCCTTTTTATATTGTTTTACACAGCGCCACATATGTACTGCCTGCTATGCTAGCCTTGTTATACTTTCTGCCACAGACAGTGTCCTTGTTACATTGCCCTTTACGGAGATTCTCATTCACTTACAATGTCTGTCACCCTTGGCTTGTTATACTGTGCCACAGAGCCACACATACATTGTCTGTTACCAAAGCCTTCTTACACTGTGCTTCACAAAGCCTCTTACTGTTCATCTCTCCAGCCATGTTACATTATCTACATACCTGGGAACTTTCAGTTGAGGGCTACCCGGAGGGTAGTCCTCTGTTCAGCAGGGGGTAACAAAAATGACGCTAATTGCGTCAAAAAGGGGTGGGGCTTAACGCGAGTGTTGGGGGGGATTTAACCCTTTGAGTGCCAGAGTGGTACGGAATGCATTCATTCCGTACCACTCTGGTACTCAGAGGGTTAAATGTGTCACACAGAAGGCTGGGGACGGAGGCACAACGGGAGAAAATGCAGATGTGGCAGAGTTTCAATAGAAACGCTCCACATCCGGAGGAATCTGCCTCTGCCCTGGAGACCCGGTAAAGCTCTGTCAGAACCGGAGTCTCCGGGGCAAATCCGGAGAGTTCCCAGGTATGATTATCTATAACAGAACCACATACACTGTCTGTCCCCCAGCCTTGAAACACTGCATCACAGTACCACGTACACTGTCTGTCCCCCAAACCTTGATACACTGCATCACAGAACCACTTGCACTGTCTGTCCCCCTAGCCTTGATACACTGCATCACAGAACCACGTACACTGTCTGTCCCCCAAGCCTTGATCACTGCATCACAGTACCATGTACACTGCCTGTCCCCCCAGCCTTGATACACTACATCACAGAACCACGTACACTGTCTGTCCCCCAAGCCTTGATCACTGCATCACAGTACCATGTACACTGCCTGTCCCCCCAGCCTTGATACACTGCATCACAGAACCACGTGCACTGTCTGTCCCCCAAGCCTTGATACACTGCATCACAGAACCACGTACACTGTTTGTCCCCCCAGCCTTGATACACTGCATCACAGTACCACGTACACTGTCTGTCCCCCAAGCCTTGATACACTGCATCACAGAACCACGTACACTGTCTGTCCCCCAAGCCTTGATACACTGCATCACAGAACCACGTACACTGTCTGTCCCCCAGCCTTGATACACTGCATCACAGAACCACATACACTATCTGTCCCCCAAGCCTTATTACGCTGTCTGTCACAGAGCCATATATGTACTGTATGACTTCTATCTAAATGTACTGCATAACACCCATGCCTCGTAACACTGTCTATCACACAAAGAGAGTCACCACAGCCTTGTTACACTATCTGTCACAGAACCACACTTACACTGTCTGTCACACCAGCCTTGTTACGTTGTCTGTCAGACATATACACTGTATGTCACCACAGGCTTCTTCCACTGTCCACCACAGAGAAGCACATACACTGCCTATCACATAACTGCACATGGACTGTCATCCCAGCCTTAGTAAACAGTTGGCTATTACTTACAATGGTTCAATAGAACTCTTTGTATTTATTCATGGAACACTGGGATTCCAAAGAACCTCAGTTTGAGAACCACTACTCAAATGTACATGTTACTGAAGCTTGTGCAACACTTTTTTTTTCTTTTCCAAGCTTTTTAAAGCATTTTTTCTGTATTTGTGGGCATACCCATTTTAGCTTTATGCACATTTTAATTATGGTCCCCCAGTTGAGTATAAGTTCTTTATCACCTAGCATTATCATTTTGTAGTATCATCCTGATACCTCTTACTTTTCTGATTAAATGTACTGAATATAATTTCCACTCAGTTTTTGCTTTATAGAGTGTATACTAAGCAACCAATCTTTTCCAGTCTAAAAGATGCATTATGCTCTATGAATGTCTGGGCACAGCTAGGTTTTCATGTGACATGACTGTTTCACTGCTGGATGAGCCAGCAAAGGGTTGCATGGCAGCCAAAACAGTAAAAATGCTTGGTTTCATTTTACTGTTCTAAACTGGTCCTACTAACCTACTTTCCAAACAGGTAAGAGCTGTCCACTGTCCCCACCAGAGGCATACAAATTCACTGAATTGATATGAAAGCATTCAGGTTCAGAAGAAACTGCCCTGGTTTACTTGGGGCAGTCCCAGTGTCTGGCCTGCATAAAAATCACATATAGGTCAGGAATAAGTGCATAGATCGTGAAAGTCCTGTTAAGGTCACAGATGGTTTCCTTTCACTATTATACCACTGACGTCATGTCTAGAATAGTCCAGTCTCTGGCTAACATACATCTAACTGTGTACACTTTCAGAAATAATGTACCTTTGCACAAGACATCATTCACAATGAAATCTCTCTCTCTCTTACTGGGATATTCCACGGGTTTGAAAGCAATGCATGAAAATGAATCTTCTGTTAATGGGGGGTTTTCATCTAAATTTGTTCACAGTTCTTATTTTTTGCTGGGGACACAAAAAAATGAAACCCCCTATAATGCTATTATACAAGGCAAAGGTTCAAATTCCACCGGTTATTTATTATGAGGCATTATCTATTCTTATCAAAATTCAGATTCATTATAAACTTCTTCTACTGTCCTTTAAAGACCTCTACTCCAGGGTACTTAACTATATATTATCTTTCACATAGTTTACATAACTGTTGCAGCCCTCTACAACAGTTCTGTCATCCATGTAAGAGAGGAGCGACTTACAGCTGGCCCACATGACTGCAATATTACTGGCTGATTCCCACGTGGGTCTGCCATTCTTTCAAGGTTGAGATAAGGATCCACATCCTCCATTACTGCTTGTGTAAAAAGATCTGCCAGAGGCCCCACGGGCAGCTATGCAGACCGTTCTTACAGTATTGCCTTAGGGAACACAGTAAAGGTGCAATATGCTGGACTTGGGTGCGTTCATGCCAGGAGATAGTTGCTTATGTGAATAGCACAATAGCCCAGCACAGGAAATGTCACAACAGGCAACAGTTCCAGTGCAAAATCACTGGGTTGGTTTCCCCCATGTAAAAGGGGCCTGTCTCTTCACCCTATATGAACACCGCTTTATCACAGTCACATTTCTAACCATTTACTAATGCAATGTGTTGGATACATCTCTGACACTTAAAGGGTCAACAGGGGTGATTTTCCTAAAATGAATGTACCAGGGCACATTGCTCTTGGTGTTTCAACAAAAGATACAATCACAGACAAAAAGGTACCAGAACAAAGACAAATGCTACTGGGGCACTGACCTGGCATAAACTGAATGAAAATCAGCTCCGGCTTTTAAACACTTGAATACTAGGGAGGTCATATTGTAATGGGAATAGCTACTAATCCTCTATGAGCAGTTGGACTGCCCTATAATTACTCCAGTTCTTTTAAGTTCTTCAGTTCAATGAAGGAGATTTGAGTTACGTGTAAATTGTATTTAAAGCGGAACTACCACCCTTAAAAAACGTTGTACCAAATAATCCCCCATCTGGCGACTAGCTGCTCAGTAGCACTAGTTGCCAGAATTCTTACCACATTCATAAGAATGAGCCACTACTGCGGGACTGACAGGCAGGACGGAGCGTGGACATCTTTCCATAGTGACGTCTGCACTCCTGCTCTGTCAGTCCCAGACTGCTTTAGGAGACATTGCTAGGAGCTGTTCAGCTCCAAAAGGAACTGACAGTGCAGGCACATGGACTTCACTATGGAAAGATGTCTGCACTCTGTCCTGCCTGTCAGTTCCGTGCTGTCAGCACTATGAACAACTTTTTTACGAGTGATAGTTCTGCTTTCAAGTAGAGTTAATATGCATTTTTTTATTTATCAACTGTGTAACATCAGTTTTCTTGCATGTAACGCCAACTAGTAGAGGTTAAGGAAAATTGGCTTTAGGAAGAAGGAAATTATTGCGAATTTATAAAGAATTTTCTCAGTTTGCAACAGATTTGCGACAATATTATCGCTACAATTTTAACACCATGTGTAGGTTGTTCTTAAACAATTCAGGAGTTAAAATATTCATGGTAACACCATATTTATAAAAGCTCATTTAAAACATTTATAAATCCTACCGCCTCTCCTACTTTTCATTCATGCCTTACATTAGTCCAAAAACTCTGTGTATAATATTTGTGTGACCATATTGCCATTCTAATGTATTGTTATGCACTTATTTCTGTTCCTCTGTACTTACCTGAGCACTCAAATAAAGTTTATTTTAAAATTTAAAAAAACAAATGTATAAATCAGATCTGGCGCTATCTTTACTTGCCATACTTTAAGGACAGTTCTTTAAATGGCTTTTAGAATGGCTTTGATAAGTCCCCCTCCAGTGTTAGAGAACTCTCTAGGATTCAAGGGGTTAAAAAAGCCATACATATCAATGGGAATTTGTGAATTTGTCCCTTTTTTTAGCTTTTATAGTTCAACTTAAAAGCATACTAATGTTTCATAATAAAAGCAGATCCAATTAATCTTCATAGCATTTGGGCCATGGAGAGTGTTATTTCAATACTGTCCGAGTTGTAGTTTCAGAGTAATTGAATGATAAAGTATCCCCCTCCCACCCCTTTCACCTAGTGTAATCCACCTCCCCTCAGATGTGGAATCTGGTCCCCGGACCAGACTGCTCACAGCAAGGGACAATCTTCTTACTGTGAACATGAGGAAAACCATGCCCCCTTGACAGGTTTTTCCTTATGCTCACTGAAGATTGTCCCTCTCTGCGATCCATCCGGACAGTCTTGCTGCTCTGAGGTGAGCAGTGTTACATCAGTAAAAAGGGCAGGAGGGGGATAATTTATCATTCAATTACTCTTTAGCTACAACTCTCACAACATTGAAATAACACTCTCCTTGACCCAAAATACTATGAAGATTAATTGGAGCTGCTTTTATTTTGAAAAATTACTGTCTCTTTAACATTTATACATAAGACTCAACACAACCATATCATTCCTACTATACATTGCCCAAACATCTACATTTGACATGAACTGATCATATAATGAACTCTACTGAGTTTATTTCCACTTCTAGTTAATAGCCCATCCCTATCTATTTGCTCCTTACTGTAGGAGGTCACATGAAGGACTTAGCTGACAGAGAATGTTGATGCTGCTGCTTCATATTAAAACAAACACAACTTAATTACAGTGAGAAAACATTATCTGGACACTGCTGTATACTCTAGCTCCATTTTAGTGCTTTTTCTAAGTGAATGCCAGGTAAGGCACCTGTAGACACTGCTGTTTACCTGCCACTCAACCACTCTGAAAAGTAGGTCATTGAGAGCCTGGTTTGGATGAAGTGTGGGTCTCTGCTGAACTCTCCACCAAGGTCCCTTCATTTCTGATTATGTTTGTTTTATTACATTTGCGCAGTAACTGCTCTGCAAGTGGTCCTTAAAGGTACTTATAATTGGGGGAAAAAATGCTGTAAAGCTGAGAATTACTTTCCTTATTTTACTTAAGTCTTATCCAAATACAGAAGTATTTTACTTATTGTAGTGAAGTGGACATGTTAAATTGCTTTGAAACTATTTAGTGTATGGTTATTAATGTTAGTGCAAAATAAATAGCAAGTTAATTGCATTAAATATATAATGAGGTTGATGTACAAAGGACAGCTGGAGCAATTCTGGAGCAAGCCAAGTGTGTAATAGGTAACAATACAAATTTCCCATAGTACATCATCCTCTATATACCCTGTATAGATGAGCATGTGTATGCGTATTTGTGCATGTATGCATATGTGAGAGACCGTGCTCACATGTGTGTGTAAATGTATTTAAAGGGCCAGGAGAAAGGTGTCCTACTCATGATTCTACTTGACTTCTAAAATTACCCCTGCTGAAATTTGTGTTTGTGCTTGTTCATGTGTGTATCTGAGTGAGTGCATGTGTATATATATAAATATATATATATATATATATATATATATATATATTTATATATATGTGTGTGTGTCTGCATGTGCATGTGTGTGTATATCTGTGTGTGTGTGTGTGTGTGCATATGTGCCTGTATGTATTTGTGTGTGTGTATGTATGTATGTGTGTGTGTGTATGTGGGTGTATGTGTGTGTATGTGTATATATATATATATATATATATATATATATATATATATATATATATATATATGGGACCAGGTCACAGGTATCCTACTTATAGTTCTACTTTTCATCTAAAATTACCCCCACTGTGATGTCTGTATGCGTGTGCATGTGTATGTATGTGAGTGTGTATGTGTGTTTGTGTTAGGGTTGCCACCTTTTCTTACAAAAAATACCGGCCATGGCATTCTCTCCATAGACTTAACATTGGACAGAAATCAATTTTAGAGCAAACCAACTGCACTATAATGGACAAAGAAAAATTCTCAAATTTCAAGTAGAGCATTTCATACCTTGAGGAGAAACCTCTCTAGCATTAAAGGGGTTAAACGTCCAATTTATCTTAATGAGACCTTTAATTGGTTCCCTGCAGTGCCAATGGTTTGGTCCAGAATTGATTCTCTTTATCTACAGGAATATAGCCTCTTCTTACAATGTGAAGCAGTCACATCTGCATAGAAAAGCAGTGTGCTGCAGAGAATAGTTTTCTACATTGCTACCTGCATTCTGACACACCTAAAGCTGGGGCTACAACTAAACACAAATTCAGTTCCTGAGTCCACCTATTAAGTAATCTTTGCATTGTTAGCAAGACTTCATTTATTTGATGTCAGCTGTCTCTCACAGGAGGTTTGAGTGAAAGTGGCATTTATCTTGTATTCCTGTAAGAGGACCTGTTGCTTATCACATAGTGTTTCCTGTTTATAATGGGTTACACCATGCTGAAACATCCATTTACTGAAAAACTAGGTTTCATCACATATGTCTAAGCAACAGATGTGCTACCTCTTGTAGGGATTAGAACACCCAAACTCTTATGAATGTTTGCTCTTGCAGTCCATTTTTGTTATGCTGCTAGATCAGCAACTTTATTTTTATAGTCACTCTCAGTTACTGTACATCAGGGATTGGCAACCTGAGACCCTCCACTTCTTGTGGACTACAACTCCAATCTTACGCTATCATCCACTGGATGGTGGGAGATTATGGGAGTTGCAGTCCACAACAATTACAGGGTTGTCCATTACTGCCGTACCTGGTAGCATATAAATATAATTCCATAATTAGGTGCAGAAACTGATTTGAGAGCACTGCACCTGCCTAAAGCCTATGTTCTATGCTATATACATTGAAATTGTACTCTGTACATAGCTTGACCCAAGGAGAGGGACATGGAGGTGTATGGGCTTTTTTGGGTGTGTCATTCCTCCTTTTCTGGTTTATCATCACATACTAACAAGGAACAGAGAAAATAGACATACAATTATTGCATGTCCCTAGGTATGGAGTTTGGGCTTACTCACATTAAAGGACAAGTGCCATTTACGTTTCTATGGCCAAAAAACTCTAATAGTTCCTATGAATTTTGCACTTGTGCCTTTGTTCAAGATATAACAACTTGAAGGTGGACATGACAATTGATATCTGGACCAAAGGACCCCAAACTCTGCTCACTATGCATGGTAATACTGACCCCTTAAGGACCAGATGGGTGCAAAACACATTGGTTTGCAATGTGTTGGACACTCCTCTAGTCCTTAAATGGTTAAATAAGCACATGCAGTCTTCCTGCTTCAGTTTCAAGAAAATTGCAAGCAACTGCCATGTCCACCTTCATGGGCATGATATCCAGGACCAACTGAAGCTGTTCTCTTGTACAAAGGCACAGGGACGGCATTCATAGGTGCCATAAGTGTTTTCTGACATTAGTAGGGTAAATGGGAGGGTTTTTATTAGGAGTTGTTACTTCTGTTAGTGTTGTGCGCACCAGTATGCACTACAGCTATCCAAGTGTGAACCCTGTGTAAATTGTAAACCACTTTAATAAATGTGGGGTCTCTGTTGCATGGTTTGGCCAAAGTATGTTTAAGCCCGCCTGCCACGTCAAGGCCTCCCCAATTTAAGGCAAGTACCTAACTTCACACAGTCATCCTATCTAGATTAAAAACATCCCTGATGAAGCATTTCTTATAAACTGGGATTTCTTGTACATAAAGCATTGGGCATATTTTAAAAACATTTACCACATTTAAAAACAACTTCATGTTAAGACTCATCTTTAGTGACCTGTAGAGAGTGAGCAGCAGGCCAAGAAGACTGGAGCTCCATCAGTCCCCTTTAAAACACCCATCCACCCACTCCCACAAGTCACATGGCATTTAATGGTTGCCTTAAAGGCAATGATCAGGACAGCCCAAACTTTAGGCTAACACCATGTCTTTAAACCCCTCTACAAGTGGTGACAGCTACTAAAACCCAGGTTTTAAAACCACCCAATAGAAATCCTGTTAACAATCTCCAGCAAAAAAAATGGTAGATCATATCTCCCTCTTCTCTTGTTTATTCCAGGCAATTCCCTCAGTCATGATCATACCTGGGAACTTCCAGTTGAGGGCTACCCGGAGGGTAGTCCTCTGTTCAGCAGGGGGTGACAAAAATGACGCTAATCAAGTCAAAAAGGGGCGGGGCTTGACACAGTGTGTGTGTGGGGGCTTAACCCTTTGAGTGCCAGAGTGGTACGGAATACATTGCAAAGCAATGCATTCCTTACCACTCTGGCACTCAGAGGGTTAAATGTGTCACACAGAAGACTGGGGACGGAGGAACAGCGGGAGAAAAAGCAGATGTGGCAGAGTTTCAATAGAAACCCCCCACATCCGGAGGAATCTGCCTCTGCCCCGGAGACCCGGTAAAGCTCTGTCAGAACTGGAGTCTCCGGGGCAAATCCGGAGAGTTCCCAGGTATGGTCATGATGGCTCCCTGAGGTAATGGTCATTGTCCTGAGGGTTAGCGCAAAGAGACAATTTTATCTCTGAGTATGTGCAGACTGCATGGCTGTCTGAAAGCTACTCCATAGGGCTGGTTAACTTCAATTCAGGCTCCATCCATGTTGCTGAGTTGAGGTCCTCCATGACTAGGGACCTGGAAACTATGTGTGGGGTGTGTGTATAACACGAGGGGTACATACAGAAAGGGAAACAGCAGTGCAGAAAGGAGCTCTGAGTTTAATCTTTTTTTAGTAGGCTTTCCATTTCTCTGCCATGGTTTACACTACGACCATCAGTCATTTCACTGTTGATAAGGAAGCTTTCCCCGATCCCTGCAACTCCTCCCCGGAAGTTCAGGTAGGAGTGGAAACAGAGGGGCCATGCTGCTGCCCTGTGTCACCTCTATTCATATACCAGTGCTTTCCGCTGGGAAAGCACTGGTGATTCTGTGTCTGTTTGTATTTCCCTGGAATAATATTTGATTTTACTGCATACTGGATTGTCTTCTCTTGAATGAGTGCAGCCACTTTGATTGGTAATTATTTCACAGGAGACAAAAAGCCTGACAGACCTGCACTAAGAAACAAATGTGGTGAGTCAACTTTATTTGTGTTAATGATGGAAGAAAATGATGACCACATATCAGTGCCCCTGAATTATTCTATGTGTGGAAGCAGGGTAGCCATGTTACTCCCATGAGTCACCTCTATTGATTTCTCAGTGAGATGGCCAAACCCTTACGCCTTACCAACGTGGCACTCTTCCAGTTAAAAGGAACAATAAGGGTAGTTTTTAATGAAAGGTAAAGGACAAGAGGGCAGCATTTAAAAGCATGTGAATGGTGATGGGGAATAAAAATAAATGGAACTAGCTATTTAAAGGGATAGTAATACTTAGTTTTATCTTTTTTTTATTTTGTAGGCATGAAAAAAACATGAAGAACGATATAAGTCTTATCTCTCAAACCTTTATGGTTTAAGAGATATTCACAAGCAAAGTTTTCCCCTCCCGCCCCTTTTACCTAGTGTAAGCCATCTCTTCTCAGATGTGAATCTGGTTGTAAGACCAGACAGATAACAGAAGGGGACAATCTTCTTTGTATGAAAACAATGAAAGCCATTCCCCCCTTGACAAGTTTTTCAGCTTTTTCCCTTATCTTAATTGAAGATTGTCCCTCTCTGCAGTCTACCTGGGCACCTCTCTTCTGATCTGGTTGAACGGGGAGGGGGATACTTTGTTTGTGAATATCTCTTAAACCATAAAGGTTTGAGAGATAAGACTTATATCATTCTTCATGTTTTTTTAATGCCTACAAAATAAAATAAAGATAAAATGAAGTATTATTATCCCTTTAAGAAAAAACAGGCAGTCATGAGGACACACCTGAGGAGAAGAGCCTAGAGGTGGTGCAATAGAGATACAGTCTGAGGCAACAGGTAGAATGGAAGAAGAGGAATTCCTAAAGAGTACAGAGGTGACAGAGGAAAAAAAGCACATAAGTAAACTGAACATAGTTGGAGAAAGAAAGAGCACAGTAGTTATGTAGGATTAAATAGAAATTGAACTGTTAAGAGCAACTGTAATATTGACAAGAGTGAGTTCCATGTAAGCAGAGTTGCTTGGAGGGCTATTAGCCCATTAGTGAATGTGATAAAAGCATAATTTCAAGGGTTTTGCGTTACAGCTACAAATAATAGAGGCGAGACGGGGTTATACTCATTTGGCGTGCTTATGCGAGTGTTTGCTGTAATTTGGAAGTTAGACATTTGAACTAAAAGGAATAGACTTACTAGGAGAGATAGTGCTTTGATTTCCCTCAGTTTCCCTTTTTAGTTGAACTCCCAGAAGGATCACTGCTACCCCAGGTACACTGCCTACCGCTAGACTGATAGTAAGTAAATAGTCACAAAAACTCAATATTGTAAAATGGCTGTCCACACATTTAACTTCTGAGTAATTTCCCAACTTCAACTCCCTGTTTAACCCCTTGGCTGCTAAAGACATCTGCACTGCATTATATAGAAACTAGTTTAAAAGCCCGTGTACATGGGCCACAGTGCCACCCAGCAGCCTCGGCTGGTGCCCGGAGCCTCTCTGCTCACCAAGCGGTCCCAGGAAGGTGCGCAGAGAGGACTCCGGTCCGAATTTGGAGCGCCCAGCTCCATATCAGCCGCGGAGCATTCAGGAAGTCTCTACTCTGCATGACTGCAAAGCAGGCAGTCTCTACTGTGCATGACTGCAGCACGCACAGTCTCGACTGCACATGACGGTTTCTGACAAACATTGTATCAAATTATAGCATAGGATGAGTTGGAATTGCCTTTCACTTTCTGTGCCCCAGGACATTATTGCTGCCTCACAGGACAGTTTCCCACAGGGACCCTATGAGAGAACTGTAGCACTGTGTTCAGCACTTAACCCTTATGTACTATGTATGTCTCCCATTAACGCGTTAGAATATAGGTTTTCAGGCAGGGAGCTCTCTTCCAGTGTTTCACTTTGCAAAGCACCTGTAACCCTGTATTGTCTAAACCCTTAAATTGTAAAATGCTGCATACACTTGTGTCGATATATATTTATTTATTTATAAAATGTTTTACCAGGAAGAATACATTGAGATTCCTCTCGTTTTCAAGTATGTCCTGGATAGTTTTCAGTAAAAGGTTACATATTTACACTAATTGTGAGACATTATATACAAACATACAGAAATATACGTACTTATTAAATAATGGGATTATTTACAGTTACACACTGTTTTTAGATATAAAGAAACATTTGCTTTTAAGGATTTTAGACTGGGTGCAGATGTGATTATTTCAGGCAGATTGTTCCAGATTTTTGGAGCTCTGAAGGAGAAGGCAGATCTTCCTGCTTCTTTCTTGTATTGTGGTATGCGCAGTGAGTTGTTAGTAGTGGAGCGGAGGTTATAGTTAGTATGGAGAGCTGGAGTGAGCATATATATAAACACATTCATTCAATCATGACATTGCAATAATGTCTGTAACTTGGGGAAGCAATGAGCAGCAGGAGAAGCTGGGATCCTGCTTCTCCCTTCTACATGTAACACTCCAGCCTTCAGAGAAGGAATTAAGTATAATTATAAGCCAGATAAATTGTGTAACAAGCCAAAAGATGTGAGAGGCTCTGAGCACGAACAAAAACAAAGTTGCCTGTTCTCCGGCTAGTCACCACTCAAGAGCATCACGTTTTGGTTCTCTAGTGCTATTACAGAGGAGAAATTTCCACATACATATTAGACTAATCCCGGCCAAAAGGGTGGTCCAGTTCCAAAATAATGGGCAAGTCCCCCCTGCACGGAAAAAACAGCTAACCCCAGGCGTATGTTTCGGCCTTGTTTGGGCCTCGTCAGTGAGGAGCAGCTGGTTTCTATACAAAGGTGAACCTTTACAAATCACACTGTATCAAAAGATGTTAAAAAAATCTCTAAATTTATTTAAAACATTCCAATACACATAAATATAAACAGGAATTAATTCCTATCAATAAAACATAAACCAAGTAAGAAAAATAAGAAAAATTATACAATTAAAATAATTAATACTCTCGTGAATATTTAACAGTTCATGTATCCCCCAAAAAAAGTGCTTATATTGATCAATGTGCCTAAACACTGAATAGATGAAAAGGGGTTAAAGACTAACAATAGTGTCTCTCTTGTCCCCTCCTCTATAGAATGGAGACTTTGTTGCAAAAGTTAACAGTAGTTTCCCATAAAGTTTCATAAGTCAATACACCATATAACATATACAGTATTAAACTTAAAAAGAGTATTACAAAAACTTACATTAGCATGTAATAGTCACTCGTCCACTATATTGCTCTTGGTCAGGATATTTGACAATCTTAACCACTGTTAACTTTTGCAACAAGGTCTCCATTCTATAGAGGAGGGGACAGGAAAGAAGCAATTGTTAGTCTTTGATTCCTTTTCATTTATTCAGCGTGTAGGCACATTGATCAATATAACCCCTTTTCTTGGGGGAGAGAAGTGAACTGTTAAATATTCATGAGAGTATTAATTATTTAAATTTTGATTTTATAATTTTTTCTTATTATTTTTGTTACTTGGTTTATGTTTCATTGATAGGAATTAATTCCTGTTTATATTTATGTGTATTGGAATGTTTTAAAAATAATAATAATAATTTGTTTTTTTATTTTTGTTACTTGATATATGTTTTATTGATAGGAATTAATTCCTGTTTATATTTATGTGTATTGGAAATTTTTAATAAATGTATATTTTTTTAAGATCTTTTGATACAGTATGATTTGTAAGGGTTCATTTTTGTATAGATTTATATGTATGTATGGGATTCTGATGCCTTAGTTCAGTTTCTCTTCAGTCCTGATTATTGAAGATTTGAAATTTTGTGCCATTTGTATATGTTCCTGTAGGGCTCCACTGGTGATTTTGGGTTCAGCGCTGACACCTGATTCTTTTGACCTATCGAATTGTGCTGAGAGTAGTTGGACTCTGTGTGGAGTCAAAGCGGCAGGACCGACACTGTGGAGATTGAACTTTGGGGAGAAAGAGCCATTTGAAGAGACATTTGGAGTGTCTCTGAAGAATAGTGCCTTCCATTTTTATCTCTAAATTCTACGTATGTTTTTAATTTTAATCTTTCATTTTAATTGTATACATTTTTGAATTCATGTTGACAGTGAGGACTAGTTGTTTGGACTTCCCTCTCAGGCTTACCGTTGTCTTGCTGTTACGTAGTATAGAGGATATACATGGTTAATTGAAGTGACTTTGATTTTCCACCTGTGAAGCAATTCCGATCTATGGTCCATTTAAACTGACACTGGGAATTTGATTGTTTATATTGTTATTTCAGTTACTATATGTACTGGATGGCTTTGCACAAAATAATCAGACCTATGGTTAAGTGAGACAATCACGAAACACGTTAGGCGGTTTGTGTATCGAATGCCCTTGATTTTTTTTACAAGTGTACCTACTTGTACAATATGGTGTTGCTTTTAACTTTATATAAATAAAAGATTTTTATCTGATGAATCGAGTTGTCTGTTTGAAGACCGCGGGTGCAGCTGTCCTTTCCTGTTATTGTCTATCCCAGTGGTCATCAAACAATTTGCTTTGTTAGTTCCCTGACATTCTCTGGTCTCTTGTACTTGCAAAGCCTTCATATTGTGTCCCATTCAATATCAAAACACTACATGATATTCCTTACATTATTCCTGGACCTGGTTGACATCACCTAACCTGATAATGTAAGGACCAGCATTATGTAATTGCAGCAGCATCTGACAGTGGCTGGGGAATTGGGATTGGGGAAGTACAGGACATAGGAGAAGTCAGAGGATGGCTTTATGGTGAAATATCTGTAAATATGCTGTTTAATGAAAGCAAGGGGTAATTTTGGCTCACTTAGAGCCATAAAGAGGACACCTTTGTCCTGGTCCTTTACATAAGTTGTTTCACTTTTTTGGGTTGGACAAAGATTTATTAAATATAATGAGGTTCTCTCCTATGCCTTTTGTATCTCTGATCTCCTCCCAGAACTCACACACACACATTCTCATATACACTAACTTGTACTCATTACCCACTGACTATAGGTGCCCACATGTATAGGTATAAGTGAAATTGACCCCTCAAATGAAGAGGCTGGTTACCTATATCCCAAAATTGCATGTCACACCTACCTTACCTTGATACAGGTATATATTTTTCCCAAGAATGGCACAGATTTTTTGTGTAGGTTGTGTAGAAAATCAATGTCTGTTCAACAACTAAGTACTGAATCTTAAAAAACACACATTTTTTGTTATAATTAACCCTGCGTAATTTGGGGGCAATCCAGCCTAAGGGCAGAAATGGAAGTGAACCATTATCTGAAGTGGTTTGTTGCCTAGTTTCCAAAAACTCTGTGTACTTCCTTATCTTCATGCCTTGAGTTATTGTGATCATTTATGTGCCAGCATGTCATGTTTTATAAAATAAATTTAGAGTGAAAATCTCATATTGAATTTGGGACAATGGTTTGCTACTGATATCCCCTATGTTATGGATACCCATGCTAATGGGCTACAGTTTTTTTCATATGACCAATGACTATATAATATGGTATTTGTATTTATGTTCCTCAAAGATTTTAGCATCTTTAAAGTGGTGGAAACATTAAAAAAAAGTTTATTTTTCAATTTCTGTAAACATTTGTACGGTCCATTCTGAGGATACAAAAAAGAAAGAACCACTCATTTGAAGCCTTAGAATATCTAGTTTCTAAATTGGTATTACACGACTAAGATATCCTCATGGCTGGAGTTCTGGCATTTTTTGAATCGCAGGCACACCTTGTTTAAAAAACTTTGGTTGTGTCCATTTTGTATTTTCAATTTTTCTGCCATATTGCTCTGTTTTGCTGAAGATAACTCAAGCTTAACTTTTTTTGTGACACACACTGGCCATCTTTAAACTCTTTGGATGATATACATTTAAAAATATATACTTTGACTTGGATATTTTTAGGAGAAAAGAAATGTTCCCAGTCCAATAATAAAAGTGAATTTTTTCATTATCTCTAAAAAATGAAAGTATTGACAAGAAAAATATTTATGAAACCCAGTATATATCTAGTCTCCTCTTACTCAGAAGATATATTACTATATCAATTTTCATGGAATTATGTATTTTCTTAGATATAATGGGGACAACATAATGAAAAATTGTTGTTTCCATGTTTATGACATCATATCTTGTTACATCATATATAATATTATCAAGAAAGGTACTCATTCAAAGACCAACTTGCGTAAAAAAAAATATACATAATTTGCACCGGTTTGTAGAAATATATACAAAAGAAACCTTGTGAGAAAAATAGAGAGCAAAATTTTAAAAAATATATTTGATGACACAGTATCCCTTTACACTGATACTACAAAATTACAGCCAGATTTCTTAAAAAACGCCTCTTAATTAAAAATGAAAAGTTTACTGTACGTTATATTTTTATTATTTGTAATATGAACTGTTTTTGAAAATGTTTAAAAGGGTTTTTCTCTTCTTTCCAAATCCTTCTTCGCCTTGGGAGCTTCCATTTTGAAAGGATTTGCATGATTACTCATCCTTATCAATTTATTCCATCCTGAAAAATGATGGGTTCTAGAAGCCTAAGAAGGTGGAGATAGGTGATTTTCTGGACATGTGAGTAATTAATCATGTATTCTTTATCTGACAAAGTTAGAAAACAAACCGCTGCTGAGAAAAGATTCCCCTAGCTACTAAATCAAAAATCTCTAAAACTATTAACCTGTTTAAAAAAAAAAAAAAAAAAAAGAACAATGCAAATGCAGTTTAAATAGATACATTTCATGAGACTGTGAAATCAACACAAACACATGCTCGCCCGGTCAGTTGAGACCCTTTGTGGGTTCTTGTCTTTGATACTCTGGATCAGGCAGGGGGCACGAACAGATGGCCACTGCACACTGGTAGACTGGCGTGGCAAGTGAATTTAGCTGTTGTAGTGGCTGGGATGAGGATCACCAGCCAACTCACCTTCCGGAATCGCCTCTAGAAATACAGCTGAAACCTGTATTGAGGAGGGTAAAACAGAACTCTTTTTATTGAGGGCACCCACAACTTTTATACACTTCCATTTGGCATCCTTGTGTGCATAGTCAAAAGTCCTGGGACAGTGTTGACACAGTGTCCAATCAGGAGGTGCTCCCAGGGACCATTCAGAGACAGTATTTTAGTCTCCAATCAGAGCCCCCCTTTCCAATCCAGGAAAAGCTCTACTAGTAACTGATATGATTCTGAATCCTAAAGTTTGTACACAGAATGCCCAGCAAAATTCATTATAGAGTAGACTTGTGCACAACAAAAATTCAGAGTCGGATCTTTTTTTTTCTCATTCGGAGAATCTGACTTTTTGACCAGACCTGTTCGACTCGGACGTAAGTCGGAGACATTCCAAATTATTTGTCGAATTTAAAATGCTTTAAAAAATACAATACAAAATGAACATTAAATAAATAAAAATAAATGGAACAATTTCCAGGGTCTAAATGAAGACTGTGGAACAGGGTGAGGTGGAACTTTAGACTTATGGTACTATGGATGAAATATGGATGTAGATAAATTCAAAGGAAGACTAAGGATGACTGCGGGGTGGACTCAGGATGACTGGAACACTGTAGATGTAGTCAGCAGAAAACTGGAGAACACTGGAGCAGGTAGGAGATACAGAAAGTTTCTAGAGCTGTGTAAGCTGGAGCTCTCAGCGAGAGAATTATGGTACTATGGATGATTGTAGATGAAGTCCTTTTTTTTGCTAATCTGCATCGAACCTGAGAGCAGGGTAACCCAGCTTTGACAGGCTGACTTTTAAAAAAGTAATTTGCTCCATGAGGTGGGGAGCCAATTGAGAGAGCTAGGGGATAAGTATATTTCCTGTTACGGAAAATAGCCGGTCACTCTGGACAGTGGATAAGGGCAAGAAAGCAACTCCTGTGCTACCAGGGACAAAGTAGGCCACACAGCCCTCTTGTTATCCCAGAAACTCAAGGGATCTGTACTTGGGGGCAAAGAAGGTTTTGCAAAGTAAGCCTTAACATCAAACTCAGCAATTTTTCTACTGATGGGGAGCTGTTTGTTTTGTCCGAAGCATAATCTGTCCATTGCCTCAGCATCTAAGGCAGCAGCTGCTCCACCAGAACAAGATGAAGTGCTACTGGCACTGCTACTGATAGGTCCTGGAAGACCACCACACTCTCCAGCTCATCTGAGGGATCTTCTCCCGCCTCCTATGACTGCATCCTGTTTTTTCTTTGCCTCTCATGCACCCTCGCTATCAATTGTTCCCTCCATGCAGTGAGTGAATTGGAACTAAATGCCATCTTGCCTTTGATTCGAGGATCGCAAATTGTGGCAAGTATTAACTCGGAAGAATTGTCCATTCACTCTTACATGCGCAGAGTCAGTTCCTTCTTCAGCCTTGTTAGAAGGGCAGCAACGTCGGGACGTATAGTAATCTCAGCACCAGGCAAGATTTCCCCATGGGCAAGGAAATCATCCAATTTAAGGAGAGGTGTGTGAAGAGGGGAATGACTTCTGCCAGGCTAGCGTTCTCTTTGCTTTAAACTTCCGTTAAAGCATGGAAAGGCGTGAGGACTGTCACTACCTGTTCCATCAAGGCTCAGTCAGCCCTGCCCAGTGTTCTGTTACTACCAATGAAATGGTGACATGACATTGAGTGTATTGCCTTTTTCTGGTCCAGGATATGCTCTAGGATAGCTAAGGTGGAGTTCCAACTGGTCCCAACATCTTGTTTTAGGTGGTGCTCTGGGAGGTCTGCCCTTTTCTGTTCCTCCCTGAGTAGCTGGCTGTCTTTGACTCTCCTATGGAAGTGGCCAGCAATTTGTCGGCATGACTCCAGAAGTGCTGGCAACCTTCCAGTGTTACTGCCATCCTCGAGAGTAGCCTTCACTACCAGATGCAGGACATGTGCTGAGCAGCGCACACACACAAATCTGCCATCCCGGAGAGCCTTGATCATGTTAGCTGCACCATCAGTAACCACAAACCCCATTTGTGCCTGTGTGCCTGTCTGCTCCCCTAGCCACTGCACCACCATGTTCTGCAGTGCTTTGCAAATGTTATCTGAGGTGTGCTGCTGATCCATTACCTCAGCATGGAGGAGGAAAGAGCGGTGCCCCTGCTTGCCTACTGCACCGGAACTTGTTGTCGGTAAAGTTGTGCCTTGCAACACATTGAGCTGCCACCAATGTGCCATTAATGACTGGAAGCCATGCTGGACACTAGGAGCACTCCATAAGTCAGTGGTAAAGTGAACTGACTGGCCAATAACCTTTCCTAGCAGGTCCTTCAAAAGACCAATGCATGAGGTACAGTGAGGGCATTATAGTTCGACTAAATGTGGTGCGGGATGGAATTTTATATCGGGGTGCGACAGCCTCCATAAGTTGCTGGAAGGGCTCCCTGTCCACCAAATTAAAAGTAGCACCCCCAAGGGCTATGAGCTGTGCAATGAGGCGTGTCATTTTCCTGGATTGCTGTCTGCACACCCCCTTGGAATGAAACCCACCACAATCTTCCAGTGTGGCCTGTATTGATTTTGGGATGGGCTGTGACTGTCTGCTGCTCTTACTAGGACCAGATGTGGCATGATCCCCCTGTCCTTTCTCCTGCTACCTACTGCTGGTGAGTGTGACACTGGTATATGCACTACTAGTAGTGCCACTTTCTGCACTTATCAACACTGACTTGTGGTAGTTGTTCAGGTGTTGGTTCATCCCGGAGGTGGTTAGATGACCCAACACCCGCCCAAGGCTGACTTCCCTGCCACAAAATTTACATTTCACTAGCCGGCCATTGCCAAGTGCCACAAAATGGTCCCACACTTTGGAGAGACGGATGATTCTGGAAGGTGGTGGAGAAGAAGAAACTGAGGTTACACTTTCTTCATCTTCACATGCTGGAGCAACCTCACTTTGCTTTTTCTTTCTACGTACCATTACAGGGGTACCAGTAGACCTAAAGATGGCAGCAGGGTTGTTGGGACTGGGATTGGAGGAGGATAATGGAGTCACAGTGGTACTGGTGGTGGAGACACTAGCAGCTACTACCTGGCTGGGAGACTCAAATGGAATTGGAGAGGCAGGTGTTGAGTTGTCAATAGAAGACACAAGTGTAACTGGAGAAACAGGAGGAGTACTATAGGAAGCAGGGGGAAAATTAAGCTCACAGGAATAATCAAGATCACTGGAAAAATCAAGCTTAGGGGACAAATCAAGCTTAGGAGGTCTTGATCCCTCAGATTCTTCTTCTACCTCTTGTAGGTTTTGACAGGAAGAAAAATCATCAGCAGCAGCTGACTGTGGGGAGACCTGCTCAATTCCTTCTTCTGCCTGGTGGCTACTGGGAAATAGTAAACTATCTCCCTCAATAACATTTTCTGGAGTAGATATGCTCTCAATGTCAGTGACAGTGGTGGCAGGAAAAATGTTATCCAAATACTGTAATAATTTTCATTTGGGCTGCTTACACAGACATTCAGTATAAAAATCCAGCGTTGATACTGCCCTCCGTGTCCAACCAGTAGAGTTATACACGCTAGGTGTCCCCAGGTTTATAGAACTGGCTGTAGCAGAGGTGTTGACTAAACTGGCAGTGGCACTAGTCATTGTGCAGGTGGTTCTGGGGGGATCATCACGAAACAGTTGACAAGACACAGGTGATGTCTGTTTTGTGGTCTCAGAGGAGGACCTGGACCTCTCTACCCTGCTGGTAGAGATAGAACAACCTGCAGTTCCCTTCTTTTTTCTAGTTTTTGGTTTGGAGTGCTGCTGTTGAGTCTGACTAGTACTACTCAAAGTACTCTGCTTTGCCTGCCTGCTGCTGCTAGCTCCACTTGAAAGCAACATCACTGTGGTAGTGTTAGTGGTTGCTGGGTCACCGCAGCTGGTACCAGGACAAGGAACATCAGGTTGTTCACTAGGACTCAAATCCATGACAGATAGGCAGGTAGTGAACTATAATAGTTTTAAAATGTAAAAACCTGTCCACACGACAACTGTGAGACTGGCTGTGTCACTCTGAAAATTATTCAAATTCCTACTATTAATTTTAATATTTTACACATGAACAAAGAATTTCCCTCGCGGACGCAATAAGGTACTAGGTCTGCCTACAGAACTGTGAGACTGGCTGATTTGTCACTCTGAAATTTTTTCAAACAAATCCCTATTATTATTTTTAATATTTTACACAGGAACAAAGGTGACTTTCCCTTGCAGACGCAATAAGGTACTAGACCTGCCTACAGAACTGTGAGACTGGCTGATTTGTCACTCTGAAAATTATTCAAACAAATACCTAATATTACTTTTAATATTTTACACAGGAACACAGATGACTTTCCCTTCTGGATTCAATAAGGTACTAGGCCTGCCTACAGAACTGTGATCCTATGCCTAATGCCAACTGCCTGCCTACACAACAACTGACACTCTCTATCTTCTTCTTCTCTCTCTGAGCTCCAACAACACACTAAGAGGAAACGTAGGCTGTCTGGGTGTCTCTGTACCATTAGTCCAATCCCCATCATGAAATGAAGAAGATAATTGGAATAGAGACAAATCAGCAAAGTAGTGCACGAAATTGAGAATCTAAATTGACTAGAGACATGGAGGGAAATTATGGAGGGAAAGTAATCGAGTGCGGGTAGTAGTTGCCGAATTTCCAAAAGTTTTGACGACATTTGGAGCGGGGCTAGTCGAATTTGGAATTTTACAACCCTTGCCTTTCGGATGGCCCGAATGTTGTTGAATGACTCCTTTTTCGTCGAATTCCGAATGTCGCTGAACCAAATCACACAAGCCTATTAAAGAGGTACATAACACACGGAAGCACAAAACATCCACCAAATTATAACACAGGGGACAACAACTTTTAGCGGTAAGGGGTACAAGGGGTTCATCTCCTGTTTCTCCATAGAGACTAAAAGCTGTGTATACAACAGTCCACTTACATCAAAGGTGTTAACCACAAATTCATATGGTTTAAGTGTTTTATGGGTTTAGAATTGTGAATTGTAAAGAGCTACGTATACTTGTGGTGCTATAGAGATAAACCTTTTCATTAATTCAAATGGAAGGTGTGCTGGAAGAACTGTTAAGTTAAACTGACAGAAAGAAAAATATTTTATCTTGTTTGAATTCATAGGCTTTGAACGTGTTTGGCCTTATGTATAAAGTTAAATAGGAGCAATTCTGGGTCAAACCAACTGCACCACAGAAACAAAGAAAATCTCAAAATTTCCATTAAGTTAATGGAATTTTTAACCCCTTGAATGCTAGAGAGAAATGTGTTGGGAACCTCTCTAGTATTTAATTAGTTAAAATCCCAGCTGTTATCAATGGAAATGTTTTTCTTCTGTGGTGCACTTGGTTTGGCATAGAAATGCTCCAATATATATATATATATATATATATATATATATATGTATATTTGTCATAATGCTTGAATGCACTTAATAATTACGTAGTCTAAGGACCATGTGTTCCAAATAAAATGAGGGTAATTCTCCAATGGGAACAAATAAAAATGTCCATTGATTTAAATGGGATTGTTAAATCCTTGAATGCCAGAGAGTTTTATATTGAATCACTTTGCAATTCATTGAAGATGTTTCTGGCATTCAAGATGTCAAAGTCTCCATTGAAATAAATGGACATTTTGACAATATGTATTTGTTTCCTGTGGTAAATTCAATTTGCCTTATAATTTCTCTCCTTTATTTGAACATAAGGCCCTAAAAGTTCCATATTATGTATTACTTATGAAGCACTAATGTGTTCAATAGAGCTCTCTAATGGGGTTAACCTACTGAGGACACATGCGGAATCATCAGCTGAAATGAGAGGGGCTGGGAATTCTGTTTTTGAAAGTCTGCAGAAGAGAAAAACTAGAATGGACGCTTTATCTTGGCTGCTGTATAACTTAAATGTTTAAAATGTTAATAATGCTTAGTAACACTGTGTATTCAGCTGAGTGGCTGTTATTGATTAGTGAGCTTTATTTCATTTGAGTAAATAAATACTTATGAGATTGAATGCTGTTTCTGCTATGTACCGTACAGGTCAATGATTAAATCTCATCATTCTAGTTGGAGAAAGTACACTTGTCTAACCTTTGACCACCAAGAAACCATGTTGGCCTGTAAGTTTCCTAAACCAGTCAAAGAGCTGTAGGTCAATATAATCATGTTGTCTATATCTGTCAGTCGGTGTGCTCTGTTGCTTAGGATAACAGGCACACCTAGCTTAAGTTAATAGAGTATGAGGAACCGATTCATCAGAAAAACATTCCTGGAAAAAAAGAACAACTCAGAACATTTTGAGAACTTTCAGACTCCAAGAATTCAATGGGTGAGGCACTATGCTAGCCATAAAAACCGATAAGGCCAACTGACCAATGACTCACCTGGTAAAGCTAAATTGCACCATAGGTGCACTTCAGTCAGCTAAAGAGGAGCAATTCTGGGACAAACTAACTACTGTAACTGAGAAAATACATTTGCAATGATTTAAATGGGTTTTTAGAGAGGTTATAAGTTATAAGACCCATTTACATATTTTTTTTATCAACTGTCCCCTATGTTGCAGTTGGTTTTCCCCAGAATTACCCCAGTGCTTCTTAGCTCATCATCCTCCATACTACCAAGGTTAATAAAGCAGCCTACACCAAAGACACTGGGATTGAAGAAAAGTGCTGTAATATTACTCCAGACTTGCACCTTTAATCTTCCAGAATATGACAATAAATGCTTTTGAATGGTACAAAAGAACTACAGTTTATCTAGTAGAAGCATACCTCTGTAGTGTTTAAGGGTTTAAACCCCCATTTATATCAAAAGTCATTCTTTTTTCTTCACATTGGTACACTTGGTTTGTCCCATAAGTCATCCTAGTTTTTCTCTGTGCATATGGCCTAAAATATATTGAAAGTGGTAATGAACCCCATTTTAAAAATCATCACCATAACTCCTAGGACATAAATGGATAAATGCAGTAATCATTTCTGTGTTATGTACTGCAGTGATTGATTTGGTTATACATATTACATTGGATCTTTAGTGGTGGGTAATCTGAGGCCCTCCTGCTATTCAGGACTAATATTCCCATCATCCCAACCAGGTCCTCATTTTGCACCCCCTTGCTCTTAGTTCTCAGTTTGAATACGCTGAGCATTATGTACAAAGAAAAGTCGAGAAATTCTGGCGAAAACCAGCTGCACTGTAGGTGACAAGCATAAACATCCCCATTATTTTAAAAAGGGCCGTTAACCCTTGAATACACCGCTGTTTTCCACAGAATTACCTCAGATCAGGGTTTATTCAAAGAGGAACAATTCTGGGGCACGCCAACTACACTATAGGGGACAAAAACTTTCCATTTATTTTAATGGGGCTTTTAAACCCCTCAAATGCTACAGCAGTCTATAAAATACTGGTTAAAAATCTCAATTTGAATCAGTATGATTGTGGGTAATTTTTATTGGCTCTATACTGTGCAGTTGATTTTCTACATCATTGCTCCACTTTGTTTTACATATATGGCCCTAAATGTTTGTGTTCCCATTTAGTCAGGCTGCACTTGTTTATATGCAGGTCTCCTAGGAGATTTCATTATAGTCCCTTAGAATTGGGTGTCTTATCACAAGATACATCTGAAAGAGCCACTCCAGCAGTAAAATAACAAGGAGTGCCCAACGGAGGCACATTGGATTTGTTTAAGCCCTATTTTAACCCAGAAAGAATAGCTCTTTGTTTACCACTTGAGTGCATGTGGCAACATGCCCATGTAAATACTATCCTACATAAATACCTGAGATTGGTATTTATATGATATTATATAAACATACTCAGAATAATGATTCATTGTTGTAGTGAAGAGCACCAGCACTTTCAGTGGAAGGAAGCATCTTGTTTCCCATAGCAGGGATTCATATATTTTCAACCCTGTGAGTGCCAGAGGGGTACACAACACATTGCGTTGCGTACCCCTCTGGTACTCAAAGGGTTAAATCTTATTTGCAGTCCCAGTTTCTTCTGTAGAAAGCAAATACCTTGCTATCAATTTAAGAGACCCTTGGAAATAAATGTCATAAAAATGCTTCCCTGTTGATACTCAAGTTAATCAAAATATCTACTCAGATTTACTTCTATAGGCAAAGACATCCAAGGTGCCCTTAGCCACACCTATGGCCACACCCTCAATATTCACAAGACCCCACCCCTACCATTTCCCACTTCTGCTTGATAAAAATACTCTTGGTCCATAATATGCAAGCACAAATAAACTTAAAGGGATAGTAACACTTCGTTTTAACTTTATTTTATTTTGTAGGCGTTAAAAACATATGAAGAATGATATAAGTCTTATCTCTCAAACCTTTATGGTTTAAGAGATATTCACAAGCAAAGTTTTCCCTCCCGCCCCTTTTACCTAGTGTAAGCCATCTCTTCTCAGATGTGGAATGCAGTCCATAGACCAGACAGATAACAGAAGGGGACACTCTTATTCCTAGGAGTACAATGAAAGCCCTGCCCCCGTTGACAAGCTTTTCAGGTTTTTCCCTTATCTTAATTGAAGATTGTCCCTCTCTGCAGTCTACCTGGGCATCTCCATTCTGATCTGGCTGAACAGTGTTACATCAGTAAAAGGGGTGGGAGGGGGACACTTTGTCATTGAATTACTCTTGAACTACAACTCTGACAGAATTGAAATAACATTCTCCAAAGTCCAAATACTATGATGATTAATTAGAGCTGCTTTTATTATGAAATATTACTATCCCTTTAACCCCCTTGGCTGCTAGAGATGTCTTCAGCACAATGCTTTGAAATGCAAATATATGTAAATTAGTAAATAAAAAGACACAAAAAAACAATAACATTGGGATTTCTCTGGCCACATTCACAGCACAAAATGTGGGAGTGGCCAGCATCAGTTAAATGTGGTGATATAAGAAGTTGGTTACTCTCCTTAATAGGAAATCTGTACTCACCCAAATTAAGTGCAAACTAAAAAACCCTAACCTTTTACTATTTTCAGCATTCAATGCACCCCAAAGTTGGCCGGACCTTATTGATTTGCACTTTTGCACCAATTGTAGTTTAGTCCCTGTCGGGGAGGAGGAACTAAGTGGAAATAGAATAGAATAGAATAGAATAACATGGGAACGGAAGACTTTATCTAAGTGAAGAGTTTATATCACCTTAATGCATCTACCATATAATAGCTTCTTGGCTAAAGTATCCTGCCTATTTCTATTGTCATTGGATGGAATAAACCATAATTGTAGAATCAGAGCCATACGTTTGTCATTCGATTTGCTGTAACATGCAGAGTTTGATGCATCTGCACATAAGCACAAGTGCAGGTGTTCCATACCAGTGCACAAATCTCTGTCAAAGCACAAATTTAAACCTTTGAGTGCCAGGGGGTTATGCAAGGCATTGAAAAGGGTTAATATGAACAATTCCTAAACCATATAGCAGACATAAGAAAGGATGACTTTTGGGCTTATTTCCACTTTGACCTTCTAGTGCATGGCATCGATGATGGGTACAGGCGAAAGGCACACCTCAAAATGCTCATCCATTCCCAATCTGCCTCCATCTTGGCACAAGCAGTGCCAAGTGGCCTTTTTTGCTTTGTATGCTTTGTATGCTACATACATATGTATTAGTTATGCACGGTGCACAA
Organism: Rhinophrynus dorsalis; assembly: GCA_037306005.1. Lineage (NCBI taxonomy): Eukaryota > Metazoa > Chordata > Amphibia > Anura > Rhinophrynidae > Rhinophrynus > Rhinophrynus dorsalis. The sequence continues at coordinate 308,446,008 of CM074722.1, forward strand.
AAGCAGGCCTTTGCACTTATTATCCTATAGAGCTCTATTGGTACATTACCCTTACACAGTGTTTATAGCTACAAAAGGAAGTAGAAGTTTAATATCATCTTCTTGTACATTTTTTGTTTCTTTGCGTAAAGGGAAGTTCACTCTTCCTAATAATAACCCCACGTATCTTACTATAGCCAGCAAATCTTAATGGCCCTTATGAATTTTGGATCCCTTTGATTAACCCTTTGAATGCCAGAGGGGTGCACAAATAATTGCTTTGCAATGTGTTTGTACCCCTCTGGCACTCAAAGGGTTAAGAGATAACATCAGTACTGGATGCCATGTCCATGGAAGCACACATGACAGTTGCTAGAAGGTACAAAATCCTGCTTAACACTCTAAGAACCAAATGGTTGCTCAGTGCATTGAGATTCAATGTAATGTGCACCTCTCTGGGTCTGGATTCAAATGCAGGTGCTAATTTTATCTTTGCTTTTATCTCCAGGTAACATTTATCTCCTGCATTTTAATTCAGCACCTGATCTTTAAAGGGTTAACAATGCCATGTGCAGTGAGCAGAGTTTAAGGATCTGTTGTAATGTCCACCTCCACTGACACAATATCCAGGGCTGGTTGAAGTTGTTGCCTCTTGGACAGAAGGACAAGGAAACATTCATAGGTGCTATTAGGAGGTAAGTGAGTGTTATGATTAGGCAGCGTTAGTTCTCCTTTAAGGAAATGAGTTCACTTAAGAGCATTTAAAAATTGCAGTAAAACTGTTGTTCTGGGTTTTATTTAACAAAGAGTAATTGTTTTCCTGAGCATCTAAATTATGACACAATGTAAAGTAATAAAATTATCAATAACATATGTAATATAGTGTATTATTGGCACATTTAAAGGGATAGTAATGTTTCACAATAAAAGCAGCTCCAGTTAATCTTCATAGTATTTGGGCTGTGGACAGCGTTATTTCAATACTGTCAAAGTTGTAGTTCAAGAGTAATTGAATGATAAAGTTTCCCCTCCCCAACCTTTTACCTAGTGTAAGCCAACTCCCCTCTGATGTGAAATCTGGTCCCTGGACCAGACACATCATAGCAAGGAACAACCTTCTTACGCAATCTCTGCGCCCTTGACAGAATTTTCAGGTATTTCCTTATGCTAACTGAAGATTGTCCCTCTCTGCAATCCATCTTGACAGTCTTGCTGCTCTGAGCTGAGCAGTGTTACATCAGTGAAAGGGTCAGGAGGGGGATTGTTTATCATCAATTACTCTTGAACTACAACTCTGACAGCATTGAAATAACACACTCCATGGCCCAAATACTATGAAGATTAATTGGAGCTGCTATTATTTTGAAACATTTCTATCCCTTTAAGTAAAATGTATTAGTATAGGACATCCATTTACACAGACCTAAATCCCTCTGTCCCTCTTTCCCACCCTGATGTCCCTCTTTTTTTAAAAGATCATATTGTGTGGCGTGTATATATAATTGTATCACATTGCTCCACAGCAATAACACTCAAAGTAATATTTGTTTAACCCTTTGAGTGCCAGGGGGTGGTACACAACACATTACAGAGCAATGCATTGTGTATCCCTCTGGCACTCAAAGGGTTAAGCTTCAGGATATGTGTTTATAAATTAGTCTGTGTAAATAAAACACTTTGTTCTTGCTCTAAATCATTTAGTCAGTTACACATAGAGGAGTCAGTAGGTCATGACATAACCTAAAAATTCTTGGTAATGCCCTGTCCACCAACAACACCTCCACAACACCACCTAAACCAATAGTGTCCCTCTTCGGCCATTTGAAATATTGGGAGGTATGCATTTATTATAGTCTAGTTTAAAAGCCTGTGTACACGGTCCACAGTGCAACCCAGCAGCCTCGGCTGATGCCTAGAGCCTCTCAGCTCACTGCCCGCGCTGCAGTCATGTGCAGTACAGAGTGCCCGAATGCGCCACGGCTGATATGGAGCGTTTCCAGGAAGGGGTGGAAAGAGGACTCCGGTCCCCTCTCTGTATCAGCCACAGCGCGTTAGGGCACTCTGTACTGCTCATAACTGCAACGCTGGCAGTCTCTACTGCGCATGTTGGCTTCTGACAAACATCCTAGCGAATTATTATATAGGACGGAAGTCACATGGCAGTTAACCCTTTCACTGCCAGGGAGGTATCCAGTGTATTGTTTGACACTCAAAGGGTTAAGGCTATTAATAGATTCCTGTTTGTACAAGATTTTAACAAGACATTTTGCTAATGCATAGTCACATACCCACATGATGTTCAAAAAGTAATTGTAGTTAAAAAAATGTCAGATTGTGGGATGGCAGTGAAAGGAAAACAGTATTTTCAGATGTAAAACTGTCACTTCTGAAAATATATCATAAAGAATTTAAAAAAGGTAGAAAATTTACTTTTTCTGCTTTGTTCTTTGAACGTTCTCCAATTTCAGACCATTTTTATTTCCTCTGAAAAAGTGATGGAAACAAGATAAAAAAAACAGTTGTGACTAGATTTTCTTTTGTAAAATATCTTTCAGTACGATGGGAGATTAACCCTCTGAGTGCCAGAGAGGTTTCTACGGCATTGTAACGCAATGTGTTGGATACCGCTCTGGCACTCAGAGGGTTAAACTGCGCTCACTTGTAAGACTGCTTTTCCCTGTGATACAGATGTCAGAATAGAATGCAAAAAATAATACTGATACATTTGAGTTGACACACCAATTGATAAATACTTTTTTACAGACTGCGTACAGAGAATTTCTGTTATGCAACTTCTTGAACATTGTGCCCATAGGAAGTTATGTTCCGAAGCTAAGTGGAAGAATTCTGGATCTAACCATCTGCATCATAGGGGATATATTTTCATTGATTTAAATGGGTAAGTTAACCCCTTGAATGCTAGAGGGGTTTCAAGCTAATTTCTTTAACCCCTTTATGACAGCTCTATCCATCACTTGGGTAGCAGTTAAGGACCATGGAGATTTTTTTTTGTGTAAGCTGAATTCTGGGATGGCAGTGCGGCTTAAGTGCAGGGACCGGAGTGACGGTCCTGGCATGTCATTGGTCCTTAAAGGGTTAAAAGCCTCTTTTAAATTGGGAATTTCGGGAAGTTTTATTAGTTGTCTACTGCAGATTTTATTTGTTCCCTATGGTGCAGTAGGTTTGCATCAAAATCGTACCACTATCTTAATACTTTAGCCTTTGTGATTGGCATTTGAGAACATTTGATACTTTAGTCTCACTGCAGAATTATTTTACTTTCACTTTTACCCTTAAAATCCAATTCATCTTGATTAATGTGCTCCACAGTATATACACATTACACACCCTATATGCATTGTTTTCATATGCACTTGTTTCAGTAAACAGCCCAGCTATCTGGGAACTCTTTGTACTCATCTGGCATGTAAGATACTAAACACAAAATGAGGTTGCTGAATCATATACAGAATAATTACATGCACAGCCCGGAACATTCTAGAAATTATTCAGACATATATCTCTTACAAACGGAACATTTATGAAAATACTTCAGTATAAAAAGTAGTAAAATCCATGTTGTGTTAAAGGGGAAGTTACACCTCATACTGATAAGCCCTACTTCCATTGCTATGACCAGAAAATCCTTATGGCCCTTAGGAATTTCACCCTTGTGCAAGAGATAATATCTTCAATCAGTCTTGGTTGTCATGTCCATGGAGGCAGACATGACAGGAAATCAAATTCTGCTCACTGGAATATTAACCCTTTACGGACCAGTGGGGTGTGCAATTCAATGCATTGATCATCCCACCAGTCTTTAAATAGTTAACCTTTTGAATGCCAGATGGATACGCAATGCATTGAGTACCCCTCAGGCATTCAAAGAGTTAAGTAAGCGCATGCTCTTTGCCTGCTTCAGTTTGAAAAAGGCCAGAAACTGTCATCTCTGCCTCTGTGAACACGGCATCAGGACTGACTGAAGTTGTAACCCCTTGATCAAAGGTGGAAGTGCAAATAGCCAATAGGATTTTCAAGTTCTAGTAAGATAAATGGGGGATTATTATCAAGATGTGTTACTTTCTTTTTGAAATGTTTTGCGTACCCATCTGGCATTCAAATGGTTAAAGTTGTGCTGGAATGGGAGAAGTCAGAGACACTGTGGAGACTCAAATTGTGGCATGCTCACACAACCACAGGCATCTAAATAGCATTATTTATGTACTACCAACAGGCAAACATGCGCAGACCTGAAGCCATATATGACTTTACTGATACACTCCTTGTTTTGTATACTCCACCTTAGGATCCCTCTCCTCTCTTGAGTCACCTTATCTCATGCTTGGGGCAGATCTCATACTGTAAATTTCCAGATTTATTGCATCTATTGCTTGTCAGTTTACTATGATAAGGCCATGCAGCAGCCTTATAAAAGATATGCTTCTCCTGGTCCTGCAGACAAATCTGCAATTCACACAGTTATTCCATTCTAGCCAGGGTGAATGTAGGTAAATCAATGACAGTTATTGACCCATTGTAATGTATTAACTACAACAGTGAATCTACAGCTTAGATGTATGTGTGTATCATAAACCAAAGAAGTGGATATTCCACAACAAGTGGGGGATGTACATACCTGTCAGTTGCAGTGGACTATTACTCCCTGCTGCACCTGTAATAAAGTGTATAAATGGGTACCTTATAGCCCCAAGCCTCCAGAGGTCCACTAAGGACTGTGGATGAGAGTGTGCAAATGACACAATTTGTTTCATAAAGTAGACTGGGCTTGACTGGGGAAGTTGACATTGTGAGGAGGGGAGGCAAGGTTTGCCCTTTAAAATGGGCAGAGTGGGAAGAAGAGGGTGGAATGACCGGCATGGGCAGTGAGGCAGACGGAGTTGCAAGGAACTCAGTCTCTATTCACAGAGACCCGGTAATTAAGTGTAAATACTGGAGTCTCCAGCTCAGATCTGAAGAGTGCCACTGTCATTAAGACTTTATTATCAGCAAGCTCCAAACAGAAACATAACATTTAATGGCAAATAAGATCCATTCGACCCATCTAGTCTGCACATTTTTCCTACTGTAAAAACCTCAAACCTTTGGTCCTTGGTCTTGTTTTATGTTCAGGACAGACTTATGCCGATACCCTGCTTAAATTCTGCCACTGTATTAACTTCTACCACTTCTGCTGGTAAGCTGTTCCACTTATCTACTACCCTCTCGGTGAAGTGAAACTTTCTTACAATACATCTAAGCCTCTGCCTCTCTAGTTTTAGACTATGGCCTCTTGTCCCAACATCTCTACTCCTTTAAATGTACTTCTCTTCTTTATGTTGTTCAATCCATTTATGTATTTGAATGTTTCTATCATATCCCCTCTCCCTCTCTTCTCTCTTCCAAGTACACATGTTCAGATCCTGTAATCTATCCTGATATTCTTTATCCTGTAAACCATTCACCATTTTATTTCAGTAATTGCAATATATTTAACCCATTAAATCAGGAATGTCAAACTCAAACACAGTTAAGGGCCTAAATGTTTGCTGCTAGGGTCCGTGTATGTGAGTGTATCCTATATAATAATTCGTTAAAATGTGTGTAATGCCGCGACATGCGCAGTAGACACTGCTGTGCGTGCTGCAGTCATGCGCAGTAGAGACTGTCCGCGCCACGGCTGATACAGAGCTGGATGCTCCTTCGGAGCTCCCCGCTCTGTATCAGCCACAGCGTGGGCAGTCTCTACTGCGCATGACTGCCCCACGACCAGGTGGCAGTGGCACTGTGGCCCGTGTAACGGGCTGTTCAACTACTATATATATATTGGTCCACTGGTATCTACAGAACCACTCATGCACTGTCTGTGGTCACGACTACTGGGGGCACACATACGGATCAATTAACCATTTGAGTGCAAGAGGTGTGTCCAGTGCATTGTCAAGCATTCAGAGGGTTAAAGTGTCTGAGGAAAAAAATCAGATTGGTTTAAATGGGGCTATTAACACACTGATGCTGGGTTGCAAGACTCTTAAAATGTTTCTTTTGATTGAAGGTCTCACACATAGGCGTAACTAGAAGCCACAATGCCCCCATCTCTACATTGCCCCTTCCACATTGCCCCTATTGACCCCCCATCCTCCTACCTCGAGTCCCTGGTGGTCTAGCGGTGTGTGACATAACAGATCAGACCTCTGACTGCAACTCAAGCTCCAGCGCGGTTCTTAGTAATGCAGAGCGCTGGGAACTGATGTCATCTCCCAGCACTCTGCATTACTAGAGCACCTGCTGCCGGGAGATCAACTGTGCTGCGGGCGCATGGCAAGGGGGGTTGCAGGGGGCAGCCGGGCCCCTGAGAGTGGCGGGCCCAGTCGCAGGTGTGACCCCTGCAACCCCTATTGTTACGCCACTGGTCTCACACTGACAGTCTTTGGCCTGCATACAGCCAGAGGACTGTGGGCCAGAGGGTGAGGCCAACCTCAGAACTACCACATGAAAAGTAAAGAGCTACTTTATGGCACAATGAATTGGAGACCTCTCTAGTATTCAAATCAAAGGGAATTTTTTATTCTTCCCCATAGTGAAAATGGTTTGCCCCATAACGCTTTCTCTTTTCTTTTGAACATACGGCCCTGTATGTCTGGCCTTCTCACCCAGTACAGAGGTTCTAGAGGCGCTCCATCATGCAGGACAGTAAACTGTGCAAGACTTTAGCCTTGCAGTCCAATATCTTCCTTAAGGACCAATGGGGGTGCACCAGGGGGTCTCTATTCAGAACTCAGACAACCAGGGTTCACAATGCAGCACCGGAGTCATTGGTGGGTCTGCTGTCAGAGGAGCAAATCTGGCAATGGGGCATATGTACTTGATAGTTGCCCTTAAATGAAGATGATAGAGAGACTGATGTATTAACCCTTTGATTACCATCTGGTATTGAAAGGGTTAAGAACTGGACCAATTCTGGGATGAATCAACTGTACTAAAATGTGTAAAATATAACTTCCAATGTTCCCATTGATTTGCATAGGGTTTTTAACCCCTTGAGTGCTAGAGAGATCTCCAGCACATTGCTGCTCAATGCGCTGGATATCTCACTAGCATTGAGGGGATTAAAAACCCCACTTAAATCCAGAGAATTTGTTTTGTCCCATATATGGCAGATGATTTGTCCTTTCATACATTAAGACTAGAGGAAATGTGTGTATGACTAAAACAAAGGCAGGGATTCTTTACAGTAAGGGAAGTAAAGCTATGGAATTCTTTGCCTCAGCATGTTGTACTTGCAGATATTGCAACTGCTTTCAAAAAAGCAATGGGTGTCTATCTGGCACACAACAATATTGGATAATATGACAGATAGCTACAAAGCAGATAGGATTTTGATCCAGGGAACTATCTGACTGACATTTGGAGTCAGAAAGGAATTTTTTACCCACTTGGGGCTAAATTAGAAATTGCTTCAGATGGCATTTTTATTTTTTTGCCTTCCTCTGGATCAACAGAGGTGTTTTTGGCATGGGCTGGACTTGATGGACACGTGTTTTTTCAGCCTCATCAACTATGTTATTATGTTACTATGTTAGTTTGATTCATGCATTACTAGATTTGTTGTTAGTACATCAGTACTATTAATGATTTTTTTTATATACAGATTCTAGAGAAAGTGCATTTACATATAAGGAACACCTTGCTTTGGTCACTGGTTTCTAAAAGGACTTACCATCTTATCTAAAGAACCCCCAGTAGGAATTATAACAGTTCATGACTTTGTCACGTGCATTCCAGGCAGCCTACTGTATGTTCAACTCAGCACACTTAATATTAAGCCAGACAGATGCAGATTTGAACTATCTAAATATTTAAACACTTTGTAAGATAACATACCAAGGTTACTGAACCAGGAAGCACAGTTATTACTGTCTGGGCAATTGTATGTGCTAGGGATATAACAGTTGAACTATTAATATGCTGAGATATTTTTTCTTTATTCAAACAACTTTATTTTTATGTTTGTATACTGGAACAGTTATCTTAAATTTTGATACTGTGGACCATATCCACAAATAGCAGCAATTCTAAAACAACTGCAACATATGGAGCAAATCAAATTTCCAAAATTCAAGCTGATTTCAGTCAGGTATTTAACCCCTTCAATGCTTTTTTCTTTTTTCTTTCATAGTGCAGTGGGTTTGCCACAGAATTGCTGCTCTATATCTTTGTGCATACGGCCCTATGCTCATCTCAAACTTTCACAAAACTGCTAAATTTGCACTCTAATGATGTTTGTAGGTAGTATTTCTCTCTAACAGAAGTTGTCTTGTTTTACTGAACTGAAAGTGACCTACAAAATATTTAACTTAAATAATAAAATATTAATATTCCTTTTTGTAATTTTATATAAGTTTTCTTGTTTTTATACAGTTTTCCAAATAGACCAGTTTTTCCATTCTGCTTGCAAGAATTATTGAGCTATATATATATATATATATATATATATATATATATATAATCTTCAACAAAGGATCAGCACTCTCAGTTCTTTTAGTAGTATTTAGTTAAAGGGATAGTAATACTTCGTTTTAACTTTATTTTATTTTGTAGGCATTAAAAAAATATGAAGAACGATATAAGTCTTATCTCTCAAACCTTTATGGTTTATGAGATATTCACAAGCAAAGTTCCCCCCTCCCGCCCCTTTTACCTAGTGTAAGCCATCTCTTCTCAGATGTGAATCTGGTTGTATGACCAGACAGAAGGGGACAGTCTTCTTTGTATTAAAACAATGAAAGCCCTTCCCCCCTTGACAAGTTTTTCAGCTTTTTCCCTTATCTTAATTGAAGATTGTCCCTCTCTGCAGTCTACCTGGGCACCTCCCTTCTGATCTGGTTGAACAGGGAAGGGATACTTTGTTTGTGAATATCTCTTAAATCATAAAGGTTTGAGAGATAAGACTGATACATTCTTCATGTTTTTTTTAATGCCTACAAAATAAAACAAAGTTAAAACGAAGTATTACTATACCTTTAAGCTTTATTTTGATCGATGTTTTGATCCCTGTGCTGTGTTATTGTCGTGATAAAGATCCCAGACGGGGATCGAAACATCAATCAAAATAAAGCTTAACCCCTTAAGGACCAGTGCGATCCCGTGCGGCCGGCACTTGCAGACCACAGGGCATTTTTTTTTATTATCGCTTCCGGTTCAGGGCTTCCGGAGTGGCGTGCAGCCGCGCCGGGAGCCCTGAACTCCATGCCAGGACCGTCATTGGTCCTTAAGTGCCGGACCGCCGTGACGGTCCTGGCATGGCAATGGTCTTTAAGGGGTTAACTAAACACTACTAAAAGACCTGAGAGTGCCGATACTTTGTTGAAGATTGAGATTCATCAAGCACCCAGGCATTCGTCATATATTATCGAGAGTGCTGCCCTCATCCACTTGTGTATATATATATATATATATATATATATATATACAAAAACAAATCTGTGCTCCTCTATATGCTGTGAATAACGTGTGCCCTGTAGTGGGCATATTTAATAATCCCTAGTAAATCTAAGTGAAATAAGTGAGAATTTTGTCCCACAAATTGACCAATCCGTGTGTAAGCTTACCAACCACGCCAAGGTAACTCACTTTATGGTAAGTCCTTCTCTAATACACCTACAAATACTATCTAAATTAAAAATCCCTGAAGAAAGATGTTATTTTGAAAACACGTCAGAGGGGACCCTTTAAATGATGTTTTTATTATTATTTGTGGGTCCCAGTGTAGTGCAATTAAAAACAGCAGACATACAATAAAATAAAAAAGGTGTAGATGAAAGACTTACCTGATGCAGGGCCCTTATGGGTCTGCATTAATCAAGTGATTACATAGAGAACTATGTTCCATTTATATCCTTCCTCACAAGTCATGTAAGCTTACACACGGATTGGCCAATTTGTGGGATGAAATGCTCACTTATTTCACTTAGATTTACTAAGGATTATTATATATGCCCACTACAGGGCACACATTATTCATAGCATATAGAGGAGCACAGATTTGTTTTTGTATGTGTTTTCACTTTTGGGTCTAGGCCTAATGTCAGGGGGACTGGAGAACGCTCTCATTTCTTGCTGCTATCTATTTATTTCATATTTATACTTATATTTAATTTGTATTTATTATATGGATATTTTATGCAAGCTTTCTTCTTTTTTTCTGTTTTTGTACACATCTCCTTCAGCTCACTTTAGCAGCTTCTCAATTTATCCAATTCAATCACTAAAAAAAACAAATTATTACTTTACTTTATTTCACCATTCATTTCCTTTTCTATTCCACTTGGCCTTTAAGAACAAGGCTTTTTTGGCCTGTTCCAGTGTGTATACCCCCTGTCTGTTTGGTATCAACCATTCCTCACACGAACCTCATTAAAGGAGAACTACACTCTAGATATAAGCGGTTCTTCATTTTCTCCAGCCTAGTGGTTCTCAAACAGGGTGCCATGACACTCTGGTCTGTCCCTTGCAGTAGCTTAAAGTGCCACAATTTTTCTATAAATACTTTAACAAAAATGTTGAAAATGAAATGTATATGTATGGAAATTGTTATGGAAAATATACTCATTTTTGTCATTCTGATTGAGAGACCTAATAATAATCATATATTTTTGTATTTGTACCCTCTTTACACCATTGTCAAGGCACATACAAAGTATTGCAGGGGGCACTGTGTACTTGGGATGCCTTGAGCAAAAAAGATTGAGAACCACTCACTTGCCTAGGTAGGTGTTCATCATATAGAAGGTCTGTAAATCAATCTATCTATCTATCTATCTATCTATCTATCTATCTATCTATCTATCTATGTTATCTGCCTATATATCTGTTATCTGCCTATATATCTGTCTGAATTGCTGCATTATATCTGCAGTTTCCATTATAGCTGGGCTGTCCAAGTTCAGTCCTCAAGGGTCACCAACAGGCCAGGATGTAAAAATTTCCCTGATTAACCCCTTAAGGACCGGCCGTGCGCACACGCACGCGGCGGTCACTTAAAGACCACAGAGCATTTTTTTTTTTTTAACATTCGATTCCGGACTCTCCAAATGGGGTACAGCCGTGCGGGGAGCCTGGAATTCCATGACGGTCCAGGACTGTCATGGGTCATTAAGGGGTTAAGTACAGTAGAATTAATCAGTGGCTCATTCATTTTGACTGACTCACCTGTGTTTAATCAGTGAAATCCTTACATCCTGGCCTGTTGGTGGCCCTTGAGGACTGAACTTGGACAGCACTGATTTATATAATGACCTCTGTTGAAGTTGATCACATCCCCTTTTAACAAACAATGATCTTCAATAGACTTGAATTTGTTATAAGGGACTGGATTGCAAATGGAAACAGTTAACAATATATTAAACAGAGAAGAAATACAAACAAAAACATTAAATAGAAATAACTGACTCCTGTTTTAAGGACACCGCTCTTAGTAAATTCTTCTGATAAACAGATTACAGGAACTTATTCTTAGGGTACACTACCCTTTTAAACATAGTGGTACTTTGGATACAATTCATTAACCTTTTGAGTGCCAGAGGCGTACGCAACATATTGCAAAGCAATATGTTGCATACATCTCTGGCACTCAAAGGGTTAAAATAGAGAGATGCAAGTCTGGAGCAAACCAACTGCACCAGGGGTAAAAATAAAGAATCCCAAATCCCCTTTGATATAAATGGGTCTTCTAACCCCTTGAATGCTAGAGAGGTTTCCAGTGCATTGAGATTCAAGAGGTTACAATCCCTGTTTAAATCATAAGAATTAGAATTTCTCCTCTGTAGTACAGTTGGTTTGTTCCAGAATTGCACCTTTCTGTAACCTGGGGTGTAGATATGTTTTCAGCTCTCCTAAGGTAAGGAATAGCAGATACAGCATAAATATATTTGGGGGATTTCCCCCACCCACTAGACTTCTTGGGATTTATTCACTAAATTGTGAACAGAGGTGATAAAGTAGAGATAACTTCTCCAGTGATATCACTACTACAATTCTTATGTTATTCTATGGAGCCAATTCACTAACATTTCTTAAGTTTTTGAGATCTTAGTGAATAAGCTCCCAAAAATAACATAGGAAATGGATAAGTAATATCACTGGAGAAGTCATCTCCGCTTTATCAACTGATTATCATGCCTTAGTGCATAACCCCCACTTGAGTTTTAGAAATGTCTCAGCAAATTAATTCATTGATGATTTCTCAAACGTTCAAGAGGTTAATCACCAGATTGCTGCTTTACTCTACAATCTGCAGTCCCCAGTCTGTCCCCACATATCTGTGTCTTTTTTCTGGGAAGGTCAAGGCTATAGCAGCTCCACAGGCAATCACAGATCTGGGATTGTTTGTCTACTAGTGTATAGTTTATCAGGAATGTAAAACCTTTCAACCACAAAATTGCAAGATGAGCTATTTACCAAGCTGGCAGTAGTTTGCAGTCAAGCAACTTCCATGGAACGTCATATTTACGTTCAGCTTTTTCTTATTGTGTTCAAGTTATTTTACCCTTTGACTGCAGGAATGCACTTAAAGGAACAGTAACCACCTACCATGAAAACTGCATCTACCATTAATCCTTTGAGTGCCAGAGGGGTGGTCATCACATTAATGAATAACGCACCCCACTGGCACTCAAAGGGTTAATCTATGTAGAAAATCATTATGGCTCCTATGAAGGGTTAACTGTTAGTGGACATCATGTTCATTTAGGCAGACATTATTCTTTGTTGCTGGACTTCAGCACCCCCAAAATAATTAATCTGAAGAGGTCTTAGGAAGCAAGAGTGGGAGGAGTTTAGGTTCCTGACTTCTGAAATGATGAATACTGTTAATTAATCATAATTAGGTTTTTCTGCCAGGTTTAGAAAGAGATATGCAATGCATTGCAGCACAATTTTTTTGGCTACATCTGTGGCACTCAAAGAGTTAAAATAAGTGGTGGTATATTTTTAGATTGTGTTCCAGCCTCTCTTCATCCCACCCACTCCTGCAGCATAGTGAGAAACTCCTAGATCAGAGCTGTCAGCCTAGGAGGGTGTGATTCCCCCTTTCGTCCTACTTCAGAGTGATTCAGCCATTGTGGTAATCCTAGATTTAGTTAACTGCTACAAGTTACAGTATTGTTACACTGATCTGTCAAGCTGGTTCATTTCAAGAACTAAGTACTTTTATTTTTAGAGGATTAGCTAGAAGTTACACACAATGGAAAGAGAATAAGAATGTAATAACATTGTTTTATATGACTAGATGTGGTTATGTCATTTCTATAGCACTTAAGTATCGGGTTGTAACACAATGCAAAAACAGGCCCTATCTTGTTTAAAGGGATAGCATCTGTCTGTTTTGACTTTACATGTTGTGCAAGTCCATGATATGTAAAGACAAACTGCTTATACTTTCCATTTTTCTCATCTTAACTTATTTTTTTATTTTATTTTATATCCACTACATTGAGATCTCTAGATCTGCCAGATATCTTTCTGCCAGGGATAATTAAACAAGGTATGTTGCTACAATGTACAAAAGACAGTATATAGTGCTGCATGAAAAGCGTTACATTGTATCATTCTCCTGACCGGAAATCTATTTTGAAACAAACATCCACGGAAATCAGTCAGGGCCATAAATGTGTAGAAACAAATTATGAATATATATATATATATATATATATATATATATATATATATATATAAAATCAATTTGACTTTGCATACCTTGTGCTTTCAGAATATGTAAAGTTGAAATAAAGGGTCCCTATTGATTTGAGCCCTTGAAATAAAAAATGTAACAAAAGGTAGGCAATTTTCATGCATCAGTCAGATATATTGCTGGGCAGAAGTATTTCACTATATAAATATATATATATATATATATATATATATATATATATATACATGGATGGTTCTAAAGAGCCCTTGGTGAGGCTTTTTATATGGCTAATTAGATTGTTTAAACCTCTCTGGCACTCCAAGGGCTAAGAACCTATAGTTTTTTGTGAGACGGTGTGAACTAAATACAGTTTTGTAATTGTAATCAGTACATGTAGGCAACTGTAGATTCCATGCAAAAAATATGCATAAAGCTATAATCTGGATGACTATATGAAGTACTTTTACCAGTAAGTCCTTTTGTGAAACAAATTGTGAAACAACCACTTATACTGAGAGATATAGTTCTTTGAACAAAAATTACCGTCCATATTTATCAAGCTAAAGTGGTACAATTCTGGAGAAAATCAACTGCATGTTAGGTGACAAGGGAAATAGGGCTTTTAACCAATTGAATGCTAATTATATCTCCAACACATTATGAAGAAACATGTTGGAGACCTTGCTGTCATTCAAGACCAATTTAAATCATGTTAATTTTATTCCTATCGAGGATTTGATTTTCTCCAGAACTGCACTTCTTTAGCCTGAGTAAAGCCCTATATTTATATTTTTAAATGAAGTAAAGTGTGCTTTATCAACAAAAATAGTTTTATGGATGTTAGCACTAGTGACATGGACAAGTTGTTCACAGCATACAAACCACTCAAGTCTCAGGCCCAAGAGACCATAAGCATCTGTCCAGATAATGGACTACTGATGCTGCTGACTGGAATGTGAATAAAACTCTAAATGATTGTATAAGAAGGATTTTCAGGACAGTGTGACCAGACCAAGGGACACCAGCCCATTGTTAGAGGTTCATATAGTGTGGTTTGTGGATCAGATAAATTGTGCATAATTTGGCATCATATTGAATGTGGTATAATGAAAATACCACTAGTAAGACACACAGTGATGTTTGACATTGCGTTTTCTCCCACAGGAATATGTTTATTTCCTTTCCCAGTCTGGGAACCTACCTCAGTGCTTCCATTCCCCAGCAAAAGATAATAAGAAGGCACTTTACCACCCACTAAAACATACAAATAATAAAAATATAGAACATGGTTAGAACTAGGCAGTTTAACCACTCTGATGCTAGAGAAGTCTCCAAAGAATTTCAGAATTATGCTTTTCAGATATCTTTAGCACCCAAGGGGTTAAGTAATTGTTTTGTTTTTACAGTTGAAGAATATAAATATCATGTCCATTCTTAAACTGTCTTGCTCGTTGCTCAATGCAGTGGACTTGGTACAAGGCATGAGTTTTCTGTTGCAGTGCATTGTAGGTAACAAGCAGGGAAAAGAGTGAAATGACCAGAATCCAGTCAGATAGTTATATTTTATGATCTAAACATGAGCAGATTAATTTATGTTGCTTTAAGATAATGAATAACTATGTGATAAACACAGATTGTTTTCTGTAATCCAAATCTAGGATTCATTTTTGTTGTGCTGAATCATTGTCAGCAACAAGACAGAACCTCATCATTGCATTGTATAAACATTCGGTTGTGTTAAGGTTCATCTTCAGGCTGGGCCATTATTATTACTATTACATAAAGCTACAATATATTTGTTTCACATTGTAATGCTTTGGCATGCAGAAAAGAAACAAACACAAATAAAAGAATGCAAAGTCCTAGTCTGTATACATTTATGGCAAGGTGCTCAATCTGTGGCTCTCTACATGTTCTTGGTTCACAGCCCCCATTATTCTCTGCATGCCACTGGACAGCTAAGAATGATGGTAAGTGTAGCCAAACAGCCTCTGGAGTGTTGCAGTTTACCCAGCCTAGACTTAAAGTTTAATGCAAGGATAGGCAACCTTGACCTTCAAATGCTACCAACGGTGCATCTCCACTTGAAAACAGGGAGGTCAGTCAGTGGCCCAGTTATTTTAATTGATCCATATGTGTTCAAGTAAGGATATCATGACGTCCTGAAATTGTGCACTGTTGGTAGCACTGGGAGACACCTGGAGTTTTGGTGCTCAGGATTTTTGTTGTGGAAGAACCATTTAGTGTCTAACCAAATTCAGTTTAAGTGGGTTAAAATCCATATTTAAACCAATGGGAATGCTTAGCCCTTCTCTAAAGCACAGTTGCTTGGCCCCAGAATTAGGCCACTTTTCTTTTGAACATGCAGTCCTAATAGAGGGAGCTAGGGTTTACGGCTTATTATAAGAGCAATCTAACAGAAAACATCATGTCTTCTACACATCCACTGTCAGTTACAGGACCAGGCATACACTTTCTCACTCCATTGTCCACCATTATTTGCATCTGTTCGGTGCAATCCACTGAACTACTTCAGGAAATCCAGGACCTATTTCTAGGAACCACTGGCTTAGTGGTATGGGAGAATAAGCTTCTGATTGTCTAGATGCCTACTGCCCTAAAGGTGGAGAATGAATAGCTCTGTATATGGCTTCTACAGCAAGAGCATGTCTATATGAAATTCAATGAAGGGGCAAGTTTTCAAAGTAGGCTTAAAAGCTAGTGGAGAGTTTGGCTGGGTGAAGTAGGTCATTCTAAATTTATCATGGGTATTGTGACCTGAAATGCTGTCTATGTCTACATCATTGTTATTCAGTGTTTTTGGTGTATGCTGCTTTTTTTTAATGTATTTATGAATATAGTTACATAGTTACATAGTTACATAGTAATTTAGGTTGAAAAAAGACTTGCGTCCATCCAGTTCAACCCTTTTCCTATTCCTGTTTACCATCGCTGACCCAAAAGAAGGCATCTGACTCCAAATGGCAATCAGATTTCTCCCTGGATCAACAAGCCCTAACTAAATATTAATCCCAATACTAACGTGCATAGCCCTCTATATTATGCTCTTTTAAATAAGTATCCAGGCCCCTTTTAAAGGCATCTAATGTATTTGATAGCACCACCTCCTCCGGAAGTGCATTCCATACCTTTATTGTCCTTACTGTAAAGAAACCCTTCCGCTGTTGTAGACTAAATCTCCTTTCCTCAAGTCTAAGCGGGTGGCCCCTTGTCCTGTGTACTGTTCTGTTAATGAACAGGTCTTTTGAAAGCCCTTTATATGGGCCTTGAACATATTTATATAATGTTATCATATCCCCTCTAAGACGCCGTTTCTCTAGTGTGTACAAGTTTAACTTTTCTAGCCTCTCTTCATAACTAAAACATTCCATTCCCCTTACTAGTTTTGTAGCCCTCCTCTGCACTCTCTCTAGTTCCATAATGTCCTTCTTCAGAAAGGGCGCCCAGAATTGAACAGCATATTCTAGGTGGGGTCTTACCATGGACCTGTAAAGAGGCATAATTATATCTTCCTCCCTTGAGTCAATACCCCTTTTAATACATGCCAATATCTTATTGGCCTTTGCAGCTGCCAGCTGGCACTGCATGCTACTGCAAAGTCTATTGTCTACCATTACTCCTAAATCCTTTTCATTAGTAGATTTCCCCAGAGAAACACCATTTAAACTATATGTTGCATTTTTATTATTATACCCAAAATGCATAACTTTACACTTGTCTATATTGAATCTCATTTGCCATTTGCCTGCCCAGTTACTCAATTTGTCCAAGTCCTCTTGTAATGAAGACACATCCAGTTCAGACTTTATTACCTTACTTAATTTTGTGTCATCGGCAAACACTGATACATGGCTTCCTATGCCCTCTGGGAGGTCATTAATAAACAAATTAAAAAGAAGAGGACCCAGGACAGATCCCTGAGGCACTCCACTTATCACGTTTATCCAACTGGAGAACTTGCCATTTACTACCACTCTTTGCATTCTATCTTTCAGCCAATTTCCAATCCACTCACAAACATTTTGCCCTAGTCCTATTTCATTCAATTTGTACAGTAACCTCTTGTGTGGAACCGTATCAAATGCCTTGGCAAAGTCTAAATAGATCACGTCAACCGCCTCTCCCTCATCTATATTATTACTTACTTTTTCATAAAATGCGATCAAGTTCGTTTGACAAGACCTATCTTTCACAAAGCCATGTTGGCTATTGCTAATGATATTCCTGTTCCAGCAGAATTCTTGAATATATTCCCTTAGCAACCTTTCAAACAGCTTCCCTACCACAGATGTCAAGCTTACGGGTCTGTAATTTCCTGGCTGGGACTTTGATCCCTTTTTAAATATGGGCACCACATCTGCTTTACGCCAATCCATGGGCACCATACCAGAAATAAAAGAATCCCTGAAAATCAGATATATCGGTCTGGCCAGGGTCTGGCTTAGCTCTTTAAGTACCCGTGGGTGTATACCATCTGGAAAAATGGCAAACCAATTTGGGGGCAAACCAACTGCAATATAGGGGCAAAATAAAACACCTCCCAGCCTTCCAAAAGGCCAGAGAGGGACATATTTGTTTTAGTGGGTATAGCTGGGGACGCAACTGGTGTGCAGGGCATTACTAGGAATTTTTGGGTTATTTCATGATTTGTCGACAGCTCCTTATGTAACTGAATAAATGTTTTAGAACACCAAATTATCTTATTTACACTTATTTATTTATAAACACATATACTAAAGTTTAACCCCTTAAGGACCGGCCGTGCACGCACAGTGCGGTCACTTAAGGACCAGGGGCCATTTTTTTTTTTTTTTTTGTGGAATCCGATTCCGGACTCCCCGAACATCGTGCATCCGCGCGGGGACCCCGGAATTCCATGATGGTCCAGGACCGTCATGGGTCCTTAAGGGTATAAAAAGCCATGACGGTCCAGGACCATCATGGGTCCTTAAGGGGTTAAACACACATTAATGTCAGTTTTATTGCTGGGGATCAGTGTGATACACTTACACACACACACCACACAGTCTGATCTCCTAAAAAAAGGGACACCTGGATGTCGAAAAGGGACACTTGGGACGTATGTTTTAGCCCCTTGAATGCTAGAAATGTCCCCAACACATTGTGAATCAAAGGGTTAAAATTCCCTTTTAGATCAATGGGATTGTGAGTAATTTTATTTTGTCCCCCTTTTGGTGCAGATGGTTTGCTCCAGAATTGCTCCAGCTCTTCTTAACATACCATCCTCACAGTGTTAGGAGCTATTCTCTATAGGTTGCTTCACCCCATTTCATTTCACTCAGTTAACTTGATAAATCCACCTTTACTAATGATAGTCTGTTGTTTCCATGTGTGGGGATCCTGAAAACCTGCACTGTTGGGGGTCCTGTGGACACACTTCCAGAATCTGTGGTTAATGCATATCCCATAGTTTCCTGATGCAATATCCTATTTTGGCAAAATCAAAATGAGGAAATGGCTCCTTGCAATTAGTGAGGAGTGATAAAATCCCACTGTGTATCAGAATGTCCTTACACAACTACTGCACATATCAGAACACTTCGAAACATTTCCTAATTTTGATGTAATGGCCCAAAGAAACAGCAACTAGCAATACAAACCTCTTCCCTGATCATTATCTAATGATAATGCCTAGACTTTTGTGATATGGGATCTACTTTCTATGTAGCCTTCTCCCTTACCAGCACATATCAACAGTCACTCACCATCACATTCAAACACATTTCACAACATGTATGCTTACATTGCCTGTCTAAAGAATAAACTGGAATCAAAATAAAATGCACACTATTGTAAAAAAAATCTTTTAAAACAGGTAATTATGGGGCAAACAAACTCTACCATAGAGTACAATTAAGACTTTTCAAATTTCACATTGATTAAAATGTGTCTTTTAACCCCAGAATGTTAGATAAGTATCCAATGCAAACTCTTCTCAGCATGAATCTTCTCGTGATCTATCAGTAACCACTTAGTGATCTACCTATTGGGCACGCCTACTCTGTGTCTTGTCTCTGTGGTGTGATGTCACTAAGGTATGACTGTTCATCTGAAACTTGACAATGACATTTTGACCGAGGGACATTTGAATGGAAACATTGTTCAATGACTTACTCTGTCTTAAATCCTCTTAGGAGACATACAATGGATTTTTTGTATACATTAAGACTTTGATTGTGGTACGCTTTTAATGCATGGTGCTTATTAAAGTGGTTCCTTTTTTTCTACAGGTCTGAGTGAAAATTGATTATCTGGCCCAATGATAAACAGAAGGAGCGAATTCCTGTTGCCCAGAAGCCCTTCTTGAACTCTTTAACCACTTCACTGCTGATAAATTTCTCACCACAGTGCCAATCATGGTTTATCATTTTTGTTGCTGTCCACAATCAAATGACAGTCAATTTCCTGTGAATACACAAATGGCATACACTGTTTTGTTCATAAGACCCTTTTTAAAGGGATAGTAATACTTCGTTTTAACTTTATTTTATATTGTAGGCATTAAAAAAACATGAAGAATGATATAAGTCTTATCTCTCAAACCTTTATGGTTTATGAGATATTCACAAGCAAAGTTTCCCCCTCCCGCCCCTTTTACCTACTGTAAACAATCTCTTCTCAGATGTGGAATGCAGTCCATAGACTGGACAGATAACAGAAGGGGACACTCTTATTCCTATGAAAACAATGAAATCCCTGCCCCCCTTGACAAGCTTTTCAGCTTTTTCCCTTATCTTAATTGAAGATTGTCCCTCTCTGCAGTCTACCTGGGCAGCTCCCTTCTGCCCTGGCTGAAAAGTGTTACATTAGTAAAAGGGGCGGGAGGGGGACACTTGTGAATATCTCTTAAACCATAAAGGTTTAAGAGATAAGACTTATATAATTCTTCATGTTTTTTTAACGAAGTATTACTATCCCTTTAAATCACTGTTTTGTGGATACTCACTTAACATGACGAAAAATAAGGTTTGGGGTTGTTTGTTTTTTTTATTTAAATTCTAATAAAGTGAATGGCAAAAACAACCTGCTTGGGAGTAGATTTATTTATATATATTGCAGGAAAAAAATGAAGTCCTATGTTTAGAAGCAACTCGCCTTTCCAAAATACCAAAATTCATTGTTTCACACTTATGTCTTCCTACAAACATCAGCAATTAAAAATGACAAGGCAAACTGATTTTAACATATGGTGCCATCTTGCATTTCCGGAACAAAATAAGTAAAATAAAATAAATAAACCAACAATCACATACATTGTAGAAAACTGTGTATAATTCCAACTTCAAAGAGGGGTCTGCTACATTTCTGCTCCAAGGTAATTTGCGGAGACATTTCCAGTAACTTTGTAAAATTTCTGGAACTCCACAGATATTAAATATTTCATAAACCCTCGTGTACAGCATCTAGGGAAATGGGGGACTCTTTCCTTTCCAACAATGGTACTCTTGTGCAAACAGGACATAAAAATGCTGAGATAGGGGTACTGTTTGTACCCTCCACTCAGTATTGGTGATAATCTATTTCTCCACATTCCCCCATATCAAGTGGTCACCTGGCAGAAATGTCAAGATGACTAGAATCACTGGAAAGGCGAGACTCCACCCTTACCAGTGATAATAGCACTATAATGATCTGGTGCAGGGGGCTGAGAAATGGGATCCATTAGAAACCAACCCGTTTTACTTTCACTTTATTCCTGCCAGTTGATACCAAATTTATTTAGATAGGAAGCAGGGAGATGAGATATGAGCTCTGTTAGGGAGTGTCCTCCTGCCTCCAAATACTCCCTGTCTCCCCTTGTAGTCTAGTGCAAGTATCCTCGCTGTGACATCATTGTGTACAACAATGGCGACATCGCTAGGATGCACCAAGTCCTCCAGCTGAGAACTATATATTGGTGTTCAGAAGGGACCCTTACGTAAGTACTACAATTTTTGGGCTCAGCTTCTGCTTGCACCTCCAAGAAAATCATTAACAGTTTCAATGTGATATAATGAAAATATCTCCCAGCTGTTTTTAATAGGAAAGTGTTTAAAGGGATAGTAATGTTTCACAAAAACAGCAGCTCCAATCAATCTTCATAATATTTGAACCACATAGTGTGTTATATCAGTACTGTCAGAGTTGTGGTTCAAGAGTAATTGAAGGATTAAGTTTCCCCCTCCTGCCCCTTCTATTTAGTGTAAGCCATATCTTCTCAGATGTGGAATCTGGTTGTAAGACCAACAGATAACAGAAGGGGACAATCTTCTTCCTATGAGAACAATGAAAGCCCTGCCCCCATTGACAAGCTTGCAGGTTTTTCCCTTATCTTAATTGACGATTGTCCCTCTCTGCAATCTACCTGGGCACCTCCCTTCTGCTCTGGATGAACAGTGTTACATCAGTAAAATGGGCGGGACGGGGGTACTTTGTCATTGAATTACTCTTGAACTACAACTCTGACAGAATTGAAATAACACTCTCCAAAGTCCAAATACTATGATGATTAATTAGAGCTGCTTTTATTATGAAACATTACTATCCCTTTAAGCACTCCAATAACGAAACATTTTTACTACTGTTGTGAATTAATTCACCGTTGACCATTTGATGAAGATGGGGACTGCAGTTCAACAATTTTTTCTCACTACTGCTGTATATGCAAGGATCTGCAATGGCTTTTGCATACAGAATTACACAAAACACTTTCCAGGTACTATTATTCCATACTTATTTTAATTCTTAGAAACCCCCTTGTTAGATATCCTGTATTTGAAATATAATTAGATTACAACTGAATGTAGAAGATATGTATTTCATTGGCTTTCATAAAATGATTTTACAAGTTTCACAGAGTTTAGTTCTATAAATTTATTACTAAGTGTACAAATAGCAAATTGAATTTATATTCTAAAAGTGAACATGGGCATGTCTGTGAGGGAGCCAGTGTGCACATTTTTTTTTTCTTCTTTAATACTTTTTTCTAGATGGAATGCAGGTGTTTAAGGGCGTTGTCACCAAGGTTATTTAAGGTGTTTCTTACTGTATCTATTAATTAAATCATTATACTTTTTTTGATGTTCAGTCTACTGTGAAAAACATAACATTTCAGAATTATTTCAGAAGACATTCTCTGCTGCATGTTCAACACAATACATTGTTTTTATATGAAGTACATTCTGTAATAATCACAGAGATATATGAAGCCATTTTCATTTGGCTGTCCACTTCCTGGTCAGGAGACTGTACTCTACTATTTATGATAAAGAAGGAAGTAAGACCTGCTAGCAAAACTTCTTCCCTCGGCCTACTGAAGAACTCTAGCATTGGTGCTCTATTAGTTATTCTTCATCCAGTGAAATTAGAGAAAATTTGGTTTGGGTGACACAGTGGCTGGCTGTAGGTGTATTACTGCATTTGTCGATTTGATCTAAATTTGGGCCAACAATGAGGGCCAAACATTAGCATAACTGATGGCCTGATAGCTAGATTAGTAAGGTTAGTTTCTCCCCTAACAAAAAGAACAGGGATCCCCAGGACTACCATATCACTCACATAAGGGCCTTATGTTCACAAGAAAGTGGAAGAATTCTGGAGAAAACCAACTGTACCACAGGGGAGGGATAACATGTCCACAAATTCCCATTAATTTAAATGGGACTTATAAGCCCCAAAATGAGGTCTCCAATTGCTATGCAATACTTTGGATACCCGTCTAGCATTCAAATCAATTTAAATAAATGGAAATGTTATATTTTTTCATTATGGCACAGTTGGTTTGCCCAGAATGTCTCAAATTTTCTTTTGAACATAAGGATTTAATTTTAACTTATAATATTCATTCTGTTTTTGAAGACCTATATCTAAGGGTTAAATAGGGGCAAGTGTATGCAATTTATGCTTATCAGGTTGGTAATTATCCAGTTCTAAGTTTGATTGTTACACTTATAAAAGCTGATTATTGCAGATTATATCTGACTTGCAGAGTGGGGGAGTAAATATTGACGGAGCGATGATTCTAAACCATTTTTTGGAAGCTCCTGATGGTGTATCGTTACAATTTGAAGAGATCCTTTTGTTCACCGTGAAAGCTTCCTTCCTACAGTCTGCTCCAGAACACAATCACAGGTGTGTCCTTACTTCCTGGTTATATGAGAGATCTGCAGACAGAGGAGAGGAGGACAGAATGTTCCATAAACCATCAGAGATTAGGAGTTGTGTTTGTTAAGCTGCGCAAAGACATACGATGATTGTAGAGATCATTGGTTCAAGTATTCTTCACTGAGCCATGTGGCTGAACATTCTTCAATAAATATTACCTTAAAGAAATTCGGGGAGAAATTTTATTCAAAGTGTTAATATGTTCTTATTTATAAGTACATTTTAAGTAGAGTTTTTAAAATGCAATATGAAAGAACTAGTGTAAAAGCCCGTGTACACGGGCCATGGTCTGGGTGATGTTAACCCTTTGAGTGCCAGAGGGGTATGCATTGCTTTGCAATGTGTTGCGTACCCCTCTGGCACTCAAAGGGTTAAGAGGTTGGTCCTGCTGCAGACACAGTCATGCACTGTAGAGATTGCCCAAAAGCACAGAATGCTCCCAGCACAGAACTCCCAGCATTCTGTGCGCTCAGGCAGTCTCTACTGTGCATGATGGCTTCCGACAAACTTCCTAGCGAATCATTAGAATGTGTCTTTTAAGATGAAGATGTATTTGTTTATATACTTTATTGATCTACTTTTCACTTATTGATTTATAGCCTTGCCATAGTTGCTGAATATAGTGTTTCAGTCTTTGCTAATGACACAATATTTTTCAAAAATATTGCAATGGTTGAAAACAACATATTTCT
The DNA here is from genome assembly GCA_037306005.1 of Rhinophrynus dorsalis. Classification (NCBI taxonomy): domain Eukaryota; kingdom Metazoa; phylum Chordata; class Amphibia; order Anura; family Rhinophrynidae; genus Rhinophrynus; species Rhinophrynus dorsalis. The sequence goes on from CM074722.1 coordinate 308,470,551, forward strand.
TTGAATTCTATACTATTAAGGGGTAGAATTGAGTTCACATGATTTGTGAGTGCTGGCTGTGTTGCAATGCATTGCAAACATCTTTAGCACATAAGGGGTTAAAGACACTGCAACTTACACAGTTGTTGCCCCACTGATTTGAACATCACAATGATGTGAGTTAGAATAACAATTTCGCAACAACTTTGTGCAGTGTCTGTAGTGTCTCCTCATAGAAAGTTACAATACTACAGAGGGAATTGTTGATTTGAAGTCAGATTATGTAATGCTTAATTTTGGTCATTGTAGGACAAAATGCCTTTTGATTTAGTTGCCGCATTTTACAATAGCCTGCTTTCTGAAGGTCAAAAGAGAAGGGATTTCTGCTTCTAGAACAGATGGTAGCTGCCTTCCTTGGCCTATCTGATATTTGGCTTCTACACATATGAAATCTAAGTATAATAGGATAAGTTATGGGAGGCTCTTCTCATTTGTCTTGTGCTGTGCCCCAGTACAATATAGCACACAATTAAAGGGATAATAATGGTTAAATTTACGTTTATTTAATATTGTAGCCATTAAAAACTAAATACAATGATGTAAGTCTTATCTCTCAAATATTTATGGTTTGAGAGATATAACTCACTAAAGTTCCCCCATCTAGGCTATTTCAGACAAGTCTGCCATCTAGCTGCCAGCAGGAGATTCTGGTCCCAGGACTGGCTGGCAGCTCTTCAGCAGAGCCGAAATCGTGCTATTTAGAAATAAATAGTTCATTGGAACGGTCTACAAAGTCTGTTTGCAAACCAGGCACACTTTGTAGACTGTTCCAATGACGTATTTATTTTTAAATTGCGAGATTTTGGCACTGCTGAAGAGCCACCATCCGGTCAAATGACTGGAATCTACTGCTGTCCCATAGACAGCTGAAACAACATGGAGGGGGGAACTTTAGCGAGTTATATCTCTCAAACCATAACCAAACCATAACTATCATATTTTTATCATAAAGGTTTGAGAGATAAGACATCTTTGTACTTAATTTTTTAATGGCTACAATATTGAATAAACTTAAATTTAACCATTACTATCCCTTTAAGCTCATCACATATGTTTGTATAATCCACTCTGCCTAAGTCTCGGGCAGGACGGGCATCCAAATATGGGCATGAATGGGTACTACCATACACAGCAAAATGAAGATGATATTTATGAGGTATAAAATTAATAAAAAAGGCATTTCCCTAATATTAAAAAGTGGATCTCAATGCCACCGTTATCAAAGCAGTACAAACATCTCATAATACCTTATCCAAAAATAGACCCAATAATAACAGGAGATCAGTACATTTATGACAATTATTTAACCACAATAGCTAATACTGCTTTGGTGATGGTGGTATGGGCCACCAAACCTGGCCTTGTGTTTTGAAAAAAGTTGCTGATCATCATTTAACATTTTTATTTTGCTCTACAAAGTACTCTCCATCCAAGAAAGTAATCAAATGCTTGTTCATCTGGACTTCTTGAATTTTAGATGGAAATCTTTGATCTGTACATTGAGGCCACTCAAATAAGATACAGCTGCCATAGAAAGGTGGTCTGCCTGACACTTCATGGTAACAGAACAAACATGTTGCATTTAATCTCTATATATAAAAGGCTAGTTTGTTTCTGGGTTGATGACAGCATTCCCACTCTGCCTTTTGACGCTTTACCTCCCTCTCCCTCCTTTTTTCCACTTTGCCTCCCCCTCTGTCTTTTACTACTTCAACACTTCACCTCAAACCCTTTTGCCACTTCACCTCTTTGCCACTTCCTCCCTCCCAACCATTTTGCCTCTTTGCCCCTCCCACTTTCCCTTTCACCACTCTTCTTCCTTCTTCCCATCTTGTCTTTCCCCGTGGCCGGTCACAAAGAAGGAAGAAACTGTGTACTTGTGGGTGTGTTTTTGTGTGTCTGTTTTTGTTTTTATCGCACAGTCAATGTCGTGCCAGTCTTGTTAATCTTTTTAATTTAAAAAAATCAGATGATTGTTAGGGACAATGTAAATCAGCTAGCTAAAGAGACCTTCAACACAACAAAATGAAGTGTATTGGTGACCTCTAGTATGCAGGAGGTAAATAAATGGTCACCTACAAAATCCATTGACAATGGCATGGAGGCTGATGTAATAAGAAGACCTGAAGCAATTCTAGAGCAATCAGCTGCACCATAGGCAGGGGAGTTGCAAGGTTATCAAAAGACCAAGGGTGTGGGCCAGTCTAATGCATGATTAGTGCACTGTACACTCTACTTGCACAGTACTATTAACCCTTTGAGGAGATTAGCAGCATTAGATGCCCTATGTGTTGGAGACCTCTCTAGCATTCAAGAGCTTAAAAACACAATTGAAACCATTGAGAATTTGGGACATTTTTATTTGCCCCTCTGTGGTGCTCCAAAATTGCTCCAGTTCTTCTTATTACACCAGCCTCATTGTTGTGGGTGGGTTTTTATTCAGTGCCAAGGATTGTTACAGATGAGGGCAACAATCAACCCCTTAGCAAAACTGTGGTAAACAGGCACTGTGAGGAAGTGTTACTTATGGCACATAGAACCATTTCCCAGCAGAGATGGAATGAAGGCACCCCAAATGTTTTGGGTTAGGCATAAGACTAATAAGAAGAACAATCAGGCACTTGTACCACAACATGGTCATTTGACCTGCATCACAACTAGAGATGAACAAAGCATGAAGATCCATTCTGAGGATCTGGAGAAAAGTATGGATCTATTTGAACTGATTCCAAATGAATCTCAGATGGAGAGAGGAGAAGAGAGTTGGATGAGGGAAGGTACAGGAGACAATGTGGGAAGGTATGGAATACATCAGAGAGAAGGGGTATGAGTGATGGAGAGCAGGAAAATGGGAGAGAGAGCAGGGGAAAGGGGAGAGACTGTAACTATCATATTTTTATCATATGATTTTATAGTAATACTTTTTATTGCTAATGTTACTGCTGTAGTCATGTTTTAATTTAAATACTCAGGAGCATGATGAATCAAGCATTATTTTTTAGAACAAAACTAAAAAAGCCCCAACAATTTTAATCCAATTTTTAACTGAACTTAAGAGAACTGAGTTTCATAAAGAAGAACTAATTAATTGTGAAGCAATGCATTGCACACCACTCTGGGCCTTAAATGGTTAAGATTGCCATGTGCAGTGGGCTAGGTTGAGGTCCTATTGTCTTGCTAGCAACTGTTGTGTCAGCTTCAATGGAGATAACAACTGGGACTAATTGAAGATGCTGGCTCTTGAACCAAGGAGCAAGGACAAAATTCACAGGGACTATTTGGATTTTCAGGCCATAGTAAGGTATTTGGGGAGAGAGGGGTATTAGAAGGTGTTAACTCTCCTTTAAAACAATTGTTATGATTACTCCAAAATCAAGTGAACCACCTATCTACTAATCCGTGAATAAAGTTCTCCTAACTTGTTCAGACCTTCAATAAGAAGGTAAACGAACCAGTAAACACTTTTGCTGTTATGTGGTTGGATAATAAAGTAAAACAACACAAAAACCACGTGTTTCTCAAGATGTGTTTAGGGCCTGGCAAAATATCCTGTTTTGCACGCTTACCAAACATATAGAATTGTTTCATTCAGGGCTGTACAAGTTCAGTCCTCAATGGCCACCAACAGGCCAGGATGTAAGGATTTCCCTCATTAAGCACATATGAGCTAATCAGCGGCTCATTCATTTTGACTGACTCACCTGTGCTTAAGCAGGGAAATCCTTAAATCTTGTCCTATTGGTGGCCATTGAAGACTGAACTAGGACAGCTCTGGTTTAACTCATCCCTTCTGACTACTCCCAGCTGTTTTTAGATTTGGCCAACTAGCTAAACTACTATTGGTGAAGCAGGCTCAAAGCACTGAGCACATTCAGCTTTAGAGACCCACTGAATTCTGAAAATAAAAAATATTTATGACTTTTACAATAGTTTGAGGTTAATTGGTGGCCCAAAAGCTATTTTGAACCAGGGCCTTCATTTAGTAGATCCACCAATGTACTAGGAACAATCCTACTAAAGGTCCCCCAGATCCATCATTCTGAATATAGTGAAATCACACACTGGAGTGGTATAAAGATGATTTATTAATTATACATAGAATAATTATATATGGTCAATGTGAAGTACACTGCAACAAAATGTGGTTACTAGCATAAAGTACAGACTCACAAAACCTCAAACACTCACATTTGTTGCACGTATTTGTACCATGTACAATAATAAGTTCATCGACTTGTAATACATGACCTTTACACCTGTCCTTGATGTGATTCCACTATATTCTGATTGGCATAAGTCTATCCTCACTATAAAATAAGAACAAAGATTACATAAAATCTGAGAGTGTAATCCCTTTAATGCCAGAAGGGTGATGCAATGTAGAGCTTATTATAGGTGGCAGAGAATCAACTAGGCCGAGTATTTTATTTTCACCAATTCATTCTGAGACTGATTCACTTAACCCCTTGAGTGCCAGAACCTGCATTGGATACTACTCTGGCACTCAAAGGGTTAAAGATTCTGGAACAATTCTGGAGCAGACCAGCTGCACCACAGGGAAAAATAAACATTCCCCATTTCCTATTGAGTTAAATGTGAATTTTTAACCCCTTGAATTCTAGACAGTTCTCCAATGCATGGCTTAACAATGTGTCAAGACATCTCTAGCATTCAAAGAGTTAACAGCTGCATTCAAAGGGTTATCATCCTCATTTAAATCATTGGGGATGTTTATGTGTTCTCTGTGATGCACATTGGATTTGCTAGTTTAGTAAAAGACCAGGGGCTTAAGTAGCCAGATCTCATTGTTGCTTTAAGGAGTGGTAGCACCAGTGCATGCTCCGAGCTGGCAACAAGGGCTTTAAGCATATGACCTGGGGCTTTAGCCCCCTCAAACAGTTCCCAGCAACTTCCCTGGTGGTGCAACTGATTTGGTTGCTACAAATGACAGTTAACTGTTGGTGCTCTACTTGGATTTAAAGGGGAACTATCGCCTTACAGTTCCTGCTATTGTTTTAACAGACCTGTTGAGCAATCCATGGCTACACTGTACATCCTGGCTGATCAGCTACACAGTCAACTCATGGGTCAGACACCTGAGGTTATTTGCCTAATGCCATAAAGATATGGAACTGAGAGGTCATGTTCCAGACTCTGAACACCCAGTCCCTGTAGACTGAAACAACTGGGATTCCAAAACTTGACCATTGCTTCTAATGGGTATTGCAGTACAGCTTCATACCGGTTACCTTACCCTTTGAGAGTACCCTCCAAAGGGAGCAAAACCAAGCAATCCAGCACTACAAGAGTGAAAAAAGGTAATTAAAATTTTGCCGAACTAAAAAGGTAATTAAAACTTGGCAGAACTTTATGGCACATCTGCTATTTCAATGCAGCCCTGCATAAACAGCCTTCTTTAACTCTGTCAGATCTGGGTTGCTCATATTGCAATGCAAGGAACACCCTTATGGCACTCAAGTAGTTAAGCTGCTGATGTCAGCTGAGAAGCCTACCCGCCTTCCAACTGAGAGGAACAGTTTTACATTGTGCAGCTAACTGGAGGCTGCACAATGTAGCCCTGGGCTATTGACTATGGGTTCTATGATCAAAGGAAAAGTAGAATCATTTTGAGGGCAAAACAACTGCACTATAGGGGAAAAAATAACGTTTACTATGCATTGGAGACCTTCCTTGTGAGCAGGGAGTTAAACCATGCCATTTATATAGTTTGAGATTTAGGGAATTTGTATTGCTCTTTTACTGAACAATCTGTTCATGTGCATCCTGCAAAAAGAAAATGTAACCTCCCTGGATGCTAGAGAGGCTGGGCCAGATTTCTCAATAGGTAGAGTAGGCAACTGCCTAGAGCTCCAAAGTTTGACAAGTGCCTCAGCTGTGCTGGCCACACCCACATTCAGATTTATGGGCATGGCCAGAGCAATCTCGATATACCTTCAACAGTTTATACCCCTTTGAATCTCTTGGATGCTAGAAAGATCTTCAATGCATTCTAAAGCAATTCGCTGAAGATCTCATTATTAAACAAAAGATTAAAGCTTTTTTTTTGGCCTTGCTTGTTATAGGCCAAGGTTTTTATCTGTGCCAAGAAAATATGGATGGAACTGGGGCGGGGCCATGTGAGGTATGGGGGTGTGGCCATGGGTCAATCTAACCAAGCATAGAGTGCCTTGCCTACTGGTACCTGTAAATCCAACCCTGCTGAGAGGTCTCTAGCACAGTGCTTTCCCATGCACTGGAGCCTTATCTAGCATCTAAGTGGTTAACAAGTATCCTGCATTAAAATGGCAGTCTGGTCACATTAGTCAAAGCAGCACTGAATATTTTGGATTCTGAAGACAGAAAAAAGACCACTTTACCTCCTTACAGTAGGATTGTGTTGTACTTCTGATTAATTATTAACAAGTTATAAATGGACTTTTGCCTTAGCCTCTTTTTCCCTGTTTAAACAAATATACTTTTCTTTAGACTGTTGCATTCCTGTTTCTGGCATGTTAAGGCCACGTCTGCTCACATAGTGGTGGGTGACACATACACAATCCTGACAGGATTTTCACGTCTCTTTGCAATGAGTTGCGGGATCTTTAGCAGAGAAGCAGTTAACCATTTGAGTGCCAGAGGGGTACGCAACGCATTGCTTTACAATGCATTGCGTACCCCTCTGGCACACAAAGGGTTAATGAGACGCAGCCTACATTCTGATATCTTTTTATTTCCTTGCACATTTTTGTCATCGATTCTTAACCCTTTGAGTGCTAGAGAAGCATCCAACACATTGAAAAGCAATGCGCTGGGTACCTCTCCGGTATTCAGAAGGTTAAAACATATTGAGGCTGATGCACTAGATAGAAGTGGAGCAATTATGGGGAAAACTAACTGCGCCCTATGGGGTTGGAATAAACATCCCCAAAATTCCCATTGACTTAACTTGGGCTTTTAACCCTTTGAATAATAGAGAGGTCTGCAATGATTTAAGGGGTTAAAAACCCCATTTAATAGATTGGAATTTTTATTTTTTCGGAGGTGGTTGGCTTCAGAATTATTCAAGTTATTCTTAGTGCAGCAGCTGCTTTTTTCATGACATTAACCCTTTGAGGGTTGTGGAGGATCTACATATATGATTTTTCTGTCATACTAATATTTCCTAAACATTTTCCTCTTTCATTCTTGAACCCCTCAAATATGACAATATGATATTGTGTAAGACACAAAACACACTTGTTTTTATACACATCAGCTTATTTGCAATAAACGGTTTATTTTAACCAATGTTCTAGCTCCATAGGGAGCTACTGTCAAGGTCCATGGTTCCCCTGGGAGCTGAAACCGACTATAATAGCTATTTATTATTATATACCTGCATTTGTTACATAACTCTGTACACCCCTCAGTTTTAAGATGTCCTACAATGACTCTGCTGCTAGTTTTATATATACATCTAAGTGAACATGGTTCTCTGTCAGGGGTATTGCTGGAAAATGCTGATTAGTTGAGGAGGAGACAGGGAGAGTACCCCCTGCCTCCTCAACCAACCACCACTGCCACTGTTTAAATAATAATTTAGAGAAACGCTGCCCACTGGCTTAGTGCGGAGCAGGGGGTGAAACTTACAAAAGAAAGTCAGACCTTTTGGTGGGGAATCAAGACCCCTACTGAAGTCTCCCAGCTGCTGATCTCCCAGCCAATTTGGCAACACAGAGGAGCCTCCCTCATTGACGTGCAAGGGTTTCCCGATCCTGCCCACTGCTACCTGGTAGTAGGGGTAGAATGGAAGCAGAGAGCTCTCTTGCACCCCTGCGCAGCCACTATTTATCTCCCAGCCTAAGCAGCTGTTGCAAAATGAATAGGAAATATAGTCAACATGTTGACAAGGTTAGAAATAATGATTTTTAATTTAAATAATAATTGCGTCCTTCAGACCTTGCTTTCACCTTGCAGACCTTTGGCATTCTCGTTGTCAATTTGTTGAGGTAATGGGAAGGGATTTCACCCCATGCCTCCTGAAGCACTTCCCACAATTTGGATTGGCTTGTTGGGATATACCATATGGTCAAGCTGCTCTCTTAACACAAACAAAGACATTTCTAAGTGACCCCAACCTTTTGAAGAGTAATATATATATAGATAGATAGATAGATAGATAGATAGATAGCTAGATAGATAGATAGATAGATAGATAGATAGATAGATAGTTAGATAGATAGATAGATAGATAGATAGATAGATAGATAGATAGATAGATAGATATAGATATGTTTTATCTTACCCATTCAACTTTGAACATAAATGGAACAGTACTACATCTGGAAAAAATCATACCAATAGTCAAATAATGCTGCACTTTCTTCAGAGTACAAAATGCCAAATCACTAACATTTACAATGCAATATTTTCATGTCTAAGCAACTTACAATATTCTCAAGACATTTAATAATATTATATGTATTAGCCCTTAAGAAATGACTATGTTATTTGATATGTCCCATTGTATGGATGGAATGACAACGTCCTACTGATATATGGAAGTGAGGCTCGGACAACAACTATTGTAACTGTGAAAAAAAAACAAATGGGGGGGGGGAACACTGTGGCAAGCACACAAAAGCAACAGTGAAGTAAACCCATGGCATTTTAGGGACGAAATAGATAATCCAGCTGATTTCAATTGAGCTTTTAACCCCTTGAGTGATAGTGAGGACATTAAGCATTTGTGACTATGGTTCACAGTATCTAAGAAGGGACATGTATAAGAAATAAGGTGTGTGTGTGTTTGGGCGGGGGGGGGGGGGTGTCAGACTGACTGGCCTTACTAAGGTAAAAAAAAACCTGTATTGATGACTCCAGTGTTTGCAGTATTAATTCCTTGACCCCTGGTTAAATAGTCCTGGAATGTTACTTTGAGTTTAAATTAACAAAGTAAAGAATAGTCTGTATGTTTTCTTTTGAGTTATTCTATTTAGTCTTAAACCTATTTGTAAACTTTAGAACATAAACATTATGGGTCTTTATGTAAAAGAAAACAGGTGCAATTTTGGGGCAAACAAACTGCACCAAAAAGGAGAACTATAACTTGTCATTGCTATAAATGGGGCTTTTAAAGGAATAATACATGTGGGGGAGGCACTCACTATAAAATGACTATTGCCCAGGCACACATCCCTAAAGAGAATGAAAATCAAATGAAACAAAAGAGGGCAGCATCAGTGGGTCTTATTTTGAAAGATTTATTAGGCAAAAATAGCAATGGGTCTTTTTTGTTTGATATACCGGTATATATATATATATATATATATATATATATATATATATATATATATATATATATATATATATTGCAGGAGCTATCCTGCTGTGTAAAACAAGTGTACATTTTATTCAAAAGTTATTGCAGCATGCATTTTTTGGGTGCAGTACTTCCACGGCCTCAACTTTTACAGTGGTGCTGTTGCTGCAGCATCATATGGAGGTTTAGGGTGAACTGACCAGGGCAGTCTATAGACTGTTGTAGCAACAGTGCCTCAGTAACATTTCAGGCTTAATTTCCCATTTATGTGCTACTATCCCTTTCACTCCTTGAATGCTAGAACAGTTTCCAAGGCATTGCGAAGCAATACATTCAAGAGATTAAAAGGGCCATTTAAATCAATGGGAGTTTGGGGAATTGTTATTTGCCCTCTATGGTGCTGTTAGCTTGCTCACAACCAGCTCCTCTTATTTTATGTATATGATCCTATGACCCCCTTACTCTCCAGGTTATGCTAATGTTTAGATGGGAAGGTCCCATTAGCAGTCATTAATTTCATTTTTAAAGTACAATACAGTGATTACAAGTTAATCATAGCTCTTAAAGGGATAGTAATACTTCGCTTTATCTTTATTTTATTTTGTAGGCATTAAAAAAACTTGAAGAACGATATAAGTCTTATCTCTCAAACCTTTATGGTTTGAGAGATATTCACAAGCAAAGTTCCCCTTCCCGCCTCTTTTACCGAGTGTAAGCCATCTCTTCTCAGATGTGGAATGCAGTCCATAGACCAGACAGATAACAGATGGGGACAATCTTCTTCCTATGAGAACAATGAAAGCCTTGCCCCCCCTTGACAAGTTTTTCAGGTTTTTCCCTTATCTTAATTGAAGATTGTCCCTCTCTGCAGTCTACCTGGGCACCTCCCTTCTGCTCTGGCTGAGCAGTGTTACATCAGTAAAAGGGGTGGGAGGGGGATACTTTGTCATTGAATTACTCTTGAACTACAACTCTGACAGAATTGAAATAGCACTCTCCAAAATCCAAATACTATGATGATTAATTAGAGCTGCTTTTATTATGAAACATTACTATCCCTTTAAGTGTACCTTAGTACGCAGTTGCAATTCACATTCTTATGCTGCATTTCACATGGAAAGACTCTAAATAAATGCTTGTTTCATAGCTATTAAAGATTATAAAGCACACATTTAAACACGAAATAATATCAAGATTCAGCTCAATTTACATGCACTGATAACATTTTGAGCAAGTAACAATTGCCAGAATAAATGTTTGCATCTGAATGATAACAGAAACAAGTATAATTATTTTTGACAACAAGGAGTTTAATTAAAACCACAGTAAATGGATAATAACGTCTATATTAAACTTTTTCTCTTCTATATCGTTTTGATAACATATTTTGCAATGTTTAACCCCTTACCGCCCGAGGACGTACATGTTCGTCCCGAGCGGATGTCCCAGGTGGACCGAGGACGTACATGTACGTCCCGGAAGTCATTGAATAAAGTGAAAAAAAAAATGTTCGGCGGGCGTTAAGTGCCGGCCACGTGCGCACTCGGCCAGTCACTAAGGGGTTAATTACTTACATGTTTGTAGTTCGAAAGTTATTAAAAGTTGAAAGGATCTCCCTCCCACACTTTCTGGCCACATCACACTTCCTCTCAGTCTGGTCCGGATGGAGAGTGGCGAGGGACAATCTTCAGTAAGAAAAAGGAAAATACTGCCCTCCTTCATCAAGGGGCAGGGTTTCCTTATACTTACAGACTGAAGATTGTCCCTTGCTGCATCCGTCTGGTCCCACGATTGGATCACAGAGCTAAGGGGAGGCAGCCAGAAGGCGTGGAAGGGAAAGATGTAAGTAATTAGACATAGCGATATATGTTATAAAAATGATATAAAAGACTCAGAAATAAAGTTTAATATAGACATTACTATTCCTTTAAGTACTCAGACAAACGTACAAAATTTGGGTGATACAGGTTATGGTCTAACTTAACGCCATGCCCCCAAGCACTTTGCCGATGACAACAGACATGATATTATAAATGACCTCATCAATGTCATCACGGAAGACATCACAAATATTGATAAAATTCCATATGATCTCATCAGTGACTCAGACAGTTATGCAGCATGACAGGTGATTTATATAAGCTGTAGTGTCAGTGGTGGGTGATGTTCAGAGCTCTATCCTTGAAAAGGCCATTCTGCTTGTACGTAAATGATGCTATTTTGAGCTGAATTGGAAATTTCAGCATAAATACTGCCCAGTGTATAATAGCAGAAGTAGGGAAAGGGCTTGTAAAAGCATTTTTTCCTGCACTTTTGGTCAGCCGAGTTTTGATTCTAATTAAATCTCTGCATTAACTATAGAAAGCATATAGAAAGCATATCAAGCTTCTATAATTAAAGGGCAAGTAACACCTCCTAATAATGACCCCACATTACCTTACTACGGCCAACAAATCCTAATGGCCCCTATATTTATTTATTGTGCTTTGATTCAAAACATACCATGTTCATGACTGTTGCTAGCAGCATCACATGACAGCTGTTGCAGACTACATCTTGCTGGGACTGATGTCCAGGCTGTAGGTCACAATCTTTACTGTATTTACTGTATTGTCATTTTGCATACAGATTATTATTTTTATGAATTGTGCTGCTGCTGCTTTATCTTTTGTTTATCTTTGACTTGTATTCTATATTCTTATGGGATTTTATTTAGAGTGTTATCCTTACATTAACCTCTTACAATGGATTGCTTTGTACACAACATTGAACTGTAAGGGGCTAAGAAGAGGATTATATTTTATAAATGATTAATGAACAGTACATATTTATATGTTGTTCATGTGCGCTCTATTGACCATTTGATCCCTAGAGTCCTAGTGACATCTCCGACTCATCACTCTGTAATGCACTGAAGATGTCTCTGTCATGCAAAGGGTTAACCCTTTGAGTGTCAGCAGCACATTGGATACTACTCTGGTACTCAAAGAAACTCTTAATTAAACACCTTAAAAAACTGAGAGGTTATGGATTTACCTGCTGAGTTAATTTATTCAAAAGTAATTCAAGGAGTAATGGAGCTATTATTATCACATTCTATGGAGAACTGTAGCCAATAACCAAGTGGTACATGAGGAGTCCCCCAAATGTCAACAATGACCCCACAGAGAATAGGTATGCAGGATAAAGAGCAAGAGTGCTCTGTATGTGCTATATAACAACGCTCTAGCCTCCTCCGTCCAGTCTTTGTCAGCAGTTTTGGTGTTACATTGTACCACTACCCCTGCTTTTATTTTTCAGGGCCAGGTTCCCCCTTTAGAGAGAAGACCTGCTGTTGTCAGTGCAAAAGTAAAATGTCTTTTTTTAAAAAAGTAACAATATGGACAATCTGACTGTATTTCTTCTGCACTAGCAGAATAAAGTAAACATAAATGAATGTATTTCTTTAATGGACACAGGTTTCAAACTATATATATTTTTGTTGATCCACTTCAGCTTATCATCAACTACAACATAGTTCCCTTCCTTCAGGACCCAGACCAAAAATATCTATTAGAACTTTGTCCTACAAACAGAAATCTGTAAATATTTTGCATGTGTTGATTGTTTTGGATAGCTTGCGGATTCAACAGAAAGAAAAATGGACTCTTGACTGGAAGGCAATGAAACACTGATTAGACCTATACTATTTGGATGATTTGAAGCCTTTGGAGTGACCAGCCTGCATCTGACAGACTTTATTATAGTGATGTCCAGTCTGGACCTCCATTAATACTTTAAGCGAAAGAACTGTTAATGTTACCAACTAAAAATTGTGTGAGGAAACAAGACTTGAATTTTTAACCTAATAAAATGAATAAGCTTTTATTTTGACTTTACAGATTATATAAATTAATGCCTTTACCTTTTATTATTGTTTTCATCTATGTTTTACACATGTATCTTCTTGACAGGAATATCCCAGATTCAGTCTAGCAGTGTGAAAGAAAGAATAGTAATACAATGTAAAAACAATAATTGTAATGCAAGATATTTATGGAAAACAAACACCAGTGCAGCCCTGAAATGTGTTTTCCATAAATATCTTGCATTACAATTATTGTTTTTTACATTGTATTACTTTTCCCTCTTTCACAGTGCTAGACAGAATCTGGGATATTCCTGTCAAGAAGTGCAGCTCTACAAAATGAAGCATCCTACATTAACCCTTTGAATGCCAGAGGGGTATCCAAAGCAGTACAAAGCAATGCTTTGGATACCCCTTTGGCACTCAGTGGGTTAAAGGAAAGTTCTGGTTCACATTTGCCCTGCCTTATTTATTCGTCATGAGCATCTTCTTTAAATACGGCTGAAGATGGAATCCCTACGCAGGGGTTCCATTAACTGCTAGAAAGGCCAACAATACATAATACGGTGAGAAAGCATGATAGCGTTCCCATTCCTCCAGAGATATTGATTGAATTCGGGGAACACTAAATATTTATTTCATGATTTTTCTGTTGCTATGTCAGTGCAAGCAAATACTATCTGGCTTGGCTTTAGTTTATCCTGTTGCCAGTTACTATCAACTAATTATATCTCTGAGTCACATAATATCAGTTACTCAGTAAACAAAATGAATGATTTTCGATCACTGGTGCGGGCTAAGATTTTCTTATATAGATAGGTGTAATTAATGTATTAATTACAGTCTTCTCAAAGGTACAATATGTCATGTTATACTCTGCTGTGCTGGGTTGGGTGTTCTGGCTGACTGACTTGTTTTTCTTGTTTTCATAGTCTATAAAACATTCTTTTTTTTCACATTCCCAACAGATAGACTGAATGCTAAAAAGAATGGGGGAATTCTGCAGCACATCCTCTGACCCATGGGGAACAAGTACAAATTCCCATTGAGTTAAATAAGACTTTTAAACGCTTGAAATAAAAGCAATGTGTTAAAGACCTCTCTAGCAGACAAGGCGATACAAACCTCATTTAAATCAATGGGAATTTTGAGAATTTTTATTTGTCCCCTGTGGTGCAGATGTTATTATCCAGAATTGCTCCAGATGTTCTTAGTGCATCAGCCTCTGAATGACTTTAAAGGGAAAGTAATGTCCGCTGATAAGTTTATGTTATATTGTAGATTAAAAAAAAAAAAAAAAACTATGTGGAGCAAGTCCCGTCTCTCAAACCTTTATGATTTGAGAGATATTCACAGCTAAAGGTCTCCCCTCCCCCTCCTTTCCCTGACGTCAGTGCTCTACTGACAGCAGGAGCTCCCAGTCCTGGGAACAGTCGGCGGCTCTTCAGCAGAGCTGAAATAGCAATATTTAAAAAGAATTACTTAATTGGAACAGTCTACAAAGTGTGCCTGATTTGCAAGCATACTCTGTAGACTGTTCCGATGAAGTAGTTCTTTTTATAAATCTCTATTTATAAAGCGCCAACTTATTCCGCAAAGCTGTACAATAGGGAATAGACAGAGAGATATTATATAGTACAAATGGAATATGGAAAACAAAAGGATCAGAGGGCCCTGCATGTGAGAGCTTACAGTCTACAGGAAGGGAGGTGGGACACAGAAGGAGTAAGTGTTATGGGGTGTAAGTGCCTCCTGCCACATGAACTGCCAATCAGTGGGTGGGAGAAAGAAGTGCTATTGAGTGCAGTGGTCCAGGGAAGGGATGGTTCTTGGTGATAACAGTTATGGAGGTAGTTGATAGGCTTCTGTACAAAAACAAAAAACGGAGAGACAGGGAGAGGGCCCCTTGTGAATTATAGTCATTTGAATTCCAGAACCACCACTACAGAACACCTTCAGGCTGAGTGTTCACAAAAGGAATTGCTATATATAACAAGGCATATAGAATTAGTTCTCTTCAATGTATTAGGATGACTGTTATCATATGTTTAAAAAATGGGGCTGCAATTTCCATCTACTCTCTTTCCTTCAGTGGTACACACAAAGAAAGGAACAGAAAAAGGCTCCCGAATAGTGCTATAACATATAAACTTGTGTATACACACATATAAATTATAAATAATGCACTCACATTTATAATTGGTCAGAATGTGAATACTCTCAACTGATTAAAGGGGAATTTTCACCTCTAAAAAACTTTTTCCCATATGCTTAGCTATAAAAATAGTATTAGGAGCTTGCAAGCTCAGTATAATGATAAATAGGGCCTGATTTATAATTAGGCAGAGTAGGCATCTGCCTATAGGCACACCCCACAGAGGGGCAACTGCCCGGTGCCGCAACATGGTGAATACAGGTCTGTGCCTTCTTTGGAACAGACCTGTAGCTGCGGAGCTCCTTCTTCGGGTCTTTAGAAATACAGACGCTGGGAGATGACATCATCTCCCAGCGCTCTGCATTACTGAAGATTAGACCTCGTAGGAGCTCCAGCAGCTACAGGCCTGTGCAGATAGAGGAGGCACAGACCTTTCCTGCCGCTGGACCACCAGGGAGGCAATGTGTAATTTGGAGCTGATGGGGGGAAAATATGGAGCTGATGGGGGGGTAATGTGAGGGCAATATGGAGCTGATGGGGGCGATGTGGAGATGATAGGGGCAATATTGGGTTGATGGGGGCAATGTGAGGGCAATATGGTATATGGAGATGATGGGGGTAATGTGGAGATGATAGTGGAAATATGGAGCTGATAGGGGGAAATGTAGAGATTAGGAGCATTGTGGACGTGTCCAGTGCAGATGGCCAATGTGGGGGGCGCACTTCAGATTTCTGTGCCTACAGGCTCCTGAGATGTAAATCCAGCCCTGATGATAAACAGAGCTTGCTGTAATGACAAACACGACTCACAGCACTATGAAGGGAAGCATGAACGCGCTCCCTGGGGCAGCTGGGAGGGAGGTGGGATGAGAATTAAACATCACTGGGAAGTCCTGCAGAGCTGTGCCGAAGATTCAGTGTGCTGTAAAATGCAGAGGTGCACAGCTTGAAGACTGAATATCTTACAAAATATGTAAATGCACAAAAAAAGAAATTAAACACCTTTCCTAATACTATTTTCATAGCTAAGCATATGGGAAAGGGGTTCCCTTTAACCCATTTCTGTCCAGGGATCTATATATCAGGAACCAAAAGAAACCCAGAGTGGATATTCTTCAAATGGACATAGTCCAATTAAAAATATTAATTAAAAAAAATATCAGAATGCTAAAAAATGCATACAAATCAAATAACAGCTTGTTTATGCATTTCCCAGCTACCCCACCCCCTATAAAAAAGACTGACGGCTAATGGGGTTTAGATTCCTGATATACAGATCCCCGCACAGAGACAGCTTAAATCTCTGAAAGCGAGTTTGTCCCTTGGGAGTATTCCCATTCTGACCAATTATAAATGTGAGTGCATAATGTATCATTTGTATGTGTATGTATTCAAGTTTAAACAGTATAGCACTATTTGGGTGCCTTTTTTCTGCTTCTTTCTATACAATTCTGGAGAAAGCCAATTGTACCATGGGGATAAAGAAAAATTCCCCAAACATAGATGTAAATGGGGCTTTTAATCACTGAAATGCTAAAGAGGTCTCTAACACTTAGTGACGCAATGTATCTAAGACTTTAAAGGGATAGTAATGTTTCATAATAAAAGCAGTTCTAATTAATCATCACAGTATTTGGACTTTGGAGAGTCCAAATACCCGCCTCTTTTACTGATGTAACACTCCCCCTCCCACCCCTTTTACTGATGTAACACTGCTCAGCCAGAAAAGAAGGGAGGTGCCCAGGTAGACTTCAGAGAGGGACAATCTTCAGTTAAGATAAGGGAAAAAGCTGAAAAGCTTGTCAAGGGGGGCAGGGCTTTCATTTTTCTCATAGGAAGAAGATTGTCCCCTGCTGTTATCTGTCTGGTCTATGGACTGGATTCCACGTCTGAGAAGAGATGGCTTACACTAGGTAAAAGGGGCGGGAGGGGAAACTTTGCTTGTTGAACACCACTGGAAGTGGACAATAATACATTGCAGCCAAACTGGATTTTGGATGTCACTCCAGTTCCCAATAGGACAATTCTCCTTCAACAGCTTGAGGTTGTTGAAGCAGCTGAATGTCATCTTTTGGGTGTAGAAGTTCTACCTTTGTTTACACATATGTTGAATAAACTAGCTATTATGGAAGTCTCAACTGAATATAAAACAAAGACCTAAATTGAACCGATTTTGCTTTTAAATGTCTCATTATCCCTTCTGTGTGATATTTAAAAAGAGACTATATAATGATACTGGACTGATCATGAAGCTCTAAATATTGATTAAAATAAAACTTTAAAAAATGTATATTACAGTCTCTTTTTATGCTCATACTAGTTGAAGAGCCCATTACATGGGCCACAGTGCCACTGCCAGCCAGTCACGTGGCAGTCATGCGCAGTAGAGACTGCCCACACTTTGGCTTCGGAGCGCCAACTCTGTATCAGCCATAGCTTCATCCTCTGTTGCTACTCAATTGGCTTCCTTAACCCTTTAAGGACCCAAGGGGTATGCATGCAACACATGCACATGCCTCAGGCCATCAAAGGGTTAAACACAGTGGCATGTAAAAGGTTACAGCACACAGCACAAGACTGATTCACCTCATTCATTTAGAACTTACCGTAACAACTTTCAGGGACTCAATCTTGCTGCTGACAGCACCATTTCAGTGTGGAAAGAAGGCTTAATCTGCTATAACAATGTCATTGGAATAGCTCAGTGTTGTATTTGGAAAAATCTTTTGAACTGGAAAAAGCTGCATTGAGATGAAACTTAGCTCAATTTTTTTTGCCTTCCTCTGGATCAACATGAGTGACCTGTCATGCCCTAGACTTGATGGACACGTCTTTTTTTCAGCCTCATCAATCTAATCTAGTCCAACCCCAAGTGTTGAACAGACCTGAATAGAAGACTTGAATTCCTTGGAGACCTGTGGTATTATGACAGGTCTCAGAATACTACAAATCCCAAAATGCTCATCGTCAAAACATGAAAACAGACAGTGGATCTGACCTTTGATCTTTGGTATCAACAATCTAGCTTTATGTGCAAAATAAGAACAATGAGAAGAGCAGAAATACATACGTATGCAAAAGGGTTAGATCTTGCATGAAATACAGTAAAAACAAGACAGTAAAATACTATACTAGATTACACCAGTGAAGTAAAATACCATCCTGCACAGTGAATGACATTTTACACCATGGAAAGCTTCAGGGAAATCCCTTTGTGTCTTTAGAAGTAGTAAAACATTAATCTGAACCCTAGTTAAACACATTGGACACATTTTACTAGTATAACACTTCCATGTGTCAAAATAATATATGTATGAATAAAACATGAGACTGGTAGAGGAAAAGTGATGCATTTATTGGCTGAGTACCTTTAGATAGCAAGCTTTCAAGACAATTTAGGTCTCCTCATTAGACATGTTATAGATATGGTTATTGACCCTTTGGATGCTAGAGAGGTCTACAAAATATTGCTTTGCACTGAATTGGAGAACCTTTCCAGCATCCCAGGGCTTCGTTCAGGAAAATTCTAAGATGATGTTATGCTTTCTTTCTTTAATTACTAATTATCTAATTTATGCTTCCTGTAAATCAGATAGTCCTTTTTGCACCAGATAAATTCCCCAGAACCATAACCTTTTGAGTGCCAGAGGGGTACATAACACATTGCTCTGCAATGCCTTGCATACCCCCTGGCACTCAAAGGGTTAAAGGCTGTGTATTTTGAAAGAAAGATTCACTGCGCTGCTAAATTTATCTTAGGTCAAGAATAAGCTAAATAGAAAATATTCAAACCAAAAGGTGATTCATTGATAAACTTATTTGCATATGCCTACCCAGAATCCCTTGCAGTAGTAACAACACTGCAAATGTGAGATATCTGTGGGAAAAGCAAATCTTATGGCTTGACTGGTGTGTCAAATTTTTGTTTAACATTGTATCACCAAACAAAAAGAAGATAGGCTTACTGAACTTTAAATATTGTTCATCATTTGACTATTCTTTTTTGCTTTGCAGAATTGCAGTGTTCTGCTTCCTAATTTGGAAAGTTGCTATATAGGTGCCTCCATTTTGTTGGCTAAAATGTATTTATGATGCAGTGCAGGCGTCCACATCCAGTCATGAATTCTCAGCTCAGTAAAATATCATTTGTATTACATGAAAATTGCTGTATAATCAAGAAGATAATTTGGTGGTAATCATAAAGCTAAAGAAGAATAATTCTGAGACAAAGCTACCACACCGTAGAGAACAAAAACAATCCCCAAAGTCTTATTGATTTGAATACCAGAGGGGTATGCATTTTTATTTGTCCCTTGTGTTGCAGCTGGTTTGCACCAGAATGGCTCATTTTCAGCTTCCTGAATATATTATATTTTTTTCTCTTTCTCAATGACCTGATGTATTTTCCTAGTGATTGCTAAATAAAAAATGTAAGCAAGCAGAAAATTAACTCCATCTCGTTGTAAGGAATTCTCCTGCCATCTTCCTTGCAAACTGACATCATCTCCATTACCTGAAAGCTAAAAAGGCATTCAGACACATACTGAACAGTTTTACTATTGAGCCTGGTTAGTGCAAAGCCTTTCATTAGCTCGTTAAACCTTTGAGTGGCAGAGGGGTGCACAACACATTGTGCAGCAACGCGTTGCACACCGTTCTGGCACTCAAAGGGTTAACATGCATTAATGCAGAAGATGCATAGTGCCCGTTATATTACATGAGCAAGGTGGAGCAGCAAAAAATAAAAAATACGCTTTTTCACCAATTATCAGGACTGGGTTCATTTCTCAGTTGCCACAAGACAAGGCACAGTAGCTTCTCCTAGCTCCACCCATTTTAGAACCCCTGCTTCTCACAAGACCCTGCCCCCAGCCCTATCCATTGTTTCCTGGCACAGATAATTCCTTATCCAATAACATCAAAATGTGAAAAAGCTTTAAAAAAAAAGTACCTGCGTAAGCTCACCTCCCAGTTAGGAGCTTACTTTAGGCATTTGCCCACTTTGACTAATGGGAAATTCAGCCCTGCCTTTTATTACACATATTCCCATATGATGCTTAATGATATCCTTTATGAAGCAGTAAATACTCAATTAGTCAGTCCTTTTCCTCTGTTCTTTTGAAAAGATATATTTCGTTCTCACACGTCTGGAGTTTTCTGGTAAGGAGATGCAAACAAAAAGGAACATGAAGAAGGAATGAAGTACAAGGTACAAATTGCCAAATTATTTCCTGTACACTGATGAGAATAATATTGGGTAACAAAACACTGGTGTCTTTATGTAACAGGATAGAATTAGATGGCTTCCTATGTCCTTGTACACAGTTCCTTGTGGCTCGAAATTAGCTATGCAATGAACAATGCAAGGACATTGAACGATGATCAATCACTGATCTGGAGTGTTTAACCGTTTCAATACTAGAGGTGTCTCCAACATATTGAAGCTGTTAATAATCACCAAAGAAAATAAGAGTAGTTTTTTTTTTAAGATACTTATTGTTACTGGCTTTGTTGAAGATATCTGGATTAATTTTAGCATCTTATCAGGTAAAAGCCAAGAAGAGAGGTCTTCAGTATGTCAGGAAGTTAGTACTATACAGAGTCAATCTCTGGAAAGGAAAGGTTGGAAATGATTACAATAGAGAGGAGCACTATAGCCATAGGATTGAATGGCAGATCTGGTGAATGAGGGCCCTGGTTCAAAAAAATTATTTGGCCTCCAATTTATTGAAAAACCAAGCAATTGCTATTTTCAGCATTAAGTGGCCCCTATGGTTGGATAGTTTGCAAAGCAGATGCTGCACCAATGGTTGTTCTGCTCCAGACTCATAACCCTTTGAATGGCAGTGAGGCAGGCAATGTGTTGCATACCTCTACGTCATACAAAAGGTTCATTTGGTTAACAGAAGGATTATTTCACTGAGCGGTCCTGCATGTTTTATATATATATATATATATATATATATATATATATATATACTAGTTTAAAAGCCCGTGTACACGGGCCACAGTGCCTCCCAGCAGCCTCGGCTGGTGCTCGGAGCCTCTCTGCTCACTGCCCGCAATGCAGTCATGCGCAGTACAGAGTGCCCAAATACGCTGTGGCTGATATGGAGTGGGCAATCCGAATTTGGACCATAGTCCTCTCTGTGCACCTTCCTGGGACCAAGCGGTCTCAGAAGAGTGCGCGGAGAGAGGACTCCGGTATGAATTCGGAGCACCCCACTCCGTATCAGCCGCAGCACATACTGGCACTCTGTATTGTGCTTGACTGCAGCGCGAGCAGTCCCTACTGCACATGACTGCAGTGCGCACAGTCTCTACTGTGCATGACGGCTTCTGACAAACATCCTAGTGAATTATTATATAGGAGCCAATTTTTTTGGGCGGGAACATGAAGTAAAGGCAAATTAAACTAAGTAGATATAAGCAACTGCCGATCTAATTAAAAAGCATATAAATAGGTATGCCTGACTGGAATATGAAGAACACCCTTCTCATAAACAAGTTAAAGTGGAATTTTCATCCTGTTACAATTCGGCCCCCATGTATTGATTGTACCTCTGGGTTACCATAAATATGTGTCTGAAGTGTTGAAAGTGTTGGCATCAGTAGTAATCAAACCTTACCATAGGAACCAAAGAATAAGCAGAATAAGCAGAGCGTAGCCATCTTGTTGAATCCTGTCTTGCATGCCTGCGCCAAACTCTCCTGACTCTTGTCGAAGACATCCCCTTACTTTGTAGAAGATGACCCCTCTCACCCTGTTCTAATGACCTGGTATGCAGCGGTAAGAGAGAGTGCCATGTCATGATGATAATCTGGACAGGTTCAGGTTGGTATTTACTGACTGGAGGGGAGTTGAAGCGTGTGGTACAGCCTGTACCACACTGAGCTATGATTGTATGTCATCAGGTACATTTTTAAAACACAATATCTTGAACTATGAAAAAAAAGGCATATTTGGAGATACTGAATGTTGGCTTATCTTACTAGAGAAAGTCAAGTCAGGATGAAGGTTCCAATTTAAGGATCATTTATACATGCATGTATAGTTGAATCTGCATGCAAATATGTTGCTAAGGCTATTTTAGCGCAGCATTATTAAACTGCAATAAATACACCTATGTCCACAAAATTGCTGTTCACACACGCGATTTCAGTCTCAAGAAACACAGCATGCTGCAACTGAGATGGGCTCATTTGCTGGGCACATCCAAATGATAGCATGCTGATCTGTATAACAGCCACAGATATCATTCAGACCAGCAATTCTAGAGGATGCAATGCTATCTGCATCCTTCAGTGACTGGCGCAAGGCAATGATATATGGCTAAAGCCCACATGGGCCAGCCTTGGAACACGCCTTCTCCCATCCACCCCCCATTGCACATGAGTTGTGAGGGAGCGTAGGATATGGATTTAAATTGGCAGAGGTGGTTTGGAATGCATTAAACTGGAGCACATCCAAGTTCTCAGTCATGTCACCCCAAGATAGGTTTTCTTAATTTTAAAGATAATTTAAATTTTAACCCTTTGCAATGCATTGCGTACCCCTTTGGAACTCAAAGGGTTAAACAGAAAACTATCTATATGCTGTACTAGCCATTAGTAATATAAATTTGTTCATGGCACAGTGTCCCCCTTTATCCTAAATAGTCCCTGTGCTGTTCCAATATTACTACCCACTGTGGTACGACTGAGAACATTTCTAATTTCACAGCAAGACGGAATTTTGGCTTCAAACAAGACTAATTA
The DNA here is from genome assembly GCA_037306005.1 of Rhinophrynus dorsalis. Lineage (NCBI taxonomy): Eukaryota > Metazoa > Chordata > Amphibia > Anura > Rhinophrynidae > Rhinophrynus > Rhinophrynus dorsalis. Next base: position 308,493,651 of record CM074722.1, read on the forward strand.
GCATTTTTTGCAGGGAGTTATCATAAAATTCAATGCTGTGCTACCAAACCATAAAAGTTAATTTTACAAAAAGTATTTATTTTAGAGAAAAATGGCTTGCACAAAATATAGTCAGATTTTAATTATCTGTAAAACAAATTAAACATGCCTTTGGGTAATAGGCCTGGTTTTAGGTCTGTATGTTCGAAAGAAAAGTGTAGGAGTTCTGAGGCAAAGTATTTGCACTATAGGGGGAGCTAAAAAGTGCAATGGAGACCTGTCTAGCATGCAAGGGGTTAAAATCCCCATTTAAATCATTCAAAATGTTGGTATTTTTAGTTCTCCCCTATATTGTAATTGGTTTGCCCCAGAGCTTCACCACTTTTCTTTTGAATATATAGCCCTTAGTCTCCAAATGGGCAGGTACTAACTGCACACATTAAACAGTGATCTGCTAACTAGTGTCAGCTTCATTACCTGAAAAGGTCTGTGAGACAACAGAGCTTCAATAATAAAGTGAATGTATTTGTTCTTAACCTTTCCAGGACACACCCCTTCAAGGACCAGAAGTGTGTCAACACATTGCTTTGAAATGCAATGTACAGTTAACCCTTATAAGGTTAAAGCAACATTGAAGCTGCACATGTAAAACAACATGAAGCTGTACATGTAAAAATAGAAATGGTTAAATTTAAAACAACAATACATTTGTTAGGTCTCTAAGGCAGGGGCAGCCAATGTTTGGACCTCCAGTTGACACGGACTACAATTTCCGTCATCCCTAATGAACCCCTCAAAATGTGGCACTCTAGGCAGATGCCTATTGGGAAATCCAGCCCTGATTGTATTGTCCCTCTTTCATAACCTGATGTCCCTCTTTTTGGAGATCAGACTGTGTGGTGTGTATATAAGTATATTACATTTCTTGACAACAATACAACACATCTTGTCCCTTTGAGTGCCAGAGGGTGAACAATGAATTGCTTTGAAATGTGTTGGTTATTCCTCTGGCACTCAAAGGGTTAATGTTTGTTTAAACTTCAGTACATGTGTTTATACATTAGTCTGTGTGAATAAAATACTTTTGTCTTGCTCTAAATGATTTATTCACATAAACAAAGAGGTATGAATAGGTCAGGAAATAACCTAAAAGCTCTCGGTAATGCCACGCTCACCAGCTACTTTCCCAACAACAACACCTGAAACAAGTGTCCCTTTTTGGCCACTGAAATGCTGGGAGGTATATGAAGTGCTTGACGCTTTGAATAAAGTTATCCTTTCGTTGTTATGTTGCGGAATGTTGTGGCATGAATAGGAACTAGAGAGGCTGGACACTAAGGTGATGTAGGGACAAAGATAGCTGAGGTTTCCTGAGTGTGTCAAACAATGTGCACTTTACTTGGAGAAGAATGTTCCCTCTAAGATAAGCAAAAGTGAGCAATCCAGCACCATCACGATTAAGCTTTAGCCACGCAAAAAGTGTATATGAAGAGAGGTCTAGTGGATTGATGGATCTAGAGATCATGAGTCTCTATTTTATGCCTCAAACACTTTAATTTGCGTTTATACTATGTATCAATACATTGTGACAAGTTGTATTCTGCTGTCTGTGGAATCTCTTAATGAGTGTGCAGCTCTTCTATGTTTCTATTTGCATGTGATTTTGGTCATGGGGTAGCCGTGACTTGCACATCGGAATAGTTCCACGCAAATGCTTCTTAAAGGGTTTTTATTATCTTACAGTTACAGTTACATCTTACAGTTGCACAAATCTCTTTATTGTGAATAACTTCTTTTAATTAGTAATGCTAAAGGAAAGAACCAATTTACTTGTGAAATTAAAATAATCAGGTCTCCATTCAGTTTTCTGTGTGCCTTTTCAAGCACAAATGTTATCTGTCTTTACATTAGTGACCAGTAAGAATGATGAGAATGTTTAGGAGGCTTGTTAGTTAGTAAACTTTGGCCTATTAGGTAGTAACTACAGATTCACATCTCCCAAGTGTTCCTCTTTAGGAGGGACAGTCCCTCTTTTAGACCCAAATCCCTCTGTCCCTCTTTCCCACCCTAGTGTTCCTCTTTTTAGGACATCAGACTGTGTGGCGTGTGTATATAAGTGTAACACATTTTTCCACACCAATAAAAATCCCACTAATGGTTGTTTAAATGTCACTGTGTGTTTATAAATTAGTCTGTGTAAATAAAATAATTTGGTCTTGTTCTAAAAAATATATTCAATTACACAAACAGGAGTTAATGTCATGAAATAACCTAAAAATTATAAGTAATGCCCTTCCCCATCCCCAGCAACATCACCTATATCCCAACTGTCCCTCTTTGGCCATGTGAAATGTTGGGTCTCGGTATGCAGATATGTTCAAAAGAGAAACTGTGGGCTAGATTCTATTACAGGTGCTAATTTTATTACTGCTTTTATCTCCAGTTTTCCCCATAGACTTCAATGGGAAAATGTTTGATAAAACGGGTGTTAACATTTAGCACCTGCAATAGAATCTAGCCCTAGATGTGCAATTCAATAAATTAAAGAGGAGTATTTCCGAAGAAAGCTGACAACACCAGGGGGAGAAATTAAATTTCCCATGGATTTCAGTTGTGCTTTTAACCCCTTGAATACTAGAGAGGTCTTCAATGCACTCCTTCCCAGTCAAGGAAGCACCATTTAAATTGGTATGAAATCAGAGACTATTTATCCTCTTTCATGTGGTTGATTTGTTTAATCCAAAGTTGCACCTTTCTTCTTATTAAATTGCATCTTTCATATGCAGAAACAATTATGTCTTGTTAAATTCACCTTACAGAATTCCTGTACACAACATAAATATCTTATCTTATAATTTGTTTGAAACTATTAATAAAATAACTATATTATCCTATATAATAATTTGCTAATTCGTGTGTTATGCTGCAGTCATGCGCAGTAGAGACTGCCCGCGCCGCGGCTGATACAGAGCTGGGCGCGGGCAGTCTCCACTGTGCATGACTGCCCCGCGACCGGATGGCAGTGGCACTGTTGCCCGTGTAGCGGGCTGATCAACTAGTTTTTGTATATTGTAAAGCATGCGATGAGTAAAATAGATTTCATGGGGTAAATATATGAATTTAACAGTGCAGTCACACTGCTGTTACCCTATAATGTCAGTGCCTGTATCTCAGGGTATGCATTACAGTGTATGATCTCTGTAGGCATACAAGTGGACAGTCTCTGCCAACATTAGCACTTTAATGCCAGCAAGCCTGTATGCCAGCCCCTTAGCATGTGTAGGGAAGTGGCGTACACACAAGCCACTTCATCTGTAGCCTTAGTCTATGAGGATAATACAAAGCATTAAATAACGCACAGAGGCAAGGAAGACAAAACAATGCCCATATACTGCCCAACTACCTTCTGGCACAAGTGGCTTGTTTAGTAAAATGCTGATAGGCAGGTGTAGGAACTAATAATCAATTCCAGCACATGATTTGCATGTAATGACTGTTATGCATTCATCGCCCTGACACTATGATTTCCTTTTGTTTTGACAGTGAACTCATAATATTCATGTCCAAGAGTCCAAGAATCCAGGGTTAACAAGTATCAGAGACACAAGTCTGTTCCAGAGACAGACACAATGAAATATAATAAATATACAATCTCTATAATCTCTCACTTGGCTTCACACATTGAGCAGACTGCATTGTGTGTCCATGATCACTGGAGAGAGGAGATCCAGTGGATTCTAGGCTGTACTATATGACAGAATTTCTTCTTTGTTGGGAAAAATCATTATTGTGTCAAGCCAATATGGGTTTTAAGAGCTTATCGTTGTGTAATTCTAGGCATATGCAGGCAACATTCTATGAAATTAATTTAAGGTACGATCAGATTGTATGAAATTACCATACTATGTGGGAGTACTCACTTTTGGCTGGGGAGTACCCAGCTGTACGGATTATTAAATCACAAGGATGCTTAGAGCATCTATGGCAGTGCTTCTCAATCTTTCAAGGCATCCCCTAACAACCACTCTGGAATTTTCAGGGCACCTCTATCATTTTATAGGTCATTTATCAAGAAAGTAATAAAAGAACAATTACATAAATATATAAAATTGTTGGATCTCAAAATAAGAATTACAAAGACAAGCTTTTTGTGCATAATCATTTAAATAAGTAGACATTTGAAACAAAAAATGTAAACTTTTGTTAAAGTCTTCACTGAACAAGTGTGGCGCCCTAAGCTTAAGCCCAAGGCACACCAAAGTTCCACAGCACCATGGTTGAGAAACACTTATCTATGTGGTTAAGGGGACCAATACCTTTACGTTTCCCAGAGTTCGGCAATGGCCCTGTGTAACTCCCATAATTGCAATAAAAAATCATGGTTTTTAATCAAAAGTTAAAAAGGAATGAGTAGGTGGACTTAGGTTGCTTAGATGGACCATTTTTTGGAAGGTCTGCATAGATTAATTCATAGCAGAGTATATATGGTAAAATAGGTCCAGCAAAGAAAATAATTAGCATAAAGTACCACACTGTGCCATCAAGAAATAAACGTAATTTCTCAAGAAATATTTATATTTCAAGCAAATGGGCAGTACAACATACATGCAGTTTTTAATTACCTTTAACATTGACTAAACTTTTCTTAAGATGACAGGCCCACTTTCAGAAGGTAAGTACCTCAACCCACTAGATCAGTGATGTTCAGATCCAGTCTTCGGTGCACACCAACAGGACAGGTTTTCATGATCACCATACTTAAACACAGGTAAATTAATCACAATCACCAAACCACTGGCAAACCACCTGTGATCAAGCCAAGATATCTTGAAAACATGCAATGTTTGTGTCCCTGGAAGACAAATTTTTAGATTGACTGCACAGGATGTGAATGACATCTCCAATACATAATATGGTGCTTTAAATGATAGCTTCTCAAATATGTCACCCCCCCAGCTGTGCGTGATTGAAGGATCATGTCACATAATCACAGGTTAATCAAGGCAGTGGTTGATTTATTCTGATGGATTTCCCTGGATCAGTGACATTTACCTGTGCTTACTTTAGGAGATTTTGAAAATCTGCACTATCAGGGGAGAGAAGACTGAAGACAATTTCAGTGCCTATGCTCTAAATCAGTTTCTCAACAGCATTTCTCAAGTTCCTATAATGAAGCAGATTTTAAGGACTTCCCTGGCTGAGCACGGTTTGTAGTTCGTGTATCATTCATTCTGATTGGTTCACCTGTGCCCAGACATTGAAATCCAGAAAAGCTGTACTGTTAGGGGGACCGCAGCTGAGAATCTCTGGTTTAGAGCATAGACACTCAGGATGAGATGTTCATTAGTAATGGTAACTTGTCTGTAATCAGAGTAAAAATGTTCTTACACCATGGTTTGTCAGTTATCGGACATATCACCATCATTTTTTACTACCAATTCCACCATCTCCATCAAAAGGAAATAAGCAGTCTTATAAGTGGGCGTGGTTTAATCTATCATCATATTGTAAGGTATTTTCTGAAAAAAATATTCTTTTAGCCATCACTTTTTTGTCTGATTAAGATAATTTTTCCCGACAATGGTGGTGATACAATATAAGCAGAATGAGTGGCTGATTAGGGCCCCCACTTGGTCACAGCACCCCACAGCGCTTATACAGTACCACCGTTACCACATGTAAAAAAAAACAAAACAAAAAACAGATGGCAATGTCTTATTAGAAATGCTGACACATGAGTAAAGGGGGGCTCCATGTGAATTTTTTGATTAGGGCCCCCAAAAACCTAGAGCCGACCCTGTTTGCGACAAAATAAAATTAGTCTGAACTTGGAGAAGACAAATTAAAGTACTATCATTACAAAGGAGTGAAAAGCAGAAGTATAGCGTTAACTGGTAACAAAGTCTGAAAATATGCCATTTAAAGACAAAAATGTTCTGTTTCATTTCAAAGACAACACTGAAGACATTTATAACATCAGAATTTTTAAGGGCAATATTCATCAAGATTTTCTTACAGTCATTTTTCATTTTGAACATTGCTCCCTCAAACCTGTCCACACCTCCCAACAGTGCACATTTTCAAAGCTTGCTCAGTTTAACCCAGGTGAATGTCACTGACACAGGCAGTGAGCATTACTGTGCCATTAGCACAAGGGGACATATTTCGCAACCTGAAAAAACGGTAAGTCTGGAATAAGCCAGATGCACTAAATGAAACACATGAAAATAACCAAATATTTAGAAGGATATTTAACCCATTAATTGATAAAGATTCCAAAAACATTTCTCTGTAGCATTCAAGGGCTCAAAAGACCAATTTATGTCCATGGAAATATGGGGGAGGGAATTTTTATTTGTCTTCTGTGGTCTGATACGCAATTAATCCTCTCTAACCAGAAGTGAAGGCTTCTTCTCCGTAGTCTTAAAGGGATAGTAATACTTAATATGTAAAATAAATATATGTTGTAGTGTTTATCCCCCTGAGTAGAACAATGGCACTCCCACTTCTGAAAGGTGTTTTACTGAAATGTTATTACAACTCAATCTTGAATCTTTTAGATGCAGTATCACAGTGGCTTGAAATTGTACAGTGGCGCTGTTGCTACACCATCTTATGGAGACTTATGGTCAACTGACCACAGCTGTCCATAGGATAGTGTAGCAACAGCACCACCGTACAATTTCAGTCTGCCGTGTTACTGCACCTAAAAGATTCAAGCTTGAGATGAAATAACTTTTGGAAAAAAAAAAACACCTTTCAGCAGTGGGGGTACCCTTGGTTTACTCAGAGGGATAAATCGTACAAAATATTTTTTTTACATTTTAAGTATTACTATCCCTTTAAGGGAGCACTGTGAGACTGGCCATGCAACTGGCAATTAACCACTGAGTTACCTCAGCATGCTGGTGGTAGTCAGGGACACATGGCCAATCTTTTAATTAGAGTTTTGGGGTGTACTGCTTTAACCCTTTGAATGCCAGAGGGGTACACAAAGCATTGCAAAGCGATGTGTTGCAAGCTCCTCTAGAACTCAAAGTGTTAAAATGGAGATCTGCTCATACCACAAATATGCACTATTTGCTAAATCCTATATAATAATTTGCTAATGTATGTTTGTCAGAAGCTGTCATGCACAGTACAGATGGCTGCGCGTGCTGCAGTCATGCGCAGTACAGACTGAATGTGCCGCGGGTGATAACGGAGCGGGGCGCTCCGAATTCAGACCAGTGCGCAGAGAGGACTACGGAGCACCATTGCTGTCTGGCACTGTGGCCCGTGTACATGGGCTGTTCAGCTAGTATGAAATAAAATGTCACTGGAATATAGGGCCTTGTGCAGAAAGCAAAAGACAAGCAATTCTGCAGCAAACAAATTGTAACTAAATTACTATTGAGTTAAATGGGAATTTTAACTCCTTTTATGCTAGAGAGGTTTCCAGTGCATTTCTTTGTAATGTTTTGTAGACCTATCTAGCATTCGGTGGGTTAAAAGTACCATTTCACTCAATAAGAATTGTATTTTTCCCCAAAGATCCAGTTTGTTAGCTACATAATCACACCTGTTTTCTTTAGCACATAAGGCCCATACGTTTTGAATGCAAGTAGGAACTACTTTGGCATGGGGGAGTAGTCATATGGTAGCTTTAAACCCCTCAATGCTTGACACATCTCCATTATATTGCTTAACAATGCACTGGTGCCATCTCTAGCACTTATGGGGTTAAAAGTGTACACATGAATTTACTGGTTATTCTGCAACACTGTATTTTGTTTGCAAACTTTTTCCTTTCTTGAATTAGAGATTCAGAAAAATGCATAACAAAGGCAATACAGCCCTGCTGTAAACATACTTAATCTCCCAGATGCTGGAGAGGTCTTCAACTGATTGTGAGGTAATGCATGGAGTTATCTCTAGCACTGGAGGTGGGAGATTCAGTGAGGTAGCCTCTCCACTGAAATCCAGCATTGTTCAAGTTTGGGCCTCAAGGGCTAATCACCAGCCAAGTTATAAGGATATCCCAATTAAGCACTGAAGAATTGACTGCAGTAGCTCATTTATGTTAACTGACCCACCTGTGCCCAGGCAAGAAATCCTTAAATCCTGGTCCCTTGGTGGCCCTTGAGGACTAAACTTAAGTTCCCCTGAAACTTTCCAATTCCTGTAAAGTTGAAGATAACTTATCCCTTTGAGTGCCAGGGGGAATACAAGGCATTGCTTTACAATATGCACTTAAAGTGTTAACCCTTTGAGAGCCGGAAAGGCATCCAATGCATTGCTCTGCAATGCACTAGATACCTCTCTGGAACACAAAGGGTTAATGCATATATGCTCCTTAAAATAATATAATCGGAATACAATATTTCAGCTTTAGCTCACTTTCGTGAATAAACCCCATGAAGTTAACCCTTTGACTGCCATACGGGTACGCAACACATTTCAAAGCTATGTCTACCCCTCTGGCATTCAAAGGGTTAAAGGTAGACAGCCCTAGATTACCGAATGCCTGACATTTCCCTATCTTTTATTCTGAGGGCAGCTGAACTTCTTTTATACTGCATATAAAGAAAAGGAGGGTATATTAACCCCTTAAGGACCAGCCGATCACGTACCTGGCTGGCACTTATGGACCACAAACCATTTTTTTTCCAGCATCTGGTTCAGAGCTCCCTGAACTGAGTGCAGCCGCGCAGGGAGCCCTGAATTCCATGACGGTCCTGGCATGTCATGGGTCCTTATCGCTCCCCAACCCGTGACGTGTCAGGACTGTCAAGGGTCCTTAAGGGGTTAAAGGGTCACACAGGGACTTATGTTTATGTGGAGAAGTTCTGAGGTAAATTAGAGGAGAAATAAACATTGCCATTGATCTAAATAAGGCTTTTAATCCTTTGAATGCTGGAGAGGTTTCCAACACATTGTAAAGCGATGTGTTGAATATCTATCATTTAAGGGGTTAAAAAACTCTATTTAAATCAGTGTCATATTGTAGCATTTTTATTTCTTCGCTATGATTCAGTCAGTTTGCCCCCAGATTTCCTTGAATTTTCTTTTGAACATAAGGCCCTAACACCTGAAAATGAACTGTGGTTATACACATTACCATGTACTTCTTGTGGCATCTGTAAAACATCTGTCTTCTGAGGTGTAAAGTCTAGTCTCACATATGCTCAGAAAGAGCATCCATTCCGCCATAGCAATCTTGATTGCATGTCTGAGAAATGATAATACTATATTATCTGTAAATTAGCAGATATAATAGATATTAGCAGCCTTTATGAATACAAGAGCAGTGAGTATGAATCTCAATAAAATATCCTCCTTACCCGTTATCTCTCATTACAAACCACACAAACAGAATTAACCAGTTTCTGAATAGGACAGACTACACATACTTTAATAAACAAGTTTAGGATTGTATATTGGGCATCAAAAATAAAATGAGTTATATTTACAGTGCTATCTGTAAGGGAATATTTAACCACCTGGATGTGAAAGATTTCACAAACTCAATTCTGTGTAATGCATTGGTGGGATTAAATGTATATCAACCAGTTTTCTCTTTAGCTGTGCGTGTTCATTTCAAGTATTCTGTTACTTTACATTATTATCAATACAGCATCACTCTTTGGATCTAAAAAAAACCAAGCACTTCAGCAATACTGAACAAGTTAATCATTATGTACCAATATATTTTATTTGTAGGCATGAATAGTAAAACTATATTTATTGTTCTCTCTCAATAAATGCCTTAAAATTACATTTCTCAAATTACCTTAACGTCTTTTTTCATTAACCCTATTAGTGGCACTCAAAGGGTTAGTATATAAACCAGAGGAAGCCATTTTTTTTCGCTTGGGGGTCACATAATCAGAAAGTCAAATGTGTGAAGGCTGCAATATTTTTTTTTACCATTGGTGAATTATAGCCTGTCAGCTATTCAAAAATATGACTATAACCCTTTGAGTGCCAGAGGGGTACAGTACCCCTCTGGTACTCAAAGGGTTAATAACTGATCAAGTTAGTGACAATACTGATATGTGACATACATCAATTCTTGAACTGTAGGGTAATGGCAGGCAGGGGATAAGATCTTAAAGGTCTAGTTAATTAGATAAAAACATTTTTTATTAAATCTCAGGAGGGACACACTCTGGGGTTAGGTTAGCCAGATTTGGCACACTGCCCACATGTTGAACTCCCATGATATGATTATTTTGTTCCTATTTCATAATACTGGATTCTACTGTACATTTTTTAGAATATCAAGACCACCGTGTGAAGAACTGGAGTAATTCTGGAATAAACCAAATGCAACATAGCATTCAGTAGGTCAAAAGCTCAATTTAAACCAATTGGGGATATGTATACATCCTCTATGATGCTGTTGTTTTGCTCCAGAATTATTATAAGGGTTTATGCACTAAGGGGTGATAAAGAGATGATAACATGGAGAAGACTTCTCCAGTGATATCACTTCTCCAGTTCCTATGTTATTTTATAGAGCCTATTCACTAAGTTGGAGAAATCTTAGTGCATTGGCTCAATAGAATAACATAGGAACTGGAGAAGTAATCTCCATTTAGCTCCTCATTATCCCATCTTAGTACATAACCCCCCTAGATCTTCATAACCTCATGCACATTTATACAAGATGGGAAATGTGTGCACATTTTCTATTCTAGTGAGAACAGAACTAAAGGTGTAATTGTATAAGTTAAAATGTGACATTCTGGAACAACCCAATTTCACTATAGTGGAGGAATTAAAATTCCCAGTTATTTAATTTGGATTTGTAATCCACTGAATGCTAGAGAGGTCTCCAATGCACTGAAGACTTCACTAGCATTCGAGGGTTAAAACCCCCATTTAAATCAATAGGCGTTTGAGGATTTATTTTTGCCTCCTATTGTGCAACTGCATATTTTTGGCTTATTGAATTCTACTGTGCAATATTTTTCTTTTTTCCCAGATGATAACAGAACTCAGTAAAGAAACAAGTTAAGAAAGTTACTGTGTATTCTTTATTTTTGTTGAAAATAAAAACAATGTGATATGCGGTTGTGTTTCAAAATTATAATTATTAACAGATATATGAATAAAGATATTTATTTCTTTTATTTTCAATAACATTTTAACACATATATAGAACTTTCCTCGAACATAAATTTAGCACATACAGGATTTTTTTCTCTTTTGACAATAATTTAGCAGTAGGAAGCACCACTTTGGTGAATAGTACTGGAAAGGAGATTAACCCTTTGATTGCCAAAGGGGTGCTCTACACATTCTACAAAAGGAAAGCATTGGGCACCCCTCTGGCACTGCAAGAGTTAAGCTTTTGGTTGCCAATATATTGTTGGGATTTCTAGCAGCAAAGATGGTCCAAAGATAGCTTAACTGGATAGAAATGATGGGCCGTGTCTAATAGGCAGAATTATTCCATAGGCAAATTATATAGTATAACACTTTAACCCTGTAAGGACCAGAGACATGTGCAATTCAGTCTCGGCACATCCCTCTGGCCCTTAAAGGGCTAAAAGGGATTGCAGCTGAGTAAAGTACAAGTTATCTAAACATTTTATATGAACATTACTCAGTGAATATGAGTGCATATTTCTATTAGCCACTCTGATGCTCCCTTTCACTGCCTAGAGAGCCTTTCAGCACTTTTGGCCCATGTTATAATGGCAAGAATATGAGCAACAGAAATGCATAATGCTATATTACACTACAGGGGTCACCTGATTCACATTCCACTGGTCAATACATATTTTTTAAAGCAGGAGTTAATATGATGGGTATTTACAGCAAACCTGCAGAAAGCATGACATAATTACCAGCAATAGCAGCTACTGAATGATCATTTTAGATGAAAACTGCCATGAGTTTTACAATAAAGACTTTTTTGTTTTGTTTATAATAAGTATGTACAAACTGTCATGATTGCAAAATGTTCCCTACTTACCCTGCAAATCTACAACCTGTAATTGTTGTGAAAATCCCATGGTTGTCGAATAGGCATCCAAAGGGTTTGTAAGCATAGTTTTGGCACTTAGGTTTGCACACCCATTCTGCTACGTTACCCTTTGAGTGCCAAAAATGTATTTAATCCAACGCATTGCAACACAATGCACTGGATACCTCTCTGGCACTCAAATGGTTAATGGCTAGGCCCTCTCTGATGACCAGAGGAGTGTGCAACGAATTGCTTTGCAATGAATTGCACACACCTCTGATCAACAATGGGTTAAACACGTCTTCAGCATTAATGTTAACACAGCACATTGTGAGACATTCAGAATTCAAACACATTTTTATTCTGGATACAAATGCAATCATTTTCCAACTCTGCATTATATAATAATAATAATAATTAAAAAAAATGCATAACAGGTATGTCACTTTTCCCAGATAAAGACTAAAACAGTAAATACATTATTACTGTTCATTTTATCTCTCAGTAAACCTCATAAGGTTAAGGCTCAATGGTCTGTTATTAAGGCAGCTCTGCACTGACTCTTCAACTGCCATAGAACTGCACATCAATACAAGTCATGGTCTGCACTACAGTAACATAACCCAGCCAATGCTGCAAAAGGCACTTTAAAATAAGTTGTAAGGCACATTTTAGAATAAATTACCCTGTTAATATTGCAACACTCAATTGCATCTACATACAACTGGGATCACAATAATTGTGTGAATATAGATATAGGGATGGACTGTGTGTGGCTCCCTAGCAATTTTTGGAACATCTCATCACCCTCAACTGGCTGATGGGAACTGCAGTCCAAAAACAGCTGGACAGCCACATGGCTGCCAAACCCAGTTTGCTGTCAGAAAACACTGCAATGCAAAGCTGTTTTCTCAGGCAGCAGATAAAAATAGTTTTGGTTAAGCCTTTAAATGCCAGAGGGTTGGACACACCTATGGCACTTTAACGGGTAATATACATTTGATCTCAAACATTAGTTTCAAACCCCCTAAACAGATATATTTGGGAGCCTCCAAATTGTTAAATGGTGCTCAGTAACTGTATTTAAAGTATATTACAGAATACAAAATATGCAACAACAAAAAAAAATATAAAAGATCCCCAGTACAAACAGAGCTTCATATAAATGGAAGGGACTTCTGACTCTTAACCCTTTGAGTGCCAGAGTGGTACGCAACGCATTGCATACCACTCTGGCACTCAAAGGGTTAACTACTGACTTGGTCTGCTTGTATTAAGCACCACCACAGCTGCCTGGCTATCTGAAGCACTTTAGGTCCTGCAAGATTGGGTAGCACCTGCAAACAAACCTATGTATGGCACCAGAATATAAAGTCTCATGGAAGGGCGAGATCCAAATTCACAAAATGTGGATACAGTTATTAACTTCACGTTCAGGAAGAAGGATCCAAGTTTTTTTTTTCTTTAAAAAGGGCTTTAGTCATAAAAATACAGAGGTGTAATTCTGGATCAAGCCAACTGCTCTATAGGGAAATAAAGATTCCCCAAATCCCCATTGATTTTGATAGATCTGGAGACCTCCCTAGCATTCAAGTGGTTAAAACACCATTTAAATCAAAATTAAGTTTTATTTGTTCCATATGTGGAACAGTTGGTTTGCTCCAGAATTACTCCTCAATGTTTTTGTGAATAAGGCTCTTAGGGCTATATGTTCAAAATAAAAATGGTGGAGCTCTGAGGTAACAAATTGCTCTACAGGGGAGAACTAAAAAAATCTAATTGATTTAAATGGGCATGTTAACCCCTTGAATGCTAGAGAGGTCTTCATCACATTGCTTCACAATGTGTTGGAGACTTCTCTAGCATTCCAAGGGTTATTCAAATCAATGGTAAGTTTTAGTTCACCCCTATAGTGCAAATGGTTTGCCCTAGAACTCCTCCACTTTCTTTTGAACATACAGCCCTTAGTGTCTACCTCACGCAACACAGGATGAAACACTATAATGCATATGCACAATTCTGGAGTATACAACTGTTCCACAGGGGACAAATTAATATTCCAAAAACATTTATTTAAATTATGATTTTAACCATCTGAATGCTAGCGAGGTCTCCGAGGCATTGCATCTGGGGCAAACCAACTGCATCATGGGTAAGTACACATAAATGTTCCTTGAATGCTAAGGAGGTCTCTACAGCATTGCTTCACAATGCACTGGAGAGACCTCTTTACCATTCATTCAATGCAATTCACCATTTGAATCAAAGAAACATTTGATGAATCTGTATTTGCTCCCTATAATGCAGCTGATTTGCCCCCAGAACGGATTCACTTTTGCTTTTATACAGATGCCCCATCTAAGTCCTATATGACCTCATGCACAGTTGCCCATGACTTTGACCAGAGAGCTCTCTGGGAGCTGCCTGAAGATGCCCCTCAGGGTCTCAAGCTCCCTGCTGAGTTGTTCTACCCTCTTCCTCAGCTTGTCATTCTCAGTGGACAACTCAATGACTTTATGCTGAGTCTCTGCGTTGCGCATCTTCGCTTTGTCTCTGCTCTTTCTCACTGCTATGTTGTTCCTCTCCCTCCTCACCCTGTACTCATTGCTGTTCTTGTCCACCCATTTCTTGGATTTTCCTCTGCTCTCCGAAGACGATGAAGAGGAGGATGAGGACATGCCTTTAAGAGAAGAACTCTGGAGGTGGTGATGGTGTTGTGCTGGGTGATGGTGTGGACTTGGCACCGGTGTGGGAGGAGGAGTTGGGTGTCCAGGCTGCAGGTGCATGGTTGTCTGGGCACAGTGGGCTACCTGGTACTGCAGGTGGGATGGGTGCTGCTGAGCATGGTGAGGGTAAAGGGCAGCCAGTGAAGCTCTGCTGGTTTCCTCGTCTTCCCTTGGCTCTTGCTTGATCACCAAAGGTCTTAAGCCAGTGTCCAGCTTATTGTCCATGTAATTGGCCATACAGCCATACATTTGCGGGTGCCCTGCAGTAGCTGCCCCTCCAGGCCCCTGGTGGTAATCAAAGCCACTCTTGGCTTTCTCCTGCTTGCTGCTGTGAAAGAGGTCTGCCAGAAACTCGTCGTTGAAGGCTGCGGGGTCTATGTAGGCGCTAATATCTATTGAGTTCTCGTTCTCACACAGCCCGTTCAGCTCAGCGGCTGCAAGAGATTCCCTGTAACCGTATGCACCGTGCAGGGGTTGGTTCTGTATGCTCATGGATGGCCGGGGATCGACCTCGTAGAAGTTGGGTAGCTCCATGGAGCTCCTATAGCCAGCCAAGCATGGTGAGGAGCTCCGGGAATCCAGGATGAGCACAAGCTGCTTCTTGCAAAGTGGCTCCCTGTCTGTCAAAGCTTGCGTGAGCAAACGATATCCCTTGCCTTTCACCTTGTGCCCCTGCCTAACTAATGACTTACTAAATGCTTCCTTCTGCTATATATACTGTGTGAGCGGTAGCATTGCGCGCCCCCTCCTGGAGAGCGGTTGTACTGTGCCTCCACTCGCGGCACTTCTCGGCTGGGTCCTATAATGTCTTGGTTAAACACAAACCTTCTTCTGCTGGTTTCAGCTGATACACCAATAAGCAAAAGGTGGGTTCACTGCAAACCACTGATTTGGAATAATTTACAGCGCTGCGAGGTTATACTTCCTGGTACCACCTTTAGAAAAAAATAATATATATTTTGTTTTAAACGATAGAAACGTCTTAATTTGCAACACGTTTTTCCTTCATATAAGAGCAATTTTACCCGAACGTTTTCTCTGAGTGTAATCTCCATAAAAGAAAAAGAGGTGCAACCATATTGCGTCACAGGGGACAAGCAAAATACCCCATTCTTCTATTGCTCTGAATGGGGATTTTAACTCCTCGAATGCTAGAGCGGAAGTTGAATTTCTCCTGTGTGGTGCAGTTTGTTTGTTCCAAAATTGCACCTCTCTAGCGTACTGATCCGTGCTATTAGTATCTGCGCTTTGCATCAACCCTCTGCACGTTGTACGTACTTGTTAAGGGTGGACTTGAATACTTGTCTTAGTATTACTAAAACATATATCCGAGTTCCTGCATTCCAGTTCTTTTCATATATATGTTAGTTACAGTGTCAGTTCTTTCTAAATAAGAATGTGTCAAATTTTAGTTACATATTTTATTTATTTAACTTTATGTGTCTTCTTCATTTAAGTGATTTATCTTAAACCTTTAAAAACCCAATGCATTGCATACAATCACATAACTTCTCCAGTTCCTATATTATCTTCAGTTTCTATGTTATTCTGTAGAACCTATGTACTAAGATCTTCAAAGCTGGAGAAATCTTAGTGCACTGGCTCCACTGAACAACATACAAATTGGTGAAGTTATGTCACTGGAGAAGTCATGTTGCTGTATCACCTCTTTATCAGATATTAGTGCATCTTCTCCATGACTGTTGTAATGTAATGATTTAAATGTGTAAAGTTTAATTTTTTTTTTTTGCAGTGTCTCTTTTAACAAAGGGGGTACTTGTAAATGAGTTTTGTATTATTTTTTTTATTAAGACTTGAAATATATTTGTGCATTTTCAATTTTCTTAGACCAGTCATAGTTTAAGAATGAAGGTTAGTCATTTCATAATTCAAGAGTATTTTCTAAGTAGGTTAAAAAGTATTTTGTTGACATGATTTTTTAGAGCCATATTTTAGTATTCCCATTCTTAGATATGTAAATAGCTTTGTTTATATTCATTTTTTCATTGACATAAAATATAAAAAAATAGCATGGACGATGTGCCCTAAGGGGTGATGTGTGTCAGGCAATGTGTGGATGAGCACATCATCTTGATGATGGACCCACGCACATCGCCTTGTGCGCTAAGAATTATGCAAGGGGAGGGGGTATTTACCCATTTGCATGGAAGATTGTCGAACTGCTGATGATGTGCAAGGGATGCCCTCCCTTACACATCTCCAGCAGTTCAACAACGCTGAAGCCTGAGTGCCTTCCATCCGCTCCCCCACTTGTCCACTGGAGGAGCGTAGAGGATCCTCTCCAATCTTAGCACCACAAACAGCATCCATCCCTTACCCTTTAAGTGCCATAGGGATATAATAATCAATATATAAGAATAACTATAAATACCCTAATCTGTTTGTTTACCTTAATGACAGCTATTCATGTTAATACCATAAAACCAGTGATATGAGGAACATCAGCCTATGGTCTGACAATTAAAACCAATCCATTAATACACAAGGACATTTGGTGTATTGCGTATCATGTATATACTGTATTGTGTATAATGGTGTATTGTGAGCAGATGCTTCTCCAAGCTGCCCCACTGGCATCTGCTCACATGCTCCCGCCACACCAGACACTGTCTGGCAAGGTGCGTATATGACAGCAGATGCCAGAAGAGCAGCTTGGTGAAGCATCCATTCTCATGCAGCTTGAAGAAGCATCCCCTGGCATCTGCTCATCTCGCCAAATATGTGTGTCCAGGAAAGAGCATGTGAATGGATGTCAGTGAGGCAGCTTGGCGAAGCATGTGCTCTCAATACACCATTATACGCATTACAATGTACATATTATACGCAAACCACTATTATACACAATACATTGTACACATTATACACAATACACCATTAAACACAATACACTGTACACATTATACACAATACACCATTAAACACAATACACTGTACACATTATACACAATACACCATTATACACAATACATTGTACACATTATACACAATACACCATTATACAATACATTGTACACATTATACACAATACATTGTACACATTATACACAATACACCATTATACAATACAGTACACACATTATACACATTATACACAATATACCATTCGTCAAACTTATGATTTATGGGTTGGTTTTACTAATGTTCCTCATATCACTGGTTTTATAGTACTGACTTGAATAGCTGTTTTACCTGTAATTAAAGTTCTTATTTATTAACCCATTGGATGCTATGTAATACACTGCTTTGTAGTGGTCTATAGCAGCAGAGGGGTTAATAGTAAAGCTTATAAAACACACACACTGCATGTCTCAAGAGGTTAAAGCAAAACTCTTTTACCACACACTTTATACACAGCATTTTACTCCTTTCATTGCCACTGGGGTATGCAATGCGCTACAGGACTGAAAGAGTTAAAGGAGGATTACAGGAGGGCAACTGCAGTCTCTGCACTTTAGCAGAGACAGAAAAATGTCCTCTGGCTCCACGGAAGTCCCAACTTCACCAGCCTGAGGGTGGCAATGTTGAGACTGTGAACTCTGACGGCAAAGACTGCTATCAGAGTTTAATGCATGTGGCAATGTGCCAAATTGGCATGTAAACATACCCACTTGAATGTGAAGCTCTTTTATATAGAACTAGTTGAAGAGCCCGTTACACGGGCCACAGTACCACTGCCACCCGGTCGCGGGGCAGTCATGTGTAGTAGAAACTGCCAGCGCCGCGGCTGATACAGAGCTGTCCAGCTCTGTATCAGCCGTGGCGCGGGCAGTCTCTACTCCGCATGACTGCAGCACGCGCAGCAGTGTCTACTGTCCATGACGCGGCGTTACACACGTTTTAGCAAATAATTATATAGGATTAGATAGGCTGCACTTATAAGCTGCAAAGACCTGGGTGCTGGAGCTATACTATAGACAATAAAAGGAAGATTTGCACTCTCAGGGAATTTTCAAATAAGCTTGAATACATTAACTCCTTGGTCACGCATTGTAGGCATCTCTGGAATTATCTCTACACTGACAAAATGACAGATACTGCATGAGTAAAAATAAAAGTGCAGTCTTACACAGAGATAAATGTAGCCCCGTGGATGCTAGCGAGGCCTCCAAAGAGAGGGAATCCTGTAACCCATTGAGTGCCAGAGAGGTATCCAACGCAATGCAAAGCAAATGTGATCACGTGATTCCCTCTCCCTAATATCTATCTATCTATCTATCTATCTATCTATCTATCTATCTATCTATCAATCTATCTATCTATCACTCTATCTCACACTTTTCCTCTTGCCTTCATCCCCTCTTCTCCCTCTCCCTCTATCCTTCACCTGCTCTATGCCTCTAAATCTGCCTCCATGACACTTTCCAAAATGATTCATCCACAGCTGGAATTTTCTCAAGGTCCCCCGACTTGATCATGAAAAAAAACAGGGATGTTTTTAATTAAAGTGGAACTCTCACCTCTTAAAGTTAACATTATCTAAATATCTGTCTCCAATAATTTTTTTTCATCTGAAATTTCATGGAGATATTAGCATTGAAAGATTTACCCGGTGAGGTGACTGGTGGGATCGCAGCAGTACAACTCGGTACTGAAAAGCTGTCAATCACCTCCCCTCCTCCTCCTCCCATGTTGTGCCTGTTTCATTCCTCTTTTCAGAGACTCACAAATCGAGCGCACCGGGTCACATGAAGATTTGTGAGTCTCTGAAGGAGAAGGGAATGAGGCACAACATGGGAGGAGGAAGGGAGGCGATTGACAGCCTTTCAGATACTGAGTACTGTGGCAATCCCACTAGTGACATCATCTGGTAAATCTTTCAATGCTAACATGTCAGTGAAATTACAGATTAAAGGGACAGTAATGTCCCATAACATTTTTTAGAGTTTTGTAGAGCTTAAAAAATAAGCTAAATTCCACAAATCTTATCTCTCAAACTGCTATGGTTTGAGAGATATCATCCGCTAAAGTTCCTCTTCTTCTTCTGTCAGCTGTAAAGGCTCTTCAGCAGAGCCGCAATAGCGCGGTTTAAAAAGAATTACTTCTTTGGAATGGTCTAAAAAGTGTGCTTGCAAACCAGGCACACATTGTAGACAGTTCCAAAGAAGTATTTCTTTTTAAATAGCGCTGTTGCTGCTCTGCTGAAGAGCCGCTTGTCAGTCCCAGGACCAGGAACTCCTGCTGTCAGCTTACAGCTCACATCAGGAGAAGAGGAGGGAGGGGGAACTTTAGCAGATGATATCTCTCAAACTATAGCAGTCTGAGAGATAAGATTTGTGGCATTTTTTTAAGCTTTAGAAAACTCTAGAAACATTTTATGGGACATTACTGTCTATTTAAAAAAAAAAAACAGATTGAAGCTTTATTGGAGACAGATATTTAATTAGTGATAACTTTATGGGAGGTGATAGTTCCATTTTAAAAGTACACTCTCAAATAAAAACAACTTTGGTGATTTTGAAAGAGCTTTCAAAATCACCTGTAGGTTATATTAGTAATTTATGTAGAAAATAGGATTTTAGTCTTACCTGTTAAATCCTTTTCTTTTAGTCCATACAGGTTACTGGTAACTTTGGGTAGGCGATCAGCCCCTTTAAGTAGGCAGGAACAATTCTGAGAAGTGACTTCTGGGTGGAGCCTACCTCCTCTTCTTAGCTTGCAGCTAGCCAATCCCCAACCAGTAAGATTTGAAGACTACTATTGACTAGGTAGTAAGAAGTTAAAGGAAGACTCCTGTGAGCATGAACCCGAAATGACCTCCACTTCTGCCACAGGAGAGCCAAGCATGGTCCCTTGACAGGGTGGGAGACCAGTAATCTGTATGGACTAAGAGAAAAGGATTTAACAGGTAAGAATAAAATCCTATTTTAGCTGTCATCCAATACAGGTTACAGGTAACTTTGGGATGTCCAACCATTAAGTTCCGCAGGGTGGGAAGAAAGGCAAGGACCAGGCGCAGGCCTCCCAAAGTCACCAGAGCACCAATGAACCTACAGATCATGAAGAGCTCAACAAAAAGCGTAAAGTGTCAACGTACACTGACCAGCGGTAAAACAAACCCCAGGAACTGTTACACAGCACTCTGAATTAGAGCCAACAGTGCTCAAAAGTGAAAGAGTACTGAGAGACTAAAGATATCCTAGACAGGAAAGGCTGCCTCCAGGACCTTCCTCCCAAAATTGGCATCAGCTGATGCCAACACTTCAACACAATAGTGTTTAGAAAAAGTACACACAGACAACCAAGTGGCCGCCTTGCATAACCTATCAGCTGAGGCCTGATTTTTGTAGGCCCGGGAAGCCCCAATAGACCTCGTAGAATGAGCCGTGACCCAAAAAGGAACAGGCTTCTTCCTAAGTTTGTAAGCCTTATGAATAGTGGACTACCTTGGTTACTAATAGTGGTTACCTTGGAAGCTGGCTTCCCTGCCCTAGGACCCTCAGGAATGACAAAAAGAGTGTTAGATGGCCGCAAGGACTCAGTGCGATGCACATAGAACTTGAGAAAATGAACAACTTCCAACAGATGAAAATCCTTCTCCATATCAGAAGCAGGGTTAGGGCAGAATGAAGGAACCACAATCTCCTGATTAATAAGGAACACAGACACCACCTTCGGGAGAAATTCTTGAGAAGACAATGACTCAAAAGGAGGATGCTGAAGTACTCCTAAAACCAAGTTAAGGTCCCACTGAGGAGCAGGGGACTTAAACACCGGACGGGTATGAGCAAAACCCTGGAAGAAAACTGTGACATCAGGAAAGATAGCAAGACATCTCTGAAAGAAGACAGAAGTCTGAACCTTAAGAGAACTCAGACTAAGACCCTTATCCACACCATCCTGGAGGAAGGAAATAACTGTAGGAAGGTCAATATCCTGAGACAGGTCTTTGTCAGCACACCAAGATAGAAAGGTAGACCAAACTCGATGGTAGGCCTTAGAGGAAACAGGTTTACGGGCACTAAGCATAGTAACCACGACACCAGAAGAAAACCCCTTCTTCTTCAAAATTGAGGATTCAATCTCCATGCTGTCAAAGCCAGACAATGAATGTCTTCCTTCCAGAGGTAGCCTTGCAGAAGAAGATCCGGAAGAGAGGGAAGTCAAAGAGTTTCCACCACTGAGAGGTCCAGAAGCTCTGGAAACCAAGCCTGCCGAGGCCAGTACGGAGCAATCAGAATGATCGGGCAGTGCTCCAGTCGCAGTTTCCGTAGCACCCTGTTCAACAGGGGAATGGGAGGAAATAGGTATGCCAGAGGAAATATCCACTGGATCGACAAGGCATCCACTGCCAGAGCCAGGGGATCCGCCCAGAGAGAGCAGAACATTGGAACCTTCCTTTTGTGTATGGAAGACCCCGCTGCTGTATGATGAGGTTGAACACCTCTGGATGTAGTTCCCATTCTCCGCTGTCCACCGTATGCTGACTGAGAAGTCTGCCACAACGTTGTCTACGCCAGGAATATGAACTGCGGAAATGGCAGGGACATGCTTCTCTGCCCAGGACAAAATAGCCTTGACCTCTAGCCAAGCTGCAAGACTTCTTGTGCTGCCTTGCTTGTTAATGTAGGCTACCGCTGGGGCGTTGTCTGACTGTACCCTGACTGGGCAATCCTTCAATTGCCATGTCCAGTGTTGTAGGGCATGAAATATAGCCTGAAGCTTCAAGACATTGATAGGAAGGAGAGGTTCCTCCCCTTCAGTGGCCTCGCTGATCAGATCCTTGAGCTCAGACCCAAACAGGGAGGTGCCCTGAAAGGGCAAAGACAGGAGAGCCCTCTTGGAGGCCATGTCAGAAGACCAGATCTTGAGCCAAAGAGCACATCTGGTTACCACAGACATGGTAGATGCCCTGGCTACCATACACACAGCGTCAAATAGGGCAGCAGAAACATAATGCTGAGCCTCAGCAATGTTGGCGAGAAGCCGCAGCATGTCAGAGTAGGGGCCCCCTGACGGATAGCTGAAGTGAGCTGTTCAGTCCAAATAGCCACAGCTCTATTTACCCATGCTGCATCAAATGCAGGACGAAGGGCAGAACCAGCCGTCGCAAAAATAGCTTTGAGAGAGGTCTCAAGCTACTTGTCAGTCCAGTCTTTCAGAGCAGATGTGTAAGCCACAGGCAAGGCAGTGGACTTAGAAGGCCTGGAAACAGGAGCATCCACCTTAGGGGGATGTACCCACTGCGTAAGGGCCGTTTCAGAGAATGGGTAAAACTTAGCAAACTTTCTAGATGCAGATGGTTTCCTGTCTGGAAACTTCCACTCCTCAGACACCAACCGGTCAAGGGTGGGGTTAGGTGGAAAACAAGTATGGGGCCTAACAGGCTCCTGGAACACATCAGAGGGGTCAGAAGAAACCTCCTGCACCAAGGGAATGTTCAGGGTGGTCAACACAGCCCTGTTCAGGCCCTCAGCCGAGGGAATGGGATCAGCCTCAAAGGGGTCCCCAAAAAATTGAGATGAAGGAACAGCTGAACAGTCATCATCATCAGTCCACCAGTAATTCCTCCTCAGAGGAGTCAGACACATCAGGTACACCTGGCGGTTTAGGCAGGGAAGACCTGATAGGGGCGGGGGCCTGCCACGAGTGGAAGACCCCCTGTAAAGTGGATGGAAGGAGTTATAAGATGAACCGGAGGTCCCTGGTAGAAGCCTTAAAGGGATAGTAATACTTCGTTTTAACTTTATTTTATTTTGTAGGCATTAAAAAAACATGAAGAATGATATAAGTCTTATCTCTCAAATCTTTATGGTTTAAGAGATATTCACAAGCAAAGTGTCCCCCTCCCGTCCCTTTTACTGATGTAACACTTTTCAGCCAGGGCAGAAGGGAGATGCCCAGGTAGACTGCAGAGAGGGACAATCTTCATTTAAGATAAGGGAAAAACCTGAAAAGCTTGTCAAGGGTGTCAGGGATTTCATTATTTTCATAGGAATCAGAGTGTCCCCTTCTGTTATCTGTCCAGTCTATGGACTGCATTCCACATCTGAGAAGAGATTGTTTACAGTAGGTAAAAGGGGCGGGAGGGGGAAACTTTGCTTGTGAATATCTCATAAACCATAAAGGTTTGAGAGATAAGACTTATATCATTCTTCATGTTTTTTAATGCCTACAAAATAAAATAAAGTTAAAACGAAGTATTACTATCCCTTTAAACTCTTGCATCCATACTGGCTCTAGTGCATGGCTGGAGGCTCCTGTAGGGGATCCAGGGGCAGCAGCGCATGCTGGCCAAACATGACCTGAGTATTCTCTAGGTAACCCTGAGTGACACGGATCCCCAGTGTCCTTAGTCTTAGGTTTAGCCCCAAGGTCTAACAGAGTAGACATTCTCAAAGAGTCAAACGTTCAAAGTATCAAAACACCCACAAAACAGTGTGTATGATAAATAAATTCACCCCAGAAACGCTAAATAAGACGTATCTGGTAGGTGAAGGGTTAAACTGTGGAGGAGAGAAGGAGAGTCCAAGCCCTGCGTAGGATACTCGATCTGCGAATACACAAAATGGCTGCCGTGGAGGGAACAATGAGAAACGAGCGAGCAAAGCGAGTGCTCGTGGGAATCATAGTTTCGCTAACGGAGTACCCCAACAGTGCCCGAAGCCCCCTAAGGCCCCCAACATGCACAGAACATTTATCGGATGACAAAGCAAGGGCAAACCAACAATATGAGCCATCTCTGACCTTGCTACGTGGAGCGATTGCAGAGATATGTCCCAAACTGTAAAGTCTCATAGAACCTGTATTGGACAATAGAGAAAACTTGTTTTTGTGTTATTTTATATTTATGGATGATGTTAATTATGGCATGCGTTAATTAGCAACACCTATTAGTCTAAATAATGCAAAAATTGTTTGCGAAATAAAAAATGACCAGTGCAACATATAGATGATTTTGAAAGCTCTGTCAAAATAAACAAAGTTGTTGTTAAAGGGATAGTAATACTTCATTTTAACTTTATTTTATTTTGTAGGCATTAAAAAAAACATGAAGAATGATATAAGTTTTATCTCTGAAACCTTTATGGTTTAAGAGATATTCACAAAGAAAGTATCCCCCCCCCTGTTCAACCAGATCAGAAGGGAGATGCCCAGGTAGACTGCAGAGAGGGACAATCTTCAATTAAGATAATGGAAAAAGCTGAAAACCTTGTCAAGGGGGGAAGGGCTTTCATTGTTTTCATACAAAGAAAATTGTCCCCTTCTGTTATCTGTACTGTCATACAACCAGACTCACATCTGAGAAGAGATGGCTTACACTAGGTAAAAGGGGCGGGGAGGGGAACTTTGCTTGTGAATATCTCATAAACCATAAAGGTTTGAGAGATAAGACTTATATCATTCTTCATGTTTTTTTAATGCCTACAAAATAAAATAAAGTTAAAACGAAGTGTTACTACCCCTTTAAGTGAAAATGTCCCTTTAACAGATCAAGATATGTCTTCTTTATTCAGTCATCCAGTTTTATAGCTGAGCAGTAGTACAGCTATGATTAAAGTTCAAATGGCCATTCAATGTTAAAAGACTGATCTGTTGTGCTTATACATTTTGAATAAATTGATGATTTAAATTTGATATCGAAATAGATCATGTGGGGGACACTGTCCTTTTACTTACAAGCAGTAAATAAAATGATGGTGTCCCACTCCAGAAGTATGAATATCTGTAAAAAAAGGTTTGCAAGTACACAACAATTTTTGCACACAAAAAAGCAGTGCAAATTTGTGTATGTGTGCACCAACGGGTTAATTTGAGTCTAAATTGTGAAAAGTGTTCCTTTTGTCTATCAAGCAGGTAAAACTAAAAATCACAATTGGTCAATCAGAGAAAAAGGTGAAAATACAGAATTAAGCATTTGCTAACAAAAAATGTTGATTGTGCACTTGAAAAGCTCTCAATCAAACATTGCTATTCGATAAAAAAAAGTTAATCGTTCGAATTAATGTGATTAATCGAATAAAACATTAATGTCCAAAAAATTTACTTCAAAAACACCAGTGGAAATTCAAAGGAAATTTCTCACCCATGTTGTCAAAAGTATTGAATAGTTAAAGTGGAACTTTCACCCTCAAGAAACTATATGTTATTGTATTCAGCTACTAAAATTGTATTTATGTTGCTTATTACTTTTTAACAAATAGTAATACTGTTTAGATATTTGCTTTTAAAATTTACCCAGTGATGTAGCCAGTTCCTGTTGTACAAGCTGTGCCGCACAGCTCTGCAGGAAGGCCCCTGTTCTTAAAGGGATAGTAATACTTTGTTTTATCTTTATTTTATATTGTAGGCATTAAAAAACATGAAGAATGATATAAGTCTTATCTCTCAAACCTTTATGGTTTGAGCGATATACACACGCAAAGTTTACCCTCCGACCCCTTTTACCTAGTGTAAGACATCTCTTCTCAGATGTGGAATGCAGTCCATAGACCAGACAGATAACAGAAGGGGACAATCTTCTTCCTATGAGAACAATGAAAGCCCTGCCCCCTTGACAAGGTTTTTCAGGTTTTTCCCTTATCTTAATTGAAGATTGCCCCTCTTTGCAATCTACCTGGGCACCTCCCTTCTGATCTGGCTGAGCAGTGTTACATCAGTAAAAGGAGCGGGAGGGGGACACTTTGTCATTGAATTACTCTTGAACTACAACTCTGACAGAAATGAAATAACACTCTCCAAAATCCAAATACTATGATGATTAATTAGAGCTGCTTTTATTATGAAACATTACTATGCCTCTAAAATCACCTCCCTCCGCAGTGCTCCCTCCCCAGTTCTCCATGGCAGCACATTCCAGCTTCCCTTCCTATACAGGCATATGATGTGCCAACCTGCCCTCCTGCACATATAATGGAACAACAAGCTCCTCTTCATGCAATGAATGTACCATGTTTTAGTACCAAGTGTGCTATTGCAGGATATGGACAGATGCAATATACACAGAAATGAACAATATATTAATTGTTACAATGTGATGGCACACTAGTAGCGTTACTCCATCATATTGATACTAAACTCTTAATGATTGTTTAGTACCAAGTGTGCTATTGCAGGATATGGACTGATGCAGCAAATACAGAAATGAACAATGTATTAAGCGTTGCAATGTGATGGATACTGGTGGCACTCACTGCAGTGCTTAATGATCAAGGCTAATTATATATTGGTGAAGCAGACAGTGACACTTATCACACTACTACTTGTGTCACTTCATCACATTGCAACGCTTAATACATTCATTGTTCACTTCTGTGTATGTTGTATTGGTCCATATCCTGCAATAGCACAGTTGGTACCAAACGATCATTAAGCATTGCAGTGTGACGGAATGACGCTACTAGCATCATTCCATCACATTGCAACACTTAATACATTGTTGATTTCTGTGTATGTTACATCAAACAGAGTCAAGCAGGTGCCTTTGCAAAGATGATGTGCAGCCTCTAAGTCTCCTCATCGGTATCCCAGGCAGCAAGGGGTAGGCTTAGGTTAGAGGATGGAGGGAGAGTGCTGCCAGACATTCTAAACGTCATCAAGATGGCAGCATTCTCCCTCTAGCTATCCAAGATAGCTTTTTCATCCTACAGGGAACAGTTATTTTCCTTTTATGGGTGGGGTTTAAGCTAGTTGGTGATACAAACAAATTTGGGGGGTTTGAAATGTGAAAGTTCCACTTTAAAAGTTCATGGAGGACAACACTAATGAATCTGCCACCTGTGATTTGTCTTGTTGTGGACATATTAAGTAACCAACAAGACTTGTGTGTGTGTGTGTGTGTGTGTGTGTGTGTGTGTGTTGGGGGGGTTGTTTAGTTAAAGATGCCCACCTTAACTGCCATTTGCAATACCTTTGATGGCATAAGTGAGAATGTTTTCAGTTTTATCTTTTTTTTACCTTTTATACTGTATATAGTTTTTTCTTTATCAAAAAATAAATGGTTCTGCAAGTGTCTGTCAACAGTTAGGCCCTGGGGCCTTATGTGGCCCTTAGTTTTTCATGCAGCCCCATCCTTTCCTCTGGTACAAGGAAAATACATATACACTCTTTTCGTTTTACTTTTTACAGTATAAAATATCTAATATGATGCATCACCTAACATGTCTCCCTTTATACTTTCACTATTGCACCTTTAGTTCCACTCAAGGGGAATTGTCATGCTTTCCCACCCATTTAAATTTGGTGTGTTTTTTTGCAGAGTAGTGGACCAGAAAATGCATTGCTAGGGAAGAATCTAGTTGCTTATCAATTTTCTGAAGAATATAGGTAGGTTTTTTTTATCTATGGCTTATCTCATTCAGAGCTATTTTCACTAAAGGTCAATATGGTTTATCATATGCAGTGTATGTTACTGACTTACTATTTCTTTTTTGGTCTAAAAAGCTTAAAGGGCAACTGTCCCTTAGATAGAGGTGTATCAGCTGATCTATTATGTTGTGAACAAACCTGTTGATGAAGGCAAGGCTGCATTGTAATCTCCAACTAACCAATGGGTGTGTGGAACAGGGGTCTGAAATTAGTCTCCCAGGACTCTCTCATTGGTCCTGAGAGAAAAGACTGATCTACAAGACTGAAGTCTTGCAGTGTAGTCTCTTGTCTTTGCAATACAATCCCCACAGATAAGTGGTAGGCAACCAGGGGTCCTTTGTAGCCTTTAGGAATGGGCCATCTGGCCCTTCTTGCAAATTGTATTTCATGACCTTACTTAATACATAATATAAATAAAAACACTTCCCTACGTATTTTTTGGCATTCTGGCAGATATTTAATGCTTAGTACGCATATGTATGTAGCAAAATGAATGGTAGATTAATAGCCTAGCTATGGACTGTATATAATAATGAGTATAAATACTAGTTTTATGTATGATTTGTCGTTAATGAAATTACATGATTTCAATAGTATGTGTTCTTTTCTCAGTCTGGTCCTTGAGGAAAAAAATTTGGACACTGCAGACCATAGGTATCATGCACTCTTCCACTTGCTGTGTTGTCCATCTGAGTGCCAGAGGGGTGTGCAACACATTGCAAAATAATGCATTGCACACCCCTCTGGCACTCAAAGGGTTAAGCTGTAGATTCTTCCTAGTTCTGGTTTCAGCTTCTTTGCGTTCTCTACAGTTTATCCTTTTTCAGTTCATTTTGTGAAACAGTCTTTAAAGTGGAACTATCAACCCATATAAAGCCCCTCACCAATAATTACTCATATAGCAATAAGCATAGAAATAGTAGTATTATCCAGCATAAGTACAGCGTTATTAAAAAATCCTACTTGATCTGAGACTGACGGGCAAGCTTCTTGCTTTAGAGGCACCTGCACATCTGTGCCATCAGTCCCTTCCTGTACCTTAAGGTACCATGCAACACATCCTAGTGGAGACCAGGAAGGACAGCACAGGCACGCAGATGTCTCTAAGGCAAGGGGCTCGATACTATTACCACCAGTATTTTTAAACCAAGCGGTAGTGGTTTTGACAGCACAGTTTACAATTCTATAAACTGTGCTGTCAACGCCAAAAATGTTCAACGGCTGCGCAGTTTTCACTCTTTGAACATTACTTCAAAATAGTAGACTTTGCTATCCTAGTCCATGCGGTGGTTTCACCGCATGTTTAGGATGCACTTTTCATGGTGCAATCCTGCGCCATGAGAAGGCAAACACGCAGTGAAAACCACTGGTATGTGTTGGAAAACTGGTTTCCATCACATACTTGTGGTTGAAACAAAGAAAAAAGATTAAGCCTGTGAGTGCCAGTGGGGTATGCAACACATTATACAGTGTTGCATACCCCACTGGCACTCATAAGGTTAATCTAGAAACAGTTCACACATGTCTCGACAAATAAAAACGTAAAAGTAATCCTGATGTTCAGTGGGGTAATGGTCATTTTCTTCTTTTCTTTCTTCAACTCTTCTTTTTTTCTTTCTATCTGTACAAAAAAAATAAATCCATGAGTGCTGTTTGATAAAAAAAAAGTCCCCAAAGATGCAACCGTTAACCCTTTGGGTGCCTGAGGGGTAGCCCTCCGGTGCTCAAAGGGTTACTATAGGTGGCATCGTAAACTTTGCATGAAATTAAAATATATATTTTTTTAAATTGTCCATATCCATTACATTTTGTAGTTAATTTACCCCCTTTGTCTCCGACGTCATCTCCGCTGGGGGCAGAAGGCATTTTGAGCAGAACAGAGGCCCCATTACCACCTCTCGGGCCTTTGAATACACTCTTACTTGGGCCCTTGTGTCACGGGCACCCAGGAATGCTCAGAACTCAGTACGGTAATATAATGCAAAATATTTATTAGAATAAATCACAGCGATAAATAAGTGGTACAACAAGCAAAGGGTTACTAGCTGGCGACACTACTACCAGAAATAGTAGGCCTCTTGCTAGACCACAATGCGAGAGACTGGGCCGAAGCCCCTGTTAGTCTCAGCAGGATACAGGAACGCCAACTCTTGATCTATCGACTGGAACACTGGAACAGGCGACCACTGTGAACAGTGGCTCGGCAATCTTGATCCGATGAACAGGAACACAAGGACTGCTGGACTGGAGAACTGACCCACGCCTGCAATCAGTCAAACCAGCAACACCACACCTTTGCAGCAATCCGGTGACCCACGCCTGCAGTCACCGCTAAGAGACCCTGTGACTCTGCCTGCAGTCACTATATTGGACCCCTGTGACTCACTCCTGCAGTCACATATAAAGACCCTGTGGCTCACGCCTGCAGCCACCACACGAGATCCTGTGACTCACACCTGCAGTCTCTACACCAGACCCTGTGACTCTGCCTGCAGTCACTATATCGAGACCCTGTGACTCACGCCTGCAGTCACCAATCAGACCCTGTCCACAACAGTGGTCTGTCTTAAGCCAATAGCACAAATTGATCACAGTAAGGGATACTCGTGATCAATGGGTCATACACAGAGAGGGTTCTCGTACTTAGCTGAGTCATACACAGAGAGGGTTCTCGTAATTATCTGGGTCATACACATAAAGGGTTCTCTTACTTAGCCGGGTCATACACAGTGCGGGTTCTCATAAATAGCCAGGTCATACACAGAGTGGGTTTTCGTAGATAGCCAGGTCACACACAGAGCCCAAGTACTTCACCTAATAACAACAACGCAAGGGCGACTGAGTCAGGACTCAGTCTGCCTTTTAAACCCCTCCACAGGAAGTAGGAGGAGCAGCTCAGAGGGAGGAAGTAGGTAGGAGGAGACTACAGGAAACAGATAAAACAGAGGCCTGCTGCATGCTAGAAGCCTCGCGCCTGTAGATGCTGCTGCAAACAAGGTAAGCTGTAAACTGTAACACCTTGGTGCATATTGCCTATCCATGAGTCAGGTTGTATTTAACATTGGTTGAGGCCTACAACTTACAGCATCCCCTACTAGGCATTGACTACCTGGTAATGCTGGGGTCCATAGGCTACAACAACTGGGGAATTCACCTTGATCCAGGAATAGGCCATAATTAGTAGGGACTCAATTCAGGATATAGTCAGCTGTGGGCTCTTCAGCAGTTGGGGCTTATAACTCACAATTAAGGGTGGGCAAAACTTTTCGCCGTATTCCTGCAGGAAATTTCACGAAAACTACGTTGTTATCAGCTTTTTCGCGGGAAAATCAACTTTAAAACTAGCGGTTAAAATTTTCGCATCTTTCGCCCATTGGCCAAAATTTTTAACCATTTCACTGGCAGGGAGGTGTGTAATCGCAGTGCAGTGCACTGCAAAATCCAATGATGCTCATACGGTTAATGGAGAGGTTAAAGAAAGGAACTGTATACTCATTGCTGGGAGACTGAGTGATAAATTGCCCAATATTTAAGTTTCCCAAAGAGAGATGCTAGAATTTAATTAGAATGTGTAATTTTGAGCACAGTACAGATAATCCTCAAAAATAACATTAGAGCGTGTGATGCTTACTGCATCTGCCAATGTAGGTATCAGTCAGTCACACCACACCCAGCAACAGCACAACCAGGGAGCACAGAATGTAAGAAATCTACACAGGCTATTTGGAAAAGGTAGGATTCAAATCAGCCACACAAAATAATGGAAAAATATATTATACTAACAATATGTGCTTTATTATTTAACCCCTTGGAATCTTAAGGTTTATAACACATTACATCCACTCTAGCGCCTCAGAGATGTAAATTAGGGCACTCATTTTTCTCTACATATTTACAAATAGAGCAAAAACGTAGAGCAATTCTTTGGCAAGTCAAATTCATTATAGGTGACAAATAAACATGTCCAAATCTCCCGTTGAGTTAAAATAAGAATTAAACCCTTCCAGTTAAGTGTTAGAAAGCCACATTTAAATCAATGCAAATTTGGAGAACTTTAATTTGTACTCCATGGTGCAGCTGGGTTTCTCCAAAATTTCTTGACTTTTGTGCATACCCTGTATTACAATGTATTTTATCCTGTACTGTATATATATGTTTGGTTGCCTTTGAGCATTTAGCCACTTATTGCTACTTAACAATAACAAAATAAATGGCCAGAGCCCCATATATATATGAACAAAAAAAGTATTCATACATTTTAACCCTTTGAGTTTCAGAGGGGTGTTCAGCTTGTTTAGCACTCTTTTGGCACTCGGAAGGGTTAAAAACAAATATATGGGTAATGGATTGGGAAGTAATTATTTGTGATGACTAAAAGGTAGGCAGGCAATGTAGCAAAGCTGTGGGGAATGCAAGCAGGTTGCTGGGTTGCAAAGCTAGAGGCATTTGTAGTAGAAAGAGGGAAGTTTTCATGGCACTCTATAGATCCCCATCTCCGGAATGAGATATTCTGGAGAATTCAGAGGACTACTAAAATGGTGAATAGTTTACAGGATAAAAATATCAGGCTAGCCTAAAGGATTTGAACATATTTCGCTTGGAGGAGAGAAGGGGGAGAGGGCATATGGTAGAAACATTTGAATAATTAAAGGGATTCAACAGCACACAGGAGCTAAGTACATTTCAAAAGAGTAGAAATGTTAGGAAAGAGGTCATGGTCTAGAGGGACAGATGCGTAGAAATAATGTAAGAATGTTTTCTTTCAATGTGAGGGTGGTAGATAAGTGGAATAGCAATAAGGTTTGAGGTTTTCACAGTAAGAAAAATGGGCAGACTAGGCCAGCCAAATGGTTATCAAATTCTATGTTTCTATATAAGTAAATGTTTAACCCTTTGAGCTCCAAAAGGGTCTTCAGTACTTAAATTTGCAATACAATGGATACCCATCTGACACTCAAAGGGTTAAGTGTAGATTACAGTCTTCCCTACTTATACCACTTTGTTGTGTGATTGTGGGTGATTGTGGGTCAAGCTGCCCCCCCTGTACTGCCTATCACACGTAATTCTATTTATCACACATAATTACAGCTGACACATTTATGGATTTTTCAGCAGATACACATATTTAATAAAATTTGTGTGCCTGGAGATGTGCCTTTTCTATAAATCTTAATGTTTGGGGAAAGAGTAATGTAGAAAACAATGCTTGAAAGCAAACAAAACAAGTAATAAATATTTGAGGCTGCCAAAGGGATCTTGAAAGGAACACTGTATTAGTAAACCCCTGTTAAGCTGCAGGCATTGTATGCTTTTAACTTGTTCCTCTCCTTTCACTTCTCTTCTCCCGCTCTCTCACTTTCTGACCGTCAGCCTGCTTGTTGGTTCTTCTTGACAATGCCTTTATGAATGGTAGGGGATGCAGGAAGTTCAGGCTTGTGATGTCACCATTATGGTGCTTTCTGACTGACAGTCACAGCCTCTCAATATTTAGCCCAGTGGCAGTGACAGAGGAAGAAAGCCAGTCGTGATGGGATAGCCTGGCAGCTCTGTGACTGTGAGTTTGGTTTCAGTCTGCTATTATGCAGACGAAACAATAAGCAGTGTCACTAAGGGTGGGCAAAAGTTTTTGCCATGTTCCTGCGGGAAATTTCGCAAAAACCACATTGTTATCTGTTTTTTCGTGGGAAAATCCGCTTCAAAACTAGCAGTTAAAATTTTCACATTTTTCGCCCATTGGCCAAAATGTTTTGCCATTTTTTCAATGGCTAGAAAGTTTCTGCCCATTGATTTACGTTGTTTTCGCACTTCTGCTATAAAAACGTGACATTTTCGCTGAAGGCAGACACAATAGAATCATCTGCAGAGCGAGATAGACGTGCTGTGCTGTTCTCTTGTGATATTTTGCAAAAAGTGAGGCAGGAGAGGCTCATAGTGACTCCTGTTACTATGGGCAGGGTGAAAAATAATCAATGAGGAGCTTGAAGGACCATTTTGTGTCCACTGAGTCTGAGGAGGAAGGGATCACTACTGTACCAATGCTGTCCAGACCCCCTAAATCACCCCAAGGGATCTTGGGGAATTTAATGGGAAGGGAGTGAGAAAAGCGAATGGGAAGGGACGGAGGGAGAAAAGGGTAGTACTAGTGAGAGCAGGACAGGTCAGCTGCTTGTGCCTGCTGCAAGACATGTTGCCCCTGCTGCCAGTGCCACCATTGCTGTACTTGCAGCCACTAGTGTTGTACCTGCTGTCAGATGTGCTGCCACTAGTGTTGAACCTTCTGCCAGAGCTGAACGTTCTACCAGTGCTAAACCTGCTGCAGTGCTGAACCTGCTGCCAGTGCTGAGCCTGCTGAGACCAATACTTTCCCTGCTGCTCGTGTTTCTTGTAGTACTCGGGGGGGAGAGAAAATTATGCCATGTGTGACAGCAGGGGACCCTCTGTCACACTGCTTGTCACTTCCTCCAAGCAGCAGTGAGATGTCTGGAATAGAGCAGCAGCACGTAGGGACTAGTGGTGGTGTTGGAGAAGCTGTGGTGGAAGAGACATTGATGGCCTTTTTAGCAGAAGCTGAGAAGGAATGAAAGACAGGGATGAGGATGGGCATCACCACCACCACTAGCAGTCAGCTTTTGAATTTAGCGGAAATTGCAACTGCTCTAACTTCTGCTGCTGCTGAGATGAAAGGGAAGCAGGGTGCTGAGGAGCAGGTTAGTGTGCCATAGACCACCGTGGACACAGTGGGAATGAGGTCAACAAGTAATGCGGGACTAGGACAGGTTCCACTTGCCAGCAGTAGCAATACTCCTCCTAATCCTAGTTGCAGTGCTAAATCTGAGGCAGTAGCAGCAACAGCAGCAGCATTATCTGCTGCCATAGAAAGTGAAGGGGAATGTGGAGGACAAGAAGAAAGAGGCCATTCTTCTCCACCTGTTCCCTATCCCTCCCCCCAGAGGTCATGCGTGTGGGACTATTATTCTTTTCTGGCAGGCATGCAGTTATCATCAACAATGATACAGTGCAAAATTTGTGACAAGTTAGTGAGAAGGGGAAAGGAGGGAACACACCTTGGCACAACCTCCCTGCTAACACACATGAAACACAGACACCATGACATTTACTCCAAACATGTTAAAGCCAAACACCCGTTACAGAAATCTAGCACCACTGTTACTGTACCTCCTGACTCTCCAGAAAGGTGGAGATCAAAGAGAAGGAAGAATAAAGAAACCCAGACAGACACTGGAAGTTCCATGACGAGCGAAACAACTAGCTCACCATCAACATCACCTTTTTCCTCTAGGGTAACAAGTACATCTCCTGCCAATCCACCTCGTTCATCGTTACCTCCCCCACCAAATGATAGCCACTCTGTTAATGTTAGCATATGGCAATTCGTCTCTACCCATTGCACACTGTGTGGTGCACTGACCACACATGCCAGTGTGGTGGAGGAGAATCAATACCAAGTCATTAGGTGGCATCTGAGGAGATTCCATCCCGCAGAATATGCTAGGATTCTGGCAGGGAGGGTTTATTATTACTATTAAACTGTCAGCAAGTTGTCATGTGTCCCTAGTGGGGTCTGGACAAGGGGTACAGTGACAGCGGCAGTACTTGCTTTCGGGTTTCATGGTGTTTGGATGCAGTTGTGCACCCAGATGTAATTTACCACAGACACACTGTGCACATTGCAGTTGCTGATGGAAGCCACAGTTCCTGTTCTCAAGAGAAAAATATATATTCTAATAACAACACACCCATGATGATTTTGGAGGAGGGGCAGGTGGAGAAGATTTAATGGTCAACTTGTTCTTTTCTCCACATATACTGGGGGCTACTTATTCTTCTGCTACTGCCTCATGCTCATCACTGGAGCCAGTCATGGCAAGTAGAACTTTCATCATCCATCTTCCATGTTACTGTTGTTGTTGATCCCATTCCCTGTCAGCTGCCTAATCATCCTGCTGCTTAAACAACTCAGCAGCAGAAGTACGAACAGCAGTTGCAACTCAGGAGGACATTTGACAGTGGCCACTGGCCAACATGACCTGTTGGCATTAGGCCAGTAGGGCATTTTTATTTTTTTTTCTCAGGGCTTGTGTTTTGAAAAAAATAAAATAAAAGTAAAAAAACTAGTCCTACAAAAAAATAAACAATTTTTGGGGGGTTTGTTTCTAACAAGCCTAAGTCATACAAATCAATATTTCCTTAGGGCTTGTGCCAAACTAGCTTAAGTCCTACAAATCAATGTTTCCTTAGGGCTTGTGCCAAACTAGCTTATGTCCTACAAATCAATGTTTCTTCAGGGCTTGGGCCTCTAATAAGTCTTACAAAGGCCTCTAACAACTATTCAAACAAATCATCCTCTACAAAATACTCTATCAAGTCAAGTATCAGTCCACACCAGTGGCAGCTTATGTCAGGGGTTTCCTGTCTCTATCACTTTAAATACAAATGTCTAATTTTATTTTATTGATTTATTTTTTTATTAACTGTCCTCCCAATAGCAGTCAAGAAAGCCCACCAAAACAAATTCCCTGTTCAAATGATTCATTCATTCAGCAACACAGGCACCCTCCTCAGACCCATTTATACCATGTCTTATGGTTTTTATTTTATTTTATTTAGGATTTCTTTTTTATTAAGTGCCCCCCAATCCCAGTAAACAAGCCCCCAAAAACATTCCCTGTTCAACTGATTCTTTCCCTGCACCCCACCAACACAGGCACCCTCGTGCCCCTTTTATACAATGCCTTTGGGAAATAAAATATTATTTGTAATGTGTTGTGTGTAACTTCTATGTTCCCATTGATTTCAATGGGTGTAAAAAGCAGAAAAAAGAGGAAAATCGGCACTTTTCGCTGGAAATTTTTCACCAGGATGAAAGTGCCATTTTTTTGTCAATTTCAGTTTGAGGCGGAAAGTTTTGCCCATCCCTAGTCACTCTTAGGATATTACTGTGTTAGTCCAGAGTAGTGGGTATGGAGTGAAGCAGAGGTCCACCATCCAGAATTATGACTGGCTTAGGGGGCAATTGCTCCCTTCTCTCTGGACTAGCCTACCCCTGGCTGCAAGGGGCAGTTGTGGAATTTATATGAATAGAACATCTTTGTAATAGGTTCCATTGGTATGAACAGAACATGGTGGAATATTGCAAGAATCCATTTTGTATTAATATGAATGCAACATCTTGCATCTATAAAATTCTCTGTGAACTTCAGTGTAAATCCGTGAGATGAAACACCTATCATTTTCAATGTAATCTAGGATACATGTATAAAAAACCTCCCAAGAGACCAAGGGCCAAGGGCCATGTTCAATAATCTAAAGAGGAACAATTTCCAAATACTCCAACTGCATCGAAGGAAAGAAATAAGAATGCACAAATGTCCAATCAACCCATTGAATGTGACAGGGTTCTCAAATGCATTGAAGGACAAGCCATTTGAGACCTAGTTGGCATTCTGTTGTTTTCAAACAACAGTTTAGTTTATGCCAGTGGTTCTCAACCTTTTTTCATTCAAGGCACCCCTACACACTATCTGGAATTCCCGCGGCACCCCTAACTTCGCAAAAGTCATATAACAGTGTGTATTGAAGAGGACATATATGAGTAGTTACTTTTACCTCCCCAAATCAGAATAACATAATTGAGCAGAGAAAGACATAGGATGCTGATGTATTGTAAAACTGGAGAAGTCCTGGGACAAATCAACTGCAACATTGGAGACAATAAAACATAAAAACTCCCAAAGATTTAAACTGGGCTTTTTACCCCTTGAATGCTAAACAGGTCTCCAAAATATTGCAAAGAATTCAAGGGGTTATAAGCCCACCTAAACTTATATTTGCCCCCAAAGGTCCAGTTCGTTTGCCCCAGAATTTCTCCAGTTTTACTTGTCAGAGAGCAAGTGAAACAGAGAGCTAACAGTGAAATGATGAACAGTTCATGGTTATTTATGGATTCATTTTTTTTACTATTATCCATATTGTACATTAAGGGCACCATATGAGACCAACTGTGCCCCGCTAATGCCCATGAGAGGCACATTGGTAACGCACGTACTCTATAATGTGCTACAGATGACCCAGAGGTGTACACAGGGGCATCAGATGAGCCACTCTGGGGTCCAAAACATTTGGACTTATTGTTTGGACACCACAGTGGATCATCTGATGCCCCTGTGTACACCTCTGGGTCATCTGTGGCACATTATAGAGTCAGTGGGTTTCCAATGTGCCACTCATAGACATAGTGGGACACAGCTGTTCTCATATGGTGCCTTTAATGTGCAGTATGGACTTATGAAATTTAGTAAAAAGAGAAATAAATAAATCAATAAATAACCATGAACTGTTCATCACTGTCAGTGTCCAGCTCTCTGTTTCACTTGTTCTCTGACCCTCAAGAAAGGGGTAAGATGATTAAGTTTGTGCACTGGATGGGTTCATCTGCATTGTAAACTTCTGGGGCATTATAGGGGCACTAGACTAATAATGTGCTTTTCAGGGCATCAGCATTGTTCAGTGGCCAGTTGAGTGAGGGGGGCACAAGGGGCATATAAAAGAAGCGAGAAATATTAAAATATAAATGTATTCACCCTACCAGTATAAAGTCTTGACACAATGGCTGCTAGCCTTAATTTAATCAGGATGTTGTCTGTAGTCCTCTTTATAATGCAGCTGCTGCTGTTACCATTTGCTCGCACTGTCCCTCGGTGGTGTGTATCTATATATATATATATATATATATATATATATATATATATATATATATATATGACAAGAGGGACTTGCCACCAGTACAAAAAAAGAGGTGGGAATGTGATATGCAATCACAGTTGTCCCGCCTCCATCCAATAGGCCAATCATAATGCTCCTCCAGCAGACCGGCTGTAAATGGCTGTCTTCACTGGGGGTTCCGACCGACACACTGCCTTGTTGGACGCACCAGCCATGGATATGAAAGCGTTTGCGGTGCTCCATCCAAAATAAATATAATTCCGCATCTCCCTGTAAGCATCGGCAGTTCAACACTGTTACTAACTCCACAAATCTTGCAGCACACCAAAGTGCCGCGGCACCCCAGTTGAGAAACACTGGTTTATACTGTTTGTTCGCTAGGGTTTAATATAGCATACCTGCTCCTTTTTAGTGTATCAAATATGACTCCAGATGCCTACCAAGCATTCCCTAAAAAAACATAGACAGATGAAAAGTGACTGGAGTGGATGAGGTGCAAGAAGAGGAGCTACAAAACCAGAAGAACTAGCAGTGGAAAAAGAGGACAGATATTCCGCCATGATCCAGATGAGTGCAGTTGCTGGGCTGCATCAAAATATGGCTGGAGCAGCTGGGTGAGCTGCCCCACTACTACTACATTTTTTCCCAGGGTGACTGATTTGCTAGCTGTTGTGCATGATCCAGGCTCCCTTGTATCCTTACTGGGGTCTGGACCAGTGTCTGGACAAGTGTCTCAAGGGAGCTAATTGGTGATTCCTATCTAAAGGCTACTACTGACTATTATATACTGTCAGTGATAACAGAATTCAATAATCTGCCTTAAAATTACCTCCTGAAACTGTTCATGATGCCTCTCTTGCACAGAATATGTCTGCCCCGAGGTCCGGCTGTGGAGGGGTGGGGGGTGGATGGCCTTCAGCTCCTGGATCTAGTGCACATTGTGGTCCACTAGATCATTGTAGGAGTCCAATATCTGGCTCAGGATGTTCCCCCTTATGATAAAGCCCCCCTTCTAATGTCTCATCTTATCAAAAACAATGGCATAGGGGAACTTGTTCTCATCTGTGGCTGACTAATATTGGGGCATCCTGCAGTGTGGCTGGAAGCTGGGTGGAAGCTGATGGTGCCTGGGTCTAAACCAGTAATAAGCGTTGGTGCCAGTCTAATGGACAGTGTTAGTAGTTGTGGGGCAATGCTTTGTTTTTTTTAACTGAAATATTTTTATTAAGAATAATTAATTTGGGGCACAGAAAAAATAGAGAGGAACAGATAGCGGGGATCAAATGGTGCAGTGCAATTCAATATGTACAAACAAATTTACAATTGAAGCATCAGTAGCTATGACAATCGGAGAACAATGAGAAATGCAAAATCCCAGCCAGTTGTATGGTGCAATAGAGAGGGGAAAAAGTAGGGTAGGAGGGCAAGA
This sequence comes from Rhinophrynus dorsalis, assembly GCA_037306005.1. Taxonomy (NCBI): domain Eukaryota; kingdom Metazoa; phylum Chordata; class Amphibia; order Anura; family Rhinophrynidae; genus Rhinophrynus; species Rhinophrynus dorsalis. Next base: position 308,533,810 of record CM074722.1, read on the forward strand.
TAGGAGGACTATAGAAAAGGGGGATAACAGTTTATTAAAAGGAATAGAAGGATCCCAAAGACCCAGAGGGATAGTCACTAAGTGAACAACCCACCCAAAGAAATGTTGTAATTCCAACTTGTAGAGTGTTAGCTGCAACTAGTGGGGAGGAGACTGGTTAAACTCTAAAGAGGTACAAGAGTGTGGCACTGCACGAACACTTTTAAACTCCCAACCACCCAGTTCAAGGTATCTGGGAGAAATAAAGAAGAAAATGTGGGGGGGATATTATAAAACAGAGAGGGGATAAGAGAAATAACCGGTTATGGACCCATGACGGTCCAGGACCGTCATGGGTAGATTTCAGTTAAGGACCCGTGACGGTCCTAGACCACCATGGGTTAAACTATTCCATCGCCGCCACACAGAGCGATGGGATAACGCGGGCTGGCTGTAATTAAGCTCTCCGATACCAGGGCACTTAGTTACAGCCAGTAGCAACATTGTTGCAACATGTGATTTGCTTGATTAGCGAATCACATGTTGCAAAAGCAGAATGACAGGGACAGTATTTACAAATACTGTCCCTGTCACATCTATCCCTCGATTTTTAGACACTTCTGAGGTGGAGAGAGACAGAGAGACATCTGCTGTGCTGTGTTCCAGAGCCGATCCAGTGTTTCTGTGTGAAAAAAAACCAGTTTAAAAATAGAATTAACCCTTTGATCATTGTTGCTGCAGTGATCAATATAGTTCCCTCCCATCTGATCACTCTAGTAGTGATCAGTTTGCTGCAGATCAGCATTTGCTGATCTGTGATACATCCCCATCCCCCTTGTATTTTTTAAAAACTTTTTTTTTAAATAAAATTTGATTCTTTTGTTTATTTTAGGTAGTTTAGGTAGGTAGTTGGGTAGGTTTAGTCTACGTGTGTTAGGGAAAGATTTAGGGTTAGATTTAGATTTAGGAGTAGGGTAGAGAAAAAAACACAAAAAAATAATAATTATAGTTTAGTTAGGCTGTTGACTTGGGTTAGGCAGGTTCAGGGTATTCGTGGGTTAGGGTAAGGTTTAGGGTTAGTTTTAGGTTTAGGAGTAGCGTAGGAAAAACAAAAAAAGAGTTTATTTTATTTAAAAATTGATTTTATATTATATGCTAGTTTAGATAGGTAGTTGGGTTGGGTAGGTTCAAGGAATACGTGTATTAGGGTAAGGCTTAGGGTTAGATTTAGGTTTAGGAGTAGCGTAGGAAAAAAAAGTTTACTTTATTTAAAAATGTATTTTATATTATAAGTTAGTTTAGATAGGTAGTTGGGTTGGGTAGGTTCAAGGAATACGTGTGTTAGGGTAAGGCTTAGGGATAGATTTAGGTTTAGGAGTAGCAAAGGGAAAAAAAAAAATACAAAAAAAAATGTATCACAGGAATAGTGACCTTTAGGGTGAGCGTTACATATAGATAGGTATAGAAGTTAGTAATGTATTTAGTTTAGAGTAGGTGTATGCAATGCAGTGGAGGTACACTTTAGAAGAGGCATATTCCTTTTTGGCATCTGACTCAGAAGCCACAGACACTGCTTCAAACTTCGAAATCACTCAGTTTTCTAAAAGTGAGAGCAGCTCTAGTGATGACGCAGGACCTTCTGTCAAAAAAGACGCACTGCACCAAGAGTTGCCCCAGCAATTGCCCCAAGAGCTGCCCAAAGACCTTCCTAAACAGCTTCCCTAAGAAATGTCCCAAGAGCTGCCCCAAGACCTGCCGCAAGTACTGCCCCAAGACCTGCCACTCCTGCTGATGAATGGGTATCATCAGCCAATTTATGCCCACAAATTCCTGAATCACAGGCAACCCAGAAATTCAAGTGAATTTGGCAGGATTTACCCATGTTCAGTTTTTTTTATTTATTTTTGGGAGATGAAATTTTGGGGGAAATCGTGTCTCAAACAAATTTATATGCAGCGCAATATATTGCCGCCAACCCATCAGTGTTAGTTTCCAAGGAAGAAATATGGCAACCCACAGACCTTTTAGAATTTAAGAAATTCTGGGCCCTTACAATGACGATGGGAATAGTTAAAAAAACAAGTATTAGATTATACTAGAGTAAAAACCCCATATATGATACCCCTATATTTGCCAAAACAATGACCAGGACTAGATACAAAATGATTTTGCGCTTTATGCACTTTAGTGATAATACCCTGTGCCTCTCAAAAGAACACCCCCAGTATGACAGACTGTTCAAAATTCGCCCCCTAATAAATCATTTACAGGAAAAACATAAGTATAGATGAATCCCTTATGAAACATAAAGGCAGGTTAGGTTTTAAGCAATACATCCCCTCCAAGCGATCCAAATTCGGCGTTAAATATTATAAATTGTGCAAAAGTGCCACAGGCTATACCCAGGCTTTTCGAATTTACGAGGGCAAGGACAGCCAACTGGGAGGAGTTGTTCTGTGTGATCAACTCATGCAGCCGTACCTCACAATGAGAAAATGTAGGACATGGTACAAAAAGGTTGCCATTTACGTGATGCAGACTGCAATATACAAAATTATTTTTTAATTTTCAAATTGGCAAACCCAACTCTAAAATTTAGTTTTCTGTAGTATTAGCTCCAACTTATTTAACAATTTTTGTTTCAAGGGGCAATAGAAATTTGAAAACATACATAGAATGAAAGCTTGGGGTGTCTACTTTACAAAAATATACACTTTTGGGGGGAAATATTAAAGTGGGGCACTGGTGCACAGCCCCAAATGAGACATGGCATCAGTGACACAAGCTGTGAAAATTTATAGTGTGAAACTGGAAACGCACATGTTCCAATTTGGGCCCCGTAGCTTCCACAAACCTTGAGAAACCTATGCATATGGGATATTGCCATACTCAGAAGAAGGAGCTGAACACTAATCAATGCATTTTTTAAAATTTTCAACTATCTTGTGCTTGATATCAACAGTAATATTGAAATGTAAGTGTGAAAACTGCAAAAAAAACAAAATATTACCACAATTTTCAAAAATATTTCTGGAAAAATAGCTGCATAAAAAACTCCAAAATTCTCCTGATTATTTACCTTATGTTATCTAGTTTTCAGAAACATATACCTTTGTGGGACATTTTTGGTTCTGGCACTGTCAACTAAGCTATGATGCTCACATGCCAATTGTTGAAAAATTACAAGTTGGAAATAATGGCAGCCATCTTGTAATATTTACCTTGTAAATGTGAGGAAGGGATTGAAATACTAGGCATATGGGGTACTCTTATATTCAGGAGAAGCAAATGAATATATTTAGGGGTATTTTTTGGTCATGAACTAATTGTATGCAAATCCTGACAGGAAAATATAAGCAAAATTTTTTTTTTTTTCAATTTTTTTGCTCTTTTTTTCTATTTTAATCAAATTAAATGATGAGTATTCATATAATTGTGATATCAAAAGAAAGCCCTACTTGTGCTTAAAAAATAGTGTATAATTTGTGTGGGTGTACAAAAGGAATTAAAGAGAAAATATGGTTGAACAACTACATAGTCAAAAAAGTTAAAATTGCTCCGGTCCTTAAGTGAAATCCACCTCAGAATTTCCCGGTCCTTAAGGGGTTAAGGGAATTACTAGGAAAAGAAAAAGGAAGGGATGAAAACCAGAAAGAGCCAGACTCAGAGAGAACAGAGTACAAAAAAGTATTTTACGGTAATACACTTAATAGAAAAGGTGAATGTATAATACTTTAACAATGAACAAGCCCTAAAGGACAACAACTGTACTATCAATAAATAGTAAACAAATAAGGGTGCTTAGATCTTAATGATAATGATAAAAAAAAGGGGTGGGGGATTTGAAAGTGGTGGGTTAATACCCTGACCCTTTATGTTAATTTGGGGGCTCCCTCTCCCTACCATTTCCTGAGATTCATAGAGAATTGAAGCAGGAACATGGGTTTGAGGGTATAATGTGATGGAACCAACTTCTCTCATACAGTGAGGCTGAAATGGCACACTGGGAGAGATCACCGGAACAAGAGGGCCCCACTATATGCACTACAGATTAGTTATTATGAACAGATAGTGCACCTAGATCAAATAACTCCATTGAATAAAATGAATTGCAGAGTCTACAGTGCAAGGGAACCATTAAGCCCCACAGTATCCTCTAACTTAAAAGTTTCAACCTTTTCATCTCCCTCCACATCCATTGTAAGTAATATACAGTAAGAGAGTGAGACATGAAAACAGAAAATCAAATCTGTGGGAACTGTGTGAAAGACCCAGCCTTTCTCATTACTCAGAAATGTATTATTGCTCTTGGACAGGTGACCAGAGGGAGCAAGTCACAACAAAGAATCTATTCAATAATCTCTTTAAATTTACATAAAGCATAAAGTCAACAAAACCAGTGGGTCAAATTATCTATTATATAGTCCACTAATCTATTATATAGTCCATTCAGGACTGTAACTTAGGGAAACAAAAAACAAAAAAAGAAAAACCCTTAGCCTTCACTCCAGACGTTAATCACCCTAGACGTACTGTATCTACACCAGAGATTAAAGCAGTGATATCGGTAGATTAAAACAGTGATGAGGATTCAGGAATGTTAGATGAAGAAATAAGCATTCCATAAAGTTGTAAAATCAGGCAGCTTCCCTGGGAAAGATGATCAAATTGGCAAAGGTCTAGTAGATTGTCCACTTCCCTACTTTCATAAACTTATAGTCTCTAAGCATCTAAGACAACCAACAAAGCAAAAAACCCTGTGAACAGATCTAGATCAAAGTTCACAACCTAACCGCACATTCTGTTATTTTTTTAAAGTAAATCTGAATTATAGGATTGACTTCTTTAATTTCCTTGGATGGGCACTTGAAAAATTTAATAGAGAACTGAATGACATATTTTTAATGTGTACAAATCACAATGGAAAGATCAAGAATGGGAATTTCTATGTTGTAAATTGTTGTGGTAAAATATACTTTAAAGATATAATTATTAAGAAACTCAATTAATTGTCAGCATAGTTCTGACATAACATATCACAGGAAGGTTATATCATCAATGCAGCAGATTAACACCATTAAAGTATCTAATAAATATCCTAAAGTCTCACTAAACACATACTTAGGAGAGCTGACATGAGTTGATAATGGCTCGCTAAAATCACTTTAGAGTGCCCGCCAGGTGTAAAGCACTTATACATAGGAGATTTGCTTCAACAAAACCTTTATGGTGATACACTATGGTTCTTGCTGCTTGGAGGATGTTTACTTAGATAAGTATATCTGAGAGTGTTTTAGGAATATTTTATTCCAGTGGTTTAACTACAGGGGGTGCAGCGGGTGAAACAGAACCCAGGCCTGGCATCCCAGCGGGTCTGCCTCATCGGCACCTTCATGAGGGCCCCAAACTTCAGTCACTCAGACAGAGCTTAAAAAGGATAGTAATGTTTCACAAAAACAGCAGCTCCAATTAATCTTCATAGTATTTGAGTCAAAGAGAATGTTATTTCAATACTGTCAGAGTTGCAGTTGAAGAGTAATTGAATGATAAAGTATCCCCCTCCTGCCCCCTTTTACCTAGTGTAAGCCACCTTCCTTCAGATGTGAAATCTGGTTCACAGACCAGACAGCTCACAACAAGGGACAATCTTCTTACTGTGAAAACAATGAAAGCCCTGCCCTCATTGACAGTTTTTTCAGGTTTTCCCTTATTTGAAGATTGTTGCTGTCTGCAATCCACTTGGGCACCACCCTTCTGCTCTGAGGTGAGCAGTGTTACATCAGTAAAAGAAGCAGGAGGGGGATACTTTATCATTCAATTACCCTTGAACCACAACTCTGACAGTACTGAGATAACACTCTCCATGGCCTAAATACTATGAAGATCAATTGGAGCTGCTTTTATTATGAAACATTACTATACCTTTAAGAATGGTGTCTCCTCCTACTTAAGTGTACTCTCCAGCCAATCATATCTTTCTGAATTGAAAACAATTATGTTGTGCAGCCTGTGAATGCAAGAGATGTGACCTGTGCAACAATACTGTCAGGCCGGGAGGGATTTCAGTTTAGAAATATGCAATTGGATGGCATAGCACAGACACAGGATTTGCAGCAGGAATTCTCTTACCAGGGCCTCTGCAGATCCACACATACCCTCCCACACATGCTAAGGTAGCAAGGGATGCCTTGCATTTGCTGGAGCAGACAGCTTGAAGCAGGAGAGACAAAACTGAAGTAAGTGTGCTTTGTCCTTCGTCATCATTCATGTTCCTATTGTCCATCATACATGCCATAATTCACTGTTGGGAACTGGGGAAGACTGTATCTAAATATGTCGCCAACTTGTCTGTGGCATCCAGTAGGTTAAAACTGGAGCAGAATCAAGCTCTTCTCTTTATTGTGCCTCTTGTTTAAACCTTTGCATACCATAGACACATTTTGCTTGATTGTGCTCCCTCTAGATGTTATTATTGGTGTATGGAGTTAAGAAACTCAATTAATTGTCAGCATAGTTCTGACATAACATATCACAGGAAGGTTATATCATCAATGCAGCAGATTAACACCATTAAAGTATCTAATAAATATCCTAAAGTCTCACTAAACACATACTTAGGAGAGCTGACATGAGTTGATAATGGCTCGCTAAAATCACTTTAGAGTGCCCGCCAGGTGTAAAGCACTTATACATAGGAGATTTGCTTCAACAAAACCTTTATGGTGATACACTATGGTTCTTGCTGCTTGGAGGATGTTTACTTAGATAAGTATATCTGAGAGTGTTTTAGGAATATTTTATTCCAGTGGTTTAACTACAGGGGGTGCAGCGGGTGAAACAGAACCCAGGCCTGGCATCCCAGCGGGTCTGCCTCATCGGCACCTTCATGAGGGCCCCAAACTTCAGTCACTCAGACAGAGCTTAAAAAGGATAGTAATGTTTCACAAAAACAGCAGCTCCAATTAATCTTCATAGTATTTGAGTCAAAGAGAATGTTATTTCAATACTGTCAGAGTTGCAGTTGAAGAGTAATTGAATGATAAAGTATCCCCCTCCTGCCCCCTTTTACCTAGTGTAAGCCACCTTCCTTCAGATGTGAAATCTGGTTCACAGACCAGACAGCTCACAACAAGGGACAATCTTCTTACTGTGAAAACAATGAAAGCCCTGCCCTCATTGACAGTTTTTTCAGGTTTTCCCTTATTTGAAGATTGTTGCTGTCTGCAATCCACTTGGGCACCACCCTTCTGCTCTGAGGTGAGCAGTGTTACATCAGTAAAAGAAGCAGGAGGGGGATACTTTATCATTCAATTACCCTTGAACCACAACTCTGACAGTACTGAGATAACACTCTCCATGGCCTAAATACTATGAAGATCAATTGGAGCTGCTTTTATTATGAAACATTACTATACCTTTAAGAATGGTGTCTCCTCCTACTTAAGTGTACTCTCCAGCCAATCATATCTTTCTGAATTGAAAACAATTATGTTGTGCAGCCTGTGAATGCAAGAGATGTGACCTGTGCAACAATACTGTCAGGCCGGGAGGGATTTCAGTTTAGAAATATGCAATTGGATGGCATAGCACAGACACAGGATTTGCAGCAGGAATTCTCTTACCAGGGCCTCTGCAGATCCACACATACCCTCCCACACATGCTAAGGTAGCAAGGGATGCCTTGCATTTGCTGGAGCAGACAGCTTGAAGCAGGAGAGACAAAACTGAAGTAAGTGTGCTTTGTCCTTCGTCATCATTCATGTTCCTATTGTCCATCATACATGCCATAATTCACTGTTGGGAACTGGGGAAGACTGTATCTAAATATGTCGCCAACTTGTCTGTGGCATCCAGTAGGTTAAAACTGGAGCAGAATCAAGCTCTTCTCTTTATTGTGCCTCTTGTTTAAACCTTTGCATACCATAGACACATTTTGCTTGATTGTGCTCCCTCTAGATGTTATTATTGGTGTATGGTGGAACATACAGGGCTATCATAAACAGAGATCTGAGTACCAGAAGGTTGTTCAGTACATTGTGAAGCAATGTGATCATACCTCCCAACATTTCAAATTGCCAAAGAGGGACATTTGTATTTTAGGGGGTGTTACTGGGGGCGTGGCTGGTGGGAGGGGCATTTCTGTGAATGTTTAGGTTATTTCATGACCTATTGACTACTCATTGTGTAACCTAATAAATTACTTATAACAAGACCAAAGTATTTTATTTTCACAGACTAATTTATAAACACATATACTGAGGTTTACACAAACATTAATGTGAGTTTTATTGCTGTAGAGCAATGTGATACACTTATATACACAACACACAGTCTGATCTCCTAAAAAGAGGGACATCGGGGTGGGAAAGACAGACAGAGGGATTTGGGTCTAAAAGAGGGACTGTCCCTCCTAAAGAGGGACACTTGGGAGGTATGATGTGATGGACTCTCCTTTGGCACTCAAAGTTATAACAAATGTTATGCCTCCATTCCCCTTCTGTTACAAAGTATAATTCTATGTTTCTATAAGGATATACTAAATGATCTGAACATAGCTTAGAGAAGAGAGGTATGATAGATACAGGCAAAAAAACATGAAGGGATACAACAAAGTACAGGAGGGAAGTATATTTCAAAGTAGCAGAAATGTTAGTACAAGCGGTCATAGTCGGAAACTAGAGGAACAGAGGTTGGAGGTAATGTAAGAAAGTTTTACTTCACTGAGAAGGGTGGTTGATAAGTGGAATAGCCTACCAGCAGAAGTGGTAGACGTTATTGCAGTGAGGGAATTTAAGCTTGGGATACACATAAGACTGTCCTGAACATAACACAAGGCAAAGAACCAAATAAGGTTTGCTTTCAAATGCAATGTTTTTATGATCCACTCAAGTTACATAATAAGATTCTCTCATGCCTCCACCATACCGCTTAACTATCTCCATTATGTCTCTATCTTGCCGTTCCTCTCTCCTGTTGCTCTCTTTGAATTGCCTAATCTATCTTTCAAACATGAACTTCTTGCTCCATATGTGTGTGTCTCTGAGGGAGAGTGTGGAGTAGTTGGAAGCAGGGTTTGTGTGTGCGTGATTGCATGTGTTTGTGCATGCATGTGTGTATGTGTGTGTTTGAGGGTATGGGAAAATGTGTGTGGAAGAGTGTGTGTTTGTATGTGTATGGAAGAGGGTGTGTATGTGTATGCCCCCAGCCCCCTACATGGGAACTATAGCCCTGAACAGCTGTAGGTCCACAGGTTGCTGAGTGCAGTCATAGATAGAAACACTCATTGAGAGTATTCTTCATAGACACATCCCTGAACTGACTGGTAGCCAATGGGAAAGATTTGGTGGCAATTTAATCCCATCAGAGGCAAATATCCTATAATAATTGGGCCCTTAGCTGTTGAACTTTATATTTCCAATCCTCTCCAACCAACAGCTTGTTAGGGATGATAGGAGTTATAGGTTCGGTGCGCAGAGAGGACTTCGGTCTGAATTCAGAGCTCCCAGCTCCGTATCAGCTGCGGTGCAGGCAGTCAGTACTGAGCATGACTGCAGCGCCACCAGTGTTGGCCCATGTACACAGGCTTTAAAACTAGTATAAAATAAAAGAAAATATCTTTATTAATTAAACAGTTAAAAAGATCAAATAAACAGAAGTTCCCAACAAAGATGTGTGAGAATGGGCAGATGAAAATGCAGCAGATTATGAAACCTCTAGCCTGAGTGTTCAGGGGAAACTCCCACACCCTCCATTGATAGAAGAGGGATCTGTGGGATTCTCACTGCGCTGCTAATGAACCCTTGCTGTTGGGAAGTGGTGGTAGATTGGTACAATGTTAAATAGAATCTAACATGACTCCAGTGTAGTAAATAGTGTAAGTGACTGGAGCTCTAGTGGGACAAGCAAGCAAAACAGTGAATAAAGGCTCAATTTATTGATGTGGACAATTAGGAGGTACCACAAAAGACAGATGCCTGGCTTGCTCTATACAGCATAAGCAGGAAGTTGAAAAGCAACCTGCGTGGGTAAAGCAAAAAGATCTAAACTCCCCCAGATAACAAGGCATAATTAGCAGCTACACTACTCGAGTTAGATTTAATTCCAAAAGTGCTTTGTTACAAGTTGACTCCCTCATTAGACCCCTAAACATGTCACCAGATAGGTCATGTAGGGTCCATGTGAAAAATATTACTGGAGGGTTGTCCCTGAGAGGATAACTGCTGAGTGTGTGCTTTGCGATGTCACAGAGACCCACGTGTGCGTTGCGATGTCACAGAGACCCGCTTGATGTGAGTGAGCACTGTATTCCAAGTTCAGTAATGCATAAACTGATGAGGGATTTTCCTTAACCAAACTAGATAATACAGTTCCTTCGTTAAGTGGGTAGATTACTTAAAGGGATAGTAATACTTAAAATGTAAAAAAAAATATATGTTGTAGGGTTTATCCCACTGAGTAAAATAAGAGTACTCCCACTGCTGAAAGGTGTTTCATTCAAAAGTTATTTATTTTCAAAGTTGAATTTTTTAGGTGCAGTATCACAGTGGCCTGAAATTGTACAGTGGCGCTGTTGCTACACAATCCTATGGACAGCTCTGGTCCTGGGACCTTAAATCTCCATAGGATGGTGTAGCAACAGCGCCACTGTACAATTTCAGGCCACTGTGATATTGCACCGAAAAAATTCAACTTTGAAAATTAATAACTTTTGAATGAAACACCTTTCAGCAGTGGGAATACTCTTGCTTTACTCAGAGGGATAAACCCTACAACATATATTTTTTTACGTTTTAAGTATTACTATCCCTTTAATTATATGGTGGACAGCTTGCCACTGAGATGAAAACTGTTCTGATTTAAAATATAGCTAGACAATTTGACTTTTCAACCCACTTCGCGAGTCAGATCAGGTTATGGAATCTCAAACTAGATCATGACAGGGAGTCAAGGAGAAGACCTATACTCTAGAATTGCCCATCTGCCTAACATTCAGTTTGCAGGAGCATATCCGGCTTGCCGTATTTATTATATGCAGAGAGTGGCAACTACTCACTCAGATCCAATTAATGGTATTGCACATTCTTACATTCACATAATAAAGAAAACTGATCTTAACATCCTAAATCTTCAAAATAGGTTAGATAAAATACATCTGTTATTGAGTTAGAGGAGTGAGCTATACTGGAGAGCTATTACGTGCGTTTCACCTTAGGCTTCATCAGATTTGAAGTGCCAACAAAAGATGCCACTATTTAAACTCTCAAAGCCTCCTTGTGGTCGAAATATTGCATGACATTTTGTCAGATACATTATGTAAGTTTATTACTGATTGTTGAAGAGACACACTGTAGCACTGAGTGAATGTGCACTGATGTTCAAATGAATGGAAAATACAGCAAATGCATAATTGCATGTACAAGTTATTTTTTATATTGTAGAGACAGTCTCCAATGGGTGCATAAAAGGAGAGAGCTGGAGAAAATTATAAATGGGCTGTTAAACACATTTCCTCATTTAACCCATTCGGGGTCATAGAGTTTAAGAGGAATATCTATCTATTTTCAGACGTAAGAGCTTTCTCTCAAGGTGTCCTCCTTTAATACCAAGACTCAATTTTTGGAGTCCCCAAATTCGCAATTCTCTTTTTGAGGCTTTGTGGTGCAGCAAAAAATGTCTTGCCACACTGGTTAGTGCTTTCCCTTCGTTCTTGTGAGTCGTGGCATCACTGATATTACCCAGATGCTCCAGAACCCTCTGTTTGAGCATCCTCGTAGTCATGCCCACATATTTAAGACCACGTGGACATTGAAGGCAATAGATGATCCTCTTGCTTTTACAAGTGATGAAATCATGGCTAGAATGTATTTTTCCTGATCTAGCTTGTACTTCTTTACACAATCATATGCGGGCATAGTTTACAAAATCAACGACACCAAAGGGGACAAATAATAATTCCCTTTAGTTCAGATGGAGCTTTTAACTCACAGAATGATCGAAAGGTTTCCAATGCTTTACATAGTATAGTGGCATATTGCCCTGCTGGGCTCGTGTAATACCAGATAAAAAACCACTTCTTTGAGTCTGATGTACTAAGCAGAACTGGAGTAATTATGGGGAAATCCAACTGCTCCAGAATTCCCATGACGTAAAGTGTGTTTTAACCACTTGAATGCTAAAGAGGGCTCTATAACAAAAAGCAAAGTGATGCATTGGAGAGCTCTCTAGAACTGAAAGAATTAAAAATCTCATTTAAATTAATAGGATTTTGTATTTGTCCCCTGTGATGCAGTTGATTTGTACCAATTCTCTTTAGCCTCTACATATGAAACAGGAATAGTAGAACAATGCAGAAGTGGGTTTAATCAGTAACCTCTCCCAGAGCAGGGTGTGTAACGCAGTACATTATGACCAGTGACGTTGATGTTATCTGAAGAACCAGGTCAAGACCGTGTCACTGTTGAATTTTGCAGAACATTGCTGTGTGTCCACGTGGGTGCTTATGCATGTAAGTAATACGTGATATGTATTATATCAATATAGCACACTGACCTGGCAACCTCTCTAAAGTGGAGTATGAATCCACTAGCCCAGATATCAAAGAATCAGTATCTCTGTCTCTCTCCCTTCATATGTATGTATATGTGCATGTGTATGTATGTGTGTGTGTTTGTGTGTACGTGTGTACAGTATGTGTGTGTGTGGATATATGTATATGCATAAATGGTCCAACATTGCCCATGACGGGTAACATATAAAGTATTTTTACACAGTGTCAGTCCTGTCTTACATTCACAAGTACAGTCTTTCTGGAACTCTCTCTCTCTCTCTCTCTCTCTCTCTCTCTAGATGTTTCTCTCTCTTTTGCTCTCTTACATCTCTCAGTTTCTGACACCTTCTTGCTAGTGCTGTTTTGTGATCACATCTCAGTTTCTCTGTGTAGCTCTCTCTTTTTTGTGAACTTTCTCTCTCATTTGCACTTTTTAGTTCCTTCTCTCATATGTACACTCTCTTGCATTAATGCTTTCTTATATTTGTGCTGTTGCATGAGAACTCTCTTAAAGGGATAGTAATACTTACAAATTACTAATCCCCATATTGTAGGCATACTAAAAAGAAATGTATTGCCCCCAGTGTCATCTCTCAAACTCTTATGGTTTGAGAGGTAATAGCTCGCAAAGTTCCCCCTCCCTCCACTTTCCCTGAAGTCAGCGTTGTAGCTGACTGCAGGGGAAGCCTGTCGTACAACAGGCTGCTCTGCAGCAGAGCAGAGATCGCGTTAATAAAAAAGAATTCTTTCACTCAAACAGTCTTCTACGTGTGCTTGGTTTGCAAGCACACGTAGTAGACCTTCCAGTGAAAGATTTCTTTTTTACTAACGCGATCTCAGCTCTGCTGCAGAGCCGCCTGATGCACGTAAGACCGGATAGCCCTGCAGTCAGCTAGAACGCTGACTTCAGGGGAGGGAGGGGGAACTTTGCGAGCTATTATCTTTCAAACCATAAGGGTTTGAGAGATGACACTGGGGGCAATACATTTCTTTTTGGCATGCCTACAATATGGAGATAAATAATTTGTAAGTATTACTATCCCTTTAAAAGAGCTCCTCTCTGAGTGCATTTTTTATGCATGCACTCTACTGAATGCTCTCGCTTATGTATGAACTTTCCCACTCTTGCATGCTGTCTCTTTCTAGAATGTTTTGTCTTGCTCTCTTGTGTAAATTCGCCCTTGCATTTGCTCTCTTGAGTACTGTATCACTTAATATTTCATGTTCTTTTTCCTTGCATGTTTTGCCTTTCCTTTATGTGTGTTCTCTCTCTGTCTGTTAGTGATGGGTGAAAGGTTAGAAAAAAATTCCAGCCAGAAATTTCACAAAGAACAAAAATTTCCTACTTTTTTGTGAAAATTCCCAAAATACATAAAATTTTTGTCACTGCCAGTAAAGATCCTGAGAAAACTTCGCATTTTTTTGCCTATGTTTTCTATGATTGCAATATTACTTCTGAGTGGATAAATAAATAGATTTTTGGATCATGAGTGAAGTGTCTCCATACTGTGGACGTCATTGACAGATAGTGATCCTTTTCAGTGGTGGAAGACTGAACCTTTGCCTTTCAGCTAACTTTTTGATCATGTCATCATCTTTCTCACTCTCAACTTCATCTATTACTGAAGAGGAGGAGGATGCTGGAGGTATGTATTCTAGAGCTACATCATCTTCATCATCAGTAATTAGGTCATCCTCAGCATGGACCGCCGATTCTTCCCCACCACTTTTATATCCTTCTATGCATTTAGACGTCTCAAACAATTTCTTTTTACTATTCCCCTTTGAGGGATTTTCACAATGTTCACTACTACTTTCAGGACAGGTGTTTTTGTGCTTGTTTGTCTAACTGTCAGATGCAGCAGTTGGGTGAGCAACTGTACCTTCTTGCACTATGCCATCATCACTGGAATGTGACATGTTGTCATCTTCAGTGGTTTTTAGGTGTTTTTATAATAGTGCTGGTGGTGGTCGAAAATATGCTGTGACTTTGAAAAACTGCATCATACTGAGGAGAAGAAGGATCACCGCAATTTACTGCACATGCTGCAGCAACCAGGGCTGCAGTCAGTGTTTGGACTACCACTTTACTCACACATGAAAGGAACTTGGATCATGATTGCCTGTTTTTTTTCCAATCAGTCACACAAACATTTGGGGTATTTCAGATAAACTTCCTTTGCTCCCTTCTTACACCCCCATACTCCACTAGAACAGAGATAACAGACAGATCAGGAAGGAACTTGAATCATGGCTGCCTGTGTCTTTCCAATCAGGCGCACATATTGTTGGGGTCTTTGGATTAAATCACCTTTGCTCCTTTCTCACACCCCCAGACTCCCTTGAACAGAGATAATAGCCAGATCAGGATGAAACTTGGATCACGACTGCCTGTGTCTTCCCAGTCGGACACACAGAATTTTGGGGTCAACCTCCTTTCTACATTCCTGACCATCAGATTCTATCTATCTATCTATCTATCTATCTATCTATCTATCTATCTATCTATCTATCTATCTATCAATATCTGTCTATCTATATCCTGAAAGAGAAACAGAGATTGACACAGACACACTAACAGAGAGAGAGACACACACATAGAAATGGAGAGAGACACACACAAATGGATTGGAAATAGAGACTTCAAGATAGATTGAGAGGGAGAAACAAACACACAAACACACCCATACATAGAGGTACATATAGCCAGACAGACAAAGATACAGAGAGAGATAGAATAGTGAGAGGCAGACATAAAGCTAGAAACAGAGAGACAAGCAGAGACAGTTGGAGAGAGAGAAAGATGGACACAGGGAGAGAAAAAACATAGAGAGAAAGAGACAGAAGGACAGCATGATGGGGAGACGAGACACAGACAGACATCTACACAGAGAGAGAAAGACTGACAGAGAGAGATGGATATAGACAATGAGAGAGAGTGACACACACAGACAAAGAAATAGAAAGGCACAGAGACAGAACAACAGACAGAGAGTGAAACGCAAAGAGAGGTGAGAGAGAGACAGACAGTGACAGGGTCACAGACAGGGAGACTAAGACAAAAACAGATACACAGTGAGAGAGAAGGGTGGGCAGAAAGGGAGAGAGAAATGAACACGGAGAGAGATGGACAGAGAGAGACAGAGAGAAAGACATCCACAGAAATAAGGAAAGGCAGGGGCATTATATAAAATGATATAAAGTCAATGAGAGAACTAAAATCAAGGCATACTTTGTGTAGAGGGTACACTGTTTATTTCATTGCTGTATAGAATCTCAATTTCTAAATAAATCATGTACCTTCTACACAAAATGCCTTACTTTTAGAGAGAGACAGACAGACAGAAAGATACTCAGCCTGGGCACCTGTGCAGAACAAAGCACAAGATAGCATATGGATGATGAAAGGAAGATAAAGTATATTCTACATCCAACCACATGCTTTCAGTCCCAAGTGGACCATCTTCAGGGTTACAGAAAATAGTCACTGCTATCTTATGTACACACCAAATAATCTGCCAGAATAGAGCACACCCAATTACTGATTGGAACAGTGACTGGTGAATTACATGTCAGCATTGTGTGAATGTGCTACACTTGCATCATATTGACAAACAGCACACTTATGCCAATAATATCCATCACATCAGATAGCCAGTTTTTAAGTATCTTTAATTATCTTTAAAATCAACTAAATTAATGTTAGGGTGGCAGGTCAGGGGAGTACTAAGGTGAGCTAAAGATGAGATAAATGCTAGTGCAGTGGGATACACTTTCCAATTCCTATGTTATTCTATAAAGCCTATGCATGCAGACTAGACAGGCCAATAGTTCTTATCTGCCGTCAAATTCTATGTTTCTGTATTTAAAACCTCTCAGAACTGAAAGTTCTTAGTGCATATCCCTCTATAAAATAACATAGGAATTGGAAAGTATATGGAACAGGAGAGTTTTTCTTGCATATATCACACCATAGAGAAGGGGCATGACTACAGGACGTGCAGAGGGTGTAGTTGTGCCGGGTAGCTAGCATGCTAGGGTACCCCATCTGCCCTAGGGTCCAATAGATTCTAGTTATGCATTTATGAAAATATTATTGTTAGGAGGCCCAAAAATCATTGCAATGAGGAGTTACTCCACTGACAAAGCATACGCCCTTGGAATCTTTCCATCTAAGGTGAGTAACCCAGCATTGAAATAGTTAAAGAGGAATGTTTAAGCAGGGCTGCATTGAAATAACAGATACAACACTCAGCATTGCCCAGTTTTTATTATTGTTTTATTCTTTCATGACTGGATTGCTCACCATAGAGGGAATTTTGCCACCCAGGATCCCATGTTATGTTTTATTGTACATGGGTAACCTTGTGCAAACCTAAATGTTGCTCTGATTTCGCCACTTTGAACAGAGGTGCTTTGCAAGGTACTGGAGATATTTCTACCACTCAAGTGGTTATTTTACCTGGTCTGGATGTATATGCAAAGTCACTCAGCTAAAGCAAAATAACCATGCAGAGCTGTATTACAGGATATTGCTAATACCCAGAGACACAGGGGTCCCAGTCTATATTTACCTAATCAGTTACAGAAGCCAACATTACATCAGCTATCTCTATTGGCAATAATTAGTCAATTAGCATGCGAATGCTAACAAAACATGATTGTAATCTCTACCTTACCAAGTCTCTGTGGAAGGTGCTACAGTTGATATGATAAAGGGACTTGATCAGAAATGTAACTGTAGGATTGAGATACAGAGATCACTAAATGCTTTCTAGGTAAAGTTTGTTCTCAGTTGAATCAAACTTACAGACACAGATAAATCCAGTAACAAAACCTTAGTTAATGGCAAGCTAAAGGTACTCACCAAATGTACCATGTATGGGAAATTTGGTATAGAAAAATAATGGAAATTAAAAGGTAAAAATCTCTGAACTCAACAGTAAAGTCCTCACACAGGGAAATGTTCACCTATTCTCTCTGCTTCCTCATTCTAACTTTTTATTTTCCCATTCCATCCTCAAACATTTCCTCCCTTGTCCTTCCTTCTATCCCATTTTCTTAATCCACTCTCCCATTCTTCCATCCCTCCTATTTTTATTTCTGCCACTTCCACTGATGACAATACACACATGTGTTTTATATCTGCATGTCAAATTTATAATATTTCATATTGGAGAACTCCAGTAGCTATTGTTGCAGCCCTCCATAGGGGAAAATCTTGAGTATCATATGTGGCCCTTTACTAGATATGTGACAGTATAAATTGCTGTCTCTGTTGTGTCATGTGTGTCACTAGTTATATAAATAACTCTTTTGTCTCATGCGTGTCACTGTGGATTTCCATACCAGTTGGGGGTTATTATACAGTGTGAGGTGTAGCAATAACATATCATTATATACTGTATTTTTTTGCCTTTATAGAACTAAAGAGAAACAACAGTCTATAGAGTTTGGGGGAAAGGCATAGTCATGTTTTGCACTGGGTGCAGTAAACCTAAGGCTAGCCCTATGTTTGGCTCATTAGGTGACAATAGGCCTTATGTAAATTGCCAAAGTAGAACAATTCTGATGCAAACCTACTGTACCGGACTAATATACATTTCCAAAACTTTCATTGATTTACATTAGGCTTGTAAGCTCTGTAATGCTAGAGAGGCATTTCTCTACAACATGTTGGAGACCTCTGTAGTCCTATTTAAGCCAACAGGATTTTCATTTGTCCCCATGGGGCAGTTGTTTGCTCTAGAATTGCTACCCTCTGTATACAACTGTATTAGACATATCTACCGCACTCAAAGGCAGGATTTTCTAAAAAAAAAGACAAGTGTGTAATTGTGTATTGTACTGCTGGTGACATGTAATGGTGTTCTGTACTGCTGGGGACATATAATTGTGTATTGTGCTGCTGGTGACAAATAATGGTGTTCTGTAGTGCTGGGGACATCCTATATAACAATTCGCTAAGGATGTTTGTCAGAAGATGTCATGTGCAGTACAGACGGCTGCGCGAGCTGCAGTCATGCGCAGAACAGACTGCCCGCGGCACAGCTGATAATGGAGCAGCGTGCTCCGAATTCAGACCGTGGTCCTCTCTGCACACCTTCACGGTTTGAATTCGGAGCACCCTGCTCCATTATCAGCCGAGACGCGGGCAATCTCTACTTTGCATGACTGCACCACAGCCATTGTTGCCTGCCACTGTGGCCCGTGTACATGGGCTGTTCAGCTAGTACTGTATAATTGCGTATTGTGCTTCTGGTGACATGTTATGATGTACTTTACAACTGGTTACATACAATAGTGCATTGTGCTCATAGTGAGATGTAATTTTATTCTGTACTGCTGGTGACATGTTATTTTATATTGTGCTGCTGGTGACATGTAATTTTATATTGTGCTGCTGGTGACATGTAATGGTGTATTGCTCTACTTGCCTCAAGTAATACTTTGTCATCTACCTGGCAAGATAATTATCCTTGTAGAAAGAGTTGTGCCCATATATTATGCAGCCTTGTCTTTTTTATTCATTAAAGATTAAATATTTTCCAGGCTGCAATTTGAGTCTTCCACAAAGTCCTCTTTTCTGCTGTAGCAGTTAAACCTGCTCGCTATTACTGCAGCATAAGCTTGTGTCAAGTCAGATTAATTTCATAAGACATGGGTTAAATGCATGTGGGTGTTACCGCTTCAAATGGTTTAAACAGTTACATTTCATTATAAGTTTGCACAGTGCAAACATTATCCTGATATGAGCTTCTGCTAAACCAACTATCAGCATTTGCTTCAGATAAACTATTAATATTTGCAGCTGTTCTGCCTTCCCAATTGACTCTGTGATGCTCAGTTACCAGGTAACCCAGGAGCGTGACTGCCTGCCTCACATCTTCTGTTTACCGTGCCAGTGTCTGGATTTCCTTGATCCCTTTCAGATGGTGGATGTCATAGTTATCATGATAGGCTTTCATTTAATAAAAACCTATTCAGTGTCATTTTGTCTTCAGTCCTACAATACAGCCTTTCCACTTTCAAAGCTGATAAGACAGAGATAGTAGATTAATTATTCTTTATAACTACTCATTATGTCTATTGCTATTAGCCAATGAGTTCCCACAAAGAGCTGTGTATGTAAATGTGAAGAGAAAATTTAAACTCAGATTACTGATGTTTTTTTATCAATGACAAGTGGTCATTATTCATTATTGGGTGAAATTATGAAAGATCCAGTATGGGGTAACTGTGAGTACAGCTTTCTCTGACCTGGGCATGTTTCATATCTGCAGAGATAGTCAATTACATTATTACCATGTGGTATTTCTGGTCGTAGCTTGTATAATATTCATCTTACATCCTAGAATAGTTAGCATACATGTAGTTGACTAATTTTATTTAATTGCAAGGACAAAATGGATAAACCCAAGGTCGTGCAATTCTTGGGCAAACCACCTGCACGATAAGGAATAAATTAAGATTCCCCTTGATTTAAATTGGACTTTTAATATGGAAATACTAAAATGCATTAAGTCAAATGGAGTGGTCAAAAGTGATAAATTAAGAGGCGGGAGTTTCAGCTGAAAAAAGTACTAGAAATGGAATGTACTAAGAAGTTGAATCATTAGGAACTAACCAATTTCACCTAACAGGCAAATAAAAATGCTGTTGTTCGCAACAGAATTCCTGCATGGGGGTTATGCGCTAAGGTGTAATAAAGAGGGAATTATTTCTCCAGTTTGATAATTCTCCAGTTTTTTGTTATTGTATGGAGTCTATGCATTAATATGTCTTTAGCTTGAGTGATATTAGTTCATAGGCTCCAGAGAATAATTGCAGAGTTTATCAGACTAGAGAAATTATGATTATAACTTGATATCAATCTCTCTCTACATAGATAGATAAAAAGATGGATAGATAGATAGATAGATAGATAGATAGATAGATAGATAGATAGATAAATAGATAGATAGATTAGGCAAAGAATTAGCTGGAAGTTGGCTCTGTGATGGCAGCAAAAGGGGTAGCTAATCCAAGTTATCCAAAGTGATTACATGTATCTTGTAGTATGTTTTTTGCAGGGTGAATATAAAACCATACAGCTTAGGTAAAGAAGTCATGCACAAATGCATTACAGGATATTGCTGATACAAAGAGACCCAGGGGTCCTAGTCTAGATTTAGCTAATTAAGTACAGTAGCCAGCTTTACATCACTTATCTCTGTGGGCAATGATTAGCCAGTTAGTATGCAAATATTCTGCTAACAAAACATGATTGTAATCTCTACGTTACCGCAATTCTATGGAATGTGCTACAATTAATGTGATAATGGGGCTTGATCAGAAATGTCAGTGTAGGAATGAGATACATAGATCCCAAAATAAGTTATAGGTAATGTCTGTCTTGGGCTGAATCAATAGGACGAATGTGCAAATCTGCCAGCGTAGCTCATTTTCCACACTTATACATTTGCATAAGAATAATGTTCTTGAACTTCGGTGTATGCATAAGCAGGTATGACTGCATTAGTGAATACTGGTGCACACACTCCATCAGACATTGTGAGCACCATATGAAACCCCAAAACCATGCACTGCAAAATGGACCAATTTTATGCCATTTTCCTCTGTGCCTTGTCAATAGATAGAGAGAAACAAGGCACAGAGGAGGAGAAGGCCAAAATGGTCATACACTGCCCTTCCTTTAGCAAAAATAATTCAAAGAGAGAACAGGAACAAACTCAATATTTTCAGAAAGAGTTTTCCAAAAAACACAACATATTGAATAGATGCCTAGAATTGGGTTTGTGCAATTCTTTAACCAAAACCCCATTACAGATGCCTTTGCGTAGGCCAGGAGTGAGCAGGCTTCATTCCTACATCTGTTGTTGGACTTCTTTTTTGTTTTACCCAAGCAGTCATGAATGTTAGGACAAACCCCTAAGTAGAGATCCGTGCATCTTTGAGAGTGGGAAAAGTGAGGGCTGCTTTTATTAGGCGTATGGGGTCAAGATGTAATATGGATGCATTTTTAATATAATATCCATAATATTTCCCATTAAAAAAGCCTTGGATCACATTTCAAGTCTGATGTTAGCTAACCCTTTAAGTGCTGGAGGCGTACGCAACATATTGCAAAGCAATGTGTTGTGTTGCCCTCTGGCACTCAAAGTGCTAATTAAATTAGCCACTTGGCATGGAATTCAGAAGCAGTAACCTCACACCTAATAGTCTAATGAGGGGAGGGTAAAAATAACATAAATAACATTTTTTAACACAGCTTGAAGGAAAGAACTTTGGTTTCCTACAAGCCCCAGATTTGTTTCAGCTTCAGGGGGCCATTATGCTACTCTTAAACTTGTGTGAATGTAATTATTTAGGCTCCTCTGGGGGTGTCATTTGTTCATCACAGAGATCAGTGGCTGCTATAGAACCTTTTGGGAAGCTGAGGTGTAAATCACAAATAGAATTAGATAGCACCCTAATGTAGCAGAGTTTTGATGGACTGCTGTATTGCACATTGGCTCTGTTTCTGGGATTCTTGGGGCCTTATACAGAAATCAAAAGATGTGCAATTCTGGAGCATATCAGCTGAACAATTGGGGAAAGATAACAAAATAGAATACAGTGGGAGAGATGTATAAAAAACATTGTTAGTGTATGTTTAAGAACTAAAATTTGCACTATCTATCTATCTATCTATCTATCTATCTATCTATCTATCTATCTCTCTCTCACTCTCTCTCTCTCTCTCTCTCTCTCTCTCTCTCTCTATCCATCTATCTCTTATCTCTCTATCTATCTCTCTCACTATATATATATATATATATATATATATATATATATATATATATGAAAATATTATGAGAAAATTCTAAGAAACGTTTTTGCATACATAGCTGTCACTATATAGATTCATTAAGAACAGATTATACTTGCCATTAAGATTTAATCACTACAACGTCCTTTATTTTGGTCAATTAGAGAATTTCTTTATAAATACACTGCGACACAATTCTTATTTGGACAAGGCCATTTCGAGTCCCCTTTTCAAAAAAGTCAACTGACTGGACTTAGTACATTTATACATATCTTTATGTCACTTTCAGACAATTTTACAGACTCTTTCTTTATTACTCCAGTTTTATCAATCTCTCCCTAAATTCCCAATGATTTAAACTGGATGGTTAACTTCTTGAATACTATAAAGGTCTCTAGCAAAGCAATGGTTTGGAGACCTCTCTCTTATTCAAGAGATTAAAATCTCCATTTAAATCAATCAGAATATTTATTTCCCCTTATGGTACAGTTGGTATGCTGAAGCATTCCACCTCCTTATTTCTGCACTAGTGTAAAAGCCCATGTACACGGGCCAAGGTCCAGGTGATGTTAACACTTTGAGTGCCAAAGGGGTACTCAACGCATTGCTCTGCTCTGCATACTGCCGCCGCCTCACTGGCGGCAAACGCGATGCAGTCATGCGCTGTAAAGACTGCGTGAATGCATGGAATGCTCCCAGCATTAACTCCCAGCATTCTGTGCATTTGGGCAGTCTCTACTGCGCATGACTGCATCGGACAAACATTCTAGCGATTTATTATGTATAGTATATGGCCCTTAGAGTACAAACACATGGAAGACCTTAATACCTGTTTTCATATAAATGAAAGTTTTCATGATCTCTGAATACAGTTCCTCACATCTACCACCACCGTCAGGTGGATAATGGACAGTTGTGGGTGCAATCAGCAATGATACCCATGTGACTGCAGCATTCACTATAATATCTTGGCTTTGGTTGCATAACTTACAGTCCAGAGTCACCTTGGGAAGATTTATAAAAGTGGAATTCATAGAAAAGAAGCGTTAAATTGGCTGTAAGTTTGGAGTAAGGAATTTTGTACAAAGTGGTGCAGCTTATGTATAAAGAAATGTCACTATTTACAGCAATTTAGCAACAGAATTTTCGCCTAATATTTAAGGCCATGCCTGTCCTCTTCTTATTCTTACAAAAAACTCCTCTGGATAGAAAGTACAGAGATAGTCATACCGCAGTTCTATGGAATAATACAACTAGAAACAAAAAATAAATTTGTGAGGACAAATGGGGAGTGCTATTATTGCCTTATTATTGCCCTCAATAGATTTAGTGAACTCACCCTTCTAACATAGAGACCAGTTCAGTACATCTTGTCATCGGCCATTGTTAACCCTTAAAGGGATAGTAATACTTAAAATGTAAAAAATATATGTTGTAGGGTTTATCCCCCTGAGTAAAACAAGGGTACTCCCACTGCTGAAAGGTGTTTTATTCAAAAGTTATTACAGCTCAAAGTTGAATTTTTTTAGGTTCAATATCACAGTGGCCTGAAATTGTACAGTGCTGCTGTTGCTACACCATCCTATGGACAGCTCTGGTCCCGGGACTATACATCTCCATAGGATTGTGTAGCAATAGCTCCACTGTACAATTTCAGGCCACTGTGATATTGCACCTAAAAAATTCAGCTTTGAACTGTAATAACTCTTGAATAAAACAGCTTTCAGCAGTGGGAGTACCCTTGTTTTATTCAGGGGGATAAACCCTACAACATATTTAGTATAGTATTACTATCCCTTTATGACAATTTTTATTGGTGGTAAAATAATTAAAATAAACCCTTTGTACATTAGGTATGGTAACTGAAAAAATCCAAGAGTAACAATAGTTTCTACATGTCAGGGAACATTAAAACCAAAACCTTCCTCC
The DNA here is from genome assembly GCA_037306005.1 of Rhinophrynus dorsalis. Classification (NCBI taxonomy): domain Eukaryota; kingdom Metazoa; phylum Chordata; class Amphibia; order Anura; family Rhinophrynidae; genus Rhinophrynus; species Rhinophrynus dorsalis. Next base: position 308,558,076 of record CM074722.1, read on the forward strand.
CAATCAGTACCCTGTACCACTCCTTCTATTGCAACCTAGGTTTACCACTCTGATCCTTTTATTATAAATTAAGTGACACAAGGTGATCACACTATGATACCTCAAACCCAAAATGAGAAATACTTTAAATTCCGAATGCAGTTATTAATAATTTTATGCCAGAATCCCCTAATGACTCAGTTATTCGTTTCAAGTTTATTATTGGGTGATTTGAAAAACCTTGCTCACTAACTGCGTTGCTTCTAATTATTTCTCATTCATGGGAAACTAGTTGAGAAATAGTATTGTATAACATTTCAGTATTCTCACTAGTTGCTAGAAAGATATGACAGTTCTAGACATTTGTGTTTTATGCCATCTTTTAAAAATGTCTACACAACCTAATTAATGGAAAACAATAAAAGTGTCACATGTAATCCCAAAAACGTATCTTACTAGAATTTTATGCATAGATATTATATTGGCAATAAGCAGCCATCAGGTAAGTAAGTTAATCTAATCAGATGCCTATTGTAGCGATTATATGGGTTTTTTAAATTTTTTTATTTTCTGTTATTATAGAAATAGCCATTCCAAACTTTACCTTCTGAAGAGCTGTTCAGCACAGAGCTGTGCGGCATGCAGGCACAGCTCTGCAAGCCGTCCCTGTCCTGGCATCAACTCCACCCACCACCCTCCTACCTCTCCCTAGCACCACCTTCTCGTCTTCCAGTCCGGTTCCTCTGTATTGCAATACATTCACCTCGCTAGGGATAAGAAAAGAAAAAAACTTTTTGTGTGTTTTTATTCACAAACTTGTAATTCATTAACCCTTTGAGTGCCAGAGTGGTACGCATCGCAAAGCAATGTTTAATGATTTATGATTTCATTATTCATTTTAATAACTATATATTTTTTTTTCTCTGTCCAATACAGGTTACTGGTAACTTTGGGTAGGCGATCAGCCCCTTTAAGTAGGCAGGAACAATTCTATGAAGTGACTTCTGGGTGGAGCCTACCTCCTCTCCTTAGCTTGCAGCTAGCCAATCCCCATCCAGGCAGATTTGTTCCTTGGTCAAGACACAAGGTAAGAGAACAGTTCTGCTATATTTTTAGCTTTTTGATTACTTTTCTATTAGATATGGGATACCACCATTAGGTGGATTACCATCACTGACAATTTCTATCACCCAAATGTGGATAGCTCAGTTTACCAGGTGCTTTTGTGGACCTAAACCCTGGGGGGAATATCTTGGCTGCAAGTTCTTTCTCCAGGAGTTGCCCACTGAGGCTTCTTCTTGATATATGGTAATCTGAAGACAGAAGATCTGCTGAAAAAGGTTAGCACCCTTTGAGTGCTGAGGTCCACATGTCCCATTCTTCTCCTCCACACAGGGGTCTCATTTGGAGTTCCTATTACATACTCATGCAATTATTGGGTTTATCTGTATGTCTGTGGGGTGTTTGGAACAAGTATCTGTGGTAACTTAACCCTTTTGCTGCTGGTTAGCATACCTTTCTAACTTTGTGTTCCAAGGCGCGCGTTTACCACGTAGATGCCATTGCTCCATTCACTTCTATGGGACTTTACAGTTTGGGACATATCTCTGCAACCGCTCCACATAGCGAGGAGAGAGATGGCTCATTTGGTTGGTTTGACCTTGCTCTGTTATCCGGTTTATGTTCTGGGCATGTTGGGGGGCTCAGGGGCCTTCAGGCACTGTTGGGGTACTTTCTCAGTGAAACTACAAGTCCCATGAGTGATCGCTTCACGTGCTTGCTTCTGATTGGCTCCCGCCGCAGCAGCCATTTTATGCCTTCACTGATCGAGTATCCTACACAGGGCTTGGACTCTCCTCAGCAGTTTAATCCTTCACCTACCAGATAAATCTAATTTAGCTTTTCTGGGATGAATTTATTTATCATACACACTATTTTGTGGGTGTTTCTGATACTTTGACCATTTGACTCTGTGAGAATGTCTACTCTGTTAGACCTTGGGGTTAGGCCTAAGACTAAGGCTACTGGGGCATCTGTGTCCCCCATTGCTCATTGCTCCTCATGTCTCTCTGGGTTACCTAGAGAATACTCAAGTCATGTTTGCCCAGCATGCGCTGCTGACCCTGAATCCCCTGCAGGGACCTCTAGCCATGCACTAGAGCCAGTTTGGATACATCCACTTTGCAGGGGGTCTTCTATTCGTGGCAGACCCCCACCTCTATCAGGTCTTTCCTGCCTAAACCGCTGGGCATACTTGATGTTTCTGATTCCTCTAAGGATGAATTATAGGTGGATTTTGACGATGAAGACTGTTGTGCTGTCCCTTTCTCTCAGTTTTTTGGGGACCCCTTTGAGGCTGATCCTGTTCCCTCAGCTGAGGGCCTGATCAGGGCTGTGTTGAACACCCTGAACATTCCATTGGTACAAGAGTTTTTCTCTGACGCCTCTTATGTGTTTCAGGAGCCTATCCGGCCCCATACTTGTTTTCCACCTAGCCCCACTCTTGACCGCTGAGGAGTGGAAGTTTCCAGACAGGAAGCCTTCTGTCTCTAGGAAATTTGCTAAGCTTTAACCGTTCTCTGAAGCGGCCCTAGCTCAGTGGGTTCATCCTCCCAAGGTGGATGCCCCTGTTTCCAAGCTAACTAAGTCCACTGCCTTGCTTGTGGCTAATGCCTCTGTGCTGAAAGACTGGACAGACAAAAAGCTTGAGACCTCTCTCAAGGCCATTTTTGTGACATCTGGGTCTGCCCTGAGCCCTGCATTTGCTGCGGTGTGGGTGAATAGAGCCGTGGCTGTTTGGACTGAACAGCTCACTTCAGCTGTCCGTCAGGGAGCTCCTACTACTGATATGTTGCGGCTTCTCGGCAACATTATGTTTCTGCTGCCCTGTTTGACGCTGTACGCATGGTAGCCAGGGTATCAACTATGTCTGTGGTAGCCAGACGTGATCTTTGGCTCAAGATCTGGTCTGCTGACACAGCCTCCAAGAGAGCTCTCCTGTCCTTGCCCTTTCAGGGCACCTCACTGTTTGGATCTGACCTCAAGGATCTGATCAGTGAATCCACTGAAGGGAAAAGTACTCACCTGCCAGTGGTCCCGAGGAAGAAGACGCCTGTCTAAAGGAATCAGCTTTTTCGTCCCTTTCAGGCTGACTCGAGTCAGGCGAACCAGGCGGTGCTTCAGGCTCCGCGCTCCTCATCCAAGCCTAAGCAGCAATGGAGGTCCAAGTCCTCCGCTAAGCACAAGGCTTCCAAACTTTATTCTGCATGACTCGCCAAATCTGGGTCCCCACTCGAAGGTAGGTGGCCACTTACTCCACTACATCTCAGCTTGGGAGGCCTCTGTGGCGGACCCATGGTTTTTACAGGTGGTGACTACGGGGTACAGGATCCCCTTTACCTCCCTTCCTCCTTCTCGGACCTTCTTTTCTCCCTCTCCTCTGGGAGCGGAAAAGCGCCGCCTTTTCGAGGGAGCTATTCAGGCCCTTCTGGACAAGGCGGTTTTGGAACCTGTTCCTCCTCATGAACAGGGGTTCGGGTTCTACTCCAATCTGTTTGCGGTTTCCAAGAAAGATGGCGGCTGCCATTGAAGGATCTAAACTCCTTTGTGGTCAGGTCCCAATTTTGCCAGGAGTTACTCTGCACAGTGATAGCTGCCATGTCCCATGGGGAATTTCTGGCCTCGCTGGATCTTCAGGATGCTTATTTGCACATCACAATTCATCCAGAGAGTGGACAAGTTCTTTGCTTTGTTTGTGACCGAGGGCATTTCCAGTTTTCAGCCCTCCCCTTTGGCCTGACCACGGCTCCTCAAGTCCTCAACAGAGTCCTGGAAGCATTGATTTCTGTCCTCCATCGGGATGGCATCAGAGTTACCCCGTACATGGACAACCTCCTTCTGAATGCATATTCTCAGGAACTCCTTCATCAGCAGGTGTAGGATTGCATTCATGCTCTGTCCCGTCACAGGTGGATCATCAGTCTGGACAAGTCAGACCTTGTTCCCTCACAGAGGATGTTGTTTCTGGGCCTCCTTTTCGACACCCAGAGAAGGATGGTGTTTCTCACAGATGAAGTGGCTTACTGAAGGTCCAAGCTTTCCTGTCTCAGGATCCGGTTCCAGCCAAGAAGTTGTCCTCCCTGGTGGGGAAGTTCATTTCCACCATAAAAATGGTTCAGTTTGCCATGGCTCATACCAGGGAACTTCAGAGGTTTCTAATCCTGGCATGCAGGGGTTGACCGGATCTCCTGGAGAGGTCCCTATCTCTCCCTCTTCATGTGGAGCTGAGCCTCTCATGGTAGCTCAACCTGAACAATCTCCTGAAAGTCAAGCCCTTCCTAGTGCCATTCTGCACTACAGTGACTACAGATGCCAGCATCTCTGGATGGGGAGTGGTCCTGGGGCACTTGAATGTTCAGGGCCAGTGGTCCCAGGAGAAATCTCTCCTTCCCATCAATGTCCTGGAGCTTCAGGCGATATTTCATGCCGTGCAACACTGGACACAACAGCTGGAGGACTGCCCAATCAGGGTACAGTTGGACAATGCCACAGCGGTAGCCTACATCAACAAGCAAGGCATCACAAGAAGTCTCACAGCTTGGCTAGAGGTCAAGGCTATTTTGTCCTGGGCAGAGGAGCATGTTCCTGCTATTTCCGCAGTTCATATTCCTGGCATAGACAATGATCTGGCAGACTTCCTAAGTTGGCACACAGTGGACAGCGGAGAGTGGGAACTGCATCAAGAGGTGTTCAAACTCATTGTCCAGTTGTGGGGTCTTCTGTGCATCAACCTGATGGCAAGAAGACATAACAGGAAGGTTCCAACGTTCTGCTCTCGCTGGGTAGATCCCCTGGCTCTAGCAGTGGATGCCTTGTCGATTCCGTGGGATTTTCCTCTGGCATACATCTTTACTCCCAGGGTGATACATAAACTGCAACTGGAGCTCTGCCCAGTCATTCTGTTTGCTCTGTACTGGCCTCGGCAGGCTTGGTTGCCGGAGCTTCTGGATCTCTCAGTGGCGGAACCTCTTTGGCTTCCCTCCCGTCTGGATCTTCTTCTACAGGGTTACCTGTGGAAGGAGGATGTTCATTGTCTGGCTTTCATGGCATGGAGATTGAATCCTCAATTTTGAAGAAGATGGGATTTTTTTCTGGTGTGGTGGCTACTATGCTTAGTGCCCGTAAGCCGGTTTCCTCTAAGGCCTACCATAGAGTTTGGTTTACCTTTCTATCTTGGTGTGCTGACAGGGACCTGTCTCATGATTTTGATCTTCCTACGGTCCTTTCCTTTCTCCAGGATGGTGTGGATAAGGGTCTCAGTCTGAGTTCTCTTAAGGTTCAGACTTCTGCTCTCTCTGTTTTCTTTCAGCGGTGCCTTCCTATTCTTCCTGATGTCAAGGTTTTCTTCCAAGGCGTTGCTCATACCCGTTCTGTGTTTAAGACTCCTTCTTCTCGGTGGGACCTTAACTTGGTTTTGGATGTCCTTCAGTGCCCTCCTTTTGAGTCATTGGCCACTATTCCTCTCCATCTGCTGACGTGGAAGATGGCTTTTCTCCTGGCGATCATGTCTGTTCGCCGTGTTGCAAAGCTGCATGCCCTGTCTTGTAGGCCACCATTTTTGGTGTTTCACAAGGACAAGGCGGTGCTTTACACTTCGCGAGGGTTTCTCCGGAAAGTGGTATATGAGTTCCACATTAATCAGGAGATTGTGGTTCCTTCTTTATGCCCTAACCCTGCTTCTGACAAGGAGAAGGATCTTCATCTGTTGGATGTGGTGCTTTGGGTGAAGTTCTATGTGCATCGCACTGAGCCACTGAGGCAGTCTGACATTCTTTTTGTCATTCCTGAGGGTCCTAGGCAGGGAAGCCTGCTTCCAAGGTAACCATTTCTTCTTGGATCAAGTCCACTATTCGTAAGGCTTATGAACTTAGGAAGAAGCCTGTTCCTTTTTGGGTCATGGCTCATTCTACGAGGTCTGTTGGGGCATCATGGGCCTACAAGAATGAGGCCTCAGCTGATCAGTTCTGCAAGGCGGCCACTTGGTTGTCTGTGCATACCTTCTCGAAACACTACCATGTGGATGTGCTGGCATCGGTTGATACCAATTTTGGGAGGAAGATCCTGGAGGCAGCTTTGCCTGTCTAGGATCTCATTAGTCTCTCAGTACTCTTTCACTTTTGAGCCCTGTTGGCTCTAGTTCAGTGTGCTGTGTAACAGTTCCTGGGGTCTGTTTTTACCCCTGTTCAGTGTCCGTTGACACTTTGTGGTTATTGTTGAGCTATTCATGATCTGTTTGTTCATTGGTGCTCTGGTGACTTTAGGGACCTGCGCCTGGTCCTTGCCTTTCTTCCCTCCCTGGGGAACTTAATGGTTGGACATCCCAAAGTTACCAGTAACCTGTATTGGACGACAGAAAAAAGAGGATTTTAGTCTTACCTGTTAAATTAATTTCTCTTAGTTCATACAGGTTACTGGTCTCCCACCCTGTCAAGGGACCATGCTTGGGTCTCCTGTGGCAGAACGTGGGGGTCCTTTCGGGTTCATGCTCACAGGAATCTTCCTTTACCTTCTTACTACCTAGTCAATAGCTAGTTTTCAGATCTTACTGGATGGGGATCGGCTAGCTGCAAGCTAAGGAGAGGAGGTAGGCTCCACCCAGCAGTCACTTCTCAGAATTGTTCCTGCCTACTTAAAGGGGCTGATTGTCTACCCAAAGTAACCTGTATGGACTAAGAGGATTTAACAGGTAAGACTAAAATCCTCTTTTTTACAGGTTCAACAATAAATTTAATGAAGAAGGATGAAGGAGAGCACAGATGAAGAAAGCAGATGGAGATGACAGAAGAAGATAGAGATGACTGATGAAGACGGAGAAAGAAGATGACAGATGAAGAAGATAGAAGCCCACAGAAGAAGAATTGAAGAGGAAGTTCAGGTTGAAGAAGATCCCGCTAGACATCAGTATTACCGGTATACAGGAATACATCTACCGGTCACTTGTGTAGGGATCACTTTAGAATTTTGTTCAATCTTTTTTGACACTTCACTTACATGTCGGTGGTTAGGCACACACATTAGGGGACTCAACGTCAGAAATTTTTGCTGGAGATGTTTTGGCAATAGAGTCCCTTAACATGTTTAAGTGAATCACAAATTCAACTACTTTGACATTTCTTCCTACAGGAGCAAATTTAGTGCCCGAAGTGCATTTTGTGTCAGAGCACAGGTAATTGCATACCTGACTGTGACTAAAAACTACCAATGGTACTTTTTATTTTTTTAACGGTGGGAATTGGATTGAGCTCAGAGTTACTTGTCTTATTTACCCTGGCCAGGAGGCTTGTGCTCTGCTTTACTTTGCATGTCATCTTTTCCAGACTGGTGAACAGACGTTCAGGAACCGTATTTTCTATATAGGGTTCTATCAGACTCTTAAAGTGATAGTCAACCTCCATCTAGACGTAAAGTCATATTGCCTATACTTTTACCATTTAATTTTTTTGTCTATACTTTTTTTATTTTTTATGTTTTTTATAATTGCATGTCCTTGACAGTAAGCACTCTCCATTTCTGTTCCCAGAGAGCTTTGAGTTAGAGACTGTGAATGAAGGGATAGTGATACAGTGTAATTTTATCCCTTCAGCAGAAAACCCTGCCGGGGGGTATCAAGTGCATTGTAAATCAATGCATTGAATACACCTCTTGCATTCAAAGGGTTAAATACAGCATGCATTTATATCACAATCCTTGTTTTCACAGTCCCTAATAGAACGTTTTCTGGAAACAGACATTCACACAGTTTGCTATAAAGTACATAAAAGTGCAAAGAAAAGCAGATGAAGATGAAAATAAAAATAATAATAACAAGCACTTGCAGAATATGGAACATCAAAAGGAGGTTGGTCACTTTAATTATATTTCCAGCATGGTAGAAATGCACAGAAGGTAGAGTTCAGAGGTGTAAAGGATAAGTGAGGGTACCTGAATACAAGGTATTACCCCCTCTGCTACATTCATCAAGAGTCATTCTTCATCAGCTACAAGCAAGCTTTAGTCATAATATCAAACTTACAGTCACTTGTATTATTGTGAACTAAAGCATTCTCCCATCTCTGGAGATTCACAGTAATGCAGTAGCCCCACTAACCATATAGTGTATTTTTTCAGTTACATTTCCCTTCTGCTTTCTGAATTAGTCTTCAAGGGACTCCCTAGACTGGGTATTACAAGCTCAGTTTTGGAATGTTGGCAGGCAAACAGGTAGATTATTTTCTGAAAAAAATGCCTCAGATTTGAAATTATTTGTGGTGATAAAAATATATTTTTATATATTAAATGAGTAGTGACGATGAAAAAATACATTATACCCTCAAATCCAAATTTTCACAGTTCCCTTTCTTGATTATACAGAAGATGGCAAAGAACTCAGTTAAGCCATTTCTTGTTTTGCTTCAAAAGAGGAACAGTCCTTTTTCTGACGAAAAATAAGAAATCTCTGAGTCCTGTGTTCAAAATAAAACTGGAATATTTCTGGGGTAAATTAACTATCACAGCAAACATTCGCTTTGATACACATGGTGCATGAAACCTCTAGAATGTTAGAGAGGTCACTAACACATTGCAAAGCATTTGTAGGTGAAAAAGCTCATTTAAATCAGTAGCAATGTTAGGAATGTGTATGTGTCCCTTATGATGCAGTCATTAGCCTGAGAATGACTTTATATTTCAACATAGGGCTCTTAATTCTCCCAGGATATATACTTTATCCCTATGTATTATACGCATAATAGCGACTTATTGTAGATTTTTTTAAAGCATACATTTATTGTACAGGCAGTCTTTCTTTTTGTAGAATTATGTGTAATTTTCCAAAATCAACTATTAGTTCTACTTAGTTCTTCTATGCCTTCTGCTTTCTTTGATGTGAGCACCCCCTACCTGTAGTATTCAAAAAGAAGCAGAGAATGGAAGTGTCAAGTGTCAAGTGACATTTTTAATTTAGCACATTTTACACCTCATGTTTAATATCAGGTCTTCCTAGACAAGATTTGTAAAAATTATTTTGTAGGTTAATATGCCCCAAATACAGAATCCAGTAGTGTATGCTATGTATTGTGCACTCATTGTATTGTGCACTCATCTGCCATATATATGATTATGCTTTTACTTTTAAGCACCACAGTCATGGCACTGGAACAATCAGGTGGCCATAAAATGGGGGGGGGGGTCAAGTTCTCACCCCAGATGACATTCTTTATGTAGATACAATGCTAACACACAGGCAGTGCTAGTATCAGCTGCGTGGGTTGCTGCCAAGATCTCAGGTCAGCTTTAATTGTTATTGCTATGATTGGAATAGTCAGCCAGTCACAGCAAGTAATAAAGTGTAGGTTTGGCTGTCACAGGTGCACTCTTCTAGTCTGCCATTTTCAGGGGAAAACCAGCTATACAACCGAGCAAAAACATTCCCAGATTCCCAGTTATTTAAGGTGGGCCTTTAATACAATGAATGCTAGAGTGGTAGGACTTCTTTATTATTCAAGGGGTTAAAAGTCCCATTTAAATCAATAAGATTTGTTACTTACCTCCATGGTATTGTTGGATTGCCTCAGGATTGCTCCAGCTCATCTTAGAAACAGCAGCTTCCACAACTTAGCCATGTCTGCAAAAGACAAGAACTTTGTGTGTTTCTATGCCCATGCACCACCTGTTTAACAAGATCAAAAATATCAATTGAAGCACACACAGACAGAGTTCATAGCATACTTATTTTTCCAATACAATATATTTTTTTTGGGTTGGGGCCCAAATAATTTTTTTGCACCTCGGCCTCTTACTTATGAAGTATGGCACTGCCCATATATGTGGTAAACACGGTTTCCCATACATAGGTAAATAGCTGTGCTTTAAGCACTTCACCCGTTTGAGTTTCTACGTGCTCTTCCAAAAAACCTGCCTAAATAGCACTAAGATTTATAAAAAGTGCTTAATCTAAACCAAACATAGAGCAGGAAAGAAAACGTAATCTTTGTTAGTGTATATAAATAAGAAGCAAAGCAAATTATAACTAGTGTACTGCCGGGGCACAAACCAGCTTGCCAAATTAATGAAAATCAAAAAGATGCAAATTGGGATGAAAAAGCATAGAAAAAAAGGCTAACTCCCAAAAAAGCATAAAATTGGGCTCAAAAGAAATTATCAAACAGCTGTAAAAAATAATAACCCATAGTGGGATTCCCATGGTGTGGGAATCAAGTGATAAAAATCACAATGATTAGAGGCTCTTTCAGACTAAGCCTATTATACTGAGTGCCTGCCTCACAGTGGGACGGTGGAGTTGCCCTGGAGTTTGTCGCCTACAGGCATTGGTATTGAAGATAGATTTTGTGCTAATATGTTTTATATGATAACAGAAATTGAGTAATTTGGTATACAGGTGTTTTTTATGCCAGTAGGAATTTAGCGACTTTCTTGACATTGTTCAGGAGTCGCATTGTCGCATAATTTGCATTTACAATAAATAAGTCTTTTTATTATATAAAACATTTAGTTGTATATATTGTGGTCATTGACATAAGTTCTTCCATACTGTGGTTTTTTAAAAAAAATACTATATTTGCACTGATTGAAATGCTGTTTGAACTGTAATCATTTTTGAGTGAAAATCTCCCAGTTGTGGGAGTGTTCTTGTTTTATACAGCAAGACAATCCTTACAACATGCATGTCCTCTGTTCAAAAAGGAAGATGTAGCGCTGACCTTTTGTAAATATATAACTAAGTTGTATGTAGCCTTGGAGGCTAAACTGTCCCACTTTCCAGTTAGCTATGTGGTTGTTGGTTGGGTGGAGCACTGTGACAGCATTCTCCACTCAAAGATCAGTGAGGTTGCTCCCCTGTGATTAGTGCCTGCTAGGAGTGTCTTGAGTGCTCTTTGGTATTCTGGGAAGCTTCAGGCACTGAGGAGAGTAGTGATTCCATCAATTCTTTAATAATAAGATCAGCAGCATTAGGGCTTGTATCTGCCTGGTATTCGTTCTAGAGCCCAGTCTTGACCCAGAGGTAAGTCTTTTACTGGATCAGTTTAAGCCAGTGTCAATCAGCAACCTCTAGGAGCTTATGGCTGGATTGAAGTGGGCAACCTGTGGCCTGGATCCCTGCTGCTCATGGTTCTTAAAATGTTCTATGGGGTAGAAAGTCCGAGGTTGGCGGATCTGGTCAACAGGTCATTCTCTGAGGGGGTTGTCCCAGGCTCCTTGAAAAGGACCTTGGTTAGACCTCTCCTGAAGCATATTTGGTCTTGCTATTTTCCAGCTTCACAAACTACCATCCTATTTCCAACCTCCATTTTCTTGAGAAGATACTGGAGAATGTTGTCACCTGGCTGGAATGTGCTCTGGGGGGAGCACTCTGTTCAAGTCTACTCAGTTGTTTTTAGGTCTGGTCATGGGATGGTGTCTGCCCTGGTGTGTGTGTGTCTGATGAATTACTTAGTGTCAGTATTTGTCTCCTTAATTTCTGACAGTCATCTGTTACCTGTTTGTGTTTGACACCTTGCTGCTTGACAACATCCTAGCAATCACTTGTTGCTCCTTTTTAACCTCTTCTTCCTCTTACTGGTGCTCAATTTTAGCTTTCAAGTTCTTGTCTCCAGTGCTCATGTCTTTGATCCCGTATATTCCCGTTGCCGACTTTTGCTTTGTACTGACCATCCATTCTAACTGTTATCCTGTCTGATATCCATTGCCGAGTACATCTCTGACCACCAATTCTGCCTGGGAGTCTGATGGTGTGAGAACAGAACAAAGTAGATTTACCTCAAATCCCCCAAAATTCTATGTGACCTATTGGAAAGAGAAAGGCAGCGGTAATCCAAGTTCCTTCCCGATCTGGCTGTTATTTCTGTGCTAGGGTAGTCTGGGGGGTGTGAGAAGGGACCAAAGAAAAATTACCCCAAAATTCTGATTGACTGACTGGGAAGACACAGGCAGAGGTGATTCTAGATTCTTTGATCTGTCTGTTAACTGTGTGCTAGGGGAGTCTGTGGAAAGAGAGTTGAACAGGGAGCATTTTTTTTTTTCTTGACAGTGATAGGGGCACAGTTAATTAAAAATTAAAATAAAATTAAGCCAAACAAACAAAAAAAGGTAGGTGATGGAAACTGGGACCCTGACATGAGCTGCGACTGAGGCAGACTGATACTAGATGAAATAGAGTATTTTTCTAACGGTACACTGGGAACAAACCACGGACAGTGGGTAATAATAATGACAATACATTGCATTATTAATGCAAAATACAAGTAAATAGTGACACAAACATGGAAAGCTGTATAATCAGGAGTCAGAGCAGATACTCAGCTAACCAAAGAGCAGGAGCCGGAGGAGGTAGTCAGCCAAGCCAGGTCTCAGAGCCAGAGGAGGTAGTCAGCCTAGCCAAGGCCAGAGCCAGAGGAGGTGGTCAGCCAAGCCATGTGTCAGAGCCAGAGGATGTAGTCAGCCAAGCCTAGTGTCAGAGCCAGAGGAGGTAGTCAGCCAAACCAATGGTCAGGATCAGAGGGGGTACACAGCCAAGCAAAGGGTCAGAGGCCAGACGAAATGAGGAGCCAGGCAAGGGTCAAACCATGGAACACAACTGTAGTGGTAGCCCAAAAACTGACTGCAACCATGATTGCTGCAACGGAGGCAATAAATTATGGTAATCCCTCTCCTACTGAGGAGAAGGCAGTTTGTCAAACTCCCACCAAACGTTCCACCAGCACCAGTACTATTAACAAACCATCTAAAAACACTGAAGAGGACAATGAGTCCCATTGTAGTGTTGATGGCATAGTGGAATATGGTATAGTAGCTCCACCAACTGAGTAGTGAACATTGTAAATATCCCTCAAAGGGGAAAATAAAAATAAAATGTTTGAGACATCTAAATGCCTAGAAGAATATAAAAGTAGTGGGGAAGAAGTGGTGGGCAATGCTGAGGATAACCTAATTGCTGCTGCTGATGATCATATAGATCTAGTATATATCCCTCCAGCATCCTCCACTTCTTCAGACACAGATGAAGTTGAAAATGAGGAAGATGATAACATGGCAGGAAATGTAGCTGAAGGGCAGTCTCAATCTTCCACCACTGAAAAGGAGCACTGTGTCTGTCTTTAAATTGTTTGAGAAATCGATTGGCAAGTCTGACCCTGGACAAGGAAAGATGCCAAAAAATACACAGTCATCCTGTCAGTCATCATAAGAATTCTCACCACTTCCAAGTCCCTTCCAGTACTAGTGTTGAGTAACCATCAACAACACAGGTTATCAAAAACCACAACCTTGGCTATGATGAGTGCATCTGCTGATGTTGGAAGTGCAGCACCAGTGACACCTAGCAGTAGTACAATTGAACATCTAGCCCCAGTAGTAATAGCAGCCCCTCAGGAACCTCTCAGTTAATGAAGTCCACTGTATGACCATCCAAAAAGCTAAGCATGTTGCTATCTGTTGTCTGTGTAAAAAGCATGCGATCAGGGAGAAAGCAGGCTCACATGTAGACACCTCCTCACTGAAATCCCACCTGAAGTATAACCACAGTTCTGACTGAGAGACACACCATAACATGTCAGGGGTGCCACAACTAACAGCAGCAGAAGCACTCCAAAAAGTTCCCGGGGCTCTGGGTCACGTAATAAAAGTAGGGATGTTGATGTGTCAGAGTGTGCCAACAGATTTTTCATTCAAAATACAACCTAAGTCTCATACTGCAGAAGCGTAAGACTCTGAGTTTGCTATAGGAGATGACAAGAGTCATAGACTGTCCACACATGCTGCCTTCACCTTCTGCACCTCCTTTAGTCATGTTGTTAAAGCCATCAAGTTACAAGGTTCTTCTACCATGTACTGCTAACCCACACTTACTGATTTCTTGGGATGGAGTCAAAAACGTCACAAAAATAATCCAAGTGTATGCATGTGGAATAGCAAGGTTGCTAAGATGTTTGCAGTGGACATGCTGACGTATCTTTTGTTGAAAACCAAGGATTTATAGAACTGATGTCATGTTTAGTTCCTTACTGGTATATCCCAAGCTGCAGTTATGTTCCAAAGGCAGCTATGCCAAAATTGTACAAGCAGTTGATTAGTGTGGTGATCAAAGGACTGGAAAGCTCATACTGCAAGTAAACACACCTGACAACATATATGTGGGCAACTGGACAGAGCACAGACTATATGACTGTGACTGCTCACTGGGTTTCCCTCCCACCACCAATAGGCAACACTAGCATACAGCCAGTAATCTTGCCTCTGGTTCTGGCAGTGTGATTAAAATGCAGCAACAGGATAGCCCATACCATTGTCACACCACCTTGTGCATGCAGAGTTTTGAGAGACAAGCCAACAAAGCCATAGATGCATAAGGTAAACTAGAGCAGTTGATAGAGGAATGGCTTGTACCCTGCTCATTGAAAGCTGGTTTTGTGTCTGTGACTACATACAGTTGTTTTAATGCTGAAGTTGTGTTTGTTTTGTATCTTTTAGTCTAATATTGTTTTTTTTATATTTTGGCATTTTATGTTATTCAAATTTGCCATATTTATCCTTTGTGTTTTTAAGCACTGCCTATGCAATTAAATAAATGTTTTAGCAACATTTGTATTGCCATTTATATATTGTCCATTTCCAAACCCACTTTATTCATAGAACCCATTATTTGTTATCACTTCAGCAAGCATAGTTCTAATAAAAATGGGGTGTTTTCTTTGGTATAATTCACCTCTGGATTTCTTATATTTTTTTTAAAGTATTATCATCCACTGTTTATAGCTGAGATTTTGTTTTTATCTCAACTTTACTTTCTTTTTGTCTATATTCCTATTATTTCTTATTTTAGTACTTGGGGAATATCAATGCTAATGAAATACAATTTTGTTTTTAAATGTATAACATTTATTTATGTTATGCAATGTGTACATTGACATGTTAGAGCTGGATATTTATTACATATACGTGTAATTTACCGTAAATTGCTTGTTTTATGAGATTGGTTGAAAACAGCATACCAATGGAAAGGTGTGGGAAGTATCAGAACAACGAATAGCACATCTCAGGTTTTCATGCATTTCAATTAGTTAATTAGTTCTTCATTATGTCCGCTTTCAGTGGAGAATGTGGGAAGGGACTGGGTGAAGTAGAATAGAGAGAGGAAGCGATTAATACACAGAATAGCCAATACATTCCTGGCATGAAATGAGGGACTGTCTCATTGGTTAGGGCTGTGATTGATTGTTGCAACAGTCTATGAATCCCTAGTTTATCTGTGATACGTTTTATACTCTGGTCTATCCTGATTTCCAAGGGAATGGCTCTTCAACCAAATATATTCTTGATGCAACACTTTTTTCCACTTTCAGTTTAGCAGCCAGAAGCAATGTCACCATCAGTGTGATGATCTCATCCCTGCATTAAAAATAAAATCAATATTATCTTAATATTGTTATCTATAGTTCTTCTGATTACCTTCCTTAGGGTGCTGGAGGCTGTACTAGAATGGATTGGGGAGGGAAACAAAAGGACAGTTGGGTACTGTTCCTCTTAGAGGCACTTCAATAAAGGCTGAACTTTTATTCTACAGGCCCTATTAGTATTTTTTTTTAACATTTTTAAAGTACTGCTACTTTAGCAGCAGCTAGAGTTAGGTTGGCTAAGTAATTAATAGCTAGGAACCAAGGGTTCAATTCAGTTGTGTGCTATAAAAAAGCCAGTAGGGCTAAATTGTCTATCGACCAACAGAAAAAATGTCTAAGTCAGTTTTTCAATTGCCCTAACAGCTAAAAGCACGACAGACATTAGGTCACAGAAAAGGACTCTTGGCCAAATGTCCATTTTGTGCAATAAGTTCCCAAAACTCACACTAAGTCACGTGAATAAAGGGAACATTAAAGGAAAAAAGCTAAAGATTTGTGCCTGAAATACTTTCAAGCACTGACTGTTAGCTCATCTCTGTTACACTTACCTGTCAGCTACTGTCCATCTTCTTCTATCTCCCTTCTTCTTTTTTCTCTAATCTTTGTTTTCTATCTTCTCTCTTTCCTCTTCTTTCTTGTTCCTCTCCATCTTCTTCTATTCCATCATTCCTGTGAAATGAAAAAAATGACATATTAAATGTGTGCCCCAAAAATAACTCTGAAATCTGTGTATAGTTTAACACCTTGAGTACCAGAGGGGTACTGCTTTGCATACCTCTCTGGCACTCAAAGGGTTAAACAATGCACAGATGTTTGATATATAGAGAATGTAAATAGAATAAAATAATTGCCCCATTAATCCGCTAATATAAATATGGGGCTTAGGGCCCCATATCAATACATCCGCTAGTGACTTAGGTGATGCATCAGCTGTTTTGAGATCCGTTAAGGGACTCTGCACCCAAAAAATGGGAGAAAACTTTGTTACATTAATTGCTCAATGTTTTTTATACCAGTATTTTTTCATAGCACAGGTAAATGAATAGCTTACCGTGCTTGAAAAAATGCAGTGACCTGTTTTTTTTGGCATTGAATAGAGGCCTAAGAGTCAAGAACTCGTATTAGAGGCAGTGAAGAAATAATATATTACTTTTGCCACTGTAATCAAGTGTAGTATGCAAATAAAAATTGTTGGCCCAATCCACTGCTGACTGCCTGTCACGGTTCAGTACACTCAGACACGGTAGATGGTGGTAAAACACAATTTTATTAAAGCACACAAGGAATGAGGTAACCCTCACGGGTCCAGTAACAACAGCAGTACTGACACAGGACAGGTTACAAGCAAGTTAACCCACAAGGGTCCAGTATGGATAACACACACAATACTGACACAGGTCAGGTAAACTAGGGTCGGTACACGGAGCCGGATCATCGGTCATGCCGGGTCAGTACACGGAGCAGGAACGTCAGCCAGGCCGGGTCAGAACAGGAAGCAGGAACGTCAGCCAATCCGAATCAGTACACAGAGTCAGGAACGAGACAATGGCGTGGTCAGGCAGTCCGGGGTCATACACTGGTATCAAGACAGCAAAACTAGCGCTAGGCATCAGGTACACCATGAAAGGGCAACTGCAGAGTGACAGTCCAGGGTATAAAAAGGCTGTCACCGGGAGGAGCAGTACAGCGCAGCCAATAGGAAAGCAGCAATAGCAAGATGGACAAAATGTCACCTAGATCACGGGCGCCGTGATACTGCCCTTATTGTCCACAGTACAATCCTTTGTCCAGTTCACTCCAGTGCCTTACTATTGCCCTTCCTAGTGGTAATTTTTTGGCTCTGTTACTGACTGACTAATAATAATAATCTTAGTAGTTTAACTCTAAAATTAAAGTGCCATTAGTATACTTTTTTTGCTACTGTCCAGTTGCATTTTTTTTATCAAAACCTGTCTCTGCCAAAAAGGCCTCTTGTTCCTGTTTTAGTGTAACTAAAAAAATTACATTAAAAATAGATATACCACACTTAGTAGCCACTTCTGTTACCAATAACTATGTATGTTGTTTCTGAGTGTTTTAATTTAATTTAAAACTAGATTTGTTGTTCACAAAAAGTCCACCTATTAGGTACTGTGCATGTGTAGGATATTCAGTCCATTGTCCAGGCATGCCACTGTTGTCTCGAGCAACTACATCTGTTGTTACTGAGTTATTTCATTACAAAAAAAATAAAAGTAGAATTACTATTAAAAAAGTGCACCTAGACCCTGCATGCTCAGTGTGTCCAATCCATAGTTGCTGAGCTGTGTGTCTAGACACACCACTGCTTCCTCCAGCAACTATGCCTGTTGTTCCTGAGTGTTTTAATTTAAAAACATTTAAAAGTAGATTTACTGTTCAAACAAGGCACATAATAAAATAAATAAAATAAAAATGTAGGTCTTTGTTTATATTAATTTTTATTATTTGTTCATGGACCTTGATGAAAAGCCTTATGGAATGAGGCTGAAACACTGGTGATTCGGTGACATCTAATAAACATATTTTTTCATTTGAATGTATGTGCGTAAGGACCCTTTCCTTCATTTGCACTTTGTTTGGACATTTGTAGGTCAACCTTATTATACCTTTTGTGTACCCCTTTCTTTTTGGTTATTTAATAATTAAAGGTGTGCATGGTACAATGACTCTTTTGATTAGGTGTACTCACTACTATGAGTAATAATCAGAAAAAAAAATCATACCTCACCAAAAAAGGGCACAAAAACATTAATTTACTGCCTATCGGTCCCTTGAAAATTAAGTTTCTTTCATTACAATTACTTTGAATTTGTGTGGGGGAATGTCCTGGTGTAGGTCAAGTTTTATGTAATTTATTTGAATAAATCTTGTTCAAATGTTAATCCAGGGAAAGAGGCAGAGGCCTTCCCCATAGAAAATAGTGTTGAACATATTTTGTCCATATTTTAAACAAAATTCTGACTAACTGAAAATGAAGGTAAATGTAGTTCATTTTTGCCACACGGGGAAGTCTTTTCTGTACATATGATTCATACAAAACACATTTTTCACTGTAATTTGAATCCCTTGGTTGATAGATCTCCAAAACATTGCGAATCAGTGTGTTGGAGACTTCTCTAGCATTCAAATAATTAAATAATTGCCAGTAAAAGGTTACATAAACTGAGAAATAATATTGCATTGACCACACCCACAACTCTGATTGTGGGTGTGGCTCGCACAGCTGAGATTCCTGTCAAAATGTTGATCTCTGGACACTTGTCTACTCTGCCTTATGGGTAACCCTGCCCATACTATATGTGTCTGTTCCTTCATGCAAAACAATAACAATGTGTATTTGAAAAGGGGGGTAGTATGAGTATGAAGGGAAGTGTATTATGAGACAAAAGACAGAGAGTGTGTGCAGTCTAGGGTGAAAATAGGGTGTATGATGATGATGATTGAGAAGAAAATTGTCTCCTCTTCCCACTGTGCAAGAGAATAGATGGGGCAGCATCAGAAGACACAGATGGCTACATACAGCACAAGGGCAGCCTGTTTCAAACCACTGAAGTTTAGTATAGGATGACCACATATACAAGGACCATAGTAAAGTGTGACTGCCAATTTCTAATAGATCCAGGAATAATTCAGGGTACTCAGATTTCTCAGAGATAGAAAACAGATAATAGAGACATTTAATATTTAGATCTGTATCCATACACATGCTGCAATCACTGGAGCAGAACACCATTCCTGCCTCTGCCAGCAACTGCATTAAAATTATTTTTATTTCAATTATCTGCTTTTCAAATCCTTAATCCTAAATCATTGTTAATGACCTTTAGGGGAATTAGTATTCAGTCATATCTACAATCCCAATTTTCATTTGGTAGATATGAAAATCTAAAAGCTTATCTCACGTCTTTATCGTTTTTTAAATTCTATAATAGTTAAACTATAACCAACAAGAGGACCAACTGACATGTTCCTTTAATGAGATTTTTAGTATTTTGTAATACAGCTGGCTAGTCTAGTATTAGTATTATATTTAAAATTCCTTAACTCCAGCACTTGGAACCTCACAATGTTCTGTTTCTGATGACCTGTGAACTCTTCCTGAAAGTAATTCTTGGTGTTCATGGTTTGGGACACAAGCCGAAATGTATTAACCAGCAGGGTGGGAAAGACATCTCCCACCTATTGTTTCAAAATGTGTTGAGAACATATCTAGAATTCAAGGGATTAAAAGACACATTACATGTCTTTTTAGCTCTTCCCCATCACTGCATCCCTGTTTAAAAATGTTATATATATATATATATATATATATATATATATATATATATATATATACATTTCTGGACACACACCCGGGGAAGGCAGTAAGGAGAATATATTGAAATCACCTCAATACTGCCAGTCTTGGACATAGACAAGGGTGTGATTTTCATAGGAGTAGGCCGAAGGACCCTGCCTACTTCTGTAAAAAAATCTCTGAAGGAGTTGGCTCACCATCAACATCCACCTCAAGAACAAAAAAGCATGGCTGACACACACACACAAACACACAAAAAAAGGCCCTAACGCCTCATATAAACAAAATGTGCTCCTTCTCGACAGAACTGCTGTCACCACCACCTCACCTATGGCTCCTTTGCTTCCCCATCCATATGGAGGCCTTTGTTTAACCACAAACAATCTTACACACTCTACTACTCTGCACCACTGGCTCTTACTGTAAGCACACTGTATCAAGACACAACAGTTGCAGTTAATGTTAGGGGCATCATTCCCCTCCCCACATAAACAGAGCCAACTGGACCACTACTGCAGCAACCAGCCAGACGAAGGAATCCCAAGACTGCCACTACAGTTGGCTACCAATTTCCTACATCCAATCAAAAATACAGGCTTGTATATTACATGTGTGTGTATCATACTCTGTGTCTTCATTTTGCGCATTGCATTTATGTGTGTCTCTCACTTTTTATGTTTGTCAATGTCTGTGTGTTTGTGTGTGTCTCATTATGTGTATGTCTGTTGCATGTGTATGTGTGTGTCTCCATGACTGTTGCATGTGTTCGTGTGTTCTGTGTGTCTACATTTCTGACACTCTTATGCCCAACCCTGTATCTTTTATGACATTCATTAAAAAAAATACACATTTCTACTTAACATGACAGACGACGTCTCACAATGCTAGTACATATGTATGTATATATATATATATATATATATATATATATATAAATATACAAGTATAAACACACACACTGCCCTGTTATTTTTCTGAGTAACTCTGGATTCATACCCAGGTGGGGGTCCGGGGGTGGCCTGATCCCAGCCTCTATACTCTCCCCTCCAAATTCTTATTCTTCTCTCTTCTTCAATACTACCTTACTCCCCCCTTACCTTTTCGTGTCCACAAAAATTGCATGTTTGGTAACATTCAGATTAAAATAAGAAACAAATGGCATGGATGGTCCTCTTAAGGCTGAGACATGGGAATTGATTAGTGAGGAAAAGGCTATGGCTGACACTTTAAACACATTCTTTTCATCTGTATATACAAAGGAAGAAACAATGGCAGGCTATGGCCAGACAGAAACAAACACAGAATTTATTCCATCATGAACTTGGTAACTGAGGATAAAATCCAAACGAGATTGGAAAAGGATATGGAGAATAAAGCACCTGGGCCTGATGGTATACACCCAAGAGTACTTAAGGAACTTAGTTCAGTAACAGCAAGACCATTATACTTAATATTTAGTGATTCACTTTCATTAGGCATAATGCCCGGTGACTGGATGAAAGCTGATGTAGTATCATTGTTCAAAAAGGGGGCAAAATACTAACCAGGAAATTATAGACCTGAGCTTGACTTCCATAGTGGGTAAGATATTAGAAGGGTTACTACCTGACAGTATTCTGAACTATGTGAAGAACAACTGTATTATTAGTAGGAACCAGCATGTCTTTATGAAGAATATGTAAAACTAAATATGTGAAACTAAAATATGTAAAACAAATTTACTTGCATTTTATCAAAGGATAAGTAATAATTTGGATAAGGGAATTGCTGTTGATGTAGTATACTTGGTATCTGCAAAAACCTCATAACAGGTTACTGCATCAATGAAAATGGCTTCAATTGGGGAAGTGATATCTGTGCATGGATAGAGAACTGGTTAAATGATAGATGGCAGAGATTTGTTGTAAATTGGGTGGTCTAAAGTTGGAAGTGGTGTGCCACAGGGCTCAGTCCTGGGTCCAATGCTTTTTTGATTAATTTTTTGTTCATTAACCCCTTAACGACCCTTGACGGTCATAGTACGTCAAGGGTCGATTTGACTTAACGACCCATGACGTACTATGACCGTCATCGAGTTCCGGGCTCCCCCCGCGGCTGCACGCCGTTCGGGGAGTCCGGAACGCAACGGAGCAAAAAAAAAATTTTGCTCCGTGGTCGTTCAGTCGCGTCTTTGGCCGGATTTCCCGGTCCTTAAGGGGTTAATGATCTAGAAGATGGAATTCAAAGTAGTGTCTCAATATATGCTGATGACACTAAGCTGTGTAAGGAAATACATACAAAGCAGGATGTTTTCTTTCTGCAGAAAGATTTAGATAAACTGAATGAATGGGCAGAAAAGGTTATGCATTTTGGCTGTAGAAACAAACATGCTGCATATATACTAAATGTGAAACTACTTGGGGAATCCTCACTAGAGAAAGATTTAGGAGTGCAGATAGACAATAGGGTACCATACTGCATAAAATGGGGTATAGATGCACAGGATGCAAATATAATTCTACCTGTGTATAATTCTTTAGTAAGGCATCATCTAGAATATGGAGTACAGTTTTGGGCACCAGTTCTTAAAAAAACATATTATTGAACTGAAAAGAAGTGCAGAGACGTGCATCAAAACTGATAATGTGTTAGTCCTGTGTAGAGAAGGCAATGGAAAACTTGGAGAACCTAGGAGGCAGGGACACTGGAAGCCCTAATTAACTAACAGAACCCTAACTAGCTAAGGATACAAAAAAATAAGATACAAAAAAATAGAACAGGGACCCTAAAAGACAGTAGTGACCAGATATTATATATACATAGAACACACAGTAGTGTACATGTTTATAAAAAATAAAAGAAAAAGTGCACGGTACCAGAAAGAAGACAATGGGACTGCTGAGGTGGGCTGCAGGTCAAGACTGGCAGCTGCTGACAGGTCAGGGGTCTCAGTCAGTGTAGAATGGACACCTGTAGAAGTAGACTGACCAGAAGTCAGGGCAAGCTGAGCAGGTTCAATAGTGGTGGACAGGCCAGGGGTCAGGGCAGGCTAAGAAGCTCATGGTCATAGCAGGCAAAAGGCAGCAAGAAGCAAAGTCGAAGGGGCAAGCCAAGGTCAAAACCTGGTAATCCAAAATAGCAAGATATTAGGCACAAGAACAAACAGACTGACTACTCCAGAACAATAGAGCGCTGTGGAAGGGGAGAGCACTCCTCTAACATCAAGGTAAGTATATACTTAATGGGCAGATTATTGGTGAACGAATTTCTTTTACCAATAAAAATCTTCACCGAAATTCTGACTAACTGAATGGGGGGGAGGGGTTTAAATGAAATTATTTTCATCCAAATGGTTAAAAAACTGTTACCTAATCATTTGGATGAAAACATTTTTTTATCTGCGCATAAGTCTAGTTATTACTAACAGCTCTCTGATATTTAGGCTTAGTTCACACAGGTATCACTACATAGGCCGATTCATCTCGCCAAATAATTCCTGTGTTGATGTGTTAATGCACTATTGGAAGTGAACAATACTTTTCATTGGCTGTGTATTAATATTGCATGTTTTCTACTTTCGTGCATAATTGAATCTATATTGTAGCATCATGTCCACTTCTTGCCTCAGCATCCTTCAGATAAATAGTCCAACAAAATGTACACCTCTAGTGCATAAAAAAATCAGCACAAAAGCATTAAAATATGTGTTTTTTTATATATTAATTTATTCATTATTCTATTTTTTCAGGCAATTGTGTTGCTGGAAAAAAAGTGAGTTGCATATGCCTGTGTGAACTAAGCTTTACTGTTCTGTGTCTTCCCCCCACCCCCCGCAAGGGGAACAAATGAAAATGGCAGCGAAAGTGTTAATATATTGATGGGGGCTGTCTGCCACTAAAGGTACCCAAACATAGTGTGTTGGGTTTTCTTCTTTGAAAAAGTGGTGTTTATCACCTTGAAACACGTCAGATAATTCAGGCCTTTTATTTTACTACACTTGTATGTATATGTATACTTTTATTTTTTATGTTTAAATAAAAAATGTTATAGTCTTAAGTGCCACTAATTTCTTTTTACCTGTCGGACCTGTCTTTGGAAGTGTCCTGTGCGGAGACAATCTCTCCATCGGCTCGTCTGTCAGCTCTTAATCCAGTGCTGACTAACACACTTGTGAGTAGATGATTTCTCCCTTCTTTTATCACAATAGTGTCTTATTGGATTACATGACGTGGCGCTTTCTGTTCTTTTGTTTTTGCATATATTTTGCTACCTAGGAGAGCAAGTCTTAGAGCATCATCCCATTTCGATTGGTGATTACTCTCACTTTGATAGGTACTGTGTCTGTGGCAATTTCTGAATCCCAGAAGGCTAATTTGCTGTTTTCCACATAAGTGGGTTAGCAGTTAGCAACTTTGTATCTATTCTTGTGGTATACAGGTGGTGGTGAAGTGGTACCATGTAATTCAACACATGGGCTCCCCTTGGTTTTCTAATTTTTTTTCTATTGTGGAACAGAGGAATGGGTTACCAGAGGCATTCAAATTGTTGCTGACTACAACTTCAGTGGTGATACCAGAATACATACAGGGGCATTCAATACTGTTTGCTGTACCTCCCTTCTTCTTCCCATGTGAAGCATTAGACATACCCACTAGGAGATTTCCCTGTGGGTCCCATATTCACTGATATCATTTCCAGAGTAGCAAAAGGTGTAAATGTGATGGGGCCCACATCTTGAGAACACTGCTGCAACCTCGGTTATAAAGAATGTCTTCTTATGCATGTGTCCCCTCCAGCCCATTTTGTCCTTTTTCAACCTGTTCGCCAGTCTGTGCCATCTCCTTCCTTTTGCCATTGTCTGTTTCCCTTCCATTTGAAAAAAGGATTATGGGAGTGGTGCTGTTTGAGGTGCTGAATTCTGAGTGGATCCTCTCCACTCCACCAGTAGGCAAGTGCAAGGAGCAGAGGGCTTCAGGGTTGACAGACTGCTGGCGATTTATAGGGGATAGCATCCCTTCCTCATTGCCAGTAGTATGACAAACCTAGGCTGTTACTGCATAGGAAGCTTTGGGAAGATCAGAGCTTTGCTAACCTCAGGTAAGCGAAGTTGGGACTGTGAACTCCATCAGCAGAGTCTGCTATCTGAGTGCCACTTTAACAAATTACCACATTCACATGAATTTGATATTGTCTTATTTTCCTCCATTTCCATATGTAAATGGCTCATTAAGCTGAATTTCCATATGAAAATTAGTCATTGTGGATTGATGGCAATGACTGTGGACAGGTGTCGGATTGATGGGGATAAGATGGTGAAGACATGTTAGTGCATACTGATGATGTGCCTTCAAGACAGATCCACCAGGACATCACCATCCAAGCCCTCTTAAAACCTTAGTGCATCTCAGCCCAAGTGTCAGGCAATGTGCACATGGTTGTATGATCTGTCACTTTTTTTTTGCATAGGACCTCTAAAATGTAGAGCCTCCCTATACAATTCCCACCATTCAGTTTTCCAAAATGCAGCTGAAGATGATGGAAATTGTAGCCCAACACCTGTTGGATATCATTGTATTCAAGGAGCTGAGTGGTAAGGCGGTGCTCTAGATCTACATGCACATTTCTGCTGCAGAAATACAACTCCCATCATCCCTAGCTATCTGAGGTGGAAAGGGAGAGACAGAAAGAGGTTGGCAGGGAAGAGTGGAAGGTGAATGGTGAATGGTAGACAAAGGAGGAGGTGGCAAAAGAAATTGTGAGATAGGATTGTGTAAGCACTGACCAAAAAAGCTGAGGATGATGGAAGTTCTAATCCAACTACAGCTGGAGATCTTTGTGCACAGGGCATGAGAATTAAGGCAGTACATCAGTTGAACATGTGCCTCTCTGCTGCAGGAAGTGGAGGGGGATAGAGAAAAGGGTGTAAGAAGAAGTAGAACAGGAGGTAAGCGGTGGACAAAGGAGTGGCAGGCAAAAAAGTGCAAGAGAAGACTGTATAAATTGGGAAAATGCATTTGTCAGGAAAGTTGTGAGAAATTGCCTTACTTATGAAATAGTAATACTTCTTTGTTCTTGGTTTATCAATATATATTTACTTAGTCTACCTGTGACTTTTTATTAATTTTGGGTGCTTGCCTTGAAGCAACTATTTCAGTTCCTTTCCGCCTTCCATGTCTAAGTGATGTGAGCTCCCTCTACCTGCAGTCTGTGAAAGAGAGTGCGCTGCAACCATATCTGCAAATTATCATAAGACGTTTGTGTATATTTTTATACAATCTTTATTCTCTGTTTAGCTTAACCTCTGGCATACGCAAATAGAAAATGAAACACGCACACACACAGTTCTGGTACTTTGCAGATATAATTGAATCAAAGGACCTATGTTCAAAAAGTAGAGAATTTGGGGGCAAATCAAATGCACATTAGGGGACAAATTTTAATTAAGGAAGCTCCCAGTGATTCAAAAGGGGCTTCTAACCCCTGAATGCTAGAGAGGCATAGCTGGGAAATAATTCCCAGTTATGTAGAGAGGTCTCCAATGCATTGCAGAGTTATGCACTGAAGACCTTTCCAGCATTCAAGTTGTTAAGCCTTTGAGTGCCAGTCATGTACACAATTCATTGCAAAGGGTTAAAAGACTCATTTAAACCAATGCACATTGTTATTTCGTCACTAATGTTCAGTTGGTTTGCTCCAGAATTACTCATCTATTCTTTTGAACATAAAGCCCAAAGGCTTTTTTTACTCATTGCAGGTAGAGGGCGTTCTTGTTATCGGAAAGAGAGGAAGTGAAGTAGCAGATAGATAATAAGCACCCAAAACTAAAGAAAAGAAAGCCTGCAGATAAACCTTTAAATAAATGTTTGGGGGAGGCTTTAGCATTCAAGGGGTTAAATTCACTTGGTAAACAAGCCTCTTGTATGACAGCAATCCCTCCTCCAACATTTTTTATTTATGCAGTTACATTATCTACAGGAGACATAGCCCCACAGGATAGAATGTATCTTCACCGCTGTAGGGAAAACTGCTCTAATGTTTACCTTGGATCTGTATCAACTGTTCTTCAATAACCTCAAATGAACTTCTCCCAACAAGGACCTCTTTCCTGCACTTTAGGTGTATAGCTTTGTATTTTAAAGGTAGTGAACTATAGCCATGATAGAATATAAACTTCATATAATTAAAATGATAAAACATCCCAAAATTTCAACAGCAAGAGGCATACTGGACTCCATTGTTTAATATGTATAGTTGGTCCCTTCCAAATTATATCGTGACTCTCCAGAGGGATACCAAAGGGATGAAATGAAAGATGGAGTTCAACATGCCTCTTGCTTTTGGAATAGTTATTATCATTTAACTCTTTCAGTGTCAGAGGGATGTCAGAGGGATACGCAATGCGTTGCCTACCCCTCTGGCACTGAACGGGTTAAAATAGAAATCGACATCCTATCATAATGATCTATCATTC
The DNA here is from genome assembly GCA_037306005.1 of Rhinophrynus dorsalis. Taxonomy (NCBI): domain Eukaryota; kingdom Metazoa; phylum Chordata; class Amphibia; order Anura; family Rhinophrynidae; genus Rhinophrynus; species Rhinophrynus dorsalis. The sequence continues at coordinate 308,585,272 of CM074722.1, forward strand.
AAAGTGTAAAAGTGCCATTTAAATCAATAGGAATTTTGGGGATTCAGGTTTGTCTTCCAGTTATTTAAAATTATCTAATCAGAGTCTATATGACCCTTTAACTACTAACACAGTAGTTCTTTAACCCTTTGATTGCCAAAGGGGGAGTGCAAATCAATGCCTAGCACACTTAAAAAAGATCATGTGTCATTTATAAAAGTGAAAACTTTGACTATCAGACCAGCCGTTAACAGGCAAACCTAGTGATCAATTCTCTCTCCTGAATCAACACAGAACTGGGTACTTTGCACTGTGTTTGATTATTCAACCTATGATCCAACAAATATCATTTGGAATCATGCTTTGGCAATGCAGAGACTGAGTTCATCATTACCTTGTTAAATTGTAGCAGATGTAGGGTACAGTGTCATCAGTAATCTCTTGAATAGGAGAAAGCAAAGTGACTACTTATCTTGGAGAAGAAGTAATAGAAAATGAGAAGAAACTGCCACAGAGTGGACAAGTGAAAGTTCCTTTTGTTTTAAATGGTATGTTTAAAAGCTCAATTTAAAGGGATAGTAATACTTTGTTTTAACTTTATTTTATTTTGTAGGCATTAAAAAAACATGAAGAATGCTATAAGTCTTTTCTCTCAAACCTTTATGGTTTAAGAGATATTCACAAGCAAAGTGTCCCCCTCCCGCCCCTTTTACTGATGTAACACTTTTCAGCCAGGGCAGAAGAGAGCTGCCCAGGTAGACTGCAGAGAGGGACAATCTTCAATTAAGATAAGTGAAAAACCTGAAAAGCTTGTCAAGGGGGGCAGGGATTTCATTGTTTTCATAGGAATAAGAGTGTCCCCTTCTGTTATCTGTCCAGTCTATGGACTGTATTCCACATCTGAGAAGAGATTGTTTACAGTAGGTAAAAGGGGCGGGAGGGGGAAACTTTGCTTGTGAATATCTCATAAACCATAAAAGTTTGAGAGATAACACTTATATCATTCTTCATGTTTTTTTAATGCCTACAAAATAAAATAAAGTTAAAACAAAGTATTACTATCCCTTTAAAGGGATAGTAATGTTTCATAAAAAAGCAGCTCTAATTAATCATCAGTAGTATTTGGACTTTGGAGAGTGTTATTTCAGTTCTGTCAGAGTTGTAGTTCAAGAGTAATTCAATGACAAAGTATCCCCCTCCTGCCCCTTTTATTGATGTAACACTGCTCAGCCAGATCAGAAGGGAGGTGCCCAGGTAGACTGCAGAGAGGCACAATCTTCAATTAAGATAAGGGAAAAACCTGGAAAACGTGTCAAGGTGGGCAGGGCTTTCATTGTTCTGATAGGAAGAAGATTGACCCCTGCTGTTACCTGTTGGTCTTACAACCAGATTCCACATCTGAGAAGAGATGGCTTACACTAGGTAAAAGGGGTGGGAGGGGGAAACTTTGCTTGTGAATATCTCTCAAACCATAAAGGTTTGAGAGATAAGACTTACATCGTTCCTAATGTTTTTTTAATGCCTACAAAATAAAATAAAGATAAAACAAAGTATTACTATCTCTTTAAATCAAAGAAAATGTGGGTAATTTTTATCTCTCTCCTCTGGTACAGTTACTTTGACCCAGAATTGCTCCTGGTTTCTTTTGTGGATAAGGCCCAATGAGTATTGTATTTGAGAACTGAAATGAAGACCAGTAGTGCAACATTCCAGAGTTTAGGGACCACGAACATATGAATGTCAACAGCTAAAGGGATTGGAATCTGTGTAACAGGATTACCACTCCAAATCTCACCCAGTCAATATGCAAACAAGAGAATTATCACATATCTGTCATCAGGATTTTTATTCAGGCAATAGAAATAGAAATAATATGTGTCATTTACACGTCGTTTTAGATTGACCACACCTCCAAGGTTTACACTGTTACATCATCCTGAAGAATTGCTTTGTAATTAGTGAGCAATATGTAATGGAGTACCATCCTATCATAAGAACACCATCAATTTGGCAGTGTTGCTTTGCCAAGATTAAGAAACTGATTGTGGCCCTTTCAGTAGGCTTTTGAGGTGTGGTTGATTACACTAAATATATGTGTTAAAGCTCTGCATATTTTTGTATCTATATTGCCACTATAAGCATACTTATATCAGCAATTTTGTAGTAAATGTATTTATCACCATGTTGAATGGGTAAAATTCAAAATGTTAATGGTTTACATAATGATCACATTCCAACTAATTATGAATTATTTATTAACCCTTGCATTCTAAGATTAGATTCCCCACACTAGCCTACTGCTCACAGTAGGATGTTTGATCAGTGATACTTAATGTAAATACAATGTACAAAATGTTTGCTGATATTGAGACTGCTTCCTTTTGAGCAATGTTTTGGGATGTAGAAAGATATTGATTTCTCCAGTTGTGGGCTATATATACAAAATGTTTCTGTTGTGTTTCACAATATTTAAAAATAATGGTAAAACAAAAGAATAGGGATGGGCGAAAATTTCCGCCTCAAACTGAAATCGATGAAAAATGGCGAAAAATTTCCCGCATTTTTTCCACATTTTTCTGCTTTTTTCGCCTAGCTCATTCCATTGAAATCAATGGGAACATAGAAGTTACACACAACAAATAGTAAATATTATTTATTAGTATAAAAGGGGCATGAGGGTGCCTGTGTTGGTGGGGTGTGGGGAAAGGACCAGTTGAACAGGGGATGATTTTTGGGGGGGTTGTTTACTGGGATTGGGGGGCAGTTAATAAAAATTAAATCCTGCATAAAATAAAATAAAAACCATAAGACATGGTATAAAAGTGATCTGAGGAGGGTGCCTGTGTTGGTGAATGAATGAATCATTTGAACAGGGAATTTATTTTGGGGGGGTTTCTTGACTGCTATTGGGGGACAGTTAATAAAAAATAAATAAAATAAGAAAATTGTATTTAAATTGATAGAGACAGGAACCCCCTGACATAAGCTGCCTATCACGGTGCCCGTGATTGCTGCAGTTCCTTGTCTGTCACCAGTAGGGGGCTGCTATTGGCTGTCTGCAGATAGCCCGCCTTTCATTGCCTATTTAAACCTGGATTGGGCACCCTTTGGTTGCCCTTTCGTGTTGTTTCTGACCTTCTTGCTATCACTATGCCAGTGATAGCTGGGCCTCTGTTCCAGTGTTCCTGAGTTCCTGATCTCATGTGTTCCTGAGTTCCTGATCTCTACTGTTCCAGTGTTTCCTGCATGCTGAAGTACTTCCAGTCCTGGTTCCGGCCTAGTCTCTGGTGTTGCAGTTCCTGCTGAACTTCTTCTCTGCTGTTTCCTGACCTGACTGATCGTTGCTGGTTCCTGTCATCGCATCGCCTGTCTCCTGTATCCTGGCGACCTCCTGCCTGGTCGCGTCGGCGACATCGCTTATTACACCAGTGTGCGGTCACTGGTTTGCTCCACAGCCTATCGGCTATACAATTCTGTGTTGGTCCCAGCGTGTGGACGCTGGTTTGCTCCTAAGCCTTGCGGCTAGGCAAACTCGCTTGTTACACCAGTGTGCGGTCACTGGTTTGCTCCAAAGCCTATCGGCTATACAATCCTGTGTTGGTCCCAGCGTGCGGACGTTGGTTTGCTCCAAAGCCTTGCGGCTAGACAAACTCACTTGTTACACCAGTGTGCGGTCACTGGTTTGCTCCAAAGCCTATCGGCTGTACTATCCTGTGTTGGTCCCAGCGTGCGGACGCTGGTTTGCTCCAAAGCCTTGCGGCTATACAAACTCGTTTGTTACACCAGTGTGCGGTCACTGGTTTGCTCCAAAGCCTATCAGCTATACAATTCTGTGGTGGCCCCAGCGTGCGGACGCTGGTTTGCTCCAAAGCCTTGCGGCTATACAAACTCGCTTGTTACACCAGTGTGCGGTCACTGGTTTGCTCCAAAGCCTATCAGCTATACAATTCTGTGTTGGTCCCAGCGTGCGGACGCTGGTTTGCTCCAAAGCCTTGCGGCTATACAAACTCGCTTGTTACACCAGTGTGCGGTCACTGGTTTGCTCCAAAGCCTATCAGCTATACAATTCTGTGTTGGTCCCAGCGTGCGGACGCTGGTTTGCTCCAAAGCCTTGCGGCTATACAAACTCGCTTGTTACACCAGTGTGCGGTCACTGGTTTGCTCCTAAGCCTATCGGTTATACAATTCAGTGTTGGTCCCAGCGTGCGGACGCTGGTTTGCTCCAAAGCCTTGCGGCTTTACGATTCCCCTGTTAGTCTCAGTGTGTGTACACTGGGTTGGTTACGATCCTGTCAATTTGCCATTACCATCTGACTGCTGCTACTATCTCTGGGCTGCCCTGCCCGGTATTGGTAAGGCCGGTAGAACCTTTTGCCACATTCCATCTGAGGTTGCCTTACCCGGTATTGGCAGGGCCGGTAGAGCCTACATTATGAATCTATTGAGGCTGCCTTGCCCGGTAATTTGGTAAGGCCGGTAGAACCGTTATGCGATTCCATCTGCAGGTTGCCTTACCCGGTATTGGCAAGGCCGCTAGAGCCTAACATTCTATTACTTCAGACTGTCCTGTCCGGTATATTGACAGGACCGGTAGAGTCTGCCTTCTGTCTTGTTATATTCTGAATATTTCTGTATGTATGTGATTGCCATCCTACGTTATCAATTTATTTTTCAATAAAATTGATTTTTACCTAAAACTTGTGTCTGAGAGTCATAATAAACCGTGACACTGCCACTGGGGTGGACTGATACTTGATAGAGTATTTTGTGCAGGATGATTTCTTAGATTTGTTGTTAGAGGCCTTTGTTTGACTTAGACTTATTAGGGACCCAAGCCCTGAAGAAACATTGATTTGTAGGACTTAAGCTTGTTTGGCACAAGCCTTAAGGAAACATTGATTTGTAGGACTTAGGCTTGTTAGAAACAACCCCCAAAAAATTGTTTATTTTTTTGTAGGATTATTTTTTTATTTATTTATTTATTTTTGTTTATTTATTTACTTATTTATTTTCAAAACACAAGCCCTGAGAAAAAAATAAAAATGCCCTACTGGCCTAATGCTAGCAGGTCATGTTGGCCAGTGGCTACTGTCAAATGTCCTCCTGAGTTGCATCCGCTGTTTATACTGCTGCTGCTGAATTGTGTAAGCAGCAGGATGATTAGGCAGCTGAACGGGAATCAACAATAGCAGTAACATGGAAGATGGATTATGAAGGTTCCACTTGCCACAACTGGCTCCAGTGATGCGCCTGAGGCAGTAGCATCAAATTAAGTAGCCCCCAGTCTATGAGGAGAAAAGAATAAGTTGATCATTAAATCTTCACCACCTGCCTCTCCTCCAAAATCATCATGGGTGTGTTGTTATTAGAATATATTTGTTCCCTTGAGAGCAGGAACAGCGGGTTTCTGGGGCACAACTGTATCCAAACACCATGACACCAGAAACCAAGTACTGCCGCTGTCACTGTACCCCTTTTCCAGACACACTAAGGGCACATGACAAGTTTCTGACAGTTTAATAGTAATGATGAACCCTCCCTGCCACCATCTTAGCATATTCTGCAGGATGGAATCTCCTCAGATGCCGCTTGATGCACTGATTGTGATTCTCCTCCACCACACTGGCATGTGTGGTCAGTGCACCACACAGTGTGCAATGGGTAGAGACGAACTGCCAAATCCTAACATCAACAGAATGGCTATCATTTGGCGGGGGAGGTAATGAACGTGGTGGATTGGCAGAATACGTAGTTACCCTAGAAGGTGATGGTGAGCTAGTTGTTTCACTCGCCCTGGAACTTCCAGTCTCTGCCTGTGTTGTTCTATTCCTCCTACTCTTTGATCTCCACCTCGCCTCTTATTGCCTTTCTGGACAGTCAGGCACAGCAAAAGCGGTGCTTGATTTCTGTGGTGGGTGTTTGTCTTTAACATGTTTGTAAATGTCATGGTGTCTGTATTTCATGTGTGATATCAGGGCGCTTGTGCCAAGGTGTGTTCCCTCCTTTCCTCCTTTCACTGACTTGTCACAAATTGTGCACAGTGCCGTTGCTGATGACTGCACTGTGCCTTCCCAAAGAGAAAAATAGTCCCACACCCATGAAGACTTCAGGGGGAAGGGGAAAGGTGGAGAAGAATGGCCTCTTTCTTCTTGTCCTCCACATTTCCCTTCATTGTCTGTGGAAGCAGATAATGTTGCTGCTGTTGCTGCTACTTCCTCAGATTCAGCACTGCAGCTAGGATCAGTATTGCTTCTGCTGGCAAGTGGAACCTGTCCTAGTCCCGCATCACTTGTTGACCCCATTCCCACTGTGTCCAAGGTTGTCTGTGGCACACTAACCTGCTCCTCAGCATCCTGCTGCCATTGCATCTCAGCATCAGAAGGAATTAGAGCAGTTACAAATTCCTCTAATACCAAAATGTCATTGCTAGTGGTGGTGGTGGTGGTGGTGATGCCCATCCACATTCCTGTCTCCCATTCCTTCTCAGTTTCTGCTAAAAAGGCCATCAATGTCTCTTCCACCCCAGCTTCTCCAGCATCATCATCACCACCACCACTAGTCCTTACATGCTGTTGTTGCTGCTGCTCTATTCCAGGCATCTCACTTCTGCTTGGAGGAGGTGACGAGCAATGTGACAGAGGGTCCCCTAATGTCACACTTGCCATTTCCTGTTGACCTAAAGAAGAAGGCAGACTAGCGCTAACAGCAGTATCAGCAGGCACAGGCAGCAGATCTGTGCCCCTGCTGGTGGTGATGGTATTAATTCTGAGCCTGCTCTCCCCCAACACCAGTTCTGGCCTCTTAAGGATCATGTCCAGCTTGAACAGTGAAGTGAAGGGAAAAGCCAGAGGAATGGTGTGGGCTCCCTTGACCGCTAGTCTGGACGCTCTCAAATGTTTGCCCTTCCACTCCAGCTGCCTCACCATTACTGCTACTACTACTAACACCAACCACATCAAGTTCAGCTGCAGAGTCTTCCTCCTCAGTCTCACAGTCACTAGTAATATGAGGATATTGTTGATTACCCCCTCCTTCACTCCTAATGCTAACAAGCTGCTGGACCTTAGTAGTAGTGCTAGCACTGACAGGATTGCTTGGGAATGGCAAGTGTGATTTAGGGTTCCTTGCTGTCACACTTGGCATAATTTTCTCCTTCCCCCAAAGTACCACAAGAAATACTAGCAGCAGGCAAAGTATTGGTGGCAGCAGGTCCAGCACTAGCAGCAGGTTCAGCACTAGCAGCAGGTTCAGCACTGGCAGCAGGTTCAGCAAGGCAGAAGGTACAGCTTTGGTGGCAGCATGGGCAGCACATCTGTCAGCAGGTTCAACACTAGTGGGTGCAGGAACAACAATGGTTGCACTGGCAAAAGGGGCAACATGTCTGGCATCAGGTAAAACACTTGTGGCTGCAGTTACAGAAATGGTGGCAGGGGCAGCACGTCTAGCAACAGCACTAGAGGCTGCAGGATCAGAAATGGTGGCACTGGCAGCGGGGGCAGCACATCTGGCAGCAGGTACAACACTAGTGGCTGCAGGATCAGAAATGGTGGCACTGGCAGCAGGGGCAGCACATCTGGCAGCTGGTACAACACTAGTGGCTGCAGGAACAACAATGGTGGCACTGGCATCAGGGGCAGCATGTCTTACAGCAGGCACAGGCAGCTGACCTGTCCTGCTCTCACTGGTACAATCCTTTTCTCCCTTCCTCCCCATTCCCTTTTCTCCCTTCCTTCCCATTCCCTTTTCTCCCTTTCTTCCCTTTTATCCCTTCCTTCCCATTCCCTTTTCTCCCTTCCTTCTCATTAAATTCCCCCAGATCCCTTGGGGTGATTTAGTGGGACTGGACAGCATTGGTTCAGTACTGCTAGTCACTTCCTCAGACTCAGACTCAGACTCAGTGGACACATAATAAGGGTCCTTCCAGTTCCTCTTTTTGCTGCTCATAGTGATAGGAGTCACTATGAGCCTCTCCTGTGTCTGCCTTCAGCGAAAACTTTACTTTTTTATAGCAGAAGTGCAAAAACGTAAATCAACGGGCCAAAACTTTTTAGCCATTAAAAAATGGCAAAAGATTTTGGCCAATGGGTGAAAGAAGTGAAATTTTTAACCGCTAGTTTTAAAGCTGATTTTCCCATGAAAAAGAGAAATTTCTCACGGGAACATGGCGACAACTTTCACCCACCCCTAAATAAGAATATAGAAATATCAAGTTTAAGTTGTATTCACAAATGTAAATTATGAATGTATAAATGATAAGAAATATTAAAAATCTATTCGTAGTTATTAGTAGCAGAACTAACTAACTACGTAGTAGCATTAGTAGTAAAACTTAAAAGGAACCTGTCACCTTAAGACAAATGTCATTTTACAGATAATTAAAATCTGTTGTACTAGCTATTTTTTTTTTTGAGAAATTAATATTTTTTGATGACATAATCAGGCACCTTATGCTAATTTCCTGCAGAGTGAATTAGTACTGTTTGAAACCAAACTTAAAGCTTGCTGTGGTATTAGAAATACCCCAGTGTGTAGATTCTGCCTTCATATATTAATTCATAGCACAGTGAATCTGATGTACTAAGAAGAACTGGAGCAACTGTGGCGAATTGTAACTGCCCTATAGGGGGAAAAGTAAAAAAATTCCCATTGAGACTTCTCCTTTTTCCTTGTCTGTCGTATTGTGTGATACATTGTATACTATCTGTTATAATCAATACAAATTGTTTAAAAACAATTCCTATTGACTTAAATTGGAGTTTTAACACTTTGAATGACAGAAGTCTCCAAAGCAATGCAAAACAATTCAAGGTGTTGAAAAGCCCCATGTTCCTTTTGGTGAAGCTGTTTTTTTTCCAGAATTTCTCTAGTACTTCTGAATACATCAATCTCATTGAGTGCTAATATTATCCCAGTACAGAAAGTATTTAGGACAAAGTGCCATTATGTGCCGCCAAAAAATGAAGGTGACAATGCCAAAATATTAATATTAAAATAGCTAGATCAACACAGCAGCTTTAAATTATCTTTAAAGTGGTCCTGTCACCTTAATATTAGTTTAGATAATTAAAAAAAGCCATAAAACTGCCTATATATTGTGCTAGCCATTTGTTTGATACGTAATTAGTTTTTAAGAAATTAACTTTTAGTTTTTGATTGCAAGGTATGGTACTCAATGCTAATTCGTTTATTTGCTAGGCCAATATTGGGCTCATTTCTATTATGGCTGCATGTTCCAGGGCATTACCTGAAGTGCTGACAGGTCTGAAGAGGAGGCCAGCAGATATGTTCACATGCCCTCCATTAAATTGCTATGGGGAAAGGTCAAGCAGGAATTTTCCAGAAGGGTAATCATGCCCAGAGTGATGAGGGCCATCAACTGCATACACATGCGCATAAGAGATCCGAATCATCAACAGGAAGCATTTTCACTCCATCAATGTACATATGGTCTCTTATGCCTACCTCTGAATCATATCTGTGTGTGCATCCTTTCCCTGGAGCAGCCATGACTTTTGGGTAAGTAAACAATGTTTATATGGCAAGAGCTTAATTGTGCTGTTGTAATTAAGTGTTGTAAAGATGATATCCTTTCATGGCTTACTGAAAGATGAGAAAATGAAAGCTCAAAGCCCAATAATGCTTCCTCTTTGGGCTCATGTAAATGGGACCATCTGTTTAAAAATGTATTAGCTTTGCACTAAGTTATCATTGAAAATGTTTCACCTCCACATCACACATATGACTTCTTCATCAGCACAGTATTGCCATGCCTATCAATTATGCTGAAGAAGTTGAAACAAGCACAACTGCACACTGACAACAATGTGCTCTAGTACATGCAATACCTTGTCTCTCCCACATCCAGGGCACGCAGGATATGGCTGCAAACTGTGGCTCGTCACATCTGTGACTAATCTCATACACCAGCACATCACAGGTACAATAAGGCTCACATAAGGAGAAGGAATGCTACTGAATGAACCTTTGACCTTCTGAAAACCAGATTTATTAATCTGGAAATTCTAGTCGAGCCCTACAGTACCACCATTCGAAAGTGTGTGTATAATTAACCAGGCATGTGCTATTTTCTACAGCATTGCTGTGGGCACATGCATATTAGGGGAAATTGATCCTGGTCCATTTGTGGAGGTCCCTGTGCCACAATCACTGGATGGGGAGACCACTGGAGAGACATAAGACCGAGTCATCCTGTCAGTATTATGTATAAGACCATTTCAAATAATTTAACTACATGGTATTTACGTTTTGTTTCTTCAATTGTAGAACTAACCTACTTATAATGCTGTAAGATATGATTATTTGTACAGGATTCTGAACTCCTGTTTCACCACTGCCCACTGTATAAAGCTGGGTGAGAAATGTAGGTACCCTTGTCTTCCTCTGCAGAGCTGAAACATCCTCATCCCCCACCCTATCTTGAAAGGATGCAGATTCCATGAAATTAATGTCACCAGGTGATCGTGGAAATTACACCGTCACGTTCTATCACTAAGTTCCCTTTATTTCACATAGCCCTAATCCATAACTGGTCAAAGAGAATAATTCTACAATATGTGTCATGTTTATGTTTTCATACAGATACTTGTGGCGTTATACATCAGAGAACTATGAAGCAGATGCATGAGAGGATTATTCTCATAAACAGGATCTCTTCACATCCTGTGCACCATTTCTGCTAGAAACAGTGGCTGGTAATGCATCCTCATCCCTTATGCTAATGTTTTGTGTCTTGTTCATGTTAATGATATCAGTTAATGCTTCCAAGAGACACAAACTAGATTTCCAACAATTGCACCAAATCGGAAAACATGAAAATAGAAACCATTGTTGTTAATTATTCTAGAGAGCTCACTTACAAATTGCTTTGTGATGTGTTTTATATCTGTACACCATTCACGCAGTTATCCATTGAGATATAATTAATTGCACACCCCTCAGGTTCGCAAGAGGTTAATGTTACCACTTACAGCATGTTCAATTCTCTGTTGTCAACTGTGGTGAAGGTTGTTGACAACAAAAACCTGCTGGCCGGAGAACTGAACCTCACATGTGTTGTGAACAGGTTCTTTGCCCCATTGCCTTGAACCATGCTCTATATGCATCAAGTTAAAGACATGTAATTGTAATGACAATAAAATTCACAAAAGGAGGAGAATATGAAACTTCAAAATACCCACTGAATGCCAAAAAGATATTGCTTAACAATGTATATGGAAATTTGCAATTAATCAAATGTTTAACATCCCAGTTTATATCAGTTGTGATCTGTTTTGTATTTGTTAGATTCAGAATTGAACAGGTTTAGTTTTGTGATGTTTGGATGTTGTCCCTGTATAGTAACTTGAAATCTGCATGATAATAAGGATAGGTATCATAGTAACATAGTAAATTAGGTTGAAAAAAGACACAAGTCCATCAAGTTCAACCTTCGCCTCATACCCCAGTAACTGAGAATTTTATAGCTTTCCTGCTACCAATTAAATTAGTCTTTATCAGACCTTCCTGATCAGCCTACTGATAAACAGTATAACTCTGTATGTTCCCTTTTGAAAGAAATGTATCTAATCTTCTCTTAAATGTGTCCATTTTATCTGCCATAACTACCTCCCCGGGCAGTGAATTCCACAATTTAACAGACCATACCGTAAAAAACCCTTCCTCTGCTGAAGTTTAAACCTCCTTTCCTCTAATCTCAAGGGGTGTCCCCTGGACACCTGATCAGGCCTTGAAATAAATAGCGCACTGCAGAGATCCTTGTATTGACCTCTCATATACTTGTACAATGTGATAAGGTTTCCTCTTAGTCGTCTTATCTCTAGAGTAAATAAACCAAGTTTAGTCGTTCCTCATATGTCAAGTCCTCCATTCCCTTAATTAATTTTGTTGCTCTCCGCTGTACCCTCTCTAGTTCTAGTATATACTTTTTCAGAACCGGTGCCCAAAATTGCACTGCATACTCAAGTTGAGGTCTTACCAATGATTTGTATTATGGCAAAATAATGTTATCCACTCTTGCTTCGATACCTCTTTTTACGCAAGGCAGGATTTTGTTTGCCTTTGCTACTGCTGTATGACACTGGTCACTGTTTCCAAGTTTTTAGTTGACAAGGATACCCAGGTCTTTCTCTAGCAATGAGTCCCCTAAAATTATTCCATTAGGTTTATAAGTAGCCTTGGGATTGTTTCCTCCCAAATGCATGACTTTACACTTCCCCACATTAAACTTCATATTCCACATGTTTGCGCAATCTCACATTGTATGTAAGTCCCTCTGTAGAGAGAAAATATCCTGTTCTGAATTAATGACTTTGAATAATTTAGTATCATCTGCAAATATTGATATTTTGCTTTCTATATCTATTTCCAGATAATTTATAAACATGTTAAAAACCAGCGGACCTAATACTGAACCCTGAGGTACTCCACTCTCCACATTAACTGTACTGGAGAATTTTCCATTTAGCTCCTTAGCTGTTGATGAACAAAACTCACATGACCCTCCTGTATTCTTGGACAGAAATTAATCTAAGAAGTCTGATGTTAGTTTGGGAATAGCAGAACAGGATTATTGGCTTTTTGCTCCCATGTGCATTGTCCAATGAGTATTTTTCAAAGAAAAAAAACATAAATGCCACACTGATCTGCACTGCAGTGGACACACTACTGGCAATCAAAGGGACTGACATTGTTTGAAAACACAGACAAAATATTTCAAATATTTATGCATATTTATATCAGTTAAGCACACAGCATTACTTTGTTTTTTAGTAGTGGGGACTGAAGCTCTATCCCTCAGTGAGTGTCTTCTGCCCCATATGATTTGTGAGGTTGGTGGAGGGGTAACAGTGGATGAGGAACGTGTAACAGATGTCTCTGTTATGCTGTCCGAACTTGGCCAGTAGTTGGCACATCATGTCTGCTACAGCATTCCCAACCTGTTGGACTCTTCTATTGAGAGCAATTTGTTGGAGTTCCACACCAAACAATGTTGTAGCCTTGCTCTCAAGAGTGAGCATACATATTCTGCGGAAGTTCTTTGTGTCACTCGGTAGACTCCTCTGTATATATGTGTTCTCTTTGTCCATGGCCATGGTGTTTCTGCCCCCATGTGCAGGTAAAGATGGTGTTGAAGCTGCAGTTGCTGTTGATGCAGCATGGGTTTTGTATTGGCCACTATGCTGTTCTTCTTTCAGGCTGGGGTACTTGTTGTTGTGGCATCCACATTGATCAATCCACTGGTGGCAAGAGGTCATATATTGTGCAATGCTGTGTGTGTGTTGTCCCAAAGCTCTGTGGTACCCATTGATGGTATGCAGGTGGTGGCAGCCATTGCTGGGATGTGGGTGGTGTAACCCAGTGCTGTGACGTGGGTGACGGCACCCAGTAATGTGAGGTGGATGGTGGCATTCAACTGCTGCTTTCTTCTGCTTCAAATGTTGATGCACTGTGAGCTGGATTATGCAGCACCACTGGTTCATCCTGCTCGGATGCAGGAATTTATGCTGCAAGATACTGATAACAGGGATTAGCAAATAGGAATAAGCAAAATGGATGTATCAGACATTACTGTTATTCTTTGCTATTAATTTGTAACAACAAGACATTAACAAATAAAAAGATACAAGGAAGATATTGGCATAAACACTTATGATCTATCATTAACTGAATATGCTGTGTTGCAGGAAAGGCTATCACTATTTTAACGGGATGTTAACTTTTAATCACAAAAACATTTGTTATAGTGTTTATCTTTATGTATGATTTATTTAGAATGTTATTTAGATCAAACTTTTTAGGATCACATGGACAGTCTTGTCCATAGAGTGTTCTAGCAACAGCAATCCTATAACATAAAGTGGTAAAATGCGTCGCTCCCTGTGAGCGTAATCTCACATGCGCAGTAGAGACTGCTGGAACAGCAGTCTCTACCTTGCATGTGTGGTTTCACACACAGGGAGTTTCGCTGTAGGCTGTCTGGAGCTCCCCACTCCATTCGGTGAGTCTCTACTGCGCATAACTGCCGAACGCACTGATCCGGAGCGGGGAGGCTCCGGACGGCTCACTGCCTGTCTCTGCTCCCGGCTCCGGGGTTGCAGCCGGGGCCGCTGAGTGCAATACTTGTACAATATATTTCAGTCCATGAAAGTACATCATGTGAAAAATAAATGCTGCAAATGAACAGTCTTCCAAATAATCCATCTCTCAGCAGTGGGAGGACCCTAGTTTTACTTAGCAGGACTATATGCATGTTAAATGTACAAACCATGCATTCTTATTCAGTGTGACAAGGAGATGTTATAATACACTCAACTCAACCCAGGATTATTGGCTTTTTGGGATTCGTGGGAGTTGCGGTCAAAAACACTTGGAGAGATAAGGTTGAATACCCCGGGCTCAGTCAGGTACAGTAGTAATGTCTAGGGTTTTACATGTACTTATGTTGGAGGTTAAAGCGTTTGGTGTAGTGAATTAAACAGTAGCCTGTAGGAGACAGTTATCTCCAGAATCACAGTTTCCTTTGATCCCTGCCACTTTCATCAAGGACAGACTCTGCCTAAGCATCACATCCCAGCCATTAAATTTTATGTTTGTCAGTTAACCTCTATGGTTTGCCCTTGCATGCAGTGCCACTTCATCCATCGTGGACTTCACTTATGATCTGCCAGCATTTCTTGATGTAATCCTTTGTGTGCTTATATCTAGAAACACTGTTCTCTGCATCATCAGTTTGGCACCAAGCTTGCTTCTTCCATTCACAGATGCATATTGCCTTCTTTTTGAAGAACAGTATTTGCTCATGTTGGAGTATACTGTCTGCTAGGGCCAGGTTTTGCTTATAGGTATACATGAGACCCTCTGTCTGTCCCCCTCCTCCACACCACCATCAGATGCCTGGACTCATTGTGTGGTCATTTGGACATCAGGCAATACTGCACTGCCCCTGGCTATGTGTATATCTCCCATTCCCCTCCCACTGCCGTTGTCCCTGCCCATTATATACCTGGCTGTGGTAGAGTACCTCTCCACCTCCTTCTACTCTTCCTCCCACCCTGACTGGAAACACTCTGCTCACCTTCCTTCTCCCCTGCACTGCTCCCAGCCCTCCAACCTCCACTCCTCTCCCTCCCCTCTACTTACTTCTCCGCTGCTTCGTTTACACATTCACCTACTCACAATCATTCTCACAGGCACTCAATCACACTCACACTCTGTCAAACCATTTCACTCACTAGTTCACCCTTTATGAAGCAAAATATAGGCTTTATATAGTGTGATTAAAAAAATGTGGTGTGTGTATGTGATATAGTATGGATGTAATGTGTGCAATATGTGCAAAGGTGTATCATGTGATACCACTCTCCTCTCCAATGAATGTTCCTCTCTGCCGGTATATCTATCTTCCTCTCATATGCCCTGTGCTATAGTGCAATAAAAGTCTAAACCAATGCAAGATAGGGCAGTTATTTCTGGCTTTATAAACTGGGGTTTGATTTGAAGTTGCAACTTTGCTGTGTGCTGATTGACTGTGATTTGCACTTTCTTTAACAGTGTTAAACATCAATGTCAGAAGATGCCTTCAAACTTTGCGAGTTAGCTGGTTTCCTTTGCTCTTCCCGAGTCTTTTGGAACTTTGCATTACAAAGCTATGTGTTCATCAAGAAATAATCTAGCAACACATGTTCTCTTGCTACGTGTATTTTTGCAGCTTACACTCACTGTTCAGCCGAACAATCAGGTAATGGAATAACTTGGGGGAATTTATGTGTTTGCAGGTCGGCGCTTGCTTTTGGTTTAACAACGGTTTTACTGCATCTAATAGGATTGAGCCAACTGTGCTATTAATGAATCTAGGCAGATCCCACTCATTGGAGGCATTTCTATTAGGACAGTGTATGGTAAGTTTGGCCTCAAATAGAACTAATGATCATATTGTACAGGGAATAAGCATAAAATGTCAAACACTATGCCACCAACATATAGGCAGATTTTAATTCTCTGTAAAACAATATAGTCTTAGGAAGGCCGATCCACTTTATATTCAATGCAAATGAAGTGACAGGTCCAAAAGATTTTGTTTGTTATTGGGACTTAATATTGCCAAGTTAATGTTCCCACTGTGCCTCAGCTAAAAATGCAGAATATCAGCTTTAATCCCTTGAGGACCGGAGAGGTAGGCAGTCCATTGTTTTGCAATGTGTTGCTCATCTCTTTGGTTCTCAGTGGCTTAACCCTTTGAATGCCAGAGGGGTACGCAACACATTGTGTTGCATTGTGTACCCATCTGGCACTCAAAGGCTTAAAGGAGCACCAAACTTTTTTGTGAAATAAATATATATTTATTTAAATTCATTTTCTGTTGAATAAGACAAGGGTACTTCCACAGCAGGGAGATTTTGCATTTAAAACATTATTACAGCTCAAATTTTTTATACTATGCTGCAGTTTTCTGTTATGGTCAGCAAGTGGTGATGTATTAGCTACTTACTGTTTTGAGGCAGTCAGTGACTCGTAAAAAAATATTTCCTTTTCAACAGTAATGACTGTTGAATGAATAATTTCCATGCAGTGGAAGAACCCTTATTTTACAGGAATAGTCCTATAACATATAATATATGTTACATAAAAACTGCATTCATCCATTAGGTTTATTCAATAATGTAAGAAATCATAAACATAATTTCTATGAAATACACAGACATGAAGATGGATAATTATTTGTTTCCATCTCTCATCTACTGTGCAGTCTGCTTTATATATAATAGTTTGCTAAATGTGTTTGTCAGAAGCCGTCATGCTCAGTAGAGACGGCTGCACGCGCTGTAGTCATGCATACTACAGACTGCCCACGCCTCGGCTGATAACAGAGCGGGGCTCCAAATTCAGACTGGAGTTCTCTCTGCGCACCTACACTCTGAATTTGGAGTGCCCCCCTCCATATCAGCCTCGGTTCGGGTCTACTATGCATGACTGCACCCTGTCCGTTGCTGGGTGGCACTGTGGCCCATGTACATGGGCTCTTCAACTAGCAATTTGATAAATCATCAATTATTCTGTAGTAAACCAATTGTTTTTATGGAGCATATGGTTTGCACTATAATTATTCTTCCGTTTCTTAGTATGACACTGTGCATATTTATTTACAAAACACAATGTGTTGTATACCTCCCCCCCGGCACTGAAAGGGATAAAAATGATTATACAAATCGCACACTGAAGCTAGTTACAGGTTTAAACCAGATATAGATCATTCAAGCAGAAAGCACTAAACTAATCTGGGTGTTGAACTGGTGATTACAGGGATGCACTTTGACCATCCAAGCATCCAGACAGTGATAGGCTGTGCAGATACTCTCAAGTGGCAACGTGTGCATAGCCTTGTACTGGGATAACTGATCAGACTTTCTGGAGGTGTGTACGATTCTGGCACATTGCCCTCCAATCATGCTATTTGTGCTACAATCAGCTATTTTACTGCCAATGTACTGTAAAATGAAAAAGAAAAAGAAAAAAACCTTATCCAAAGCAACACATATTCAGAAGAGATAGTGAGCATGATGTGCTAGAAGAACTGAGGCACTTTTGAAGAAAACCAGCTGCACCATGGGAAGAAATACACATTTTTGTAATGCTCATTAATTTAAATAGGGCTTTTAACCCCTTGATTGTTAGAGAAGTTGCAAATTCAAAGCTCCCATTTTAAATCAATAGCAAGTATTGCAGTAAATACCCCTCTAGCATTCAAGGAGTTAAAAGCCCCATTTAACTCAAAAGGCATTTTTATTTGTCCCTTACTGAGCAGTTGGTTTGTCCCATAATTACTCCACTTTTATTAGTACATCACCTCCAGTGTAATTTGGTATAGGTTTCCTACTATCTTATATAATAATTCTCTAGAACGTTTGTCAGAAGCCATCATGCACAGTAGAGACTGCCCGAACGCACAGAATGCTGGGAGTTCTGTGCTGGGAGCATTCTGTGCTTTTGGGCAGTCTCTACAGTGCATGACTGCGTTGTCGGCAGGACACAGAGCAGGACCGGCCTCTTAACCCTTTGAGTGCCAGAGGGGTATGCAACACATTGCAAAGCAATGCGTTGCATACACCTCTGGCACTCAAAGGGTTAACATCACCCGGACCTTGGCCTGTGTATACAGGCTTTTACACTAGTAGGGCATAACCTGCCTTCTAGGACCCGTTAAAGGGACACTTATAACTCCTAAAAAAAACCCCTAATTTAACTTAGCCCTTTCACTGATACATTATGAAACCTTCCATTGTTAAATTTGTTTTCATGCTGTTATTGCTGTTTATTGTCAAATATCAATTTCAGTAATGTTTTGTATAAAAGCCACTCATAATAGTCATATATAATTTTCTTCAGCAGATAATGTATGTTAAGAACGTGCCATAGTTTGTTAGTGGCACCTACCATGGCAGAGAAAATGTACCTTAAATTAAAAAAAATGTGTTTTTATGAAATTTTAATACTCTGAATGACAGACAACTTTGTTGAAGTATACTTTTTCTACATTCTGCTATCAATGGCATATGTCCTTACATCTGGAACCTTCTTACATTTCCAGACTGCCAAAAGCATGGTCTTCTCATAAAAATAAACAATAAAAAATAGAAGGCAACATTTTTTTTTACATTTTTCAATTCTGCATTTTGGGTACAAAATATTTTTGAAAAGCACACAACATTCCACTTTCTACTTGTGTTCCTGTCTCAAATCTGGTCTGCTATGAAAAGTGCACTATAACAAAAATAGTGGTTTTTTTTTTTAAATAAATATATACATATATATATATAAAATAGTATTTTTTTCAAACTATATTGAGAAAAGGAAATGTTTTAAAACCATGGGATTTCATGTCAGATTAAGTAACTAGATTGGTATTGGATGACATGATGGGATGGCAGGAGCACAAAACTACCTACAACAATTTTCCTATAACAATCTTTTAATTTTTGTTACATAATGTGAAATTTGTTATTATTGCACTAAAATGATTATAAAATCAACACACATGAAGAAAAACAGGTAAGTGATACCATTTAGGAAAGAAGATAACCCAATCCATCTATGAGCAATCTATTGTCTTTCTAACCCTAGGTTGTGTCAAACAAATGTTTCTAGAAAATGAAGGTAAAGGATTTTTTTTAAAACACCGGGCCACTTCAAATCTACAAAAATATTTAAAACTAAGTAAGTTACTTCCTTCACAAAAAATTGCACCCAATTGAATGAATTTGACATGTACCCTTTGTTTGCTCTCCTGAGAGTTAATATTAGGCAATAACTGTGCCATACACTATTGTTGGGTGAGATTTTTATTTTCTATCATTAGTACTCTCAGGAGTATGCTCATTTGAAAGAAGGGTAACCTCTTTCAAGTAAAGGTTGGTCTCCCTAAGGGTTGAAGGATGATATAGAAGAAATATTTTATATCTTATACCACCACCAATCCCCAGCAAATAAGTACAAAGTACTAAAGCTGGGTAAACCTATAGTCACCCGACATTAGTACTCACAGGAGTACAATCATTTCAATGTGATGTGTGACCTCGTCTAAACAATTAAAGCGGGGAGGGTGAAGTAAAAGGCTCTAAGCTACCCCCTCCTGAATAGGGGTGGGCGAAAAGTGTGAAAAATTTCCTGAATGACTTTTCAGGTAAACGTGCCGATTTTTTGCTTTTCCGGTGAAAAATTTTGCCTACCTATGCAAAAATTTCCTCCTTTTCGTCTATTTTAACAAATTTTCTGCCTATGTTAACACATTTTTCGCCTATTTTAACACATTTTTCACCTATATTTCCTATAGGTACTACATTTCCCACTGTAATATTACTTTTTCTGAGGGCTGAAGTTTAGAAATAAGTGGCTGAAAGTCAAAGTTGTGAGTTCTACAGTAACATATGGCTTGAAAAATGTGTTAGCATGCAAAATGCATTTGTCCTTTGCCCACAACACTAACTTCCTTCATAAATTACGCTGGCACATATTCATGATGATGCCAAGAGATTAAAAAAAAAATACTTCCTGCAATGTGGCAGATGTGTATTGTATTGGTGGTAGTAGGGGACTGGCTGGTATGGTTGTGATTTGTGATGTATGTAGTTTTTACTATTGTCATTTTTGCATCAAATCTCTATCCTCCTTCTCAGATTAGTGACACACTTTACTTGTCGCTCATAGCAGTGGTCCCAAATGGGGTAGATGGTAGCAACCCTTCTTCACAACCCTCCTCCACCTCCTCATCTGTGCTGCTGTTAATATATTTGTCATGGCTTTGTCTGTCATGTGTGGTTTCTGCTACTACTACTAGTACTACTACTACTGGAGCTGGATGTTGATGTAATTCTACTGCCACTACTCTAGGTGTCAAAGGTGCAGCACTTATAGCAGCAGCACCAGAGGTACTCATCTTATCTAACACTGTGGATGTTAACCTGTGTTGCTGTTGCTGGGTACTCAAAACAGGTGTGTGTGTGTCTGAGTGTGACTTGGACTTTGAAGAGGCGATGATGCTGATGATGACTGAAAGGGTTACTGTGTGCTTTTTGACATCTGTACTTGTCCAGGGTCAGACTTTCCAATGGCTTTCTCAAACAGTTTATAGACAGGCACAGTGCTCCATTAATGTGGTGGACGATACAGCCTTTGACTTTCTGCTAACCTTATAGCCCTGTCATCATCCTCACTCTCAACTTCATCTGTATCTGAACAAGAGAAGAATGCTTAAGGGATATATTCTAGATCTGCATCATCATCAGTTATCATTAGGTCATCCTCAGCAGCATCGGCATCACCTGACAGTTCTTGCCCACTATACCCTTATATTCTTCTAAGCTTTTAGAGGCCTCAAACAATTTCTTTTTACTTTTACTGTAACAGAATTGGCTACTACTACATGACAGGTGTTTTGGTGCTTGGTTGTTTCACTGTCTGATGCAGCAGGCGGTTCAGCTGCTACATCTTCCTCTTTTGCCAGGATCATCAACACTTGAATGCGACTTGTTGTTGTCTTTAATGTTCTTCTTATATGGTTCTATATATCTACTGGCACTGGTGGTGCTGGAACTAGGGATGGGCGAAACTTTCCGCCTCAAACTGAAATCGGTGAAAAATTGCACTTTCCACTTGGCAAAAACTTTCCTGTGAAAAGTGCTTTTTTCCGCTTTTTTTTTCCCATTGAAATCAATGGGAACATATGAGTTACACACAACACATTACAAATAATATTTTATTTCCCAAAGGCATTGTATAAAAGGGGCATGAGGGTGCCTGTGTTGGTGGGGTGTGGGGAAAGAATCAGTTGAACAGGGAATGTTTTTGGGGGGTTGTGTACTGGGATTGGGGGGCACTTAATAAAAAGAAATCCTAAATAAAATAAAGTAAAAACCTAAGACATGGTATAAAGGAGTCTGAGGAGGGTGCCTTTGTTGGTGAATGAATGAATCATTTCAACAGGGAATTTGTTTTGGGGGGCTTTCTTGACTGTTATTGGAGGGACAGTTAATAAAAAAAATAAATCAATAAAATAAAATAAGACATGAACCCCCTGACATAAGCTGCCACTGGGGTGGACTGATACTTGACTTGATAGAGTATTTTGTAGAGGATGATTTGTTTGATTTGTTGTTAGAGGCCTTTGTAGGACTTAGACTTATTAGAGGCCCAAGCCCTGAAGAAACATTGATTTGTAGGACTTAAGCTTGTTTGGCACAAGCCCTAAGGAAACGTTGATTTGTAGGACTTAGGCTTGTTAGAAACAACCCCCCAAAAATTGTTTATTTTTTTGTAGGACTAGTTTTTATTTATTTTTTTATTTATCATTTTTTTTAAACACAAGCCCTGAGAAAAAAATAAAAATGGATGATGAAGGTTCCATTTGCCATGACTGGTTCCAGTGATGCACCTGAGGCAGTAGCAGCAGAATAAGTAGCCCACTGTATTTGTGGAGAAAAGAACAAGTTGGCCATTAAATCTTCTCCACCTGCCCCTCCTCCAAAATCATCATGTGTGTGTTGTTATTAGAATATATTTTTTCCCTTGAGAGCAGGATCAGTGGATCGCCTCAGCAACTGCAATGTGCACAGTATGTGTGTGGTAAATAACATCTGGGGGCACAACTGTATCCAAACATCATGACACCCGAAACCAAATACTGCCGCTGTCACTGTACCCCTTTTACACACCCGCTAAGGACACATGACAACTTGCTGACAGTTTAATAGTAGTGATGAACCCTCCCTGCCACCATCTTAGCATATTCTGCAGGATGGAATCTCCTCAGATGCCACTTGATGCACTGATTGCGATTCTCCTCCACCACACTGGCATGTGTGGTCAGTGCACCACACAGTATGCAATGGGTAGAGACGAACTGCCACATCCTAACATCAATAGAGTGGCTATCATTTGGCAGGGGAGGTAATGAACGACGAGGATTGGCAGAAGATGTAGTTACCCTAGAATGTGATGGCGAGCTAGTTGTTGCACTCGTCCTGGAACTTCCAGTCTCTGCCTGGGTTGTTCTATTCCTCCTCCTCTTTGATCTTTGCCTCGCCTCTTGTTGCCTTTCTGCTGAGTCAGGGACAGCAAAAGCTTGTTTTCTGTGGTGGGTGTTTGGCTTTAACATGTTTGGAGTAAATGTCATGGTGTTTGTGTTTCATGTGTGATATGAGGGTGCTTGTGCCAAGGTGTGTTCCCTCCTTTCTTCTTTTCACTGACTTGTCACAAATTGTGCACAGTTCCGTTGCGGGTGACTGCACTGTGCCTGCCCCAAGAGAAAAATAGTCCCACACCCATGATGACTACAGAGGGAACGGGAAAGGTGGAGAAGAATGGTCTCTTTGTTCTTGTCCTCCACATTCCCCTTCATTGTCTGTGGCAGCGGATACTATTGCTGCTGTTGCTGCTACTGCCTCAGAGTCAGCACTGCAACTAGGATCAGGAGTATTGCTACTGCTGGCAAGTGGAAGCTGTCCTAGTCCCGCATCACTTGTTGACCCCATTCCCACTGTGTCCACGGTGGCCTGTGGCACACTAGCCTGCTCCTCAGCATCAGAAGGAATTAGAACAGTTGCAAATTCCTCTAATTCCAAGATGTCCTTGCTAGTGGTGGTGGTAAAGCCCATCCTCATTCCTGTCTCCAATTTCTTCTCAGTTTCTGCTAAAAAGGCCATCAATGTCTCTTCCACCCCAGCTTCGCCAGAATCATCGTCACCACCACCACTAGTCCCTACATGCTGTTGTTGCTGCTGCTGCTCTATTCCAGACATCTCACTTCTGCTTGGAGCAGGTGACAAGCAATGTGACAGAGGGTCCCCTAATGTCACACTTGCCATTGCCTTTTGACCTGAAGAAGAAGGCAGACTAGCACTAGAAGAAATAGCAGCAGGCACAGGCATCTGATCTGTGCTCCTGCTGGTGGTGGTGGTATTTATACTCAGCCTTTTCTCCTCCCCCAACACCAGTTCTGGCCTCTTCAGATTCATGTTCCACCTGGACACTGTAGTGAAGAGAAGGGGAGGATTCCCAGTCCTAGGGTCAGGAGAATGATGTGAGCTCCCTTGACCGTTAGTCTGGATGCTGTAAAATGTTTCCCTTACCACTCCGGCTGCTTCACCATTACTGCTACTACTAACACCAACCACATCAAGTTCAACCCCAGAGTTTTTCTCCTCAGTCTCACAGTCACTAGTAATATCAGGATATTGTTGATTACCCCTTCCTTCAGTCCTAAGGCTAACAAGCTGCTGGACCTTAGTAGCAGTAGTACTAGCAGTGGCAGGACCGCTTGGGAATGGCAAGTGTGATTTAGGGTCCCTTGCTGTCACACTTGGCATCATTTTCTCCCCCCCCCCGAGTACTACAAGAAACACTAGCAGCAGGCAAAGTATTGGTGGCAGCAGGTTCAGCACTGGCAGCAGGTTCAGTACTAGCAACAAGTAAAACAGTAGTGGCTGCAGTTAAAGAAATGGTGGCACTGGCAGCAGGGGCAACACGTCTGGCAACAGGTACAACACTAGTGGCTGCAGTTACAGAAATGGTGGCACTGGCAGCAGGGGCAGCACATCTGGCAACAGGTACAACACTAGTGGATGCAGGATCAGAAATGGTGGCACCGGCAGCAGGGGCAGCACGTATAGCAACAGGTACAGCACTAGAGGCTGCAGGATAAGAAATGGTGGCACTGGCAGCAGGGGCAGCACGTCTGGCAACAGGTACAACACTAGTGGCTGCAGTTACAGAAATAGTGGCAGGGGCAGCACTTCTAGCAATAGGTGCAGCACTAGTGGCTGCAGGATCAGAAATGGTGGCACTGACATCAGGGGCAGCACATCTGGCAACAGGTACAACACTAGTGGTTGCAGGATCAGAAATGGTGGCACTGGCAGCAGGGGCAGCAGGGGCAGCACGTCTTGCAGCAGGCACAGGCAGCTGACCTGTCTGTCTCTCACTATCCTTTTCTCCCTTCCTTCCCATTCCCTTTCCTCCCTTCCTTCCCTTTTCTCCCTTCCTTCCCATTCCCTTTTCTCCCTCCCTTCTTATTAAATTCCTCAAGATCCCTTGGGGTGATTTAGGGGGACTGGGCAGCATTGTTCCAGTACTGCTCGCTTCCTCATCCTCTTCCTCAGACTCAGTGGACACATAATGAGGGTCCTTCCAGTTCCTCTTTTTGCTTCTCATAGTGATAGGAGTCACTATGAGTCTCTCCTGCCTCAATTTTTGCTAAATATCACAAGAGAACAGCACAGCTCCCTCAACTGAGCCTCAATTCCCCTTTATTTGCCTATCTCCTCTAGCTCAAAAACATGCTGCTCTCTCCTCTCACAAACACAGAATGGCTGCTGTGAGATCCTGACAGTCTTTTATATGGCTGTAGAAAACTTTCGTGTGGTGGAGAAATATTTTTCTTCCCATTGATTTCAATGGGCAGGAAAAAGCGGAAAAACTGCACTTTTCTCCTGACCCAAGCGGAAAGTACAATTATTCGCCGATTTCAGTTTGAGGCGAAAATTTTCTCCCATCCCTACTCCTGAAATATAATAAATATGTTTTACTAAAATATTATAATATATATATAAAAATATATATATATATATATATATATATAATATATATCAATCACCTTTGAAAGGTAATACAAAACATGGAGACTCTTCTACTTCAACCAAGGGTGCAATTTTATCTCTAGGAGCAGGGGCAGTGGATATAGGGGCTTTTACTATACTCCTCCACACTCTCCTCAACAATAGTTTATATAAATATTTATTTAAAAATTCTGGGTAACATTTAGGTCACCCAGCGTATGCCCCCACAAGTCTGATATCATTGGAATGGGGTGACTCTCCCCTTTACAGTAATACCAATATTATTCATTTTGAACCCAAGGGGTCCATATCTTGGTGTCTACTCCTTCTCTTCTTAATTTGAATTGAACTTCAAATTGAAAAATGTAAAAAAATGGTTAAATGTTACATGATTATCACAAAGACAATACTCCGGACTGATATTTAATGTTAAATATCCCAGAATCCATTTACAAATATGGTTAGTGGGCAGGTGTCTACTGGTCCAAAGGGTTGGTTCTTCCCCAGTCTTTAAGGCTATATTATAGAAATATAAGTCCTGCAGTTGGACTATTTAGTGCCTAGCATGCAGAAAGACTTCTTGAATAATGGGCTCAGTCAGATGACTTGGCTCTGGCTTCTCTTCCGTCTTGTAGACTGAATAGTTGGTCAGGCTTTGAGGAAGGCCTTTAAAAAAAAAAAAAAAAAAAAAAGGAAAATGGCCTAAATGTTGAACATGGAATAAACTATTTTTTTCCTCTTTTCAAGCCCTGTGAGTGCTTAGTGTTCTTTCAATATATATATATATATACTTTTGCACTTGTTTTCTAGCAAATTAAAATGTTACAGAAAATCACTTGTTTTGTGAGATTTATTGATACAGTTTAAGGGTTTAGAAAATACAGGGTGGAAAGTGTTTTGCAAAGTGAAACACTGGAAGTGAGGACCCTGCCCAAAAGCTTACAATCTAAGCTACAGATTGATGGTTGCAACAACTTATGAATATCTCCACTTTATAGCCTTCATTCAGTTGTGGCTGATAAAACAGCCAGTAGGGCAATATTGTCTAATGGCCCTTTAGCAAAAAGTGCTAGTGGAGGAATTCAATTGCCCTACCAGCTAAAACCACAATGGACGTTAGGCCACAGAAATTACTTGTGGCAAAATATCCATTTTGTGTATCAAGTTCCCAAAACACACGCTAAATAGGAAAAAAGCTAACAATCCATGCCTGACATACTGTCAAGCACCGATCGGTAGCTCAAGCTCAGAGTCACCCTCCCAAACACTGACCCTACACTACCCCTAATTGTAAAGTGCAACAATTCTAATCCTAACACCAGGGCTGGATTTACATCTCAGGAGCCTGTAGGCACAGAAATCTGAAGCGCCCCCCCGGCTATCTCCACTGGACACCTCCACAATGCTCCTAATCTCCACACTGCCCCCATTGCCTTCTCATTGCCCCATCATCTCCATATTGCCCCCATCAGTTACAACTTGCCCCCATCAGCTCCATATTGCCCTCACATTGCCCCCCATCAGCTCCATATTGCCCCCATCAGCTCCAACTCGCACCCCATCAGCTCCATATTGCCCTCACATTGCCCTTATCTCCACATTTCCCCATCAGCTCCATATTGCCCCATCAGTTACAACTCTCCACCCATCAGCTCCATATTGCCCTCTCATTGCCACTATCATCTTCACATTGCCCTTTCAGCTCCATATTGCCCTCTCATTGCCCTTATCATCTTCACATTGCCCCATCAGCTCCATATTGCCCTCACATTGCCCTTATCTCCACATTTTCCCATCAGCTCCATATTGCCCCATCAGCTACAACTTGCCCCCCATCAGCTCCATATTGCCCTCATCGGCTCTATATTTCCCCATCAGCTCCATATTGCCCTCACATTGCCAGCCATCAGCTCCATACTGCCCTCACATTGCCCACATCAGCTCTACTTTGCCCTCACACTGATCCCCCATCAACTCCATATTGCTCTCACATGCAGCCACCCCCGTTTCCTACCTCCTCCCTGGTGGTCCAGCGGCAAGGCAGGACAGGTCTGCTCCTCCTTAGACACAGCCCTGTAACTGCTGGAGCTCCCGCGCGGTGTTCTGCTCAGTAATGCAGAGCGCTGGGAGATTATGTCATCTCCCAGCGCTCTGCATTACTAAAGAGCTCACGAGGGAGCTCTGCAGCTAAAGGTCTGTGTCGAAGGAGGAGCAGACATGACCGAATAGGGGGTTAGAAGAATAATTAGGAAAAAAAAAATATATATATATATATATATATATATATACATATATATTAAAAAAAAAAATAAATAAATAAAAAACAGGTCCCAATGACAGGCGCACCTTACGAGAAATCCGGCCCTGCCTAACGCTATCCTAACACCCAGATCTGTGTAACACTTACCTGTCATCTACTGTCCTTCTTCAATCGTCCTTCCTCTGTTCTCTGTAATCTTCTTTCTACTTATCTATTTTTTTCTTCTTTACTGTAAAATATAAAGTCAATGCAAATAATTAAAAAAAATTCCCCCAAGACATGCCTGAGTTAACCCTTTGAGTGTCAGAGGGGTACCCATCCTGCACTCAAAGGGTTAAATGTAGTGTGGCATATTCTTTAAAAGTAATATTCAGCTATTCCATTTTAAAATAAGTAAGTCAGTTTTTTGTTTCCAGAAATAAAAGGCATTACCATGCTGTAAGATATTTCTGCTGCCACCTCCTCCACTGGCTCAACTGGCGGTGGCAGTAATGTCTAGTGACACAGTTCCCCTTTCATAACTTCTGGGCCATTGCCCTAGTCCAAACGGGGGAATTTTGGGAATTTTGCTGAAAGATATTTCTGATACTGCCGCTCCCAGCAGCAATGTTTGGTGGCACAAACCCCCCATACCTTTCAGACCATTGCCCGAATCCAAATTAAGGAATTTAGAACAGAGACTTGCTTTTTATATGGCCAGTCTGTGTTCAAAATAGATTCCACCCTACAGTGTGCTTACACACCTTCCAGCCAATCAGGTTCTAGGGAGGGCTGATGAAAGCTGCTAAAAGCTGGTTGGCTGGGAGGTGAATACGCATACATCCTAGCCAATGAGAGGCTGTAATCCATTTTGAACAGAGACTTGCTATATAAAAAGCCAGTCTCTGTTCAAAATGGCCTCATTTGGACTCGGGCAACTGCCTGAAAGGTATGGAGTGGAGGTTTGTGCCATCAGACATTACTGCAGCGGAGGTGACAGCACCAGAAATATCTTTCAGCGTGCGAATGCCTTTTATTTCTGTAATCAAAGAAACAGGGGCGGACTGACTGTTCGGGCATTCAGTCACGGACCGAGGGCCCGAGACCGAGGGGGGCCGGTTGCCTCCACCAGCAATGTTAATATTATAATAATGTCCCAGTGTGTCCACCCACTTGCCTTCTGTTTTGGCCCATCCATGCCTTTTTAAAGCAGACGCTGGCCGCAGCACTGTGCTCCATGAGGCACTGAAGCCTCACAATACTGTTACTGCCCAATGCCCATGATCAGACTCCTTCCCATTCCTATCCATTATGCGGCCGGACATGATGGAGTCATCCACATTCCTCTGCTTGCAGCCAGAGTCAAGACTCACACTGCTCATTACTGTCTGGCAGTGGCTGGGAGCAAGCGCTTCTCTTCCTGTGTCTCTTCATCTTCTCTGTGCATGCCTATGCATGCGTGTCATCACGGCCTGCAGGGGCACGTGATGATGTGGGGGGGGGAGTGGGAGTCAGAGCTAGCCCGCCACAGGGGACCGGATGATGACCACCTAGCCCACCAACTCACCAAGCAGTACACACAGCAGAAGTCAGACTGGGGAGCATAGCAGTGATCGACAGACGTCAGCAGAAGAGGACCCACCACCACGCAGCACAGGTAGGGGGGTACTGGATGGCCTGGAGGGGTGTTGTGTGGCTTGTGGGGGTACTAAATGGCTTGTGGGGTACTGGATGGCCTGGGGATACTGGATGGCTTGTGAGGGTACTGGATGGCTTTTGGGGGTACAGGATGGCTTGTGGGGGTAATGGATGGTCAGAGTGGGTATGGCCTGGGGGTGTACTGGATAGCTTGTGGGATACTGGATGGCCTGAGGGCTGTTGGGTGGCTTGTGGGGGTAATGGATGGCTTGTGAGGGTACTGGGTGGCTTGTGAGGGTACTGGATGGCTTGTGGGGGTACTGAGTGCCTTGTGAGGGTACTGAGAGGTTTGTGAGAGTACTGGATGGCGATGGCTTGTGGGGATACTGGATGGCTTGTGAGGGAATGGCTTTTTGGGGTAATGGATGGCTTGTGGGAGTACTGGATGGCTTGTGGGGGTACTGGATGGCTTGTGGGAGTACTGGATGGCTTGTGGGGGTAATGGATTTCCTGGGGGGTAATGGATGGCCTGGTGGGGCTACTGGATGGCTTGTGGGGGTACTGAGTGTCTTGTGGGGGTACTGGATGGCTTGTGAGGGTACTGGACAGCTTGTGGGGGTAATGGATGGCTAGGGTGGGTATGGCTGGGGGGTACTGGATGGCTTATGGGGTACTGGATGGCTTGTGGGGTGCTGGGTGGCTTGTGGGGTACTAGATGGCCTGGGGGGGGGTACTGGATGGCTTGTGAGAGTTCTGGGTGGCTTGTGGGGGTAATGGATGGGCTGGGGGGTAATGGATGGCTTGTGAGGGTACTGGGTGGCTTGTTGCAGCAATGGATGGCCTGGTAGGGTACTGGGTTGCTTGTGGGGGTACTGGGTTTCTTGTGGGGGTACTTGGAGACTTATGAGGGTAATGGATGGCCTGGTGAGGGTACTGGATGGCTTGTGGGGTACTGGATGGGGGGGTACTGGAGGGCTTGTGGGAGTATTGGATGGCCAATGATGTCATGGGGAGGGGCCAATGATGTCATGGGGAGGGGCCAATGAAGTCTTTGGGCAGGGGGCCAAGACCACTTTTGGACCAGGGGTCCTGTCAGTCCGCCCCTTGAAAGAAATTACATTTATTTTAAATCTGAATATTATTTTTAAAGGATAAGCTCCGGACTCAAAGGGTTAATTCAGGCATATTTTGGGGCATTTTTTTTTATTTCTTGCATTGGCTTTATATTTTATTTTACAGGGAAGAAAAAAAGAAGAAAGAAGATTACACAGAGAAGAAGAAGGAAAATTGAAAAAAAGGACAGTAGCTGAAAAGGGTGCTGAAGACTCCACTGGACATCAGGATTAATGGTAAGTGTTTCTTGTCAGGGACTATTTTTTAACTTATTGAGATTAACCCTGTGAGTGCCAGTGTGGTAAGCGTATCCCACTTGCACTGATAGGGTTAATTCTACCAATTTTACACACATTTTGGAAGTGCTTTGGATGTGTTGATATTGGGCTTAGGGCCCCATATCAATACATCCATTGGTGACTCAATCACTGTGTCGGCACTTTGGAGATCTGTTAAGTGACTTTGAGCCTAAGAAAACTGGGTGCAGATGTCCACACTTTAAAGTGGGTTCTTTAACAGATCTTAGTGTCTAAAGCTTGAAATTGAATAGCATATTTAATATATATATATATATTTTTTTGGATGGGTGAAAATGCATACATATTTATCACCCCACGTGGGGTACATTTTATCCAGTATTTTTTCAAAGCACAGGTAATTGAATAGCTTACCGTGCTTGAAACAATACCATCAGCTGTTTTTTTTCGGCTTTGAGGGGATTTGAATCTAGGTCTTTCTGTGATGTGTTATTACTCTGATCAATCCTGATTTCTAAAGGTATGGTCCTTCAATCTTATATAATTTGGATGCACCACATTTTCCTTACTTGCAGTAGTAGCCAGAATAGAAGCAGTGTGACTTTTGATCAGCATTCATCTCAGCAGCGTCTCATCTCTCTGCAGTTCATTGCATTGTTTGAAGAAACAAAATACACAGTTTCTTTCTTCTGATTATTTGTAGTGCTGTAAATTGTACAAGAGTTATTTTAGCTAATTAGACAGGTTAGCATAGAATTAGGTTAGCTAGTAGACTTGTGCATTCAATTCAGAACAAATGCAAAATTTAAGGAACATTGCATGTTTCATGATATTTGGATTTAATCAAGAATCACACAGAACACATAATTCTAGAAACACAAATGACATACTCAACATTTTCATGCATATATATATTTGTTAATTTGTATGTTTATTCATTTATTCACATGCATACTCATACTCTTACACACATTCCCAAAAAAGTATAACACTTACATTGATGTTGGAGGGCCAACTGTGTTCTTCATGCCTTGGTCGTCCAGCATGTTGTATCTGAAACCTACTACCCCGCTGCCACCATTGCCACTGCTGCATCTACAATAAATACTCCCCCTCCCCCAATCCTGCTCAGGCTATTGCCTGTGCCAAAGTGAAAATGAACAGACTTGCTTTTTGTCACGGTTCCCCAGAGATGTTCAGGAGTCAGTAAGGTATAGTAAAATGCAATTTATTAAACAACAATAAGGTAGCAAACAGAGGTAAACAGGAGATACAAGCAAAGGGTCACAGCCAGAAAGTGCTACTACCAGAAATAGTAAACTGCACAGAGGACCACTCGACTAGAGACTAGGTCAAAGCCACTGGTAATCTCTGCTGGAACCAGGAGCTGGAACAGGAACGGAACAGGAACAGGAACCGGAACTCAAAGTCTTGATCCGAGGTAGTGAGAAATATGACTCACGCCTGCAGTCAGAATGGAACGTATATCTGACCCAAGCCTGCAGTCGGTATAAGGAAGCGTATACTTGACTCACGCCTGCAGTCAGTATCAAAGCTAGTCTGCCACAGCCCCGGGCCCACACCAGATAGGGTGTCTGCTAGGTACAGGGGACAACCAAAAGAATCGTCAGACAGAGCCACAGGAAAATAAAGTTCTCTGCTCCCTCCCCTTTCTGCTTGATGAGCTGTAAAACTGTCAGAAGCAGATTCTGGTTCCTGGATGAGACGGCAGGTCTTCAGCAGCGCCGACATAGAGATACCTAAAAATAAATACTTCATTGGAATGGTCTACAAAGTGTGCCTGGTTTCCAGTTAAGTATTTATCGTTAGATATCGTTATATCGGTGCTGCATCTGGTCAAGCCAGAATCTGCCTCTGACAGCTTTACAGCTCGTCAAGCAGAAAGGGGAGGGAGCAGAGAACTTTATATTCCTATATCTATCAAACCATAACAGTTTGAGAGATACAAATAAGTGCAAGTACTCTCTTTTAATTGTATCTACCGTATAGTTAATACTTTTTTCTGACATTACTATCCCTTTAAACAAAACTACTGCCAGCCTGGGCAAGGTCATCCCCTTATTCACCCACCTGATCCAGAAAATTAACGACTTCCTGGAAAACAGTAATGCTTTACCCGGCAACGCATTGTTATATCCAGATGTTGCTACATTAATTAAATCAGGAGACTGACAGAGGAGCTGAAAGGATGCATGTGCGCTATCATGGACATCCCAAGAACATGGTATGAATTATATTATTATTCTGTTATATTTATTTATTATTGTAACATTTTAGCATCATTACAAGATAGACAATTTGGTATATAAAGACGCCATCAATGTGGCTCTGTAATCCCCTGATGGAGTGGACAGATAGGGTCCACGGTACATGTTGGGGAATATTGTCAGATACTACAGACTTTGATCCCTCCCAGCAATACCCCCGTGGGAAAAACCTGCATCCTCTGGTCAAGGCAAAGGAGGCTGGACTTCATGCACCGATTCTCCCTGGATGAACTTGGAGAAAATGTTTCATTTAAAAGAACAATAATGGCACAACTAATAGACAAGTTTGATATCACCAAGGTGAAAGAACCACCGAGGCGTGGCTGTAGAGCAGATGAGTGCATTTATGTCCGATATCCTGTAAGTGCAAATGGGTCGCTTTTAATCTATGTTCAAGTAAAACACTACTTTTAGATTTTCCCTTCTGCGCTTTTTACTTTCTTTAGTTGCATACAACAAAGGATTGGAGATTCCAAATAAGTGAGCTGCGGAGGAATGATCTGAGAGTTCTCCAGTTTCAATACTAAGACGCTATCAAGATTAGTATTCCTATTTGAAGTCCATCTCCTTCCATCCTCATCTCATTTAATCCATTATACTGGACCATTTCATCTCATTAATTTCATCTATCATCATCTAGTACAGAAGATAAGTACTGTCTGCATTATTATTTTTATAGAGCCTATCAGAGTAGAGACTATTTTATTTTTTTCCGATTTGCATTCCAGCATTTTAGATATATTTGGCATTATTTAGATTTATTTTCTCTTCTCTCACACATTATACACTGGTGAGGTGAGATTGTTTTTTCTAGAGGAATTTTTTTGATTTTAAAAAGGTGTTTCTATATATTTCCACCTCCACTTCTATTGTTCTAGGCTCTGTATACACATAGAAAATTTCTATGTTTGTTAGTGCATGTAGATTATCCTTTTGACAGTTTATAAATGATATATTTATGTGTATCTTTTAAGCATATTGTATCTTTTAGATATGGAGGTCCATTTTTTTCTGTGTCTCAGCGCATTTGTGTCCCATGATTGAAGGTTAGTTTGCGTCATACATAACTGTCATATACGTGTGTTTGTGTGTGTGGGGGGGTGGGGTTGGAGGCCAAATTCTTCTAGATCACGTATCAAAGACAAAATTGTGAGTAGATTCATCTACAGCCATGAGTAAGGTGCCAGATAAAACCATGAGAAGGCTTTGAGCAAGATTGTCCATAGAAATAGAGCACAATCAGATGGAGTTTACTTGAACAAGGTTAGGGCCAACATTTTAAATGTGGGACTTCAAAAAGGTATACAGTGCACAATCCAAGTATGGAGTATACATCATGGACAAGACAATGTTGCATATATGGCGGACCCTTGGCCTAGTGAAGGAGTGTTGAAGTCAGATAACTGGACTGTTTCAAGCAGATGGTTTAAGGTCAACAACTGTGATACACGTCTTTAAGAACGCAGTTCCAGGGAAACATGGTGGAGGACCATATTTGTTTAAAGAATGGAGAGATTTGTAGTCTTATAATGCTGGTAAGTCAGTACTATATAATGGGGAGCAGACAAGAAAATGAGTATTGTGGACAGTGTCAAGGACCAAGTTAAATGAATTAGAATTAGTAAAGTGAAGTTATTTTTAATAAATATTCTTAAATAAATTGTAATTGAAATACAATTTGTGGTCTTTTTCTAAATCCAGTGTCATAGATGTTTTTGTCTGTATTCACCTAAGGATGAAGAGGGTTGATGACAATATAAAATTCAGATCTAAAAACAATATGCATCTGTATATAAAATGTTTAGTATAAGTGTGTGTATGTATAGATGTATTATGTCTCGGTATTTGTGCAAATACCCAACTCTTGCTGTAAACACTCCAGGACATACTTGAAAATGAGAGAAATCTCAATGTATTCTTCCAGGTAAAACATTTTCTAAATAAATAAAATAAATAAGATCATGATTCAAAGCCTATCTATCGTAAATTATGAAAATTACTTAATGGAAGGCAAAAGAAGTGTGCTGATTGCAAGAATGTCCCAGTGCACTCTTACAGTTGTTGGCTGAGGAGAAACACATGATCAAGTGCATTGTTACTCTCCTTAGATTGAAGCATTTAATTTCTCCCACTGTAAATGTGAGTAGCTCCATGCCACTGGCTGTCACACTGATGTCACCTTCAATGATCATCATACAGCACTTATGCACATTAAATAGAAACATTTACAGAAGTGTTTAAATAAAGCTTCCCAATGCTACATTTTTATTATGAGACCAGTCATGTTTAACCCTTTGAGTGCCAAAGGAGTACGCAATGCATTGCAAACCAATGTGTTGTCTACCCTGCTGGCACTCAAAGGTTAATAAAAATAATTTTCTTTAAAAATATCAGCAATTGAACTAACTGGATGTTAGAAACATCTCCAAGCCATCTAAAGGGTTGCAAGTTTTTTAAAGGTAAAAAATGTATTGTAGGGCTTCCTCTTGAGTAAAGCAAAGGCACTTCAAGTGCTATGTTATGACATAATTATACACTATAATGTATTGCATTATTACATTATAAATATTCAGAATATTCTGATACCATGCACCTCAGCTAAGTTAATACAGCAATGCTAAACCAAATGCATGGGGATTAAGACCACAGGAGTCATGGACAAAGGTATAAGATCTAAAATATAATGATGAAAAGCTCATGATATTGCATTTAGGATACAGGAACCCAGAGGTTGACTACAGCCTTAATGGTACTGTGTTATTTTTTTCAGATGCATTAAGCAATGCAGTAAAGCAAACCAAGTCATTGGTTGTTTAGGAAGAGGCATTAGCAGTAGGAAGAGATTGGTACTAATGCTACAATTTAGATTACTGGTACGACCTCACCTGGAAGCTCTGGAGACCACATCTTCAGAAGGACAGTAATAAATTGGAGACAGTTAAAAGAAGAACCACCAAAATGGTGCAGAGTTTCTATGACACATTATATCAGAACAAAATCAAATAATTTAATATGTATAGCTTGGGAGAAAGGAGAGAGAGGGGTGATATGATACAAACCTTTAATATGGTTCAGAAGAGAAGCATTTTACAGAAATATAGGAATACTAGAATAAGAGGTCATAATGTAAAATTAGAGGGTGGAAAAATCAGAAGTAATTTGTGGAAGTAGTACTTGGCAGAAACATTGATAGACACATGGAGCAGCCTCCCAGCAGAGGCTGTAGTTACAAATATTGTTAGAGAATTAAAAATGCCTGGGATAGATGTAGGTCTATTCAGAGAAGTATGTAATATTACATGTTTTATTAGATAGGAAAACGGGCAAACTGGATGGGCCAGATGTTTCTTTTCTGAAGTCAAAATCTATGTTTTACTGTTTCTATGTTTAATTGTTAGCTAAATGAAATAATTTTAAAGTTGTTACTATCTTCTGTCCACTGTTTATGTTTTTGACTGCATAAACAAACAGAATCTGCAATCTTGGAGGTTACATTTCTCCAAAATGGCCTGATAATGTAAGAAGAAGGAGCGCATGAGGAATATTTGTAGGATGTCAGGTTTTGGAGCTGCTGACTTGCTGTACTGTTAATAATAACCAGAAAACTTTGCTGAATAGAAAAGTAACTGTGTAAAGTGGGAGATCAGTTTGTTTAGAGATGAAACATTTACGTATTTGTAATTGTGCCAACTCTCTGTAACTTATTAGCTTACAGAGGATACATTTTCTTAACATACTAAACATGAAGCTTTGAAGAAAGGAAGTTTTTATTCAGTTGGCACAGCCAATTTTACCAGAAAGAAATGCTCTGATGGAATTTTCCTATCTTATCCAGCAAGGAACTGACCTGCAATTACAGCACTTTTTATGATATTCAATTTACACTGACAGTGATGACTCAACTCACAGTCACTTCAATTGACCTTGACTTTGGGAACTATAAATAAAACTTGCCACAATCGCATCTTATTTCCATGTGCTCAAATAAAATGAGTCACTTTGCATAATATTACTTTGCATAGCCTCTATTTAAGCACATTGTAATCAGTTTGATAAGTGGTAAAATAAAGATTCCTTATTCATACTCTTCAACTGGCATACATATGGTCAACTGGTACTACCCTGTGAATCTTTATGTTGAATGTTTTTGCGTTGTTGTGAGAGCAAACATTTACAGTTTTACAAAACAGCTTTAACTAGAAATACATATACAGTGTACTTTTCCTATTGAGTAAAATCAAGATTAAAACAAGCATACACCCAATGCTAGGAGACTACTTTTTCACAAGTTAATCTGACATTTTTGTGAGTGCAAGATGTTTGCTGACACCCATCTATGAAAAGTTTGTGTCTATAATACTGAGATTTTCAAAGGCAATTATAGTACCATGTGGCTGAACAAAAATATTGAACTCAGACTCTCAAAAAGTGCAAGCTAGTTATGTAATAACTTTCAAACAAGACTAGTCTTAAGGCCATTAATGTTAGATAGTCAGTGTGATCCATTTTGAAAGTACTTTTGATCATCATATAGAAGTGAATGGGAGGGTGGGTTGTAGTTTAGTGCTCCTGACAAGCCCTACCATACTAGTGATGTACCAGATTTCTTGGGCTGGCACTGACAGAACATACTGACTATAACTGATTATCAAAAGATTTTAATATATTTGAAATATCGGAAACATTAAAAAAAAAATCTCTATAATCCTATATTGTAGTAATATTTCTGTATACAAGCCTATGCAAAAAGGCAAGTGACCCCTCATTTGATGTAGCTGTTCATATTATTTCCAAAATATACAGTATGTCTTGTCTGCCTTTTCCCCATGTCTGTAATTGTTATGACCATTTACAAGCAAAGAGGTAATCTTAGAAAAGAAAATTGATAGGTGTAGTTTGGTGTTCCTGTCACCCCGTATGGTATGTCATGCCATACTGATGAGGTCAGTGCGATAATTTTTTTTTCAGGATGCCAGCATGTTCTGATTACAGTAAGAAATGACACAGTTTTCATACATTTTAGTCTCTGAAGTGGTGGAAATGTTAAAAACATAATTTTTTCCTACTGTCACTGTCTCTTGGACGGCGCCTTAATTCTTGCCCGTCCGTCTCTCTCTTCCCCACGGCAGCTGTTGCTCTGGGTTCCATCTCGCTCCGTGGGCCGCTTATGTGCAGGACGCCGCTGTCTCTTTCTCTGGCGTCTGCTCATGCATCCAAACCGGCACTTCATTGCGCAATAGCCTCCTATCTCGCATGGCTCTCAGACGGGCCCCCCTCCTGTCCTCTCAGTGGCTCCTCTCCATTATTTGAATGGGCTGCCCCAGGCTGAGGGTGCCTGTTCCACAAGCTCTCTTTTGTTACTTAGTTGTTTGTCTTCTGCTCCTGGCTACTGACCCCTTGGCTTGTCCTGACCATCCAGTGTCTTCTGCTCCTGGCTACTGACCCTAAGCTTGTCATGACAATCCAGTGTCTTTTGCTCCTGGCTACTGACCCTTGGCATATGCTGACCATCCATTGTCTCCAGCTCTTGGCTGCTGAGCCCTGGCTACACATCTATACGTTTCCTCTTGTCCTGCTCGGCCTCCAGCCTGTCTTGTTGGCCTGGTTCTCCACGGTTCCTAGGTACTCCCATCCTGGTTGCACCCAGGCTCAACTGGGGTGGAACAATCTGGTTTCACGACCAGCACCTCTAACCAGCTTCGGCTGCAGCAAGGGAGTACCTGGCACGCCGTCACCACTTGCAAGCCTCGCACCAAAGCTACGCACTCTACCATCTGAACCAGAGTCGGCACTACACGGGTTCTTACCCCCCGTGTGCGTGACACCTACAGCATCACCTCCTAAACTCATTTATGCAAACCAGCCTAGCTTCCAATCGCGGTACAATTTCCAGCCTCCATATTATAAAAACCCAGCATTTATTGCTATGCAGCATGGTGTAGTATAAGAGACTGGAAGCAGGCAGAGAGAGAGAGAGAGGGAGAGAAAGAGAGAGAGAAAATCAATTTAAGTAAAAGTTAAAATAAATATAAAGTTATTTTGACTGCTATCACTATAACCAGCAACCAGAGAAACTTGATTGACCCTGATGCTACTAATGCTGCTTACACAGAGGTGGAGGAGGAAATCAGCAGCCCCAGCAGTAAAGGGAGCCCACACAATGATTCTTAGACCCCAGCATTTTCCTTCTGGGGCAGTATATTGAAGAAGGCAGAAGTGGCTAGAAGTACATTTCAGCTGCCTGTTTCTGCTGCTACCGCTTCCAATATGTCTCCTTCTGAGGAGATAGCAAGTGTGACATCAAGGCACCCTCTGTCACACTTTTCATCCCCACCAGTCCCAAAGAGCAGCAAGAGACTGGTGGTGGTAGTGATGAGAGTGATTTAAAAAAAAAAAAAAAAAACAAGAGTGCAAAAGGATCTGAGAGAAGCATCTATATATATTAATTCTTGTCTAGAGTGTTCCTACTTACAGAAAAAATCAAATCATAAAGGGCTCATCATACGCATAGAAAGTTGGAGCAATCTTTCAAATAAAAAAAAACTTGCAAGCAGCATTGTCTGGTCCAATTCTCTTACAGAGCCCTTGTAATGCAATTTAGGATAAAACACAAGAGACAGGGGCAAGAAACAGTCCTCTAAGGGTAATACCACTAGTTACAGAAGCAAGGAAGTTTTATTTATTTTCATAATAAATGCTGCACTGTATCCATATTTATGGTTGACTACTGCTATATTTTCGACTCCTTTTTTATATGCAGATGCTTATCTCAGATCTTTTTTCTCTTTCTTGTATTTTATTGTTTAGTTATTGGACTGTTTTCAATAGGTGTGTACTGTGGACACCATAAGAAGAAGCAGCATAGCTGATGAAGCAACGAGATACTTTTTCTGACATGTATTTATTATTATTAATATTGTATGTACATTCATTGTTTTTAGTTGTGTTATTGTGCATTTTCTTTTTTTGGATGAGGCTGAGTGTGATGGTGGAGGAGAGTATGAGAGCATTATTGGAGGAAAATGATAAGAAACTGAAGAAAGAGATGCAAATGTGGATGGGCATCACCATCACCACAACCAGCAGTGGTACTCAGGAGTTTGCTGCTGCTGTAATTACTGCTGCTGAGTCATCCGAGGCAGATGATCATCTGTCACAGCAGCAGGATGATGATGATCAGGCTAGTGGGCCACAGACCACCATGGCCACAACAGGACTGGGTTCAGAAAGCGATGATAGGGGACTATGACAGGTTCCACTTGCCACCACTACTCATGGTGCTAGCTCTATTGCTAGTGTAGAGGAAGCAGCATCACCTGCCCCAGCCAGTGAAGATGATTCTAGAGAAGATGAAGAAAGCAATTCTACACTGCTTCCCTCACTGAATTCATATTTTTATTGTCTGCTATCTTGATATGACATGTCCTTAGCAGAGTAGACAAAGGCCATAGTGACAGCAGTACTTGATTTCTTGGGGGATTGTTTTACATTGCTAGCATAATTGTCAAAGTATTTGTTTGCATTTGTGCCTGTTACTTAATATGAGTGCAAATGTGTCAGTTGTTGTGATACTTCCCAGTTCTTGCCCTATTTCAAAATGCTTCCTTGTGTATACTGTGCATATTGTAGTTGCTGACAAAATGCACAGTTCCTTCCTGCCCTCAAGGGAAAATAAGTATTCCATCACAACCATAATTTTAGAGGAGCTGCAGAAGCATGACTGGCCACCTTCTTCTCTCTTGATGCACCTGACATAGTGTGGGGGATTGTTGTGGAGTTGCTGCTGCCTCAGAAACACAAGGGCTATTGGCAAGTAGAAGCATCATTGTAACACTACCTGCCTTATATCAGTGCTGATGATCCCAGTCCCGTGCAACAGCCTAAATCTTCCCTTGCTTAGATGATTCAGCAGCATAACAAATCACATTTGTCCCCACCACCATCCATTTTTTTTTCAGTGATTGTTTTTGGCAAGCCTGAGGCCTGTAAATAAAAATTTCTCAGGACTTGGTTATATTCCAAGTTTTGGAGTAAGGAGATCTGGGTAAGTAGAACTAACTGCAAATACTGGTACATTTGTGGTACCAATGGATAACATATAGATACCGTACTAACTATTTAATCTCATCTAAACTGGGAACATTCATTTCATCAATTCATCCTCATTCCAGTACCCCACTGCTTACAAAACAAGACTTCAATGGACTGTATGTACTAGATGTTTGTTGGCATTTATGTTGTTCCTTCAAGGGTCATACTACTATAAAGGGCTTCTTATGCAAGTCTATTGATTTTATATGTATTCTGATTAATATTACCACACCTTTAACTTTTATTCATCCTTTGCACATTTATCAATTGATTTCTATTAAATTATTATAAACATGAATCTCATCTATATATTGTATATTGATTTTTTCTCAGATTTAAAATTAATTGGGGGGTAGAGCATGCTAATCAGTTCTGTAATATAATTGTTATATAGTTTCCTTGTGTTTGGAATGCCTGAGTCCTACAAAACTTTTCAGGGCTAGCCTCATTTGAAATCTGAAATCAGTGTTTTTAAGCATAGCTTTGTTGTAACATTTTACATTTTTTACTTTGTGTAAGTTTACAAAACGCTTCTTTTTCAGTCTTGACTTTCTGTAAGTCTGATTATATGCTTGCTAACCGTTATTTTTAAAGATATGACTAAAAAATGATTTTGCAACTTACACTAATTTGACAGATGTGTATGCTGGTGATGAACTGGTGTGGTGTGATTGATTTATATATTTCATGATTCATATGGTTGTCACGATTTATTACGACTCTCAGACATAAGGTTAGGTAAAAACACAACCTTATTGAAAAGTTTAAAGCAAATCCCATAGGATTTCATACACGTACATACAATACATAAAATGGCAAGTAGAAATGGCAATATAGAATCAGGCTCTACCGGCCCTGCCAATATCCTGGGCAGGGCAGCCTAGGCAAGCAATAGAAAGGTGGCTCTACCGGCCCTGCCAATATACCGGGCAAGGCAGCCAAACGATAGTCAGGAGTGTGCAGGCTCTACCGGCCCTGCCAATATACCGGGCAAGACAGCCTAACGATAGTCAGGAGTGTACAGGCTCTACCGGCCCTGCCAATATACCGGGCAAGGCAGCCCAACGATTACCAGCTGAAACAGTCACTACCGGCCCTGCCAATATACCAGGCAAGGCAGCCTAAGGAACACTGAGAGGCTAGGTTCTACCGGCCCTGCCAATACCGGGTAAGGCAACCTTAAGATGGAATGTATAAAGGTTCTACCGGCCTTACCAATATACCGGGCAGGGCAACCCAAGGAGGAGGTGTCAACCGGAGTGGCCACAATAACTGTCAGATGAAAAGGACAGTCAAGATGTAAAGTAAGTGCGCAGCCCAAATACACCAGTAATATGAAACCCAACACCTGGGGATAGATGGAGTAAAGGCTGTCTAGGACTGGACAGCACACTGAGGACCAACAGTATAACTGAGTAGTAAGCCACGAGGGCCAGGAGCGAACCAGCGTCCGCACGCTGGGAGCCAACAGATCTCAATGTGTAATACTGTGAGTCTATGGAGCGAACCAGCGCCCGCGCGCTGGGAACCAACAGACAGTATGATGTAGCCGCAAGGCTTGAGAGCGAACCAGCGTCCGCATGCTGGGAGCCAACGGATCTCAATGAGTAATGCTGTGATGCCAAGGAGTGAACCAGCGCCAATGTGTAATGCCGTGAGACAATGGAGCGAGCCAGTGCCAGCGCGCTGGGAACCAACAACTTGTCTAATAGCCGCAAGGCTTGTAAGCGAACCAGCGTCCGCACGCTGGGAGCCAACAGAGGTCAATGTGTAATGCCGTGAGACAATGGAGCGAACCAGCGCCCGCGCGCTGGGAACCAAAAACCTTGGTTGTTGGTTCCCTAGGCTAAGGAGCGAACCAGCGTCCGCAAGCTGGGAGCCAACAGAGATCAATGTCTAATGCCGTGAGGAAATGGAGCGAACCAGCACCCGCACGCTGGGAACCAACACCCTTGTATAATAGCCGCTAGGCTTGGGAGCAAACCAGCGTCCGCACGCTGAGAGCCAACAGAGGTCAATGTGTAATGCCGTGAGGCAATGGAGCGAACCAGCACCCGCGCACTGGGAACCAACACCCTTGTATAATAGCCGCTAGGTTTGGGAGCGAACCAGCGTCCGCACGCTGGGAGCCAACAGAGGTCAATGTGTAATGCCGTGAGGTAATGGAGCGAACCAGCGTCCGCACGCTGGGAACCAACTGACTGGAATGTTGCCAAGAGACCGAGGAACAATGTCGCCACCGCTGCAGGAACCAGGCTCAGGAAGTGACAGGAACCAGCTGGGACGTCCAACCGGCATACCTGGGAACTTCCAGTCGAGGGCTACCCGGAGGGTAGTCCTCTGTTCACCAGGGGGTGAAAAAATGATGCTAATCGCGTCAAAAAGGGGCGGGGCTTGCCGCGAGTGGGGGGGGCGTAACCCTTTGAGTGCCAGAGTGGTACGGAATGCATTGCAAAGCAATGCATTCCTTACCACTCTGGCACTCAGAGGGCTGGGGACTGAGTATCAGCAGGAGAAAAAGCGGATGTGG
Organism: Rhinophrynus dorsalis; assembly: GCA_037306005.1. Lineage (NCBI taxonomy): Eukaryota > Metazoa > Chordata > Amphibia > Anura > Rhinophrynidae > Rhinophrynus > Rhinophrynus dorsalis. The sequence goes on from CM074722.1 coordinate 308,628,531, forward strand.
CAGAGTTTCAACAGAAACTCTCCACATCCGGAGGAATCAGCCTCTGCCCCGGAGACCCGGTAAAGTTCTGTCAGAACCGGAGTCTCCGGGGCAAATCCGGAGAGTTCCCAGGTATGCCAACCGGATCAGGAACGATAACAGAGACCAGTAGCAGGAAACAGCAACTCAACCGGAACAGGACTGGAACCGACACAGCAGACAGCAGCACTGAAACAGCACAAACTCAGGAACGCAGGTACTCAGGAACACAGCCGAGAGGCCAATGAAGCTTCTGTAGCATGGTGGTAATGGAGGAGTCAGAGACACCACAAAAGGGCAACTAAAGGGTGCCCAAGCTAAGTTTAAATAGGCAATGTGAGGCGAGCTAAAGGCAAGCAACCAATGGGAGCCCCCTATAGGTGATAGACACAGTAAAGCAGCAATCACGGGCACCGTGATAATGGTTGAACGCTATGCTAATTATTTACATTATCATCTTTGGGTCTAATTTATTTCATTATTCTCAGACTATTGTCAAACATTTATCAGTGGTCACAGCAGAGATCCCAAAAGTGGTATATGACACCAACCCTTCAAATCCCTCCTCCTCATCAAGAATAAGTCAGCATATAATTTGAGTACTTCAGGATTATTTTTGTGAAGTTTTTGACTCATTTTCAGTAACTCAGTGTGTGTGGTTTGGCAGTACATGGTAGAAGAACTGTGTAATTTTATTGTTTTAACAACATGACTTGTGGAGGTTTTGGAGGTTTCAGTGGTGGCATCTGTGGTCATTTTATTATTTATTTATTAACCTCAAGACAGATGGAAAAGGACTCAGGAACAGAATAACATGAAGCCTTGGTTCCAGTTGAAACTTCAGGAAAGACACCCTTTATTGAATCAAACACACAGCTTATAAACACTTACAGAGACTCTTATCAAGATCAGCATGCAAACTAGGACTTGGGACAGTGTTTCTATGATTGACCAATCAGCCCCCAACACCCATATCAAGATGAGCATGCAAATTAGGGCTTGAAAAATACACATTCTTAACTGGTTCATAAATAACCTCCCCTGATTGGTCTAGGAAACACAGCAGGAATCAATTAACAGTTCTTAGTATAAGCTACACAGATCTGTATATTGTAAACAATGCCCAACACCCACTCCCAGCTACCAAATCCCTATACAGAATTTATAGTATAACACCATACACTATTACATTACACCACACAATGTACAATACAATATTTCATGGTTCGTGAGCACGGTAAATGATTGCCCATACAGGCAGGATGGGAACTTCTTGAGTGTCCATACCAGCGCTAGGCACTCTTTCTCCACGGCTGCATGCTCCACCTCCCCAGGTAGCAGCTTGCGGCTGATGTACGCCACTGGGTGCTCACATCCATCGCTCCCCACTTGGTTCAGAACTGTTCCCAATCCAAAAGTAGAGGCGTCTGGGTCTCCTCCACTTGTGGGTCTCCGACTTTCCGCCTAAGGGAGCTGGTCACAGCAGCACAGGTCTCTGAGGGTATTGGGGCTTGGTAGGCAGAGGTCATGTGGCCGATGTCATTTGCAAGCAGGACCTCCGCGGGTAACTCCTGCATGATCCTGACTTCTATGGTGCGGGCTCCGGTACCTCATTCGAACTTAACCCAGGCCTTGGGGATCTTATAGACGTTCCCCCCCCACCACCTGGACAGCCACAGACCTGGCCAGATGTCCCGAGACAGGTACCAGGTAGGGCTGGATGAGGGTGATGGTGGCTCCACTGTCCCTTAATCCGTGGGTGGACTGTCCGTTCACCCATGCAGTCTGCCGATGATGGTCTCAGTTATCCAAAGAGGCAGCCCGGACAGGATCTACCTCGTGCAAGACCCCGCAGTCCTCCTCTGCCTCCAGGTAGTGAGTGGCAGGTAGAGGAGTAGGAATAGCTTCCCGGTACCTCGGGCTCCGGTCAGGGCCATTGGGGCACTCCGATCTGTAGTGCTCATGTTGCTGGCACTGGAAACAAACAATCTGGGCCAGGTGCTCCTTGAATCCCCTAGGGGCAGGTGCTCTGTACTGGGGTCTCTGAGCGGGTGCGAACTGCTGGATGAGCTGAGGAGGATAGTCAGTTGGGATGGTAAATACTGGGGAACGGGCTTCGGCTCCACCGGGACGGGTCTACGAGAGTCCTGGTAGTCATCGGCCAGGACTGTAGCTTGATCAGCGAGGAGGGGTTTGTGATCCTTCACCCAATCTTTGACTGACTGGGGAGCCTGATCACAGAACTGTTCCAGCACCAGGAGCTGCAATACGTCCGTCACTGAGTGGGCTTGGTTCCCTGTAATCATCGACCCCATTCTTAAAATCGGGGAAAGCTGCAAAGGGAATTTTTGGCTTGGGTTCACCTGATCCCGAAGGCTCAGATCGCATTGGCCCTGGCTGAACTGCCAGCCCCCATTGAGTGTCCACTTCTGAAATAATGCAATGTATTGTCTCCTGGGATGGGTTCAGTCCGAAGTGAACCAGCTTCCACTGGACCTCCCTCTGCCTCGGGGAAAGCTCTGGGGTTCCTGCGGGGACCTCAGATCTAGGCTCCATGGCACCCAATTCCGCAATTAAGGTGGCTTTGGTCTTAGAAGATGCTGTTAGCCCACGAGCTTCCTCAAGATCCTTTAGGGTACTATGTTTCAGTCCCTTGTACCAGTGCTTCATCCGGCCTTGGAAAGACGGTCCCGCTGGTGGCTTGGACATTCCTTAATGATAGGAATCATCCCACCATTGCCAGCCAATGTCACGGAAACACAGGTACCCACGACTGGGTACCCCCTCACCACGGGAACCTCAAGACAGATGGAAAAGGACTCAGGAACAGAATAACATGAAGCCTTGGTTTCAGTTGAAACTTCAGGAATGACACCCTTTATTGAATCAAACACAGCTTATATACACTTACAGAGACTCAAGATTAGCATGTAAACTAGGACTTGGGACAGTGTTTCTATGCTTAACCAATCAGCCACCAACACCCTTATCAAGATGAGCATGCAAATCAGGGCTTGAAAAATAGACATTCTTAACTGGCTCATAAATAACCTCCCCTGATTAGTCAAGTAAGCACAGCAGGAATCAATTAATATTCCTTAGCACAAGCTACACAGACCTGTATATTGTAAACAATGCCCAACCCCCACTCCCAGCTACCAAATCCCTATACAGAATTTATAGTATAATACCACACATTATTACATTATACCACACAATATACAATACAATGAACAATATTTCAAATGTTATAGTTCTGAATTACTCCATTTGGTGACATCTACTATTCCCCATGTAAAGTCCATGAGTCTGATTTATATGAAGTCCTTTAGTGAGGTCTTCCACTTGATGGTGCAGCCGTTTTCTCTAAGACCTCCGGTACAAAAGTCCTCCCATACATGCAAAAACAGAAAAAAAGAAAAGGTGCACACAAATCTATGTGTACACTGTATTTCAGAGATATAACACCTCCACCTTCTTCAAATGTGTTCTCCTTCACCATGCCAAATAACACCTATGGATCTGTGTTAATTACACTCACCTTCAAGTGAGGCAAAACCAGCCTCTCAGTGTGGATTGCCTTCCTGGATGACCACCAGTGTCGGTTTCTTTACAGAATACAGCTCCCCGTATTATCTGCTCTCCACTCCACCTTTGTGTTCTGCCCAAAACTGTAATGGGCTGGAGTATATTCCCTCTATCTAGGGTAATACTAAGTGGGGGCCTATACTGAGGTAAATAGCTGAAAATTAGAAACATTAAGTGACACTAGATAGATGTGAATCTTATTTATTGGGGGTAATCCTATAAAATATATAAAAATATATAAAAATATGCAATATAAGTACAATATAAACACAGAACTTGCTAAAAAATAAGTAACATAACTGAACTAACCACCCAACGCGTTTCTCAGTTAACACTGCTTCATCAGGGGTTTTGATATAATACAGTTCAGACCACTTAAATACCTTTGGAACATTCAATTCTCCCGCCAAACCACCGTTTCGGTAACAGCTCTGATCACACCGAGAATCCTGACTTCTTCCATCAAATTCATGGACAACTTTCGCACTCCAAGCCTCACTATGGAACTAAGATCATAGCGTCCCTTCCATTTTACGTTCATAGCAGCTAAACTAATGCCCAGGGAAAACACAAAGTCTCGTTACTAATGACACCACAACATTTCTTACTATCCCCATAGTTACCCATCCGTAGATTTTATTCCACCGAGTGCCAATGTATTTACCCTTTAAGCGTCAGAGCAAAGCTGCATAGAACTCATACTTCCAGGAAACCTCTCCACCACTACATCCAATGGTATATAAATATAATACTATTCCATAGTAATAGAAGTGTATCTTCCCCACAAAACTTTTGTATAACACGGAGAACAAGACTGGCGGCCCACCTGTTACCCAGATAGACCACGAGTTCCATCCTCCATATCACACAAGGAGGAACAGCCTTGCGGTGAATCCAAGAGAGAATTGGATGTACCCACACTAAAATACATATTACAGATATATTTTCTATTAAAATGTTATGCACAAACATACTTACAGAAACATTTCTAACTCTATATCTTCATTTAGTCCTACTGGACTCATAGTATCTAATTTATGTATCCAGTAGGATTCTCTTTTACATAACATTTGGAACCTCCTAGAGACTGAAATAGGTATACACTCTATACCCTTAACTTTAAACCCATGTCCTTTACCAATTTTACATGTATTAAAATGCCTTGCAACACTCAATTCATTATCTTTTTGCTCCATGGACCTCCTATGTTCCCCAAGTCTGTTGCGTAATTCCCTAATAGTGCGCCCTATATATAGCTTTCCGCACCCACAGGAAATCACATATATAACAAACTTACTATTACAATTAATAAATTGTTTTATATGATAAATCTTGGAATCTTTACTGCTGCTAAATTGTTTACTTCCATGTTCCATATTTTTACAAGCTAAACATCTTTTTTGATACACCTGTAATTCCCTACCATATTTGATAAAAAGTTTTTTGTTGTTTCCGACTATATTTGAATATTTTTAGGCTTACTTAGGGCAACGTAACCCCTCGTGTTTTAACATTTTTTATAAATTATTTTTGAAAATGTCCCTATATCTTGCCCTAATAACGGGTCCTGCTGTAAAACTTGTCTTGTTCTCCTTGTTATACAAAAGTTTTGTGGGGAAGATACACTTCTACTACTATGGAATAGTATTATATTTATATACCATTGGATGTAGTGGCGGAGGGGTTTCCTGGAAGTATGAGTTCTATGCAGCTTTGCTCTGGTGCTTAAAGGATAAATACATTGGCACTCGGTGGAATAAAATCTACGGATGGGTAACTATGGAGATAGTAAGAAATGTTGTGGTGTCATTGGTAACGAGACTTTGTATTTTCCCTGCGCATGGGCATTAGTTTAGCTGCTATGAACGTAATATGGAAGGGACGCTATGATCTTAGTTCCATAGCGAGGCTTGGAGTGCGGAAGTTGGCCATGAATTTGATGGAAGAAGTCAGGATTTTTGGTGTGGTCAGAGGTGTTGCCGAAACTGTGGTTTGGCAGGAGAATCGAATGTTCCAAAGGTATTTAAGTGGTCTGAACTTTATTATATCGAAACCCCTGATGAAGCAGTGTTAACTGAGAAACGCGTTGGGTGGTTAGTTCAGTTATGTTACTTATTTTTTAGCAAGTTCTGTGTTTACATTGTATTCGAGTAGTACACTTATATTGCATATTTTTATATATTTTTTATATATTTTATAGGATTACGCACAATAAATAAGATGATATTTAAATCTATCTAGTGTCACTTAGTGTTTCTTATTTTCAGCTATTTACCCAAGTATAGGCCCCCACTTAGTATTACCCTATATAGAGGGAATATACTGTAGCCCTTTTCAGTTTTGGTCGGAACACAAAGGTGGAGTGGAGAGTGGATAATATGGAGAGCTGTATTCTGTAAATAAACTGACACTGGGGGTCATCCAGTGAAGGCAATCCACTCTGAGAGGCTGGTTTTGCTTCACTTGAAGGTGAGTGCAATTAACACAGATCCATAGGTGTTATTTGGCAGGATGAAGGAGAACACGTTTTAAGAAGCTGGAGGTGTTATATCTCTAAAATACACTCCAGATTTGTGTGCGCCTTTTCCTTTTTTCTGTTTTTCCCTGTACTCTCCTATGGAGTAACAGCAGGAAGAGCTACGACAATTCTGAACAGCATTCTCTGTGCTTCCCTACCCAGCAAGTAGGGGAAAACAAAGAAGGCTGTCAGCACCATGGGCAGCACTGAATGCCATAGGGATGTGCATTGCTCACTCCTGTGGCATTCAAAGAGTTACAATAAACAAAACTAGTACACCAAACACAACACAATGTCCCCTCAATTCGACATCCCCCCCTTTAGTATGTCGACATATATTGCATATATTCGACATACTAATCCCATCCGACATGCACCTTAGTGACTCACATGTAGTCGAACCTGTCTTTTATTCGACACTTAACCCTTTGAGTACCAGACAGGTAGGAAAGCATTGCTTAGCATGTGTTTCCTACCTCTCTGGTACCCAAAGGGTTACTAGGCAAGCTATGGACTACATACTTTGCCTGTAAATGTGTGTGTGTGTTTTAAAAATATATTTTTTATTAAAAAGCTGTTTTACATGAATTACATACACAATAGACCTCAAGGGGGTGTCATGACCCCTCATGACACTCTCCCGGAGTGGAGCAAAAGTAGTAATCACAACAGGACAAAGGAGCTAGGTAAGTAGAAATGAATTAGATCTTACTTACAATTCCATTTCTGAAGCAACCCTATGCTCTGATCACTTAATCAGTCACCTGGTTTTACCCGGGTCACTGATTCTATGATGGGACCGCAGAGTTTTCATTCATCCATTCATTCATTCTTGTTGCAGCCTGCGGCTGTAAAGCCAACAGTAACAAGAATGCTGTAAATGCCTTTGGGGGTCGCCACATGTATCAGCTATCCTTTTGGATAGGTCAGGAGGGGTCCCAGTGTCCCCATCAAGGTCTGATTGTAAAATATCCAATTAAAAAGCACATATAAGCTATGTGGAACATAGCTTATATGCGCTTAATGTTCTTACAGTGAACTTGTTGGCCTCATGTTAGGGGGGGTGTCATGAGGGGTCAAGACACCTCCCTTGAGGTCTGTTGTGTATGTAATTAATGTGAAACAGTTTTTGATAAAAATATATATATTTTTAAAACACACACACACACACACACATACATACAGGCAAGGTATGTAGTCCATAGCCTGCCTATAAACCCTTTGGGTACCAGAGGGGTAGGAAACACATGCTAAGCAATTCTTTCCTACCTCTCTGGTACTCAAAGGGTTAAGTGCTGAATAAAAGACAGGTTCGACTACTATATGTGAGTCACTAAGGTGCATGTCGGATGGGATTAGTATGTCGAATATATGCAATAAATGTCGACATACTAAAGGGGGGGATGTCGAAGGAGGGGGGACATTGTGCTGTGCTTGGTGTACTAGTTTTGTTTATTGTAACCCTTTGAATGCCACATGGGTGAGCAATGCACATCCCTATGGCATTCAATGCTGTCCATGGTGCTGAAAGCCTTCTCTGTATTCCCCTACTGGCTAGGTAGAGAAGCACAGAGAATGATGTTCAGAATTGTTGTAGTGTTAGTGATGTGTGAGGGGAGGAGATACCTTCCACACTGACAGCACTTTGTAAATCCTGTATGCTAATAGGGACCTTCTCCAACCATCCCCTTCCATTCGACAATTTTTGTGAATATGTCGATGTGTGTGCAGATCGAATTGTCGGAGTGACTTGAACACATCGACAATATCATACTGACAACACATGGACATTTAGTGCATCTAGGCCAGTGACTTACAGTTCTCTAGTCACTTCCTGTCAGAACAATCAGGAAGTAAACACAGTAAATTCACTTCCTGATTATTTGAACTGTTATAACATTTGAATAAAACAACTGACAGCAGTGGCAGTAACCTTGTTTTACTCAGCAGGAAAAACTCTATTATATATAGGTTTTCATAAGAACATTTACTGCTCCTTTAAGCAGGTGTTTCAGATGACTGTGAAAAGCAATTTTCCTTGCAGTCTTCAGTGTGTCTTAGACTGCAAAGGACAGCTTCCTTGACAGTATATGAAGTTTGCAAAGGAAAATTACTTTTCTTGGCCTACAAGAGCAAGCACAGTCAAATTAAATATATGAGCAATTTACATATTAGCTTTAATACAGATGCTGCTCATCCAAATAGTTAGCATAAATCAGCCATTACAATATCACAATACATTCTTCTGTCTCAAAAAAAAAAAAAAACTGCAGTTCAACCTCTGTATTGGAGGGCATAATGCAACATCATCCAATTTTTAACAAGCAGTAAAGTATACTTTGGCCACAGAAAGAAAAACTAATCAAGGAGTGTGAATTAAAAAACACAGAAACAATTGTTGGGCAAAGGAATTCTGTACTATAAGTCTAACCAAAGTCCAGGCAGAAGAGACTTCAACTGAAACAGAAAATGTCACTAGGAGGCATCATTCGGGTATTGCTGAAAATGCAGTTTAACCCGTTGAGTGCCAGAGGGGTATCCAGCGTATTGCTTTGCAATGCATTGGATACCCCTCTAGCACCCAAAGCGTTAATTTTTTACTGCTTCCATATATCTGGCACAACCCCCAATATCCCTTAGTCTTTTCAATTTATAGCACACATTTATTTTCTATTGTATTATTTTTCACTGACAGTATAAACTAGTTTATCCACAATGTATTACTTAAACAAGCTATTTGCCAATTTCAAATAAACAGTTTATTTCTTGGTAATGCTGACTGATGGTTTAGTCCTGGCCAAACTGCAATTTGAGGGATGTTTATTATTTCAAATACTTAAGGATTCAGACAAATTGGCATTTCTTTTGACACTAAGAGGATGATTTAATTAGAGGAATTTGAGTAATTCTGGGGTGGTTCACTCACACCACAGAGGAGAAATAGAATTCTCTGTTGATCTGAATTAGATATTTAAAAGCCCATTTAAATCAATGGGGATTTTTGTCTGCTACAGTGCAGCTGGTTTTCTCCACAATTGCTCCAGTTCTTCTTATTCGATCAGTCACTATATTTCTTCAAAACAATAACCAGTCGGAACTGTAATTGAGTTATGTATAAGAAACGAACTTTGCTTTCCAGTACCACTTAATCAAGGATTAATATGTTATATGCTTTTTTTAAAGAAAATATTCATTAGCGTAAAGAGACAGTTTTTGGCACACAGCTTTTCTTTAATCCTCCACCACTGAAGACCTGAAAGTGCTGTGAGATCTCCAGGCCTGGTTACTGGAGAACTAGTGAACATGTTTTACTGACAGCAAAGGACATGCTGAAAGCTTCCTTCTAACTTGTTATTGTTCTTAATGTCTCATGTTGAACTGGTACTCAGTTATGGTACTCAGCTATGGATTTGTTGTAGAAAGGATAGAGATTAGTGTTGAGCGAGCATGCTCGGCCGATGCTCGGATCGGCTCGAGCATCGCTCTGCTCGGCACATGGCGGTACTCGTACGAGTACCGCATGTGCTCGCCCGCCATGTTCGGGTCTCCTCCCCGCACGTTTTGCGGCTGCTGCGCAGCCAATAAACGTGCAGGGAGGCTCTGACATCGGTGTAATGCCAGCAGCCATGTTGGCTGCTGGCATTACACTGATTGGCTGGCCAGAACCCGTGGTCGGGTGCTGTATAGCACCTGACCAGCGAGTTCGGCTCAGTCTTAGCCAGGGAGAGATGAGGATAGGAAGGGAAAGTCAGTGTAGGGAGAAAAAAAGCAAAATTGTGAAAAAAAAAGAACCAAAAGTCCTTTTTAGGACTACTGTGTGTGGGGGCAGCAGGTTATTTTGTGTGGGGGGAAAAAAACAAAAAAAAAAAAATTTTATATATTCTGTTTAGTGTGCAAAGTTGCAGATTAGAGCACATTCTGTTTAGTGTGCAAAGTTGCAGATTAGAGCACATTCTGTTTAGTGTGCAAAGTTGCAGATTAGAGCACATTCTGTTTAGTGTGCAAAGTTGCAGATTAGAGCACATTCTGTTTAGTGTGCAAAGTTGCAGATTAGAGCACATTCTGTTAAGTCTTCAAACTAAAATATCAAAGTCACATATTCCATTCAGTGTGCGTCGCCGCAGTTTAGCAGCACATTCTGTGTACTGTGCAGAGTTGCAGAATAGGAAGAAATACTGTTAAGTCTTCAAACTAAAATATCAAAGTCACATATTCCATTCAGTGTGCTTCGCCGCAGTTTAGCAGCACATTCTGTGGACTGTGCAGAGTTGCAGAATAGGAAGAAATACTGTTAAGTCTTCAAACTGTAAAATATCAAAGTCACATATTCCATTCAGTGTGCTTCGCCGCAGTTTAGCAGCACATTCTGTGTACTGTGCAGAGTTGCAGAATAGGAAGAAATACTGTTAAGTCTTCAAACTAAAATTCCAAAGTCACATATTCCATTCAGTGTGCGTCGCCGCAGTTTAGCAGCACATTCTGTGTACTGTGCAGAGTTGCAGAATAGGAAGAAATACTGTTAAGTCTTCAAACTAAAATATCAAAGTCACATATTCCATTCAGTGTGCGTCACCGCAGTTTAGCAGCACATTCTGTGTACTGTGCACAGTTGCAGAATAGGAAGAAATACTGTTAAGTCTTCAAACTAAAATATCAAAGTCACATATTCCATTCAGTGTGCGTCACCGCAGTTTAGCAGCCTATTCTGTGTACTCTGCACAGTTGCAGAATAGGAAGAAATACTGTTAAGTTTTCAAACTCAAATATTAAAGTCACATATTCCATTCAGTGTGTGTCACCGCAGTTTAGCAGCCTATTCTGTGTACTCTGCACAGTTGCAGAATAGGAAGAAATACTGTTAAGTTTTCAAACTCAAATATTAAAGTCACATATTCCATTCAGTGTGTGTCACCGCAGTTTAGCAGCCTATTCTGTGTACTCTGCACAGTTGCAGAATAGGAAGAAATACTGTTAAGTTTTCAAACTCAAATATTAAAGTCACATATTCCATTCAGTGTGTGTCACCGCAGTTTAGCAGCCTATTCTGTGTACTCTGCACAGTTGCAGAATAGGAAGAAATACTGTTAAGTTTTCAAACTCAAATATTAAAGTCACATATTCCATTCAGTGTGTGTCACCGCAGTTTAGCAGCCTATTCTGTGTACTCTGCACAGTTGCAGAATAGGAAGAAATACTGTTAAGTTTTCAAACTCAAATATTAAAGTCACATATTCCGTGTAAGATGAAGAAGGCGGGTAAAAAGGGACGGGGAAGTGGACGTGATCCTGATAGTTCAGGACGCGGAGAAACTGTGCCTGGTGCCAGAGCACAAGAAAGAAAGACATCCACCATACCTAGCTTCATGTCTAATTTTACAGGGCGTCGCAGGACATCACTCTCGAGGTCCGACCACTGCGAACAGGTGGTCGGTTGGATGTCAGCTGATACTGCTTCCAGTCGGTTAAGCACCACCCTGTCTTCCACCAAGTCCACTCTCAGTAGCCAAGAGTCTGGTCAACATAATCCTCACTCTGATCATCCTTCCTCCCACCATAGACGGTCTGGTCAAAGAAGAGATCCCACACTGGGATATAGTGAGGAGCTCGTCTCATCACCAATCCTTCATTTGACCCTCTCTCCAAGCACGCTTGCAGAGGAACATGACATCTTGTGCCCTGATTCACAACCTCTAGAGGGTACCCAATCACAAGAAGATGACAGATGTGAACGGCATTTAAGGTCAAAGGAAGTAGTGGATGATGATGATGATGATGAGACACAGTTGCCATTAAATCAACCACTATTACTGTCTCAAGACCTTGTTGAGGAGAATGTTATACAGTTGTCAATGACTGAGTATGTGGTGGGATCAAGACATGGGGAGGATGATCAGAGTGAGGAAGTGGAGGAGGACTTGGTGGACGATGAGGTGACTGACCCCACCTGGGAAGGTGTAGAGCCGAGCGATGACAGCAGTCCTGAGGGTGAGCCATCTGCAGCACCGCAACAGGCTGGAAGAGGCAGTGGTGTGGCTACAGAAAGAAGGCGGACCGCACCAAACCGGCCCGCAAATGTTCCACGGAGCACCCCCTTGCGTAAATCTCCCTTGCCAAAGGGTAGGTGTTCCGCGGTATGGCGTTTTTTTAAGGAAAGTGCGGACGACAAAAGAATTGTAGTTTGCAACCTGTGCCACACCAGAATGAGCCGAGGCATGAACACTAGAAACCTCACCACCACCAGCATGATCCGACACATGGCATCCAAGCACCGTAGTAAGTGGGAGGAACGCCTGGATCGCCCATCTGTGTCTGCAGGCCACACCACTGCCTCCTCTTCCCCTGTTTTCGGTGCCGGCCAATCGCCTGTCGAAGGCGCAGGCCCGCATACCTCCCGCCCTGCACCTGTACCATCTGAAGCACCATCAGCGACCACATCCACTTCCCTGTCCCAGCACAGCGTCCAAATGTCGTTACCCCAGGAATTTGAGCGCAAGCGAAAATACCCAGCCACCCACCCACAGGCCATAGCACTAACCTCACACCTTTCCAAATTACTGGCCATCGAAATGCTGCCATTTAGGCTTGTGGACACTGAGTCCTTCCGCAGCCTGATGGCAGCAGCTGTCCCTCGGTACGCGGTCCCCAGCCGCCACTACTTTTCCCGGTGTGCCATCCCCGCATTACACCACCATGTGTCCTGTAACATCACCCGTGCCCTGACCAACGCAGTTACTGGGAAGGTCCACTTAACGACTGACACATGGACAAGTGCTTGTGGCCAGGGACGCTACATTTCCCTGACGGCACACTGGGTGAATGTCGTGGAGGCTGGGAGCGACTCGGACCCTGGGATGGCACGGGTGCTACCCACGCCGAGGATTGCGGGCCCTACCTCCATCAGGGTTTCCGCCAGCACCTACGTTATTGGCTCCTCCTCCTCCGTTTCCACCTCCGAATTCTCTACACGCAGCGCCACTCCCCCATCAGCCAGTAGCTGGAAGCAGTGTAGCACTGCAGTGGGGAAGCGTCAACAGGCCGTGCTGAAGCTGATCTGCCTTGGGGACAAACAGCACACGGCCTCAGAGCTGTTGCAGGGGATTAGTCACCAGACCGAGCAGTGGCTCTCGCCACTCAACCTGCAACCAGGCATGGTTGTGTGTGATAATGGGCGTAACTTGGTGGCGGCTTTGGAGCTCGGCAAGCTCACACACGTACCATGCCTAGCGCATGTATTTAATTTAGTGGTTCAGCGATTTCTAAAAACCTACCCCAATGTGCATGATCTCTTGACCAAGGTGCGCCGCGTGTGTGCACATTTCCGTAAGTCATCTACAGCTTCGGCCGGCCTGTTGAAGCTGCAGCAGCGCTTACAATTGCCAGCTCACCGGCTGCTGTGTGACGTGAGCATGCGCTGGAACTCCACCTTCCACATGTTGGCCCGGCTTTGTGAGCCGCAGAGGGCAGTAGTGGAGTACCAGCTGTTACACGGTCGTCGCCTCTCCGTTCAACTTCCTGTAATCAGAAGTGAGGAGTGGGAATGGATGTCAGACCTCTGTGAGGTTTTACGCAATTTTGAGGAATCGACACAGATGGTGAGCGGCGATAACGCTATTATCAGTGTAACCATCCCACTTCTGTGTCTACTGAAACGCTCGCTGCTCACAATTAAAACCGACGCTTTGCATGTGGAAGAGGTGGAAATGGGGGAGGAAGAGCTTACACAAGGTGATAGCCAGAGCACCCTCACTTCGTCTTCTCAGCGACAATTGGAGGAGGCGGAGGAGGAGGAGGAGGAAGACACGGTTGCCTCCGCTACAGAGGGTAGCCATGGAACTTTAGTTCCATCTCTTCAGCGTGGGTGGGCAGAAGAGGAGGAAGAGGATGAGGAGATTGAGAGTCATCCTCCTGGTGAGGACAGCGAAATCTTGACTGTTGGTACTCTGGCACACATGGCTGACTTTATGTTAGGCTGCCTTTCCCGTGACCCACGCGTTGTACGCATTTTAGACAACACGGATTACTGGGTGTTCACCCTTCTGGACCCCCGCTACAAAGAGAATTTCTCATCTCTCATTCCTCCGGTGGAGAGGACAAGCAAAATGGTGCAATACCAGAAGGTTCTTGTTGAAAAATTGCTCCAAAATTTTCCATCTGACAACGCTGGCGGCAGAGTACGTGCTACCTTGGCCAACCGAGAAGGGGAGAAAAGGGGAGCACACAGCAGTTCCGAGAAAGGCAGGGCAACACTCTCCAAGGCGTGGGACACCTTCATGACACCCCGCCAGCACCCTCACCCTGATGCGCAGCCTAGTGTCACAAGGAGGGAAAAGTTTTGGAAGATGGTGAAGGAGTACGTAGCAGACCGTGTCAGCGTCCTCAATGATCCCTCTGTGCCTTACAACTACTGGGTGTCCAAGCTGGACACGTGGTATGAACTGGCACTCTACGCCTTGGAGGTGCTGGCCTGCCCTGCCGCCAGCGTTCTGTCTGAGCGGGTATTTAGTGCTGCTGGTGGCATCATAACAGATAAGCGTATCCGCCTTTCCACCGACAATGCTGATAGGTTGACACTTATAAAAATGAACAAGGCCTGGATTTCCCCTGACTTCTCCACTCCACTGGAGGAAAGCCCCGGGGGAACATAAACTCACTTTATATATGTTATTTACAATGATGGGAATACTCTGTATTCCCATTCACCCCTTCCACCCAAAAAACGGGTATATGGTTGACTCTTAATCTTCTCATCCTCCTCCTCCTCTTCCATATGCCCTGTGCTATAATTTTTATATAGGGCCAGCTCACCAGCGGGCCCTGTGATATAATTTTTATATAGGGCCAGCTCACCAGCGGGCCCTGTTTGACAATTTTTATATAGGTCAGCTCACCAGCGGGCCTTCTCATATAATGTTTTATTGGGTCAGCTCTCTAGCGGGCCCTCTCATATAATGTTTTATAGCGTCAGCTCACTAGCGGGCCTTCGCATATAATGTTTAGGATGGTCAGCTCCGCAGCAGACCCTCACCCATAATGTTTTAGATGGTCAGCTCAGCGCACGTTTCCCTCTTAATCATGGCCCCAGTTCTGAAAAATCGAGGAAATTTTTGGGAGAATTTGCCTTTGCGCACGTTTCCCTCTTAATCATGGCCTCAGTTCAATAAAATCAAGGAAATTTTTTTGGAGAATTTGCCTCTGCGCACGTTTCCCTCTTAATCATGGCCTCACTTCAGAAAATCAAGGAAATTTTTGGGATAATTTGCCTCTGCGCACGTTTCCCTCTGAATCATGGCCTCACTTCAGAAAATCGAGGACATTTTTGGCAGAATTTGCAGATGATATACAAGTAAATATACAGCAAATATTGTTTGGTAACAATTTTTCGCCTAAAGTCGTTTTTATTTTCCTTTTTGTGTGTTTTACGGTCAGTCTGTAAAAATGGTGTACTACGGGCGAAAGATCGTTCCCAGCAGCGATGTTGGAGTCCAAGATGCATCCAGACATCCTCCCTATGCTGTCCCTGAACCATTTCTGTGGTGTTTCCATCCTTTTCTGCCCTTTTCCTATGGACCAGGCACCCTCCCCTCATCAGAGCAGGGGGTGCCTGGTGTAATGCTCGAGTCCTCCCATTGACTTCAATGGGGCTCGGGTGCTCGGCCGAGCACTCGAGCCTCCGGGGGCGCTCGGTCAGAGCACCCGAACACCCGAGCATTGGGGTGCTCGCTCATCACTAATAGAGATGGATTCATACTGATTATTCAAATACAAAACTTCATAGTGTATTACATGACCTAAGTCTGTGCCCACCCAAGGTTACCTGCCCAACACAAGAAAGCAGAGTCAACACCTCGGAAGCCCAAACCCCAGATATTACACTCTTTCCTGGAACACTGAGTCAGTGGCATTCCCTGTTTCCCCTTGCAGAACTCTGAAAGGTCAAGCAACTAATCTGGAATCAATGGGAATATGCACTAAGGCATGAGAAAGAGATGAAAACATGGAGATAACATCTACAGTGAAATCACTTCTCCAGTTCCTATGTTATTCTATTTCTGCAAACATAGAGAAATTTTAGTGCATTGGCTCCATAGAATAACATAGGAACTGGACAAGTTATATCATAGGAAAAGTCATCTCCACTTTATCACCTCTTTATCACGCCTTAGTGCATAACCCACAATGTGTCACCCTGGGGATATGATTAAGCCAATCAGGGAACCAGCAACACCTTTTGCAGCCAATGAAACAGTCTTACCTCTGGATAAATGCACACCTGCTGGCTTTCAAGTCCTTTGAACTAACCACATGTTCCACCATCCTGAGTGCTGCCCCTAGATAATTTGAGCATGGCTGAGCAGATAACATTCCTAGTGTGATTTGATTCATTTTCTTTGAAAATTCGTGGATTTTGAAAACTCTACCTTCCACCACCTCCACTGAATTTTTCACAGGAATGTTGCCATTTCATAGCTGTGCTTTCTATGGCTGTGATAATTCCCACATACTGCTATAAAAATCCAGAACTTCCATTTATTCTATGAGGTGTAGTCAGAAAGCTAGAGAGAGAAGATTTCATAGACTGACGAGTAGAGATGGGCGAAAAGTCCTGTTTTGGTCCTGGGGAATTTTTATGAAAAAAGCATGTTTTTTCCATTTTTCCCACAGAAATTCCCACAGAGAAACCTATACATTTTCTATCATATCTCTAAAAACATAGGCTTTCCAGTGAGAACAGTTTTCACCTATGTGTTCCAATGATGGCAAAACTTCCCATCTCAGTAGTAAAATTACAAGTTAAAAATGAAGATTAGAATACACTTGGTTTATGTGCAGGCTAGCTGGATGGAATGTGCTGCTGCAGAAAAAGATGGAGGAGGAAGTCAGCAGCAGAAGTGGTCAAGGGATCCCACATACCCCTGACACAATGATTCCCAGTCCCTCACTGGCATATCCCCTCTATATTGAATAACGCAAAACTGGCTTGCAGTAGGAGCAGTAGTAAATGTCAACTGCTTATGCCTGCAGCTACTGCTGCCTTCTTCTTTTGAGGAGATGGCAAGCATGGCAGCTGGGGACCTTCAGTCACAGTTGTCATCCCCAACCAGTCCCATAGTGTTGGTGTTGAGGGTGATGGTGGAGCAGCTGGTATGGAGGAGAGTATGTGCTTTTGGCAGAAAGCAATATGGAGTAAGATAAAGAGATGCAAATGTGTATTTGCACAATGGCCACCACCATCACATTCAGGACTTTGCTGCTACTGTAATTTCTGTTGCTGAGTCCCCATCATTACTTCTACTTATGTGCCTCTGAGCCCCGGGAACTTTTAGGAGTTGTGGAAAGTTTGACATATTGATGGTCTCCCAGTCCGACCTATGGTTGTGCTTCAGATAGGCTTTCAATGAAGAGGTGCCTAGGTGTGAGCCTTCTTCACCCTGCTCATGTGATTTACACAGACAACAGATAGCAACATGTTTAGCATTTTGGATCCTGAGCAAAAATTTCCATACTGTGGGCTTCATAGACAGAGCATTCTTGTGGGACTATCACTATATTAAATAAATGTAATGTGTTAAATAATATACCCCCATAATATATGCTATCAAAATAAATATACCTCCTTAATTGGTACTATCTAAATTGCTAGTGAATTTGTTGGCAGGACAACTCAGATATCATGTACTCACTTTGGACAACATAAGATGAATATATTGAAGTGTTAGCAAATTCAAAGTGTGTCTCGTCACTTTAGCAACTTTCATAATAAGGACCTTGTTCATTTGAAAATGATGCAGATTGAGTGGATCAATAATAAGGGAGATAGGCTACATAGCCTTATTAATAGAGAGTCCTATTGGATTTGTAGATTATCCACTTCGGTTCTTTAGGTTTGAATAAGATTATAGAGAGAATTCATATTATTTCTTAATATTCATCATTACTTCATATTTTTTTTCCTTCTCATTAATAGATATTGAATTTTTTAAATTCATTTTTATACATGGCATTTATTTATATACCATTCTTTTATAACACTTATATAATATCTGTTTAGATTCTCAGATTTATTTGTCTATTATTGCTTTTTATTGTCTCAGTTAAGGCAGGGTTATAGTCTTTTGGTGGGGTTTAGGGTAGAGCAATATGGACAGGTTATCTATATATTTCCATTACCTATTTAGATAGTATAAACTATGAGGGCATATTTAGTACATATTTTAGATAGTAATGATCATGAGGTTCATAATATTTAATCATCCTTTTTTCACTTAAGTAAGGGTAGGGCCTTAGTCCTTTCTGGGGGGGTTTCAGGGTAGTGCAATTTGGACTATGGATAGGGCTTCAATTCACTAGTAATTTAGATTACTAATTATGAAGGTATAGAAGGTATAATTATTTTGATTGCATCCATTATGGGGCTACATTATTTATCACATTACATCTATTTACTTTAATATATATTTTTTTATTATTATTGTTTTATATTTAGGAGTTCTATGGTTTTTGTATAACTTCTTGTATACTCAATCAATTGCATTATTGATATGATATGTGGGGGGTTGGTGCTGCGGTGGCCCTTTGTACCATGTGGGGGGAGTGGCAGCTGATCACCCCCCTGCATTCTGGGGGGGAAGTTGGTTTTGCATTTGCCCCTCACTAACATTGTAGTAATAAATTGTGGTTATATGTAGAATCGGGATGCTGACATTTGACCAATTATGTGTTTCCACACATTCATGTATTGAGGTGTGTTACATTTCTTTTTGGATGCAGGTGGGTCCTCAAGCCTTGTTTTGTTGGGTGATAGGTGCTCTCCTGCACCTGGTGAGCCAAGAGGTAAATGATCTTAACCCTTTGAGTGCCAGAGGGGTACACAACACATTGCTTTGCGATGCATTGCGTACCCCTCTGGCACTCAAAGGGTTAATAGTCAAGAGTCTAGTTATTTAGAAAGCTCTGGGAGAGGATATTGTGTTCACCCTTTGAGTTTAGTGGGATAACTATTGGGCCTATCTGGGATTTCTATAGATCAGTTTAACATTGTGTGTGTCTTCCTGTAGGGGATATTTGGACATTGCCTCTTTCCGGTCTGGGCGAGTTAATTTTAATCCCTTATATACCGGTTAATGGCCGATGCTGGTGCTTATATAGGAACTGCATACATTTATTAATGTTGATGTTATGTATTTTCACGGTTTGGCTGATCTCCTCTAACACTCTGCTGCCTTTCGTTCCCTGTGTCTGGCTCTCTCAGCTGATGATTAACAAACTGCCTTGACCTCTCTGTTTCCATGGTTACTCACCTGACTGTTTTCAGCCAACCCCTTTCAGTCTATTTAAAGCAGCTAGGCTCACTTCCTCCTTGCCCATGTGTTTGTTTATGGCTGCAAGTGTGTTCTCCTGTGCTCCTGATTATCCGTGTATGACCTACCTCCCTCTGGCGTCCCTTCTGGCTCCTGACTCCTGGCTTGTTACCGATATTGTTGACCTCCGGATTCCTGACCCCAGCTTAAGTGAATATTCGTCTTGGTTCCTGACCCTGGCTTGTCATTTGGTTTACGCTCCTGGATCACAATTTTGCTTTGTTTGTTTTGGTTACTTTAATAAAGGTGTTTTTCACTTTACATTTTTGTGTCTGTCTGATTCCTGGTCCCTAACATGTATGTATTGTATATGTATAAGCATACACAGTATATGTCTTAAACATTTGTATATTCTATTCATTTCCCTGCTTAATGGCCTCACAGAGATAGGTCAAAAAAAGAACTGGCCATATGTTTCTGAAGGTATTTAAATATCGCATCCACTGGTGGCTGTTTCTCCTTTATATCCCTTTCTTTGATAAAGTGGTGTCTAGCCATGAAACGTGTTAGAGTTTTAAAGTGTATAATTCTGACAGCAATGTCTAGCAGCCTGGGATTCTTCTGTTGCCGATCTAGTGAGACCCTGAGCAGAAACAGAGAGAGATCATTGTCAGTTAATTCTGACCAACAATAAATGTGCATTTTCACTCATATGCTTCTGTATCCAAATTGTTGTGATATTGCGCATTGGACGCCTTCTCCTTTTTCTTCATCATAGCTAAAGTTTTGGATGTTGATAACCAGTGTTGCTCCTGGTTAGTCACACGTGTGTGTGGCTCAGGGATGTTTTGGGGGGCAGGGGCGCAAATGAAAAAAAGGGCACATCTCAAAATTATTTATTCAAAATATATATTTAAAAAAAGAAAATAATTTACATCTCAGGAGCCTGTAGGCACAGAAATCTGAAGCGCCCCCCACATTGGCCATCTCCACTGGACACCTCCACAATGCTCCTAATCTCCACATTGCCCCCCATCATCTCCATATTGCCCTTACATTGTCCCCTGTCAGCTCCATATTTCCCCATCAGCTCCACATTGCCCCCATCATCTCCATATTGCCCCCATCATCTCCGTATTGCTCCATCAGCTCCAACTTACCCTCACATTGCCTCCATCAGCTCCATATTGCCCCCTCAGCTCCAACTTACCCTCACATTGCCCCCATCATCTCCATATTGCCCCATCATCTCCATATTGCCCCATCAGCTCCAACTTACCCTCACATTGCCCCCTTCATCTCCATATTGCCCCCATCAGCTCCATATTGCCATCAGATCCAACTTACCCTCACATACATTGCCCCATCATCTCTACATTGCCATCATCTCCATCTTGCCCCCCATCAGATCCATAGTGCCCCATCATTTCCACTTTGCCCCCCAGTGTCCGTTTCCTACCTCTTCCCTGGTGGTCCAGCGGCAGGAGAGTTCTGTATGTGCCTACTTTGGCACAGACCTGTAGCTGTTGGAGCTCCTGCGTGGTCTTCTCTTCGTGCAGAGCGCTGGGAGATGATGTCATCTCCCAGATTTCTGTAATACTAAAGAGCCAACGAGGGAGAGCAGCATCTACAGGTCTGTCCTGAAGGAGGCACAGACCTGACTGGGCGGTGGTGGGGTTAGTGCGGGCGGCGAGACAACTTTTTTTTTGTTAAAAGGGCACAAGGGCACTTTGGACAAAAAGGGCAGGTGCTCAAGCCCCCTTTGGTGTCTATGTGTGCACGTGTCTGGTGTGGCTTGGTAGTGTTTAGAGGTGGAAGCTTTGATGATGCCCATGATGACTGACAGGATGTATTTTTTGGCATCCTTGCTTGTCCAGGGTCAGCCAGTGCTTCTTTTCAGTGGTCTAAGACTGAGCCTTTGCCTTTCAGCTAATTTTCTAGACAGGTTATCATCTACTTCACTCAACTTCATCTGTGAGTAGGATGCAGTAGCAATATATTCTAGATGTACCACATCTTAATCAGTATTTAAGTCATTCTCAGCATTGCCAGCCACTTCTTCTCCATTACATTTTCACACTGTTTTGCTTTTGGCGAGAAACGTTTCACCCATCGCTACTGAGGAGTTTCTGAGGGACTACTGCTATTGATGCTACTACTACTAGTACTACTACTACAGGTGATAAATGCTACAATAGTGCTAGTCCTAGTGGTTATTGGCTCTGCACTTTGAACAGCAGCAGAAGTACTCATCGTATCTAGGGGAGTTGGACTGATGATGATGATGACAACAGTGGTGACAATGTTTATGGTGATGGAAATTATTGTGTATTTGTAGCCATGTTTACTTGTCCAGACTTTCTAGATGAGTTTATAGACAAGCATATTTCCTCTCCAGTGGATGGTGAGGCTTTTATTTTCAGCTAATGTGTGGGCCAAATCTTCAATAACTTCATTTACTACTTTATCTGTATCTGTAAAAGATGTGGACAGAAGAGGAGGAACATATTCTAAATCAACATCCTCATCATTATTAATAATTAGGTCATCAGCAGAGATCATGTAAGCTTGGTCTCCATAAAGGCTCCATGACAGAGCTAAAACATTGTCCATTTCCACTGGTTACCTTATTAAATAACATTTATCTTTACTCTGTAGATAGATAGATAGACAGACAGATAGATAGATAGATAGATAGATAGATAGATAGATAGATAGATAGAATTAACAAATTATATCGCTAAATTACTGTATTTACAAAAACATCTCACAAACATAACTTGAATTAATCTTTTGATTATATGTATAGATACATCATATATAAGCAATACAGCCAGTGGATCAAACAGCAAATTCTGTTGCCAGGACTTAAAATCTAGTTGGCAACTATAATATCAGACTATGTCAAATGTCAGCATGAGAACCACCATGAGACATTTCCTCAAAAGTTTGTTGGACAGAGAATGGCAGTTTGGCCTCTATTCTTTTCCTTGGTTTTCTGGTTGAGATGTTGTTGGAAAAAGCTGACTGCTGGTGAATTATGCGAGTGTCACGCTGAACAGGTAGGATTTGTCACAAGCGAGGAACAGAGAAGCAGGTATGGAGGACAGACCTCAAATGCTCAGCTTGCATTGATAAGGTAGAGCCCAGAATGCAAGCCCAATAAGGGCCAACAAGAGGATGGAAACGAAGCGACAAAGCCAAAGGGAGGAGTCTAAGAGAATGGTCAGACAGAGCCAGAGGTCAGTGAAGGCAGCGTTCATGAATGGTCAGACAGAGCCAGAGGTCAGTGCTGGCAGAGTTCTGGGGTGGTTGGACTATAGCCTGAGGTCCGAGCAGGAGAAGGATATGGATGGTCAGACTTAGCCAGAGGTCAGAGATACAGGAAATAGGTATTGAGTGAATATAACACTATAGCAATTAGATGCTTAGAAGAGCACAAATAGACTGAGCACCGAGCTGCCGGTTCTCAAGTTTTATATATAGAGGAGGACCCATGACATCACAATGCCTCACGACGCAGCAGTGCTATGACTTAGGTCAGGCCGACGCTTCATAATGAGGAAGCGGGCGGCCGGCCTGACATAGGTGGGAACGTGAGGAGGTGCACCACCAGCTGTTGTGGAGGCGTCTGTCGGGCAGGGAGCACATGGACCCGACAGTGAGGAACACAGCAAGATAGTTATTGTTTTTTTTGTGTTTTAAGGTAAACTTTAGGCATTTCTTGTGTGGTCACGCTAATGGGAAAGCATAGGTTACCACAAATTGCAGAGATATCTACAGCTCTTAATGTAAAATGATGTACATGTATATATGAAATACACTCCACATCAGGAAAACCAAAGTTTACTTTATATGAACACAGAGCCTTTTAGCCCACCTCTCTTCTTGATATCCATCTCTAGCATCTGCCTTTTGTGCAATCCAGTTACACCATAGGAGAGAAATGAAAATCCCTATTCTTTTAAATTGGGTTCTTTTTTAATGGACTTTTATATTAAAATATGTAATAGACAGGAAGGGAGAAAGAAGAAGGATAATTGGTGGGAGGAAGGAAAGTAGGAAGACAGATTATTACATTCACGATGCATTTTATAATAAACCACAATGCAATAAAGACATTAAGTTACCTCTCTACACTCATTGCCATGTCCTGCATAAAGAATGTGTAGGCAATCCATGGTTCCCATTTTGTAAGTAAGGAAGATTCATTATTATGCCTGAAGATTAGACCTAATTGTCTTGAATGCTTGCATCCTGGAGCCACTCAGGCAATAAAGGTATATATTTTTCTCCACTAGTCTCCTGCGTTTTCTGTCTCTAATACAATACCATGCTTTACCCCCAAAAATGTAAGGCAAGAGTCAACTAATGTAAATTTCAGGGACGATTAGAGGAAGGGTTGAGTAAAAGGAGTATGGGCCCATACCATTTTTGAATTATCATTGTTAAGTGCTGTAAGTACACAGTCAGTTTATCCAGGATGACTGGTATAGACCTAGCTGGTTCTTTGAGTAGAATGTTCTGTGCATAAGCTGCCACCAAGTATTCTTGGTTATTTATAGACATACCTGTGATATAAGGGTGATTTCTAAGAGTAGATAGGAAAGGCTCAAGTGAGCTGGTGAATAGCAGTGGGGATAGTTTGCAGTTCTGGTATGTACCATTCATAATGGGGGAATGAGGGTAATTTTGTGTATGTTAACAAAATCATGGCTAATGTTATAGCATTTAAAATGGCATTCATGGATAACATGATCACTATAGGTTTTGAGAATATTTTAGTATTACATTTAGGGAGTGAATCTGGTGTATAAGTTTGTGGGTTGGATGGATCCTGACATTCTTTTTGTATTAAAGAGATATGGGCATGCAGCATATTCAGTGGGAATGGGTAACCATCTTAAGTATTATTAAACAGTGCTTGGAGATAAGAGACAAGACATTAACTGATATAAACCATAGCTATAGCCATGAAGATCAGATGAGGTATTTTCATTTGTGTCAGGGTTGCATGAAGATTTTCTTGAAATGTGGGAGTGTCCAGGGTAGTAGCCAAGGAAGGCAAAAGATTTGGAATATTTGAGTATTGTAAATAAATGGAAAGCTACTATTGCCAGGAATTCAGACCTGGGGAATGTTCATATATAACTGAGAGATATACAGTAAGGATAATCATCATCTCTCCTGAGGCATTTCTTTTGTAACTAGTCTGTGTCATGAGAGTGTGAATAATCAATGTTCTGTGCCTATTTCTGTTCCTGTTAGTCAACATTATCTCGGCTTTGTTTGACTCTCGTAAAATTTCTGGTTCAGACATTTAAAATTCCATTTCATTTTCTCTTAGAAGACATCGATTAAATTGGCTTTTAAGGGGAGGTGTTGTGCTTCCAATTGTGGTGTGGAATTGGATCAACAAGGTGTGAAAGTGTATTTGCTTTTTTTCCAAGTAGCCACTATTAAAATACAGTGACCCTAGGTAATGTTACTCATTTTCGGCCCAGAAATACATTACAGAAGGATGGATTCAACTAAGAATAAATCTATTTGGCTGAATGATTTATGTGAATGGGAAAATATGTAAGATATTAAAAAAAATGGTTGTGCAGCCTTCATATGTCCATTAACTGACTTGTAATAACCAGTTTTGAAAAAGACAGCCATTGTTTATTATTTGTGTGCCGTGGTGGTGGGTAGCTTAGAGAGGGGAAATAATGATCTAAACAAGGACAGATGATCATAAATATGTCTCCTCCCAGTAATAACTGACCAGTGACTAGTGTCCTTCCCTGTTATAAAGTCACTAAATCCAGCCCAAAAGTCTGATGTTGGATTGTATGGTGCATAAATATTGAAGAGTCATTGGTCTGCTAGAGTGCCATTGAGCTATAGATATATCCCTGCTTTGTGGTGGAGGTTGAAGAAAAGATTTGGGTGGAGTTGAACACACAGGGCCAACAGTACCTCAAGGAGAAGAAATAGGTTCAGTTCTGAAAGCATAAATTTCATAAAACAATTTAGTGGGTGAAAGGATGTGGAGGCAGTGGGAGAGATGAGCTAGATTAGCACAACAAGAGGGAGTTATAATCAAACATACTTAATATTCAAAAATGGTGTTGCTAAGCAGGACATGACCAGGGTTTAATAAAATAGTTGTAGCAACAGCAGTACATGATAATATTAATAATAATAATAATAATATGAAAAATAATTATATGTGGACATTGATATATAACCTGTGTATAAGATATGCATATAACAAGATGGTATTTAGCAATGACAAAGTCAGTGCAGGTTACTAAATATTGTATAGCAATTTGAATAGATATTATGAATATATCTGCATATATATATGCATACGTTCATGGTCCATAGAATAAGAGGATACATAGCAATAATAATAATGATGGGTATGACTCTGGTATTGATGCAATTGTATCATTATTAAATAAAGGGTGTATTGTAAACAAGCAGTCCAACATTGATACCTATATGCATACACCGATTTATGCCCACATGTATACAAATATTATTCTAGAGGTTTCACTTTGTTTGCCTTCACATATACTATCATATATGCATGTAAACATTTCTTCATGTGTACACCATACATATGACCCATCACTTATTCAGACATGCATTATATCATCCATAGTTACCATCCTTACTGGTTGTGCGCACAGTATTTTACACTATTTAAAGGGTTAGTAATGTAAAAAAAAAGTTTTTTGCATTTAGAAGAGCTTAAAAAGTTGAGCTAAATGCAAAAACACCATGCACAGGCATTTAAAGTTCAATGTCTCCAGCTGACAGCTGTAAAGCTGTCAGCAGGAGATCCGTGTTGGTCGACACGGAGGCTCTGCAGCAGAGCAGTAATTGCGTTATTGACAATGAATCCCTTCACTGGAATGGTCTAAAATGTGTGCTTGCAAACCAGGCACATGTTTTAGACCATTCCAATGAAGGGATTCGTTGTGAATAACGAGATTGCAGCTCTGCTGTAGAGCCTCCATGTCGACCGACACGGATCTCCTGCTGACAGCTTTACAGCTGTCAGCAGGAGACATCGAACTTTAAATGTCTGTATCTCTCAAACCATAGCGGTTTGAGAGATACTTTTTTTGCATTTAGCTCAACTTTTTAAGTTCTTCTAAATGCAAAAAACTTTTTTTTTTTTTTACATTACTAACCCTTTAAATAGTGTGTGTGTGTGTGTGCACAAGCAGTAAGGATGGTAACTATGGATTATAATGCATGTCTGAATAAGTGATGGGTCATATGTATGGTGTACACATGAAGACATTTTTACATGCATATATGATAATATATGTGAAGGCAAACATAGTGACACCTCTAGAATATTTGTATACATGTGGGCATAAATCGGTGTATGCATATAGGTATCAATGTTGAATTGCTTGTTTACAATATACTCTTTATTTAATAATGATATAATTGCATTAATACTGTACTATGAGGCCTAGTGGGCCATATCTGGAACCTGTCTGCATGACAGTGTGTCAGTCATACAAGTATTATTGCGTCATGAGGCCTAACATGTGGCACAAGCTAGTACAAGTCTATATAGTCTCCATAATCATTAACCAAGGATATGTCCTTTATCAGGCACTACACAGAAATAGTAAAACAATAGTAACTTGAATATAACAGTTTATGTCACTTGCATATGTCCATTGTATTCATCTATACCCCCCACACATAGAAAATATATAAACAGCCATGTAAGAGTGAGTGTATTGAAGTATTTGTGGGATGAGTACCTCTGAATGAATATGTGTGAATATACAGTATGGATTGGAAGTGCATATGAGTGTATGTGAAGTGAGAAATGTTGGTGAATGTGAGATAGCTAAATGTAAGCAAGAAGATTTCTTTTTTTGTCTCTGTACTCCAACACATTGGATTTGAAATGAAACAGTGACTAAAAGGATAAAGTATAGACTGTCAACTTTAATTTTAGGATATTTACATCCATAAACCATGAACCATATAAGAATTCAACACTTTTTATGCATAGTCCCTCCATTTTAGGGGACCAAAAGTAACTAGACAATTGGCTGCTCAGCTGTTTCTTTGCCAGATGTGTGTGTGTGTCATTGCATTGCTAGTTATTGAACAAGAGACAAGAGAGCTAACAAAAGTTGTAGATGTGATTCTTGGTGTGGCATTTGCATTTGGACACTGTTGCTGTTGTCTCTCAACATGAGGAGCAAAGAAGATTGTACAGGTGAGCTCGGCAATAACAAATGACCTAGATTACCATGGAAGACCACTGTAGAGGAAGACAGAAGAATGCATGCAATTGAGAAGTAAAGCCCCTTTTCAAGTGCCACACCGGTCACTCTCCAGGATGTAGGCATAGAAATGTCAAAGAATACCATAAAGAAAAGTGTATATATTAACCTCTTACATACAAGAGATGTGCTAGGACCTTCACACAGTTCCCTCCTTTGAGGGTGGATGATGGTCCTTGCACGTCAGGTCCTGAGGTGTGCTGTTATTATTGCAGTGAAGCTGTAAGTGACTGCTCCAGGGCCTGAGATGTCAGTTCAAAAATTTCTGGGTGGTTTGGTACATGTGATTAGGGATGGGCGAAAACTTTGGCCTCAAACTGAAATCGGTGAAAAATGGCACTTTCTACCTGGCTAAAAATTTCCTGCAAAAAGTGATTTTTTTCCCACTTTTTCCTGCTTTTTTCACCTAGCTCATTGCATTGAAATCAATGCGTAGAAAAATTTTCCTCCACCTCATGAACATTTTCTACAGCCATATAAAAGACTGTCAGGCTCTCACAGCAGTCATTCTGTGTTTGTGAGAGGAGAAAGCAGCATGTATTTGTGCTAGAGAAGATAAGCAAACAAAGGGGAATTGAAGCTTTATTTTAGGGAATCATTTAGATAGGACATTTGTTCACTGTTGTAGGGGAGTTTAGGGAGAACAATAGGGATAAGAAGGGAGGAAAGAGGTTGACCCAAAATACACCAAAATTTGGTGTGACTGACTGGCAAGACACAGGCAGTTGGGGTCCATATTTCTTGCTGATTTTAGTTTTATTGTCTCTGTGCTGGGGAAGTCTGAGGAAAGAAGTTGTTGATTTTGCAAATTTAGTTATATATATTTTTTGGGGGACTAACTGTGATAAGATATGGTGGACAACTTATAAATAAATAAGTAAATAAGAAAAAAAACATATATAATTAAACAAATACATATATTAGACAGCTGACTGTGAGCTCTGTGACTGAGGCAGACTTGATAGACAGCAGACGACATTGAGAATTTTGTTGAGGGCCAAGACAAGACATCACACTCCATCAATTTTGAGTAAAAACCACACAAAGTAGTTGAGTAATGTCTAGCAAATGCACAAGCAAGTGGGGGAAAGGTGGAGAAAGTGCATGGGCGTGGGAGTAAAGTGCAAAAACTGACTGCAGCAATCGTTGCTGCAGCATGTGCAATAAATGATGATGATCCCTCTCCTCCCAGAGTGGATGCAGTTTGTCAAGGTCCCACAAATCACATCACGCCAGTTCCCCACCACCACCACTATTACCATAAACATTTGCCACATTGTAGGTTGTACTTTATTTTTTATTAATCACTTGACAGCGTCATGAATACATGCCGGTGTCACTTAAACAGGAAGTGTTGTGGGCAAAAGACAAAGGAACTCTGCATGGTAACACATGTTTCAAGGTATATGTTACTGTAGGACTCACAACTTTGATTTCCAGCTACTTATTTCTCCACTATAGCCCTCAGAAGAAGTAATATTGTGCTGGGAAATGTTGCACCATATTAAACATAGAAAAATATGTTGGAATAGGATAAAGATGTGTTAGAATAGGAGAAAAATGTGTGAGGAATGGAGGAAAAGGTGTTAGAATGTGTTAGAATAAGAGAAAAATGTGTTAGACTAAGCGAAAAATGTCTTACAATAGAAGAATACTGTGTTAGAATAGGCAAAATATTTGCTGGAATAGGTGAAAAGGAGGAAAATTTTTAATTGGAGAAAAAGCGAAAAAAGCGAAAAATCGTCAGTTTTTTGCGAAAACTCATGCACACGTTTCACCCACCCCTATATGTGATCACTTCTACATCCATCACATTTGCCAGTAGAGCCACATGACAAAGGCAATTTCTTTGCTAGGGGTGGGAGAACGGACCCGTCGTGTTTCCGAGAAAAAATTCATGAAAACCATGTGGTTGTCTGCTTTTCGTGGGAAAATACATTTTAAATAAAGTCATTAAGATCTTTGCCATTTTTGCCCATTGCCAAAAATGGTCTATATTTTCAACACATGTTTTTTTACATGTTTTTCACCTTTTCTCTATAAAAACATGACGTTTTCTAGGATGTGAAACACAATACAGCAGCTACACAGAGAGAGAGTTGCTTGGCTGTTGTGCTGTGAGTTAATATAAAAATTGAGGCAGGAGAGGATCATAGTGACTGCTATCACTATGAGAAAGTTGAATAATAATAAAAGGAGGAGCTAGAAGAACCGTTATGTCTCCAGTGAGTCTGAGGAGGAAGAAGTTACCACTACCAACATGAAAGGGTCTGAATGCTCTGGTTCTCCAGATCCAATGATGGCCTGTCCCCCAACATCACCCCTAGAGATCTTGTTGAAATATCTGTCACAGGAGGAAGAAGAGGGTAGTAGTGTGAGCAAGACAGGTCAGCTACCTGTGACTGCTGCCAATGCTGAGCCTGCTGCCAGTGCTGCACTGGCTGCCATTGTGTCTTGTGATTCTCAGGAAGCGGGAGGAGGAGATGATGCCAAGTGTGACAGCAGGGGATCCTAAGTCATACTTGCCAACCCCAAGTAGTCTGCGACTAGTACTAATAATAAGAAGGTCCAGAAGCTTGTACAGACTTAGGGCTCGATCCAAATGTTGGTGTTCCAAATGCCGGTAGGGCAAAATGAATACCGACCGTCAAAAGAAAATGTCTTGGTCGGTATTCAAATGTCCTACAGACATAAGCACAATGAACGTTAGGCCACAAAAATGGTCTTGTGGCCAAACATCTGTTTTTTGCGTTAAGTTCCCAAAACGCTGCTAAATACCGGCAATTTTGTTAACTTCAGAGGAAAAAAAACTAATGATCGGTGCCTGAAATACTGTCTGTCTCCGCCGCCGCCTCAGCGGCAGCACACATCGGTGGAGACAGTGATTAGAATGATAAAAGCTATATATATTTTTGGCACGTTTTATTATGGCAATACGATTTACTTGGCTTAACTTGGAGAAATTTATTATGCATGGGGGCATTTTTATATTACGAACCTGTCAAACTACTGCATACTTTAACCCTTTTGAGCCCCAGAGAGGTACACAATGCATTACTTTGCAACGTGTTTCGTACCCCTCTGGCACTCAAGGGGTTAAACTATGTCTTAGCGTGCCGGATATTTATGCATTGGAGTTATACTTGCCTGTTTTTTTTTACAGAAAGAAGACAGAAGAGAAGATAGAAGAGAAGAAAAAGGACAGAAGAGGACCAGGATGCTGAGGACTCCACTGTACATCAGGATTAATGGTAAGTGTTACTTGTAATGTGATGTTTCTTACTTAGTCAGGTTAACCCTATGAATGCTAGCGGGGTAATTATACCCCACTGGCACTCATAGGGTTAATTCTACTAACGACTGACACATTTTTCATACTTTGGATGTATTGATATGGGGCTTAAAGCTTAAAGCCCCATATCAATAATCCCCTGAGGACTTAGGTTTTTATTTTAACCCTTTTTTGTATATTCAAGTTTCTGCGTTGGCTGTTTAAACAGCCGATAAGGGACTCAAGTTAAAAAAAAAAAATTCTTTACTTTCCAGTGATAACTTGAGTCCCTTTTAGGGTTTTCATAGCTAACACAGACATTTGAATTGCTAATTACAGTGTTTTCATAATTTTCATGGATGAAAACAACTCTTCACTTTATCACCCAACATCTATTTTTGTTTGCATGTATTTTTTCATAGCACAGGCATTTGAATAGCTTACTGTGCTGGAAAAAATGCCATTGGCAGAAAAAACAGCAGTCTCCAACATTTGGATCGAGCCCTCAGAGTGTTAGGTGTGAGGGAGGGGGTGATTTTACTGCTAGTGAGGAGGAAGACTCTGGGACTGAAATTCATGTGGTTGGTGTTAGTAGCAGTAGTAACAGTGACGGTGAAGCAGCTGGTTGACTAGAGTTAGTGGAGTGGCAAGGGACGTAATTCAGAGTGGCCAGAGTATCAGTCAAGGGACCCCACAACTTTCCCCTAACCCTGGGAGTCCACTTACCCCCGTTACATTGTCCAGATGGAACATGATCCTGAAGAAGGGAAAATCTTTGCCTAGCAGCAATAATACCACCATCACCAGGAGCACAGATCAGCTGCCTGTGCCTGCTGATAGTGCTACAGTCTGCCTTCTTCAGGTCAGCAAGAAATGGAAAGTGTGATGTTAGAAGACCCTCTGTCACATTTCTTATCACCTCCTCCAACCGGTGAGATGTCTGTAATAAAGTAGCAGCAACAGCAGCAAGGATGGACTGGTGGTAGGGATGATGATAATGATTGAGAAGCTGGGGTGAAAGAGACATTAATGGCCTTTTTAGCCCAAACTGAGACTGAATGAGAGACAGGGATGGGGATGGGCATCACCACCACTGCCAGCATGGAGCTTTTGGAATTTGCGGAGTTTGCTACTGCTCTAATGCCTGCTGCTGCTAAGTTGAAAGGGCATCAGGGTGCTGAGGAGCAAGCTAGTGTGCCACAGACCATTGTGGACTCAGTGGGAATGGGGTCCAGTGATGCAGGACTAAGACAGGTTCCACTTGCCAGCAGCAATACTCATGGTCCTAATTGAAGTGCTGATTCTGAGGCAGTAGCAGCAACAGCAGCAACATCATCCTCTGCCCCAGCCAGTGTAGGGGAATGTGGAGAAAATTAAAAAAAAAAAAATAGAGAAACATTTTTGGCAATGGACGAAAACAGTGGAGATTTTAATCACCTTATTTAAAGTGTTTTTTTGTGGATTTTTTCATGTGAACATAACGGGACCTTTCGCCCACCCCTACTCTTAAAAGAGGGACATCAGGGTGGGAAAGAGGGAAATAGACCTTTTTGTCTCAGAGGGAAAGTACGTTCCTAATAAGGGATATTTGACAGGTATGAATGAAACTCTTAATTTGAGTGCAATGTACAGAAGGATTGAACAGAGCATAGACTTGCACCTGTTCTTATGTATAGACATCTTAGTACCTACTGGTGCAAAGCCACCAACGCTCATCTAAGAAAACCTGGGGCATTTTAATGCACGGGTGTGTCCAGCATTCACTGGAGCCACCCTGTTTCAGTTGGTCTCAGCTTGGGTTCCCAGCAATACCAGTTTTACGCAAGGAACCTATTTAATACAGTGGTCATATGATCAGGGTTGAGTGAGACTGCTATGGATGCACAACACATAAATATGACTGATGTCCGATACAAAAAAATAAAAAAGAGGAGACAGGAGGCACTCCTAGTGTCAGGGCTGGTGCAAGGATTTTTGCCACCCTAGGCAAAACCTCATTTTGCTGCCCTCTTGGCTCCGCTCCTTGTGTCCCTCCCCTATAAAAAAAAACATTTCATTTCTAATATATGGCTAGTGGAGAGTCTCAGCCCTGCTCTTCCTGTAGTAGAAGAGCCCTCTGTGTTTCGCAGCGCTCTCAGATGTGCTTTGCTAAGACTGAAGGAACAGACAAGCCCCTGTTGCGCATGTGCACTTGTCCACTATGGCTCATTGTGTCCTAAAAGACA
Source organism: Rhinophrynus dorsalis (assembly GCA_037306005.1). Taxonomy (NCBI): domain Eukaryota; kingdom Metazoa; phylum Chordata; class Amphibia; order Anura; family Rhinophrynidae; genus Rhinophrynus; species Rhinophrynus dorsalis. The sequence continues at coordinate 308,661,763 of CM074722.1, forward strand.
TTTGATAACAGCACCACACAGGCAGGAATAACTCATCCCACTGACCCCAGATTTCATTCCACTAAATGGACACAACCATTTCCATCAATGTAGTATTTTCAAATGAGTGCTTGACAACATTGCATTAGGATTTCCACGAACAGATATATTGTAAATCCGTGTGCGACATGGGTTTCTACAATAGCTTTATACATTAGTATGGAGTTAAAAAACATTGACGTGCAGACAGTATTGAATATGCTTAAATGTATGCCCTGGAACATAATGTCTACAAAAGAAGAGTTCAATGGAGAAGACAATTCAAGCAATGGATTAAACCCCTCCCCCCATAAATGTTTAACCCTTTGAGTGCCAGAGGGGTACGCAATGTACTGCTTTGCAAATTACAATGCTTTGCATGCTCCACTTGCACTCAAAAGGATAAATGCACAGAGCTTGCCCAGAGAGGAATGTGGTCAGGCATTCAGGTGTGCTTGATCACCAGGGCTGATAGCTGTGTGGGCTGCCTTTTCTCACAGGAGCCACTGTGTGCTGGCCTGACGAGAAGCCAGTTTTAAGTCTCATTGACTGCTCTACCCAGAAGCTGGCTGCCGTTGCTGTGTTCACTGCATAGCCAGGCATGACCCTCCTCCCCATGCAATGAACCCAGGCATCGCCGCTCATAATAAGAGAGAGACATGAGTGAGTGAGACAAGACAGTCACTAGGTACCTGTCAGAAGTGAATAGATATGCTGTTTGACCACAGCTTGCCCAACTTGCATTCTCAGGTGCGTTGTGGTTGCTGAGGCTTCGCCCCCAGTAGATGTACACCCTAGGCTGGCGCCCACCTCACCTATAGGTGGTGCCGGCCCTGCCTAGTGTAATATCAGTGGGAAACTGTTTTATTAAACTATAAAAAGTGTATTAAATTCACTTCAATACACTATTGGGCCCTTCCCTTTTTTTACTTTTTTTCTGTAAGGAACAATAACTTTATACCATCACTACAGCAGATGTAAAGAAAAATACATTTATGCTTCTATTTCCTTGGCACTCACTTTGTTCATGGCCTGTTCCTGAGTGTAGTTAAATGGCACACTCTGAGCTGCCTCATACTGTCCAGCTAAGGACTTTGGGCTGCATTCAGTATGTTAACGATGTACAATTCTGGAGCAAACCAACTGTGCCTTGTGAGGAGATGCGTTAAGTTGTGATAAAGAGGTGATAAAGTGGAGATTTGTAGATATGATACGTAGAAGACACAAACACAAGAAAGCTCCCAGTGGTATAATACGTAACTGATAGAACAGTGGATATGAAAGATTCAAAAATGTTCACTCACATTTAGTTGTGGTCAGAGAGCTGGTACCAGACTATCTGACAAAATTGCCTGTGGAGAAGTAACCTCCGTCTCCACTCGGAGGACTGTCAATCAGTTAACAAGACAAACTGTTCTATTAGTTATGTATTATACCAATGGGTGCTTTCTTGTGTTTGTGTCTTCTATGTATCATATCTACAAGTCTATAACCACTCAGGGGTAATGTGTTTCTTGAGAGCTGCCCATAATTACAAAGAATTCTGCTGATGATACTGTGTCTGGGGGTAGTACCATATCCCCAGTTGCCTGCCTGCTGAGTTTGATGTATACCATTACCCTGCTACTAAGTTTGTGATTATGCACCTTTGGGTGTTGGTGGTGGCGATATCCTGATATCCATTGATCCTGCACAAGGGCGCTTGTTCTTTTTTCCCCTTTTTCCTTCTATTACTACAATAGAGTGGAGATGACTTCACTGATCTCACTTCTCCAGTTCCTGACTTATTCTATATAGCCTATGCACTGAGAACTCTCCCACTTTGGAGGATTCTCTGAGCTTTGGAGGATTTCCATTAGTCCCTGAATGGCTTGCTAAATAAGGCCACTTGAGTCCTATTTGGGTGAATATTGCTATTTAAATTAATTGTAATGATCAAATTATTCATGTAAATGTGGAAGGAGATTTGTACATAACGGGAACAGGACAATTCTGAGCACAAAATCAGTTCTTTGCTCTTACTTTTCAGGGAGCTCTTTTGTTCATCATCACCCTCATTTGCCCTGCACTAGAGACATTGAGAAAACTCAAATGTAGTTTAAGAATAACCCTAAGGGTACCAAAGAAGTCTTCAATAATATTCATTCCTTTAGAAAAGGGTTAGTCGATTGTTGGACCTCCAACTGTTGTGGTCTACAACCCCCCATCATCCCCAACCAACCGTTTTCCTGGTTGTGGATGATGTGAGATATAGTCCCTGACTGCTGAAGGTCCAGAAATTGGCTACCCTGCTTTGTAAATTCACTTTTTAATTCATTGAAATAAATCATCTTTTTTTTATTTTTTTTCTGTTCGTTTTAGAATCTGGAATAAATTAATTCTATCAACAAGAACTATAAAGAAAGAAGCTGAATTGTTTCTAAACTACAAAATCATTGCAGTTAAAAGTGTGGATCTCTGGAGTGTAACAACATTAAAAGAATGTAGAATATTATTTCGGAAACCATAACAGGCTCATTTAACAGTTACATTAGCAGAAGTATGTTAATTCAAACAGACTATTATAGATGTGCTGTACTTGTAGTTGGGAATGTATCAGACATTTTTACTGATTAGCACTGCTCTGTGAACATTTAGCAGTAGACAAGTCCAAAGACCGACATCCGTATTCAATAGCAGTACTAGGGAAAACCAAACACATCTGATTACTGATTATTATCTTAACGATAGAGATTGCTTTAACATTAGTTAACTAAATAAACACTCAGTTCAAAGTAAAATCCACCCAGAATCCACTGTCAGACCTCAATGTTTCATTCTGGTCCTGAAATATCTCATTAGTGTGGTAAGTTAGCTTAAGTATAAAAAGAGCCCCCAGAATGAAACCTACGCAGGGTTGAATTTACTTCTCAGGAGCTTCTAGGCAAGGCCACACCCTGACTCCTCATATGACCCTGCCCCCAGTCCCATTGACTGTTTTCTGGCACAGAAAGTACCCATAGCTTATAACAAACAAGAACAAAAAAGCTTTAACCCCTTGGTTGAGGAGAAACGCTAGATGTTGCTAGTATCCAATGTTTTAAATAATACTTTGTAAAAGGGTATAAAACTGGTGCAGAGACATTTAGATTGTTCTGGCCACACCCACAATTCAGAATGTGGGTGTGGCCAGCACAGCTGTGACACCCCTCAAAATTTGGAGCTCTAGGCAGCTACCTACACTGCCTGTATGAAATCCAGCCTTGAGTGCTCCAAATTCAGACCGTAGTCCTCTCTGCACACGGGTCAGAGTGTGCAGCCATCTCTACTGGCCATGGCTGCGTCTGACAAACACACATTTAGTGAATTATTATATGGGATGAAAAGATCTACTTGCATTGAAGCTGCCTCTAGAATTCTAGAGAATACTATAGGTTCAGGGCTGGAATTCCTTCGGTGCTCAGAGAGGACTACAGTCTGAATTTGGAGTCCTCTCTGCTCAGACTACAGTCTGAATTTGGAATGGCCTGCTCCGTTATCAGCAGCGGCGCGGGCAGTCTGTAGTGCGCATGACTGCAGAGCGCGCAGCCATCTCTACTTCGCATGACAGCTTCTGACAAACACACATTTAGAGATTATATAGGATATTACAAAAAAAGCAACATGTAGGTAGTCTTTAACCCTTTGAGTGCCTCGCAATGCGTTGGGCATCCCTATGGCACTCAAATGGTTAATGCTCTTTAAAAATAATTAAACTTAACTATTTGAGTGCCATACGAGGGTTCGAGGCATTCCCACACAATGCATTGGGCACCCCTCTGGCACTCAGAAGGTTAATTCTCTTAACCCTTTGAGTGTCAGAGGGGTGTGCAAAGCATTGCAAAGTAATATGTTAAACACCCCTCTGACACTCAAAGAGTTAAATTTACCTGTCCTCTTTTGAGTTCAGTCACTGTCAGTACTGGGGATAGGGAAGGTTTGAAGACACAATCATCACAGGGCTGGTAACATAGTAACATAGTAAATTAGGTTGAATAAAGACACAAGTCCATCAAGTTCAACCTTCTCCTCATACCCCAGTACATGAGAATTTTATGGCTTTCCTGCTACCAATTAAGTTAGTCTTTATCAGACCTTCATGCTCTGCGTACTGATAAACAGTATAACTCTGTATGTTCCCTTTTGAAAGAAATGTATCTAATCGTCTCTTAAATGTATCCATTGTATCTGCCATAACCACCTCCTTGGGCAATGAATTCCACAATTTAACAGACCTTACTGTAAAAAACCCTTCCTCTGCTGAAGTTTAAACCTCCTTTCCACTAATCTCAAGGGGTGTCCCCTGGTCACCTGATCAGGCCTTGGAATAAATAGCTCACCACAGAGATCCTTGTATTGACCTCTCATATACTTGTACAATGTGATAAGGTCTACTCTTAGTTGTCTTTTCTCTAGAGTAAATAAACCAAGTTTGTCTAGTCGTTCCTCATATGTCAAGTCCTCCATTCCCTTAATTAATTTTGTTGCTCTTCGCTGTACCCTCTCTAGTCTTATTATATCCTTTTTCAGAACCAGTGCCCAAAATTGCACTGCATACTCAAGGTGAGGTTTTACCAATGATTTGTATTATGGCAAAATAATGTTATCCACTCTTGCTTCGATACCTCTTTTTATGCAAGACAGGATTTTGTTTGCCTTTGCTACTGCTGTTTGACACTGGTCAGTGTTTCCAAGTTTGTAGTTGACAAGGATACCCAGGTCTTTCTCTAGCAATGAGTCCCCGCAAATGATTCCATTAAGTTCATAAGTAGCCTAGGGATTGTTTCCTCCCAAATGCATGACTTTACACTTCCCCACATTAAGCTTCATATTCCATATGTTTGCCCAGTCTGACATTGTATGTAAGTCCCTCTGTAGAGAGAAAATATCCTGTTCTGAATTAATAACCTTGCATAATTTAGTATCACCTGCAAATGCTGATATTTTGCTTTCTATATCTATTTCCAGGTCATTTATAAACGTGTTAAAAAGCAGCAGACCTAATACTGAACCCTGAGGTACTCCACTCTCCACCTTAACTGTATTGGAGAATTTTCCATTTACAACCACACACTGTTCCCTATCCTTCAACCAGTTTTGTATCCAATTGCAAAGGTTATCTCCTAGCCCCAATTTCCTTATTTTATACACCAGCCTTCTGTGTGGCATTGTATCAAATGCCTTTGCAAAGTCTAGATATACTACATCTACTGCCTTGCCATTGTCAAGGTTGCTGATTACTTCCTCATAGAAGCTGAAAAGATTAGTTTGGCATGATCTATTCTTCATAAAACCATGTTGATTTGTGCTAATGATTTTATTTTTTGTGTTGAAATCCTGAATATAGTCCCTTATTATCCCTTCTAGCAGTTTTCCCACTACAGAGGTCAAACTCACTGGTCTATAATTCCCAGTTTCTGTTTTAGTTCCCTTCTTAAATAGAGGCACTATGTTAGCTTTTCGCCAATCCTGTGGCACTGAGCCTGTGTTGATAGAATTTTTAAAGAGTAAATATAGGTTCCTGAAGAACCCTTGGATGTATACCATCAGGACCCGGTGCTTTGTCGGTCTTAAGAAGGGGGCACTTAATTAAGTATTTAGAACTGGATAATGTTTAGCAATATGGAAGTCTTTCAACTAAGGCAAGATGAATGGTCTGTTGTATGAAAGTCATTGTACTAAGAGTCACTGTAGCTATTCTAGGATAAACCAGCTGTACCATAAGGACAACTAAAAATCGGAAAGCAATTCATTGCATAACTCTCTAGCACTCAAAGCATTTTTGGAATGTTTCTTTGTCCCCTTACAGTGCAGTTGGTCTGCCCCATAATTGCTCTAATTCTTCTTAGTACATCAGCCTCACTCTGTGGAGAAATGTGTAGATAAAGCCAGTGATACATTTCTCAACTGCAATGGAATCCAGTCTGCAACTGAATAGGTATTTTAGTCAATGTTCTTTATGTTCCATTGGGATCAAACAGTCAAAGAAAAGTATATTTTCAAATTTCAAAAAGGGCTGTATTGATTGTAATTGAATGGTAAACCAGGGAAAAGCAAGTAATTAAAAAAATATATAACATTGTATGCCTCATAGTATAAATCCATCTCATTGTCTGCTATTTTAATAAATGCCTTTTTAATATGCCAGTAACTATTTTAAAGTCATGAATGTGCCTTTAAAATGTTGGGTTAATAATATTTTTATGAATCATTCCCCAGTTATATCTCCTATCTTTACCAGCAGGTCAGGTAGTTAGATTGTCCTTGGACTTTGGGAGGTCTGTGCCCAGAAAAAATCTGCTGATTATGTGTCTGTTTAATTCTTAATTCCGTGCCAAATGATATTATGTGTAATACAGGTCACTGAACCAATGGCTGAACTGCTCAGTGAGGCCCAGTACCCAGAACACTTATAGTTCTGGTTGGTCAGAAGCCAGCCAGTAATTATTGGCAAAGGCAGTCAAGAATAAAGACAAAACCACCTTTTGAAATAATATCCACAAGGGAAATATTTATTTAGAAAACCATTATTTTTTTCTAAAAAAAGAAACATATTTAACTGGATACTTTTAACTGCTTGGAGGTTAGAGAAATCTCCAACACTTTGCTTAACAATGTCACGGAGATGTCTATAACACCCAAGAGATAAGTAAGACTCAAGTTCATATTTAAACCATACTAATTACAGTTTATCAAAATAAATTGAGAATACAGCTATACCATGTTTTCACTGTCTTTTTGTTGTCAGACAAAATATTTTTTAAAGAAGAAAAAATATACTATGGTGCAAGGGTAATACCATTGCTGGGAGATTTTTCATTCAAAAGTTAAAACAGTTCAAGCTTATTTTTTTAACCCAACTGTTAGCAACAGAACCAACTGTTGTACAGAATGCAACATTTTTTATAACGCTTGAGGCATACACTACCTTTTTCCAAAGTAATCAAAAGGAACATTGTCATTTAATGACCACAACATGACAGTTTAACAAGCTTGTTCTACAGCTAGTCACAACTCAGCATCATCATATTTAGCTCTATCTTGCCATTAGAGAAGATACATTTCCATGTACATATTAGACTAATCCCACCCAAAAGGGCAATCCAGTTCTAAAATTATGGGCAAGTCCCCCCTGCAGGGGGACACCAGCTAACCCCAGACGTATTCCAGCCTCGTTGGGCCTCATCAATGAGGTACAGCTGGTTTTCCTGAGAGGAAGGGGTCCAAGTCTGGATTACCCTTCACTCTTAGGAAGACCCCTAAAAGTATTCAAAATGCATACAAAAATGTGAGAGGCTCAGAGGATGAACAGAAAGCACAATGACTTAGCAGACGAGAGGCTCCACAAAGAAAGAACAGGCAGCTATTAATATAAACGAACAGAAAAACATCTAGATAGGCCTCAGTGAGCAAGGTGCTGTGGTGTGCTGGATGGATAGCAAGGTTGGCTGGTGGTGGCTGCTCTAGGGATGAATTGCTGTGGCCTAAGCTAGATCAGAAGTTCTGGCCACTGACACGATGACCACCCTAGACACAGCAGTTACTGAGTGAGACAGGAAACAGGGAGACTAAACCTACCCACAGTATAGTTGTCTCTGTTGTAACAAAGCTTAAAGAAACTGGAACCTAGATACAGGGAGTTGAACTCGACTAAGAGTCAAAGGACAAGGCTCAATGGCAGTTGCGGGGAGCTGAGACAGACTAAGAGACAGATTAGTCTAACTCCACTAAGAGTCGATGATGTTGAACTCGACGGGTGGTCAGTAAGTCAAACTGGACTAAGGGTTGATGATGTCGAACTTAAAGGGTGGTCAGAAAAGTCAAACTTGACAGGTGGTTGAGGGGAGTAAAACCCGTCGGAACCAGCGGGTCATACCTTACAGAGACGGAAGAGTCGGACTGGGCTGGAAGGTCAATGAAGCGAGCTCAATCAGGGACGGAAGAAGTCGAGGAAGACAATAGGGTGCAGGAGAAGCCTCTGGAGATGAAGGAATATGGTCAACAAGCCAAGTGAGCACCTAGCAGGCATAGATGGTACCGGGGAAAAGTTGAGAAGTCAAACGAGTCTGATTGGGAAATCAAACGGTCAATGCAGAACAGTAGGAGAAGCTGGAATGACACAGGAACTAGACAAGACTCGGGTCACTGCAAGAATGCTTAGATCGCACACTGACACAAGGCGCCGGTGCTAGGTAAGGGCTCAGCCACAGCATCATAAAATGGATGGAGAAAATTAACCGAGAGCAAAACAAAATACCCAGCAAAAAAATGCCAGAAAAACAAGGAAAACAGGGAACTTTGACTTTGACTTTGAGCACTAGTCAATTTTTTTGAGAAGAATCCACAGGGTCTGAGTGTACTGCCTTTAACCTGTCGCTGAGAGAGCACCGCCCCGACCCCAATATCTGAGGCATCAACTTCCAAAGTAAAGGGGAGTATTGGGTTAGGGTGGGACAACACAGGCGCTTCAGCAAAGGCTATCTTCAACTTCTCAAAGGCCTCTTCAGCAGCCACCGGCCAGAGGGATGGGTTAGCGCCCTTATGCGTGAGGTCAGACAGAGGTTTCACAATAGAGGAGAAGTTTTTAATAAACTTCCTGTAATAATTGGCGAAGCCCAGAAATCGTTGGATGCCTTTGGGTTTAAGCCATTGTAAGACTGCCGTCAATTTCTCTTTATCCATGGCAATGCCGTCTTTGCCAATTATAAACCCCAGAAACGGTACACTGGTTTTGTGGAACTCGCATTTCTCCAGTTTACAGAATAATTTATTTTTTCGTAAGCGCAGCAAGACTTCAGACACATCCTTGATGTGTTGTGACAGGTCTTTGGAGTGGATAAGTATGTCGTCAAGATAGACTACAACACAAGATTGTAACATATCTCTAAGAACGTCATTGATCAGTTCTTGAAATACTGCAGGAGCATTACATAGACCAAATGGCATGACTAGGTATTCATAATGCCCAGATCTCGTATTGAAGGCAGTTTTCCACTCTTCACCAGCTCTGATATGTATCAAATTGTAGGCTGCCCTTAGGTCCAATTTGGTGAAAATCGAGGACCCCTTAAGTCTATCAAACAGCTCGGTGATGAGTGGGATTGGGTAGGCATTTTTTGCCATCAGCTTATTCAGCCCACGATAGTCTATGCAAGGTCGCAGTTCGCCACTTTTTTCTTAACAAAAAAGAACCCGGCACCGGCTGGAGAAGTAGATTTCCTTATGATCCCTCTACTAAGGGCATCTGCTATGTATTGCTCCATAGCCTGGTTCTCCTCACAAGACAATGGATATGTGCATCCCCTCGGTGGTACTGCTCCAGGACTCAGTTCTATGTGACAATCGTATGGTCTGTGCTGAGGTAGGGCGCCAGCCTCTCCCTTACTGAAAACATCGCTAAACTGCTGGTAGGCATCAGGTAGTGAAGGGGAGGTGCACAAGACCTTAACAGGATGGGTAACGCACTTATCCATACAGAACTGAGACCAAGCAGCAATCTCACATTTCCGCCAATCAAATTGTGGGTTGTGCAACTGTAACCAAGGAAAGCCCAAAATCACGGCATGGTGAGGAGAATGAATCAATTGGAACTGCTGCTCTTCCTTGTGAAGAGCCCCAATAGTCATGGACAAGGGCATCGTTTCAAAAGTAACTTGGGCGGGTTCCAAAGGTCTGCCATCAATTGCCTCAATAGCAAGAGGGGTGTCTCTCTGAATCCGTGGTACCCCATGCAATTCAGCAAAGGTATTGTCCATAAAATACCCAGCAGCACCAGAATCAACCAAGGCCAAAACCTCAACCGAGCGTTGTGCCCATGACAATACCACCTGTATGGTGGGTTTAAGTGTGCCCAACAATGGGGACGATTGGACACCACCTAGGGCCTGTCCCCCAGGGTACCTTAGGTGTGTTCGTTTCCCGGACGTACCGGACAAGATCTTAACAGGTGACCATTTTTACCGCAATACAGACATAAACCTTGTGTCCCGCGATACCTTCTCTCCTCCTTAGTTAACCTAGTAAAACCCACCTGCATAGGTTCACTTGGTTCCAGAATAGGTTCACTATGTTTGGATGTCGAGGGAGGGTTGGGTGGGCAAAATATGCTACTGGACCCATTATTTTTTAACCGTACTCGTCGATCTCTAGCGGTTAATCTTTCACATATTCTGGAGTCAATTAGAATCACGTATTCGATATAATCATCTAGGTCAGTAGGTAAATCTATTGTTGCGATCTCTTCTTTAATGTGGCCACTCAATCCTTGAGCAAAGGCTGCCAACAGGGCCTCATTATTCCATCCTACCTCTACTGCCAAGGTGCGGAATTCAATGTCAAAATCGCCAACCGTGCACCTGCCCTGTTGTATCTCCATGAGACGTTTAGCAGTAGAGGTAGTTCTACCAGGAGGCTCAAACACTCTCCGAAAGGATTGCACAAAATCACAGAAATTCTTTGTGCAAGGTTTACCGTTTTCCCAAAGTGGGTTGGCCCAAGCCAATGCCCTGCCAGTCAGCAAGGATATCATGAACCCAACCTTACTGCGATCACTAGGAAATGCGTGTGCCGTCAATTCCATAAATATCTCAAGTTGATTGATAAACCCTCTGCATAGTTGAGGGTCGCCGTCATATCTCAGCGGCAAGGGTGCAGAAGCCGTTAACCCTTTGACTGTGGCCCCTGAGGGCCTAGACTTATTCTCCGGTGTCATAATTGGCGAGACCACCGGGTTAGCACCGGACTTATCTGCAAGTACCGTGCGTTCAAGAATAGTTTGGATAGTCACCGCTAGCTGATCCAAACGTTGCTCGAGCGTATCCATCCTCCAATGGATATTCTGTGCGTTACCGTCACTCTTAGTGTCTGAGGTCATGGCCCTTTCGTACTGTCACCGTTTTTGAAGACTCTCAGACTTAAGGTTTGGTAAAATGTAACTTTATTAAAAGTTAAAGGCAGTCCCCGTAGGGTAAACATACATAACAATCAAACATCAATAGAACATACAAAAGGTTCTACCGGCCTTGCCTAAATACCAGGCAAGGCAACCCAAGTGACAATATTAATGACAGGCTCTACCGGCCTTGCCTATACCGGGTAAGGCAACCATGAGATGATAATTCCGGTTCTACCGGCCTTACCAATACCAGGCAAGGCAGCCCAATGGGATGCTGAATGTAGGCTCTACCGGCCCTGCCAATACCGGGTAAGGCAACCTTTAAGATGGTGAGTTACAAGGTTCTACCGGCCTTACCTATACCGGGCAGGACAGCCCAAGGAGGTACTGTAGTAATACCAATACCGGGTGAGGCAACCTACAGGATGGTAACGTCAAGGTTCTACCGGCCTCACCAATACCGGGCAGGGCAGCCTGAGCAAATAGACTAGCTGTTAGGTGACTAAGACAGCAGAGAGCATAAGTCTAGAGGTCTACTCAGCAGAAGTCTATAGCCAGGGATAATCAGACAACTGCAAGGAAGTGGACAGCGACTGACCACAGTACTGGATGTTCAGGAGCAAACCAACGTCCACACGTTGGGACTAATGGTAAATAGAGCCACCAGGTTAAAGGAGCAAACCAGCGTCCGCACGCTGGGACCAACAATGTATATTGCAACCAGTTTAGTGGAGCAAACCAGCGTCCGCACGCTGGAACCAACAATGTATATCGCAACCAGGTTTAGTGGAGCAAACCAGCGACCGCACGCTGGAACCAACAATGTATATCGCAACCAGGTTTAGTGGAGCAAACCAGCGTCCGCACGCTGGAACCAACAATGTATATCGCAACCAGGTTTAGTGGAGCAAACCAGCGACCGCACGCTGGAACCAACAATGTATATCGCAACCAGGTTTAGTGGAGCAAACCAGCGTCCGCACGCTGGAACCAACAATGTATATCGCAACCAGGTTTAGTGGAGCAAACCAGCGTCCACACACTGGAACCAACAATGTATATCGGAACCAGGTTTAGTGGAGCAAACCAGCGGCCGCACGCTGGAACCAACAATGTGTATGCAATAGCGAGGAGAACAATGTCGCCAGAGCGACAGCTGGAGCGCGAGACTCAGGAACTCGTACAGGTTAACCCGCGCGGTGCTGGAGCACAGGAACCCCGGAATACAGGCACACCAGAACGCTGGAACACTGGAACACCGGAACGTTAGCATACAGGAACACTGGAATGCTGGAACACCGGAACATTAATGTACAGGAACACTGGAACACCGGAATGTAGCATACAGGAACACTGGAAACAGACCCAGAGATCTGACAAGCAGGTCAGGCAGAGTTGAGTCAGAGACACCACGAAAAGGGCAACCTGGAAGTGCTCAACCTGGGTTTAAAAAGGCTGTTTGAGGAGGGCAATGAAAGACAGCCAATCACGAATACTCAGCAGGTGATAGACACAGAGCAGCACGAATCACAGGCACCGTGATACATCCCTAGCAGTTTATTTCTGGTCAACAATAGACTACTAAATGACCTTTTAGTTTAGCTTCTTGTTGCTCATTGGTACCAAGTACAAATCAAAAGGTGATAGGCTCTGAGCACAAACAAAAGCATAATCACTTGTTCTATGTCTAGTCGCTGCTCAGAAGCATCACCCTTTAGCTCTCTAATGAATTATAATGGAAAAATTTTCCAGCACATATTAGACTAATCCCACCAAAAAGGGCAGTCCAGTTCCAAAATAACTGGAAAGTTCCCTGTGCACTGGAAAACAAGCTAACGCCAGATATATGTTTCAGCCTTGTTGGGTCTCGTCAGTGAAATGCAGCTTGATTCCCTAGGCAATGAGAGCAAAAGGTCCACATTCAAATTACTTTTTGCTCTTAGGGAGACCCCCTAAGAGTATTCAAAACTATAAACCATAAATGTGAGAGGCTCTGAGCACAAAAAAAACACAATCACTTGTTCTATGACTAGTCACCGCTCAGAAGCACCACACTTTAGCTCGCATGCCATTACAGAGGAGACATTTCCACACCAATATTAGACTAATCCCTCCCAAAATGGCAGTCCAGTTCTAAAATGATGGGCACGTCCCTTCTGCATGGGACCAACAATGTGTATTGCAACCAGGTTTAGTGGAGCAAACCAGCGTCCGCACGCTGGAACCAACAATGTACATCGCAACCAGGTTTAGTGGAGCAAACCAGCGTCCGCACGCTGGAACCAACAATGTATATCGCAACCAGGTTTAGTGGAGCAAACCAGCGTCCGCACGCTGGAACCAACAATGTATATCGCAACCAGGTTTAGTGGAGCAAACCAGCGTCCGCACGCTGAGAAGGGTGCCTATGTTGGTGGGAGTCTGGGAAATGAATCAGTTGAAAGGAGAATTTGTTTTGGGGGGGTTCATGACTGGTATTGGGAGGACAGTTAATAAAAAATAAATCAATAAAATAAAATAAGAAATGTGTATATAAAGTGATAGAGACAAGAACCCCCTGACATAAGCTGTCAATGGGGTGGACTGATACTTTACTTGATACAGTATTTTATAGAGGATGATTTGTTAGATTTGTTGTTAGAGGCCCAAGCCCTAAAGAAACATTGATTTTTAGGACACCCAAAAAATTGTTTATTCTTTTTGTAGGACTATTTTTTTTTTGCATTTTTTAAAGCACAAGTCCTGAGAAAAAAATGCCCTACTTGCCTAGTGCCAGCAGGTCATGTTGGCCAGTGGCACCTGGCCATTGTCAAATGTCCTCCTGAGTCCATAATTGCAGAATTTGCAACTGCTGTTTTTTCTGCTGCTTCTGCTGAGTTGTTTAAGCAACAGGATGATTAGGCAGCTGAAAGGGAATGGGATAAACAATAGCAGTAACATAGGTGATGAATGATGAAGGCTCCACGTGCTATGACTAGCTCCAGTGATGCACCTGAGGCAGTAGCAGCACAATAAGTAGACCCCAGTATATGTGGAGAAAATAAGTAGTTGCCCAATAATTCTTCTCCACCTGCCCCTACTCCAAAATCATGGATGTGTTGTTAATAGAATAGACATTTTTCCCTTGAGAGCAGGAACTATGGCTCTCATCAGCAACTGCAATGTGCACAGTGTGTGTGGTAAATAACATCTGGGGGCACAACTGTATCCAAACACCAAGACACCAGAACCCAAGTACTGCTGCTGTCACTATACCCCTTGTCCAGACCTCGCTAAGGACACATGACAACTTGTTAACAGTTTAATAGTAATGATGAACCTTCCCTACAAGAATCCTAGCATAGTCTGTGGGATGGACTCTCCTCAGATGCCGTCTGATGACCTGGTATCGATTCTCCTCCACCACACTGGCATGTGTAGTCAGTGCACCACACAGTGTGCAATGGGTAGAGATGAACTGCCATATCCTAACATCAATAGAGTGGCTATCATTTGGGGGGGGAGGTAACGATGAATGAGATGGACAGGCAGGAGATGTACTTGTTACCCTAGAGGAAGAAGGTGATGTTGATGGCGAGCTAGTTGTTTCGCTCTTCATGGAACTTCCAGTGTCTGTCTGTATTTCTTTATTTTTTCTCCTCTTTGATCTCCACTGTGCCTCTTGGTGACTTTCTGGAGAGTCAGGTGGTACAGTAACAGCGGTGCTAGATTTATGTAATGGGTGTTTGGCTTTAACAATGTCTACCATCAATAAGACAAACTCTCCACTAGCAGGCACACAAAAATGGAGTCAATTTCCTCTGCCCCTTATTACTACAGCACATAAAACAACACAAAGAGTAAAGGAATGACCTGAAACGGACACACACTTGCTGCCCTCCCCTTGGCACATATGACGTTAAGTAGCTTTTTAAGTTGTTGTTAGGCAGGCATAGGACTAAAATATTAATTACAGAGCTTGTTGTATCACAGAATCATATTAGTATATCCCCCTCTTCTTTTGTCTGTTAAACCCTTCCCTTTGACTTATGTTTTATTTTGCTAATGTTTTCAAGACTACCAGTTACATAGTTGCTGACCTTATTATGCACCTTTATATGCATAAGACCCTTGAGGATCATTTAATATATGTGGGTGTTCAAGTGTGTGTCTGCAATTGTGCACACGTGTATGTATGTAATTAGCTCTAAATACAGATGGCAAACTACCTGTAACATACATCCCACTGATTTAAATGGGGCTTTTAAAGACCTGATTGCTAGCGAGGTCCCAAGGTTCTAAAAACCCTATTTAAATCAGTCAGAATTTGGGAATGTTTTGTTTCCTACAGTTTAGTTGGTTTGGTCAAGGATTGCTCTAGATGAGAGATGCAGTAAGGATCATTGCAATGGTAAATGCAACACACGCCATATCACTTGGAATGTTCTATGCAAGGGGAGGAGGAGACATTTTATTCAATAGCATATAGGGTTGGTGTAATGCTGGTGATGTGTTAAGGAGAGCAAGTAGGGGGAGCGCAGAAGATGCTTTAGGTTTCAGCACCAAGAATACCACCAACCCTCCCTTTTCACTTTGAGTGACATAGGTACAACACATATAACCTAAAGAATCTCTGGCCCTGTTTCACAAACCATGTACAGACACTATGAACCAGCAAATGAGCCGTTATGTGTAATGGTTTCTCTGCCAGTTTTGTCATTACATGACCTGGCTGATCAGCTGTGTGAAGTCCATAGAGGACTATCTACCAATCAGCTCATTCATGTTAACAAATAACTAGCAAGGCATTTCATTTCTCCTGAAGAGAGCCTTGCAAGTCTCCTGTTTGCATGAATCAGCTGATTGGCAGATAGTCCACTGTGGACTTCAAACAGCTGATCGTCCAATTCATTTAAATACAGAACTGGCAGAGAGGTTGTTACATGTAACAGAATATCTGTTCTTTTTCTGTGTATGTGCATGATGGGGCTGGGGATTCTGGGGATTATTTGCAGATCACTGTGTTGCACATCCCTATGGCACCCAGAGAGTTAAAGAAGGGTAGTTGTTGTCTCTCCTTTCCAGTAGAAACAGCAAATTGTTCTCTGGCACCATAGAAAGCTATAGAAAGATTTGAACTTTGCCAACACAATTTGGAGAAGTTGGGACTGTTGACTGTGCATGTGGCAGACCATCCCATTAACATAAAAACACACCCACAGAAATATGACAAAGGATAATTAAGCTGCATTTCAGTATGCCAGTGACTCATCAAAGTACACACTGCTAAATCATAAACTTTGCAAAGGCATGGTGATGTTGGTATATTTGTGGTATATTCACAGGAATATGATGGTGAAGACATGTTAGTGCATAGGATGGGATTGGTGCAAATGTGCCACAATGTGACCAGCCTGGAATCTTATCAAACTTCTCCCCTCAGGGCTTCTTAATACTTCAGCTGCAAACACCACCTATGATTTATTTGGGTTTTCCCTGGAATTGCTTGAATTTTGTCTTAATACATATGCCTCAATGAGTATGAAGAAATGGAACAATTTTGGGGCAAAACAACATCACCATAGGGGACAAATTCCTATTGATTTACATGAGGCTTTTATCCTCTTGGATATTAGAGAGAGCTTCAATGTACTGTGTTGGGGGTCTCTAGCATTCAAAAGGTAAAATACCCATTTGCTCAATTATTACTCCAGTTCTTCATAATACACCAGCCTCCTTGTGTGTAATGGTGGCAACCATGTTACATTATATCTGCCTGGATCATACTCAGGGGATACCATGAGGAGACTGGATTTTGCTGTTGACATTCCTTCTTTAAAAGTAGTGTAAGTGGTATTTTTCTACATATAACAAATGTTTAAATACAGTCTTTTAAACCCCATAAGAGAAGTGCTTGTAATTATTTTATAATTATATGTGTAATAGGGTGTTCCTCCTGGGCAAGATTGTGTGCTCTTTACATTTGTAACAGCCTATTAGAGAGTTATGGTCCTTTTAAGGGTTTCCATCTAATGTCTGGGACCAAGAAAATACTTAAGCGGTAAAAAGCAGGAAGTGATGGAGCTGGAGATGAATATATATTTTGTGAAGGAGATACTCTGCTGTAGCTGCACTCATGCCTACTGGGGCTTAAGAATCCACTGACTGCAGAAAAATGAGGTGGATGGAAGTGGTCCCCTCAAGGGGCATCCAATGACTATCTAGAAGGCTCAGCTCCCAATTCTGATGAGCAAACTGGAGATAGGGAAGTGCAGGATGAGCTCCTGAAGTGGGATTGCATGTGGAGAAATAAAGCAAAGGGAGAGAAAGATTTACTGGAACCTGACACTACCTACCTAACTAACTAGAAAAAACAATACTACATCATCACTACTCACTTGTTAGGAAATTCAGACATCCTCAGGTTATTGTTTATATGTTGAATCCAGTTAACAAAAAGTTTAATTTGCTGCATGGAAACCAATAGGGCCCAACTGTGTTTATTATACGTCTGTCCTACAGGGCTGCAAGGTTCAGATGCTAGTCCTGATAATCTCCCTGAAGTGGGACTACAAGTGGGGAAATAATCCAAGGGCTCTCTTCCACAGAGAAAGGGAGATTTATTAGAACTTGAACCTGCTTAGCTAACTAGTGAGAATAATTATTACTATGTCCTTACTACCTTCCATTTAAGAATTTTAGATATACACGGTATATTTTGTGTTTTATTATGCTGCTATAGAGATCTGTCCTACTGGGTCAATGCCCTGGAGATCAGTACACCTGGAGTAAAAGGATGTTTCAATGTGCCCCTTGGAATTAGGGGTCCATCACAGCCCAAGTATTAGGGATGGATAAAAATTATAAAGGGAAACAGGCAAAGAGAGGGAACTGGAGTTGCTTCATGTAAGGAGTATTGGTGGTAGCCAGTTGTTCTGTGGACAGGAGGGGTGCTGGATTTGTGTGTGAGAAAGGAGGAAGGAGGGTAAAAAAATTTCAGTCTGACTGATAGGTGACAGTGATCCTATCTGACAACAGACAAGACGTCACTCCACACTCAGACAAGACATAGATAAGTATGTATTGGTTCTGCTGCTGTGCTGGGTTGTCCTGTAGAGGGATGGGTGAAAATTTTCGCCTCAAACTGAAATCGGTGAATAATGGCACTTTCCGTGGGAAATGTAGTACCTATAGGAAAATAGGAGAAAAGGAGGACATTTTTGCATAGACAGGTGACATTTTTCGCGGGAAAAACGAAAAATTTGCACTTTTTCGTGAAATTTTTCGCAGGAAATTTTTCGCACTTTTCTCCTACCCCTAGTCCTGTGTAGTAGACTGCATACTGCAGATGTGTTGAAGCTAATAGCTCTGTCATGTACTTTACAGTAGAAATAAACACTGCTATCAAGTCAATCAAATGTGGTAGAGGATGGAGCAAGAAGAAAGGATTAGCAAGAGTTCATGGATAGATTGTAAAAGTAGTAAAGTTGTTGTTAAAAAAACCCTGACTGCTGCTTTTGCAGTAAATACGGATGATCTGCCTCCTCCTGAGGAGGTTTTTTGTAAATGTGATATGAAAAAGTTCCACCAGTAGTAGTACTAAGCCCTTTAAAGGGATAGTAATACTTAAAATGTAAAAAAAATATGTTGTAGAGTTTATCCCCCTGAGTAAAACAAGAGCACTCCCACTGCTGAAAGGTGTTTCATTCAAAAGTTATTAATTTTCAAAGTTCAATTTTTTAGGTGCAATATCACAGTGGCCTGAAATTGTGCAGTGGCGCTGTTGCTACACGATCCTATGGAGATTTATGGTCAACTGACCAGAGCTGTCCATAGGATCGTGTAGCAACAGCGCCACTGCACAATTTCAGGCCACTGTGATATTGCACCTAAAAAATTAAACTTTGAAAATTAATAACTTTTGAATGAAACACCTTTCAGCAGTGGGAGTACTCTTGCTTTACTCAGGGGGATAAACCCTACAACATATTTTTTTTTACATTTTAAGTATTACTATCCCTTTAACACTAAAGATAATGATGAGTCACATTCTAGTTTTGTTATCATAGTGGAGGAGGATTTAGCAGTAGGGATACAAATTGTTGTAACAGACAACGACAGTGAAATGCCAACACAAATTAGTGGTCATTGTTAATATTCTATAAAGCCTACAGCAAAAAGAAAACACAAACTTTTTAAGACAGGAATATGAAAGTAAAGGGGTGGATGTGAACTTTGGATTATCGGATATGTTACTAATGCTGCAGACCTAACTATTGATGATGTTGATTTATGATATGTCCCCTTTTTCTGTTACAGATCAAGATAAAAACAATCATGATATTCCAAAAAATAACTGTATCTGAAAGGAAAGGTTCAGTCTTCCATAAATGAAAAGGATCTATGTGTATGTTTATAAACTCTTTGAGAGAGAGATCAACTGGAAAGTCTGAATAAGTAAACATTCCTACAAATTCACAATTATCTCGTCATCGCCATCACCGATTCCAAGTTCAAAGCTCACTCATTTACACTATTAGTGATAAGTAGCAATACAGCTCAGCATTAACAACATTAACTATGAATGTTCTTGCTGCTGCTACTTGAAGTGCAGAACCACTGCTATTCACTACTGTTAGAATTCTTGCAATTCAGGATCACATCTAGGTACATCCTCACTGAGATCCCACTGAAGCAAAACCACATGCCTGTTTGCTAAACAGCTGCTAGATATGCAACATTTAGCAGCAGCAGCACTCCTAAATGTGCAAAAGACTGTGGGACATAATAGTAGTGTTGTAAATGTCTCAGGGAGTAGAACAATATTTTCCTCAGTAACAACAACACTCATGTCTTTTACTGCTGTTGTGCAAATTCAAAGCATGGAGGACGATAACTCTGAGTTAGTTGGAGTTTACAAAAGTCACAGAGTGCCCACACCCACCAACCATCACTGTCCATGTTAAAGCAATTCAGTTACACAGTTCTATACACTTCCAACCCACACAATGAGTTTATATGAAGAAGTAAAAAATTCAAACAAATTATCCAAATGTATGCTTGTGGAATTGCAAGATTGCCAAAATGCATGAACTTGTCTTGCTGCCCTATTCTTTTGTAGAAAACAGGATTTAAAGAAGTGATGTCATGTGTTGCAGCCTTTTAGCATATCACAAGCCACAATTATTTTTCAATAACAGATGTAACAGAGTTGTACAATCATGTGTTTAGAGATGAGAGCAACAGGCTGGAAACGTCACTTGACATTATATATATATATATATATATATATATATATATATATATATATATATATATATATATATATATATAAGCAAATACACAAAATATTGGTGCACATCCAAATTTTCATCACCATTAATCCTTTACACTGCGGCATTGTTCCTGCATATCACTACTATACTAAAGATGAGGATTTAGTAGATATAGTAGTGATATGCAGAGTAAAGGCTTAACCCTTTGAGTGACATAGAGGTACACAACGCATTGCTCTGCAGTGCAATGCATACCCTTCTGGCACTCAAGGGGTTAATGGTGATGAAAATTTGGATGTGCACCAATATTTTGCGTATTAGCTTTTTGCTATTTTGGTCAAAATTGGTTACACTCCAGCAATTTTAAATGTGTTTATATATATATATATATACACACACACATATATAAAACGGTATTTACTCAGCATAAATAGCACTAAATCCTTGCAGCATGGCACAAAGTTCCAGGATTTCATAGAACTGTAGTAGTAATTCTCTCAGCTGTAGGAAACGTAGGCAGGAATTGCTAATTTCTTGCAGGAATTTTATTGGATTTTCAGTCCAAGGTGATTTCAATGAAAAAGAGGAAGACCATGATTTCTGCAAAAATTCCCACTAAAGGAAAATTTTTTTCCATCCCTACACAGGAGTCAGTGAGTTCCCAATAAAGAAGACCTGAAAAAGGTTTCATGTCCCCCCCAATCCCTGCGGTGGCAAAGATGCTATAGATAAAAAGATACCATTTCACAGTAAAGTGACCAGTGTATTCTGTACGCCAAGGCAAATTAATCTATATTTGCAGCTTTTTTTCAGTTTGTGATTTGCAGTCACAGTTAAAATTTCTGTAAACTGATATGCTCCTTAATGAGAGTTTTTCTAAGAGTAAAAGATCAAGGCCTCTCTTGACAGAGCCACTGCAAGGCAGACAGACTGCAATTCATGTGTCTGATCCTCTGCCACTAAAAGGAGATAAGGGCAATTCACAACAAATCAGCTGTCATGGGATTGCAGGGAAAGCTGTGAAAGGGTTCAGCTTGTGTATTTTATACAGTATCACACTCAGAGTACGCATTATTAACTTATTGCATGCTAGAGTGGTCTCCAAGGGGTTAAAACATTCACATAATCAGCAACAGGGCCAGATTTCACAATAGGTAGATAGGCAACTGCCTAGAGCTCCAAATTTTGAGGGGCAGGTCAGCTGTGTAGGCCACATCCACATTCTGGGTGTGGCTGCAACAATCTTAATGTCCATGTATCAGTTATATACCCCTTTACAAGTTATTATTTAACCCCTGGTTGCTAGAGAGATCTCCAATGCATTGTGGAGTAATACAATGGAGATTTCGCTAGCAACCAATGGGTTAAAGCTTTTTTTTTTTTTGTCCTTTCTTATTATACAGGACAAGGATATTTTCTGTGCCAGGAAATAGTAGATGGGACTGGGGGCTGGGTCATGTGAGGAGTGGGTAGAGCTTTGCCTAGGGGAGCCTGGGATGTAAATCCAGCTATGACAGAGATAGTGCAGCACAATAATGAAACACAATAATGCAGCATAACAAATAACAAGCATTGAAAACACCACTTAAAGAGATAGTAATACTTTGTTTTATCTTTATTTTATTTTGTAGGCATTAAAAAACCATGAAGAACGATATAAGTCTTATCTCTCAAACCTTTATGGTTTGACAGATATTCACAAGCAAAGTTTCCCCTCCTGCCCCTTTTACCTAGTATAAGCCATCTCTTCTCAGATGTGGAATGCAGTCCATAGACCAGACAGATAACAGCAGGGGACACTCTTCTTCCTATGAGAACAATGAAAGCCCCTCTCTGCAGTCTGCCTCTCTGGGCACCTCCCTTCTGATCTGGCTGAGCAGTGTTACATCAGTAAAAGGGGTGGGAAGGGGACACTTTGTCATTGAATTACTCTTGAACTATAACTCTGACAGAATTGAAATAACACTCTCCAAAGTCCAAATACTATGATGATTAATTAGAGCTGCTTTTATTATGAAACATTACTATCCCTTTAAAAATTAATCAGGGCCTTTTTGTCTTGTAAATGTGGGTTCACTTTTAAAAGGCCACACGTAAAACAGTGTGCGACCTTTTCGTGCAATAACCATGTCGTCTAGATAAAAATGGCGACCTGAAAATACATTTTCTTGCTCCTTTTTTATATTTTCTTGCACCTCTTTTTTTCTGTTTTATGCTCTGTTTTCTTTGCTACATTTTCTTCCTCCATTTTTACTACATTTTCTTTTTGTTTTGTTCTATTTTTTTGCTCCGTTATTTTGTCTGTTTTCTTGCTTCATTTTTTTTCTCCATTTTCTTGCTCCATTTTTTGCTCCTTTTTTTTTCTCCATTTTGTGCTCCCTTTTTTGCTCCTTTTTTTTTTTTTTTTTTTTTTGCTTTGTTTTCTTGCTCCATTTTCTTGAACTAAGGCCTCTATCTCATGAAAAATCTTAATACATTGACTCCATAGGACTTGAAACACCTTTTTTTTTACCCTGTGGAAGAGACTGGAGAAATCTTAGCAAACTGGATCACTAGAATAAGATAGGACCTGGAGAGTTTATTATACTGGTGATGTGAGTGCCTTTTTAGCACCCGATTCCATCTGTAGCAGTTGTGTATATTTGACAAAAAGTGAAAGAACAGCCATTCACCCCCCCCCCCCAACACGCACACACCCCGTCCAAAGGGTGATCTGTTTGGCATATGGGAGCTTCCATCTTGACAGGATTTCAATGGATATTCCTCCGTATCAAAGTATTTCACCCCCATGTTGGTGGAGAAAAGAGATTTTATCTTTTTCTTTTCTGGATATGTAAATACTTATGCAGCTTTATCCGATCAAGTTGGAAAACATAGATCTGTAAAGACTGAGTACTTGGCAACTATGAATCTGTTGGCAAGACATAAATCACAAGTTATAGGCAGCTTAAATAGATACATTTTACTGAGTCTAAAAGTTGTGTAAGTACAAATGATAGGAATGGTTCCTAAATCCTATGCATATAGGCCAAGCAGCCTGTGCTCCAGACAATGGCACTACATTACCGAATTTCTTAATATCACAATCTCCCTTAGAGGCTAAGTTTTCCTGTGCTTCCTTCTTCTGTAATGGGTCAGCCTGGATATTTGCTGCCACTTCCGCATTGCTGACATCATGAAACAGGCACTGGCATGGATGCCTGTTTATGGGCCTATTCTGTGTTGCCTAATTGGGTCCCCCCTTCTCCTGCTCCTTTATAAACCTCTGGGAATCACTGCCCTTACGTGGTGTTTCTGATATTATCTCTTGAGCTCCGTTGTGACCCATGCTCTCCTGAGAATCCGCTCCGTGTATGACCCTGGCTTGTGTGTCTACCCACATCGGTTCTGACCTTTGGCTTTGGCTGACTAACTCGCTCCGTGTATGACCCTGGCTTGTCTGACTACCCACATCGATTCTACCTGAGGCTCTGGCTGACTACTCGCTCCGTGTAGGTTCTGGTATGACTGACTGCTGGCTCCTGTCTGACTCCCCACTCCATATAGTCCCCAGCTTGTCTGACCTGTGGCTTTGGCTGACAGCTTGCTCAGTATACTCCTGGCGTGCCTGACCACTAGTCTTGGTTATCAGTGGCTCAGGCCTGCGCTCGCTCCCTGTTGCCTCCGGTCACGTGACCTGAGGTAGAGACTGGTGCATCCTCGTCTGTTCTCACTGGTGCTTCCCTCGTACCTCTGTCTTAGTCTCCAGTATCTCGCAGTAGTGCAGTGTGCAGCACAGTGTGCAGCGCCGGGTAGGAGTTTGGGGCCCGGTTATCCTGTGGTCTGGGGTTGGTGGATTAATATTTTATATTCGTGTCTGTCCTCCTTTGTCTGAAAACTGTGGCAGTACATAAGGGCCATGTCTACTGAATGATCAGGCAGTCCACCTAGTCAGAGCATCTTGTCGAGGATGGATTCTCAGGACCAGAGAATCAACCAGTTGTCTTTTGCTTTGCAGACACTATTGAATCGCACAGCTCACCTTGACCGCTTCGCTCAGCAACCGGGGACTTCCCCAGTACCTGCACTTGTTGTAACAACTTCCTCTGAGGCTGGCATGAGTAGAGGGTTGTCTGGCTCTGCTCCTTTACCCCAAAGATATGATGGGGAACCTACACTGTGCCCGGGGTTCCTCAATCAGCTGGGAATTTTTTTTGGAAATGGTACCACATGCTTTCCCTATTGAGAGAAGTAAGGTGTGGAGACGGAGAAACCCATAATTCATAATTTTATGGAATTTGTGGCCTCTTTCCAGTTTTTGATGTTCCTGGGTGCGCAACCTCCACTGCCAAAAGACTTATGACAATACGGCAGGGCTTATGTACCGTAGTGAACTACACTATTGAATTCTGTACTCTGGCAGCGGAGGTAGGATGGAACAATGAAGCCCTAGTTGCCACTTTCTCTCAGGGCTTGTGTGACACTATTTAAGATGAGATGGCAGCCAGAGACCTGCCTGGTGATCTGGAGAAGCTAATCGCAGTCACCATCCTGATTGATACTAGAATCCGTGAGAGGCCTTCATTCAAGGAACAGGGGCACAAACATTTACCTCGGTTGGCATCTAACTTCTTACGCCCACCCTGTCCTCCCTCACCTCCCATACCTCCTAGTTCTGACCCTGCTGGGGGGAACCGATGCAGCTAGGCTTCACGCACCTGTCAGTGGAGGAGAGGGCTTGGTGCAGGAGGAGGAGTCTTTGCTTATACTGTGGGGTGCCGGGCCATATGTTGCGTGCTTTCCTATTCTGCCGAGAAACGCTCGCACCTAGGGTCAGGTAGGGGACAGACCCTGGATGGAATCTCACAGTTCCCAGAAAGACTTCAGGACAAACCAATTCTTAAAGTAATATTGTCTTGGGCACAGTAATTGGTAGTGGCTTCGATACTACTGGACTCAGGGGCCGCAGGGTTTTTTCATCAATGCAGACTTTGTGGCCAAGCACACTCTGTTTGCTGTCTCGCTCCGAGCCGTTGGCGATTGAGGCCATTGACGGCCGACCCTACATCAGGCACACGTTACGCATGAGACTCATCCATTGTCTCTAAGGGTAAGGACACTCCATGTGGAGACACAACAGTTCAGGTCATACATTCTCCCCATCATGCCATCATTCTGGGTTTTCCCTGGTTGCAGACTCACAACCCAAGAATTGATTGGCAGACTTGCGATATTCGATCATGGTCTTCTCAATGTATGAAATCTTGTCTCCAGCAGCCTACCAGGATATTGTGTACCTCTACCTCTTTACCTGCTGACTACCAGTCCTACACAGAGGTATTTAATAAGGTAGAGGCCAGTATGTTACCACCACACAGGCCATACAATTGTACTGTTGATCTGGTACCGGAGGCCAGACCCCCTAAGGGCCGAACATACCCCTTATAAGTGGAGGAGAACAAGGCAACGGAGGATAATGTGGCTGACGCTTTATATAGGGGCATTATCTGGAAGTCCTCCTCACCTGCGGGTGCAGTTTTCTTTTTTGTTAACAAAAGAGATGGGGAACTCAGACCATACATCGATTTCAAGGGTTGAATAAGCTGATGGAAAAGAACGCCTACCTGATTCCATTGATCACAGAGCTATTTGATCTATCAAAGGCTCTAAAATTTTTACAAAACTTGACTTGAGGGCAGCGTACAATTTGGTACGAATAAAAGAAGGCCATGAGTGTAAGACAGCGTTTAACACCCAGAGCAGGGAATATAATATTTGGTGATGCCCTTTGGATTGTGTAACTCTCCCACTGTCTTCCACAATGGGGAGCGGCCTTGGTCACACTTATCCATCAACTTTATGGTAGACTTGCCAGTCTCAGAGGGATTCATGGTCATCCTCATGATTGTAGATAGATTTTCTAAGATGGCCCATTTTGTACCACTCAAAGGACTACCTTCCTCCAAGGAGCTGGCCGAAATCTTTGCCAATGAGAGGTTCGTCTCCACGGTATACCCAAGGTGGTAGTCTTAGATCTGGGGAGTCAGTTTGTCTCGCGTTTTTGGAGAGCATTCTGTGATCAGATGGGCATCCAGCTCTCGTTCCCCTTGGCTTACCATCCACAGTCTAACGGTGAAAGGTCTAATCAGGCATTGGAACAGTTACTCCATTGTTTTATCTCGGACCATCATGACAATTGGGCGAACCTGTTACTGTGGGCAGAGCTGGCAAGTAATAGTGCAGTCAATTCCTGCTCTCGGAACTCACCCTTTCTGATTAACTACGGGTTCCAACCTTCGCTGCTGCCAGTCTTTCGAGGCTCAGAATATTCCTACTCTGGAGGAGCACTTGTGGGCACTCCGCTCCACATGGGTACGGGTTCAGAGATCCCTGCAGAGTTTCACCTTGTGCTATAAGAGACAAGCAGGCTGTAGACAGCTACCGGTTCAAGTGTTCCAGGTGGGAGAGAGAGTATGGCTGTCCTTACACAATGTCCATCTCCAGGTGCCTTGTCAAAAGCTGGCTCCCTGATTTGTGGGTCACTTTCAGGTTCTTCATAGGATTAACCCCGTAACATATGCCCTTGAACTTCCTGCTAATATGCGCATCTCTAATGCTTTCCATGTGTCACTACTGAAACCGTTGGTCTGTAAAAGATATACGACTGCTCCTGTCCATCCCAGACCTGTCCAAGTGGGCGACCATGAGGAGTATGACATACAAAGTATTTTGGACACTCGCAGGGTCAGAGGCCAGGTACAATATCTAGTTCACTGGAAAGGATATGGACCTGAGGAGCTTTCCTGGGTCCCTAAGAAAGATCTGCATGCACCAGCCCTTCTCTGTGAATTTCACCCCCGCACCGGTCCTTTTCCCTGGGGGAGAGGTCATTAAGGGGGGGTTACTATCACAGTCTCCCTTAGAGGCTAAGTTTTCCTGTGCTTCCTTCCTCTGTGGTGGGTCGGCCAGCATATTTGCAGCCACTTCTGCATTGCTAACATCATGAAACAGGCACTGGCAAGGATGCCTGTTTATGGGCCTATTCTGTGTTGCCTAATTGGGTCCCTCCTTTTCCTGCTCCTTTATAAACCTCCCTCAGCCTGGGAGTCATTGCCCTTAGATGGTGTTTCTGATATTGTCTCTTGCGCTCTGTTGTGACCCGTGCTCTCTGAGAATCCACTCCGTGTATGACCCCGCTTGTCTGAATACCCATATCGGTTCTGACCTGTGGCTCCGGCTGGCTAACTTACTCCGTGTATGACCTCTGCTTGTCTGACTACCCACATCGGTTCTGACCTGTGGCTCTGGCTGACTAACTCGCTCAGTGTATGAGTGCATTAAGCAAATGAGTGGATTGACAGCAGTCAGGTCACTTTTAGTTAGGTAGCTGACTGATTCCAGCAGGTATGGGGGGGGGGGCTTTTAGATGTTTATTTAAAACATGTTAATAAAATTACTGTATAGGTTACATTTTTATAGCATTGGTTATTTTAGGTCTACTTTTTGAGAAATGGAGTCAAGTGATAGATTAAGACCCAAATCTTCTTTTTTTCTTAGATAAATGTAAAGCACCCTCCTTAGATAGTTAAGAGATGGACATTATTTTTTAGATTGTCTGACATGTAAGTGTTTATTTTAAAGGAAGTGTTTGTACGAACAGGCTCTTAGGAATATTTAAAATCATCAGGGCAGTGTGTAAAATTGGTATTCCAAAAACAATGAATTTCTGGGACTCTATGTATGTGATACAATAGTTGGTGCCGTGAATGAGTGAGTGAATGCTTGATACATAATGGCAGTACTTTTAGGTAGAAGAGACTCCAGAGAGCACTCAGACATATTGCCTCCATAAGTGATCTGCACTGTATAATTTAGCACTCACTGCTTGATTTTTCAGTACTGCTTTGATCTTTGGTACCATTACCTTCCCATTATTTGGGTCTTAAATGGATAGTAATGTTTCACAAAAACAGCAGCTCCAATTAATCGTCATAGTATTTGAGCCATATAGAGTGTTTTTTCAATACTGTTAGAGTTGTAGTTCAAGAGTAATTGAATGATAAAGTATCCCCCTCCCGCTCCTTTTACCTAGAGTAACACTGCTCACCTCAGATATGGAATCTGGTTGCTTGACCAGATAGATAGCAGCAAGCTGCAATCTTCTTACTGTGAGAATAATGAAAACTCTGCCCCTCTTGACAGGTTTTTCAGCTTTTTCCCTTATCTTAATTGAAGATTGTCCCTCTCTGCAATCTACCTGGGCACCTCCCTGCTGCTCTGAACTGAGCAGTGTTACATCAGTAAAAGGGGCGGGAGGGGGATACTTTATCATTCAATTACTCCTGAACTACAACTCTGACAGAATTGAAATAAGGGGGAGAGAGGGGGGAGCTTTGCTTGAGAGATGAACCTGGGGGCAATTGAATTATTTTTTAAAGAGCTACACTATGGGGATCAGTGATGTATCTTGGCCTAGGTCGACTAGACCTGGGCCTAGGGCGGCACCTTACAGGGGGCGGCATAAAAAGTCACCCCCACCCAGAGCCGACCCTTACGGGTCCAGGTTAGTAATGGCAACATGCGCTACATTGAGATCCACCTATGAGCTTGGCAATTACTGGCTTGAAGCTAACATCCTCCACATCCTCACCACCAGCTTATATGGAAGCCACACCCCTAGCTTCCGCTCCAGCGGTGATTGGACAGAAGACTTCCTGATAATTAATTAATTCAGCTCCATCCTGCCTGCTCTCTGCCTGGGAATGAAAAGTCAGCAAGTAGGATGCTAGTGGTAGAGAGAAGCAGCAATAGAGGAGCGGAGCTGCAGCAACCCTGCTGTTGACACAGAGGTATTCAGGATCACTATTAAAGGGAGGTGGCAGGAGGGACTAATATGGACAGTCTGATATGTATTCCTTTTTCACGCTGATTCTCAGTTGGAATCGGCAGTGCTCTACTTCACAGGCCTCCAGGGTCTGAGATCACGTCTCAACCGATAGCAGGTCAGATTTATTATGTGTGTTGCTCCAGAGAAGCGGGGGAGTCTGATCGCTGCAATTCAAAGTTTTTAAAACAATAAGCTGCACAGAATGTAATAAAGCTCTGCATCTGGTGGAAGCAGCCAGCTAAGTAAAGGCAACCCTGATAAGCAGAGCCCAGCCTGTCCCATCTGGCAGTGTGTGATATGCAATCCAGTTTTCCTTAAATTAACCATTTCTGTGCCAGAAGGTGTCCAATATATTCAATCTAAGGTTTAACCTTCTGAGTGCCTAAGAGGCATCCAATGCAATGTATTTCACACCTCTATGACACTCAAAGGGTTAATATAACTCCATCAAAGATGAAGCAGTGGATCATCATCAGCTTGCATACAGATGCAATTATCTAAGAGTACTGTCAGCAGGAGAGAAGTGACACTGACAGTGATGCCATGGACCTCACAAGTTCTGCCCTATTGAGTCTGAAGGGGATATGCCCCCACTCCCCATTTCCTATGTTCACGCCCGCCACAAATGTGTATAAATACACAGACAAATGCATGTGTGGTACCTTTTATTTGCCTGTCGTTGTGGATTTAGCAAGGATGCCATAGTTATCAAGTTAACTAAGAACAATTCTGTAGCACCATAGTGGAGACATGAACATTTCAATTGATGTAAATTGCGCTTTTAACCCTTTGATTGGTAGACAAAATGCAAACACATAGCAAATTAATACGCTGGGGACATTCCTAGCATTCAAGGGGGGTTAAAAGCCCCATTTATATCAACAGGAATTTGTAGAATTTTCAATTTAACCCTATGGTCTCAGTGTTGTGTTCAATAATGCACATCTTTATTTTGATACATAAAGTCCCTAGAGTTATAGTCTTATACTATTAATCTAAACACATTTTATTCTTTTGGTTCTTGCAGCAACTGATTGTGACTGTGCACTGTGAGTCTGATGTATTGACAAAAAGAGGACCAATTCTGCAGCAAACCATCTGCATCATTAAGAGCACATGAAATGCACTGGAGACCTCCCTAGTGTTAAAGAGCTTAAAAGGCCCTTTCAAATATATGGGTCTTTTTATTTGTTCCCTATGATGCTGTTGGTTTGCCTCAACTGCTTTTCGTTACTATATGAGCCTTACTGTTTTGAAGTCTGTTAGCTATTAGGGGGCACAACTTGCCTAGGGCCCTATGGAGTTATAATACTGCTCTGCAGCAAAGCTGCCCAAGCCCCCTCAGATCAGGTGGTTGCTCCGAGCATGTTCATGGAGAGGTTGCAGAGCAAGATTAGCCTGTCAACCTCATTTGAGGCATTGGTCATATACTTCCCTTGATGAACTCATTCGATGAAGAAGACAGAGTAAAGGACATTTTCTGTCTCTCTGATATGCCTGATGGAGCCTAAAGAGGAAGGGGTGGGACCAAAAGAGGAAGGGGTGGGATTTACAAAGGAAGGGGTGGATCATAAGCAGGAAGAGGTGTGCCCTGAACAGGAAGTGGTGGGGAGAATGATGATTGGGGGGTGCATGAGTTTAGTCAGGCCTAGGGCAGCACAAAACCTAAATACACCACTGATGGGGATTAGTAATATTAAAGTATTACTATCCCTTTAAAGGGCTAGCTACAGTAATAATGCAGTGTAAAAAAGATCACAATTCCTGGTACTGCAATATTATATCAGTTTTTCATACCAAGTGCATTGCGGTGGAACATGCAGATTTGTGTGGCAGATTAAAAGCAAGTTTAAACCTTGAAGTGCCAGAAGGGTGTTCAAGGTATTGCACAACCCTCTGACAATCAAAGGGTTAAGAACTATTGTGAATGTGGCCACACTGGCCTCGTATCATTGCCCCAAAACATGAAACATAGAAAATATTTATGCAAGTTGAGGGCAATGGACTTTAATGGTAGATATAATTTATTTACACATAAATGAATAACCGCAAAGAAAATAAATGCATTGTGTCATTAACTAGAACAGGGGCTAGGCAACCTGTGGTTCTACAGCTGTTAAAGACAACAGCTCCCATCACATCAATGGCTGTTTGCGGATGACGCGATTTGCAGTCCCAAACTGCTGGAGACCTGAATTTGACCTAACCTCTGTACTAGAGGCTCCCAATTTTCTGACTCTGTAGTGTTTATATATATAAAAAAAAACTTCACACATATATCCGTGTGATTTTATCTTGTTTTGTAGCATATATACAAAATTAGTCTCTTAGATTTTATTTCCATTTGGACCTTGGGCCTAATTTCAACATTACTGTTTTGGCCACCTAGAGAGAAGACATTTTTATGGCATTAAAAAAAATAGCTGTCCATAAGGGAATATGATAAAACATTACAAAAGCCAACATAAATGCTATTAAACTCCATTTAAAATTGGATGTTCCTTTAAATTCTTTCACACTTTAGATTTATTTGAAAAATGCCAGTTGTATGTTCCAGGACTAAGTTGTTGTGCTGTTGAATTGTACAGCCAAGAAACAAGGAGCATATTAATAAAATGAGTTATTTTGGAGTAAACCAACTGTACCATAGTGGACAAATACAAATTCCTGCTAAATTGAATTGGGTTTTTAAACCCTTGAATACTATAGCATTGTGAAGTAATGCTTTGGAGACATCTCTGGAATTCAAGGGATTAAAAGGCTCTATGCAAGTGCATGGGAATTTAAGAATATTCATTTGTCTCCTATGGTGCAGTTGGTTTGATCCAGAATAACTCCAGTTTGCTTTTGTAAATAAGGACAAATGGGCCGTAGGTACAAAAGACAAAAGCAGAACAATTATTTGGCAAATCAACCTCATCATATGGAAGAAATAAACATTCAATTTGATTTAAATGGGGCTCTTAACACTTTGAATGTTAGAGAGGCAATTTTGGGGAAAACTGCATAATATTTATAAAATGAACCAGCTGTTAGAGATGTCTTCTCACTGTGTTGGAAACCTCTTTAGCATGCAAGGGGTTAAAAGACCCATTTAAATGAATGAGTATTTTTTATTTGTTCCTTGTGGGGCAGTTGGCTTGACATAAAATTGTTCAACTCTTGTCTTAGACATATGCCCCATTGTGTAATTTTGTATTTTCTTTTTTGCATTTGAAAGGGGTTAAGCTTTTCTCTGACACAGAAGGGGCTTGTACTACTAACATGATCATACATGGAAACGTTCATAATTAGCTGACCCTGAGATCTTGAAAACACCAAAGCTTCATGTTTACCATAGAGCATTTGTACACAACATGAAGCCCTCCAGCTGTTCACGACTATAATTGCCATCAACCCCAGCTGGGGAAGATGGGAATTGTAATCAGTAACAGCTGGTAGGTCTCAGGTTGCCCTCAACTGATATAGATTCTCAGTAATAGGTCCCTGCTAGTGTTGAGCGAGCATGCTCGGCCGATGCTCGGATCGGCTCGAGCATCGCTCTGCTCGGCACATGGCGGTACTCGTACGAGTACCGCATGTGCTCGCCCGCCATGTTCGGGTCTCCTCCCCGCACGTTTTGCGGCTGCTGCGCAGCCAATAAACGTGCAGGGAGGCTCTGACATCGGTGTAATGCCAGCAGCCATGTTGGCTGCTGGCATTACACTGATTGGCTGGCCAGAACCCGTGGTCGGGTGCTGTATAGCACCTGACCATCGAGTTCGGCTCAGTCTTAGCCAGGGAGAGCTGAGGATAGGAAGGGAAAGTCAGTGTAGGGAGGAAAAAAAGCAAAATTGTGAAAAAAAAGAACCAAAAGTCCTTTTTAGGACTACTGTGTGTGGGGGTAGCAGGTTATTTTGTGTGGGGGGAAAAAAAAAAAAAAAAAAAAAAAAAAAAAAATAGATATTCTGTTTAGTGTGCAAAGTTGCAGATTAGAGTACATTCTGTTTAGTGTGCACAGTTGCAGATTAGAGCACATTCTGTTTAGTGTGCAAAGTTGCAGATTAGAGCACATTCTGTTTAGTGTGCAAAGTTGCAGATTAGAGCACATTCTGTTTAGTGTGCAAAGTTGCAGATTAGAGCACATTCTGTTAAGTCTTCAAACTAAAATATCAAAGTCACATATTCCATTCAGTGTGCGTCGCCGCAGTTTAGCAGCACATTCTGTGTACTGTGCAGAGTTGCAGAATAGGAAGAAATACTGTTAAGTCTTCAAACTAAAATATCAAAGTCACATATTCCATTCAGTGTGCTTCGCCGCAGTTTAGCAGCACATTCTGTGTACTGTGCAGAGTTGCAGAATAGGAAGAAATACTGTTAAGTCTTCAAACTAAAATATCAAAGTCACATATTCCATTCAGTGTGCTTCGCCGCAGTGTAGCAGCACATTCTGTGTACTGTGCAGAGTTGCAGAATAGGAAGAAATACTGTTAAGTCTTCAAACTAAAATATCAAAGTCACATATTCCATTCAGTGTGCTTCGCCGCAGTGTAGCAGCACATTCTGTGTACTGTGCAGAGTTGCAGAATAGGAAGAAATACTGTTAAGTCTTCAAACTAAAATATCAAAGTCACATATTCCATTCAGTGTGCTTCGCCGCAGTTTAGCAGCACATTCTGTGTACTGTGCAGAGTTGCAGAATAGGAAGAAATACTGTTAAGTCTTCAAACTAAAATATCAAAGTCACATATTCCATTCAGTGTGCTTCGCCGCAGTGTAGCAGCACATTCTGTGTACTGTGCAGAGTTGCAGAATAGGAAGAAATACTGTTAAGTCTTCAAACTAAAATATCAAAGTCACATATTCCATTCAGTGTGTGTCACCGCAGTTTAGCAGCCTATTCTGTGTACTCTGCACAGTTGCAGAATAGTAAGAAATACTGTTAAGTTTTCAAACTCAAATATTAAAGTCACATATTCCATTCAGTGTGTGTCACCGCAGTTTAGCAGCCTATTCTGTGTACTCTGCACAGTTGCAGAATAGTAAGAAATACTGTTAAGTTTTCAAACTCAAATATTAAAGTCACATATTCCATTCTGTGTGTGTCACCGCAGTTTAGCAGCCTATTCTGTGTACTCTGCACAGTTGCAGAATAGTAAGAAATACTGTCAAGTTTTCAAACTCAAATATTAAAGTCACATATTCCATTCTGTGTTCGTCACCGCAGTTTAGCAGCCTATTCTGTGTACTCTGCACAGTTGCAGAATAGGAAGAAATACTGTTAAGTTTTCAAACTCAAATATTAAAGTCACATATTCCATTCAGTGTGTGTCACCGCAGTTTAGCAGCCTATTCTGTGTACTCTGCACAGTTGCAGAATAGTAAGAAATACTGTTAAGTTTTCAAACTCAAATATTAAAGTCACATATTCCATTCAGTGTGTGTCACCGCAGTTTAGCAGCCTATTCTGTGTACTCTGCACAGTTGCAGAATAGGAAGAAATACTGTTAAGTTTTCAAACTCAAATATTAAAGTCACATATTCCATTCAGTGTGTGTCACCGCAGTTTAGCAGCCTATTCTGTGTACTCTGCACAGTTGCAGAATAGGAAGAAATACTGTTAAGTTTTCAAACTCAAATATTAAAGTCACATATTCCATTCTGTGTGTGTCACCGCAGTTTAGCAGCCTATTCTGTGTACTCTGCACAGTTGCAGAATAGGAAGAAATACTGTTAAGTTTTCAAACTCAAATATTAAAGTCACATATTCCGTGTAAGATGAAGAAGGCGGGTAAAAAGGGACGGGGAAGTGGACGTGATCCTGATAGTTCAGGGCGCGGGTCAGGACGCGGAGAAACTGTGCCTGGTGCCAGAGCACAAGAAAGAAAGACATCCACCATACCTAGCTTCATGTCTAATTTTACAGGGCGTCGCAGGACATCACTCTCGAGGTCCGACCACTGCGAACAGGTGGTCGGTTGGATGACAGCTGATACTGCTTCCAGTCGGTTAAGCACCACCCTGTCTTCCACCAAGTCCACTCTCAGTAGCCAAGAGTCTGGTCAACATAATCCTCACTCTGATCATCCTTCCTCCCACCATACACGGTCTGGTCAAAGAAGTGATCCCACACTGGGATATAGTGAGGAGCTCGTCTCATCACCAATCCTTCATTTGACCCTCTCTCCAAGCACGCTTGCAGAGGAACATGACATCTTGTGCCCTGATTCACAACCTCTAGAGGGTACCCAATCACAAGAAGATGACAGATGTGAACGGCATTTAAGGTCAAAGGAAGTAGTGGATGATGATGATGATGATGAGACACAGTTGCCATTAAATCAACCACTATTTCCGTCTCAAGACCTTGTTGAGGAGAATGTTATACAGTTGTCAATGACTGAGTATGTGGTGGGATCAAGACATGAGGAGGATGATCAGAGTGAGGAAGTGGAGGAGGACTTGGTGGACGATGAGGTGACTGACCCCACCTGGGAAGGTGTAGAGCCGAGCGATGACAGCAGTCCTGAGGGTGAGCCATCTGCAGCACCGCAACAGGCTGGAAGAGGCAGTGGTGTGGCTACAGAAAGAAGGCGGACCGCACCAAACCGGCCCGCAAATGTTCCACGGAGCACCCCCTTGCGTAAATCTACCTTGCCAAAGGGTAGGTGTTCCGCGGTATGGCGTTTTTTTAAGGAAAGTGCGGACGACAAAAGAATTGTAGTTTGCAACCTGTGCCACACCAGAATGAGCCGAGGCATGAACACTAGAAACCTCACCACCACCAGCATGATCCGACACATGGCATCCAAGCACCGTAGTAAGTGGGAGGAACGCCTGGATCGCCCATCTGTGTCTGCAGGCCACACCACTGCCTCCTCTTCCCCTGTTTTCGGTGCCGGCCAATCGCCTGTCGAAGGCGCAGGCCCGCATACCTCCCGCCCTGCACCTGTAGCATCTGAAGCACCATCAGCGACCACATCCACTTCCCTGTCCCAGCACAGCGTCCAAATGTCGTTACCCCAGGCATTTGAGCGCAAGAGAAAGTACCCAGCCACCCACCCACAGGCCATAGCACTAACCTCACACCTTTCCAAATTACTGGCCATCGAAATGCTGCCATTTAGGTTTGTGGACACTGAGTCCTTCCGCAGCCTGATGGCAGCAGCTGTCCCTCGGTACGCGGTCCCCAGCCGCCACTACTTTTCCCGGTGTGCCATCCCCGCATTACACCACCATGTGTCCCGTAACATCACCCATGCCCTGACCAACGCAGTTACTGGGAAGGTCCACTTAACGACTGACACATGGACAAGTGCTTGTGGCCAGGGACGCTACATTTCCCTGACGGCACACTGGGTGAATGTCGTGGAGGCTGGGAGCGACTCGGACCCTGGGATGGCACGGGTGCTACCCACGCCGAGGATTGCGGGCCCTACCTCCATCAGGGTTTCCGCCAGCACCTACATTATTGGCTCCTCCTCCTCCGTTTCCACCTCCGAATTCTCTACACGCAGCGCCACTCCCCCATCAGCCAGTAGCTGGAAGCAGTGTAGCACTGCAGTGGGGAAGCATCAACAGGCCGTGCTGAAGCTGATCTGCCTTGGGGACAAACAGCACACGGCCTCAGAGCTGTTGCAGGGGATTAGTCACCAGACCGAGCAGTGGCTCTCGCCACTCAACCTGCAAGCAGGCATGGTTGTGTGTGATAATGGGCGTAACTTGGTGGCGGCTTTGGAGCTCGGCAAGCTCACACACGTACCATGCCTAGCGCATGTATTTAATTTAGTGGTTCAGCGATTTCTAAAAACCTACCCCAATGTGCATGATCTCTTGACCAAGGTGCGCCGCGTGTGTGCACATTTCCGTAAGTCATCTACAGCTTCGACCGGCCTGTTGAAGCTGCAGCAGCGCTTACAATTGCCAGCTCACCGGCTGCTGTGTGACGTGAGCACGCGCTGGAACTCCACCTTCCACATGTTGGCCCGGCTTTGTGAGCAGCAGAGGGCAGTAGTGGAGTACCAGCTGTTACACGGTCGTCGCCTCTCCGTTCAACTTCCTGTAATCAGAAGTGAGGAGTGGGAATGGATGTCAGACCTCTGCGAGGTTTTACGCAATTTTGAGGAATCGACACAGATGGTGAGCGGCGATAACGCTATTATCAGTGTAACCATCCCACTTCTGTGTCTACTGAAACGCTCGCTGCTCACAATTAAAACCGACGCTTTGCATGTGGAAGAGGTGGAAATGGGGGAGGAAGAGCTTACACAAGGTGATAGCCAGAGCACCCTCACTTCGTCTTCTCAGCGACAATTGGAGGAGGCGGAGGAGGATGAGGAGGAGGAGGAGGAAGACACGGTTGCCTCCGCTACAGAGGGTAGCCATGGAACTTTAGTTCCATCTCTTCAGCGTGGGTGGGCAGAAGAGGAGGAAGAGGATGAGGAGATTGAGAGTCATCCTCCTGGTGAGGACAGCGAAATCTTGACTGTTGGTACTCTGGCACACATGGCTGACTTTATGTTAGGCTGCCTTTCCCGTGACCCACGCGTTATACGCATTTTAAACAACACGGATTACTGGGTGTTCACCCTTCTGGACCCCCGCTACAAAGAGAATTTCTCATCTCTCATTCCTCCGGTGGAGAGGACAAGCAAAATGGTGCAATACCAGAAGGTTCTAGTTGAAAAATTGCTCCAAAATTTTCCATCTGACAACGCTGGCGGCAGAGTACGTGCTACCTTGGCCAACCGAGAAGGGGAGAAAAGGGGAGCACACAGCAGTTCCGACAAAGGCAGGGCTACACTCTCCAAGGCGTGGGACACCTTCATGACACCCCGCCAGCACCCTCACCCTGATGCGCAGCCTAGTGTCACAAGGAGGGAAAAGTTTTGGAAGATGGTGAAGGAGTACGTAGCAGACCGTGTCAGCGTCCTCAATGATCCCTCTGTGCCTTACAACTACTGGGTGTCCAAGCTGGACACGTGGTATGAACTGGCACTCTACGCCTTGGAGGTGCTGGCCTGCCCTGCCGCCAGCGTTCTGTCTGAGCGGGTATTTAGTGCTGCTGGTGGCATCATAACAGATAAGCGTATCCGCCTTTCCACCGACAATGCTGATAGGTTGACACTTATAAAAATGAACAAGGCCTGGATTTCCCCTGACTTCTCCGCTCCACTGGAGGAAAGCCCCGGGGGAACATAAACTCACTTTATATATGTTATTTACAATGATGTGAATACTCTGTATTCCCATTCACCCCTTCCACCCAAAAAACGGGTATATGGTTGACTCTTAATCTTCTTATCCTCCTCCTCCTCTTCCATATGCCCTGTGCTATAATTTTTATATAGGGCCAGCTCACCAGCGGGCCCTGTGATATCATTTTTATATAGGGCCAGCTCACCAGCGGGCCCTGTTTGACAATTTTTATATAGGTCAGCTCACCAGCGGGCCTTCTCATATAATGTTTTATTGGGTCAGCTCTCTAGCGGGCCCTCTCATATAATGTTTTATAGCGTCAGCTCACTAGCGGGCCTTCGCATATAATGTTTAGGATGGTCAGCTCTGCAGCAGACCCTCACCCATAATGTTTTAGATGGTCAGCTCAGCGCACGTTTCCCTCTTAATCATGGCCTCAGTTCAATAAAATCAAGGAAATTTTTTGGAGAATTTGCCTCTGCGCACGTTTCCCTCTTAATCATGGCCTCACTTCAGAAAATCAAGGAGATTTTTGGGATAATTTGCCTCTGCGCACGTTTCCCTCTTAATCATGGCCTCACTTCAGAAAATCAAGGAAATTTTTGGGAGAATTTGCAGATGATATACAAGTAAATATACAGCAAATATTGTTTCGTAACAATTTTTCGCCTAAAGTCGTTTTTATTTTCCTTTTTGTGTGTTTTATGGTCAGTCTGTAAAAATGGCGTACTACGGGCGAAAGATCGTTCCCAGCAGCGATGTTGGAGTCCAAGATGCATCCAGACATCCTCCCTATGCTGTCCCTGAACCATTTCTGTGGTGTTTCCATCATTTTCTTCCCTTTTCCTATGGACCAGGCACCCTCCCCTCATCAGAGCAGGGGGTGCCTGGTGTAATGCTCGAGTCCTCCCATTGACTTCAATGGGGCTCGGGTGCTCGGCCGAGCACTCGAGCCTCAGGGGGTGCTCGGTCAGAGCACCCGAACACCCGAGCATTGGGGTGCTCGCTCATCACTAGTCCCTGCTAATCCAGAGATAGTACGGTACTATCAAACCCCAAAAAAACATTGCCATGCACCAAGTTACAGATTTCATAGGTTAACACACACACATCAATGAGGTCTACTCCCTCCATATTCCTTTTATAAATGGCACCAATTTAGAGAATAACTAAGCAGTTAATCGGTGCAGATTCTATAGTAGGTATCATTGAACGGTCTCACCATGAAAATTTGGTCCTTCACTGTGAGACTCTGAGATCTAGGTCAAATCCCAAGTATTAGGGTCAAGTCCTGAGAGTTCCCAGGTATGAATATGATTCTTCTCTGATCTAGAAGCTGGAAGTAGCTGAACCACTACAGAAGCTACATTTGTTAATTAATAATAACTAGTGAAAAGGACTGGTTTTACAGTGAAAGCATCCGTCTTCAAAGTGCCCCCACCCTAGGGGGTTGTCTTAATAGATTCTCATTATGCCAGCACTGTTCAAAGTGTTTTTATAACCTCAACGCTAAATGTATGCTTTAAGCTTCTCTTTTACCATCATTCCTGTTTCTTGTTCCTACAGCCAAACATCACATCATATCATTCAGTCCTGAATGGAACAAAGCAAAGTTTGGGCTGCAGGAGCAATCAGCAGAAGCTATATAGGTCTGATGATAAGACAAGAATAGAGAACATCTCCCTACAAGGTATACATTTACAAGGGAGGATATAAGTGCTAGCACTAATTGATTATTAAATAGAGAAAAATCAGTTTTCAAAACACTGGCATAGAATACATTTATTACATATGACTCTAAATATTCCTAATGCCCCTAATGATCATTTCCTCAACTGCTCACATGTCCCCTCCACCCCTTCATTCACTGTTGCTTAGCACAGAAAACACCATTAGTGTTTTTCATACAAACAAAAAATTTAAATAAACTAGTAGAAAAAGTGAGGAAATTAATGCATATACTATACTTTACAGTCATATATATGGGATAATTAAAACACAAGCAAGTATGCTGTGCTGGGTCACTGGAATTGAGCAATGGGAATATCCAGCACGGATTAGGAACCATTCATAATTTGGATCCCCAGGAGCTATTTAACTTTGCCAAATGGGATAACTGGCCAAGACATTAAATACTATTCTCTCCTGTCTACTTTAACTTATCAAAGAATATCAAGTGGCCCAACATATCATTTAAATCATCTGTGCTCAGTCCTGGAAATCCTTACGTCTTGTGATGTTAGTTGCCCCTGAGGATTAGGGTTAAGATAGAATAAATGTTCTAGGGCAATACAAGTTGAATCAGAAAGTATGTATCTTTCCAATTAATTTTTCCCAACTTTTCTTCCCTTGCCCTTCTCATGCCTAATGGGTACTACTTCCTTCTGATTTCCTCTCACAGCTTCTTTATTCTGTTCATTTGCCTCCTGCTCTCAGTTTTGTCTTTCCACCCAATTCTCCCCACATTTCCACCTTATCTTTTACAACTCTCCTACTCTTATCTTATTTCTACGCCATTATTCCCTTCTATATCTTATCTCTCCATAAGGCCACCCACATCCTTCCTATATAATAATTAGCTAAAACGTGTGTAACAACGCAGTCATGCACAGTAAAGACTGCTGCGCATGCTGCAGTCATGCGCAGTAGAGACTGCCCGCGGAGCGTCCAGCTCTGTATCAGCCGCAGCGCGGGCAGTCTCTACTGCGCATTACTGCCCCGTGACCGGCTGGCAGTGGCAATGCGGCCCGTGTAACGGGCTCTTCATCTAGTTGTACATAGTTTGCATCTTCCATCCACCCCCCTTCTCTCTCAGTCTCTCTCCATTTCCCATCTTCCTCCACCATATATTTCTTCTCATTTCCATACACCCTATTGTTCAATTCCTACTTCACTCTCCGCAAATTTCTGCACCACTCCTATTTCTTCTTTGCTTCATTCTCTGCATGCTCCTCCTCTCCACTCCACTCCATTCCGCTATTAATTCCAAAAAATCTCCAATACTCCTCTCTTTATCTCTATTCTTTGAACATTCACACATCCACTTATCCTCTAACCCTTCTATCATTGTATCCAGATCCAAATTATCTCCCTTCTCCTATTCTGACACTGCTCTGTCCCATTATCTTTTGCTTCATAAGCTCTCCACTTTCTTTATCACTCTTACACTCTTTCCTTGCCACTCAATCTGCTCAAAAGCTCCTCATCCATATCTTAAAGGAGCAGTAAACTTTTTTTTTATGAAAACACATATTTTATAGAGCATTTCCTGCTGAATAAAACAAGGTCACTCCCATCACTGTCAGATGTTTTATTCAAAATTTATAGCAGTTTAAATAATCAGGAAGTGAATTTACTGTATGTACTTCCTGATAGTTCTAACTGACAGGAAGTGACAGGCAGTTTCTACCACATTCTATGGAGAACTGTATGTCTCTGACTTTTCTGACTTTCCTCTCCATTAGAATCTAACACGAAATCTA
Organism: Rhinophrynus dorsalis; assembly: GCA_037306005.1. Lineage (NCBI taxonomy): Eukaryota > Metazoa > Chordata > Amphibia > Anura > Rhinophrynidae > Rhinophrynus > Rhinophrynus dorsalis. The sequence goes on from CM074722.1 coordinate 308,703,472, forward strand.
ATTAGAATTTGACCACTGGAGGGCACTGCTAATGTAAAAAAACATGGGTTTAAACTGTAATAACTCTGGAAATATAAATCTGTTGAAAGTGGGCGTACCCTTATTTTACTCAATAGGAAAATCCCTACAATATATATTTTTACATAAAAAAAGTTTACTGCTCCTTTAATTCCTCAACTTGCCACAAGCAGCTCATACTTTTCCATCTCTCTGCTTTAAACAAACACCACTCTCTCCCTATCCCATTTTCTCAGCCACCATAAAATGAACAAAAGATAAATATTAACAACTCTCATTACACTTCAGATTCACAAAATACAAATTAAAGCAATATTCTTAAACTGAAAGTATGTAGCATGATATTTTAGCCATGTAATTTAAAAATACTTTAGAACACATGCACTTCTATTTGCCACCAAACATATTTTCAGATCCAGGTCAAAGAGTTTTAACAAGAAATATTATGACAGCTACATCCCCACTCTTAAAAGTGAAAAAATAAGATCAAGCAATATCAGATGTTACATGTTTAGAGAAAGTGTGTTGTCTCTCTAAGCCAGACTGCCGCCTGCTTCCTGTGTAAGTCTTTACGTTCTGGCTAACCCCTTTTACTTGCCAGTTTTGACAGGGGTAGAAAATTTATGGCAATGGTAATCCACAGGAGAGGAATTTTCCAGCATTCAGTGTGAATAATGAACAAGCTCTAATCAGTGGCAGGAATCTTGAAGCAAGAAGCTAATGAGAATCGGAAATCATACGCACTGGATACACAGACAGTGGTTTTAGAACATAATTCTACCAAAAATATAGGTCAGCATTTAGAGAAAAGACATGCATGCATATGTTTTGGATTGATATAAACAGTGTCATGCTCTCATTAGGGTATTTTCAGGCTTGAAATAACTGAATTCGAACCCCTATTCTAATACTAGCAGTGTTCTTTTGGTTGTAAGAACCTGCTCCGTGTAACTCCACTCTTGGTTTTAATTTGTTGCTAAATCTATCTCTGTGTAACTTCATTGCTGGCCTTCATTCATGAAGTCATGTGATGAATTTAGCAAAAGCTTCATAAATGGCTATCTGATCTGGCGTGATCTTCCCATTGGCTGGGAAGGAACAGGTTATGTAGCAGCAGAACTTAAGCAGTAATATTTTCCTCCCATGTCAAACTAGCCACAAGATAAGAGAATTAAGGGATTTTACACTTCGCTAAAGTCCCCCAATTTAAGATTTCCATAAAATAACAGGGGCACATCCCTCATAAATACACCATAGATACATTTCAATAAGGTAAAGTACAGTAGAGGACAAATAAAATGATCCAAATTCCAGTTGATTTAAATGGGGATTTTAACTTTTCTAGCATTGACAGTGTTAACCATGTAAGTGCCAGAGAGGTAACCAGTGCATTGCATTTAAATCACTGAGAATATCCATTTGCCTCATATGGTGCTGTTGGTTTGTTCCAGAACTGTACTGAATTGCATCTATAAATTCCTAACTCTCTATGGTATTAAATACAATATAAATGATTTCTTGATCAGCAGATATGCATTAAGATAACAGTATAATGAATCACTAATCTTTGTAAGATACATTATCTGCTGGGCTTTCAGCTGTCGGTTGCTGCCTGCAAATGAATGAGACGAGAAGTACTGAGGTTTAATGTCACGTATGCTGTACTTTCATCTGCTTCATATTGCAAAATACTGCAAACACAGTTAAATAAACTGAACAATGTAATGCATCACAAACAGAGAAGCATTCAGGTGCTCTGCCACAGATGACTGGTTTAACCCTTTGGGTTTAATAAGGGTGTATAATGCATTGCCCTGCAACACATTTCACACCTCTTTAATATATAAGGTACAATTTAATAAGTAGTAAAGAGGTACAGTTCTGGAACAAACCAACTGCACAATAGGGAACAAATAAAATGACCAACATTTTCATTGATTTTAATGGGTCTGTTAACCCCTTGGAAGCCAGAGAATGAAACAACACAATGGAGACCTTACAAGAATTTAAGGGTTAAAAGCTTCATGTAAGTCAAGGGGAATTTAAATTTCTCCCTAAAGTGCTGTTAAGATTCTTCCAGACACACACCACTTAAACTTACATATTTGCAAAGGGTTAACCCTTTGAGTGCCAGGGGGTATCCAACACATTGCAAAGTTCTTAACAGGCACATTGCACTATATAAAATATCGACAGTACAACAGTAATAACTCAGTGTGATCAGTCACAGAAACTCACTCTTCTGTTTGTCATATATGCCTTCAGTGCTTTGTATTGTTCACTTTTATGTTATTGGGGGGGGATTCACTAACGGTGAAAAAAAGGTGATAAATTGGAGATAACTTCCCCCACTTTTCACATCTCCAGTTCCTGTGTTATTCTATGGAGCCTATTCAATAAGATCTCCACAGCATAGGCTCCATAGAATAACATAGGAATTGGAGAAGTGATAAACTGGAGAAGTCATCTCCACTTATCACCTCTTTAGTGAATCTCCCCCCTGGTCTCCACTAATATTTTGTAGTGATGTCTCATGCACACAGAACACCCCAAAACAGAGTGCATTTTTCCCATAATCAATCCTATTAAAAGAGGCTTATAAAAAGTACAAATTCCAGGGCCCAGCTGGTTAAAATGCAGCTCAGGTGTAAATGTTTTTTATAAATATCCTCGATAAAAGACCAGTTAGGAGAGCTCTACTGCTCTATTTACAGGTGGGATGCATTGTAAACCTTTCTTCCTATATGTAGTTATTACAGCCATTTAGTACAGGCAGGTCATATAGGAAGAAAGTAAAAAAAACAACAGATTTTTGATAATGGTAGTTTTGTGCTTCTAGTACACCTATGGTAGGTCAGCACTTACTAATGGGTTGTCATGTATCTCAGGAGAGGGGCTACTAACAAATACATCTGGTAAGTCCTGAGGTTTCAAAGATGGAAATACCTTTGAAGGAGTAGGAATATAAAATACTGGATTTTAGCACTGAAAAAGACAAACAGGGTAAAAGCCTGGGACACACCTTGTGTTAAGATCAACTAGACGCGTGCCTCTACCATTAGACCACATTGAGTGAATACTCACAAAATGAAAGGCTGTTAGCCTGCTTGCACAGGAAACAGCTGAAATGTTTTCTGGGGATATCAGACTGCCCCAATATCAGCAACATTCAGAGGATGTAATCTGTTATCACAAATGGCTGCTCATCTGTAACATGCTCCCCAAACGGTAGAACAAAAGCAGAGAGTGCCCAATTGTGTAATATCATCAGAAGAACATTAATATTCAAATAGATTATTATTATTATTATTATTATTATTATTATTATTATTGTTGTTCTTCTTATTTTTTTATTCACACATTATTCACATTGTTTTTAATATTTATTTTTATTTTATTGTTTTTAATATAAATATTGGATTTATCCTTTTGGAGCCAAAATTGTTATAATTTCTTCTGGACCAGACGTGTCTTGAGAGCCAGACTGAAATGAGGGTAATTTCTCCATAGGCATGACAGCTAAATCTAAGCTGATTGAAGAGATTATGAATACCCACTTTTCCTTCCCTGCCTATTAATGTTCTTCTGACATTATTACACTTTTGGGAGCTCTCTGCTTTTGTGTTTTTCTGTAGATTTTAGTATTGTTAGTTTTGTACTTCTGGCTTCCCCTATAGTAGGTCAGCTCTTACCAACGGGATGTTATTTTTCTTGGGAGAGGAGCGGATAAATAATTCAGTAGGAAATTCCATAGTTTTCAAAGATTTCATTATCTGAAATGTAAAAAAAAACATATTTTTTTCCTTTAGCACCATCTTTTGGAAATATTTGTGCACTCAGCACTAGGGGTAGAAAGGCAGTTTACCACTCATGATGCTGTGGCTTTTGATCTTTCCAAATAGTTATGCCTTGTCTACCTTTTCTTCCTGTCTATAAGTGTTACAAACATTTAAGTACAGGCATGTCATATTAAAAAAAGCAAAAAAAAACTGACAGATTATGTTTCATGCAAATTTATAGTCCTAGTATCCCCTATAGTAGAGGGAACCAACACTGGCACTCATGAGCAACTAACAGTGCGTTTTCAGTATATCCCAGCTGTAGCACAGGTGGACTAATTAGTGCTTTAGTCACTTTAATTGACCTCCCTGTTATTCAGGGGTGGGCAGAAACATGCACTGATGGTAGCTCTTGAAGACCAGGGCTGGCTACCCTTGCTCTATGATATGCCAGCTCATACAAACTGGGTACCAGTTTACACAGGTGTCCTCTTGCTACCTAACCAAATATGGTATTCAGTGATTTTCAGTGCATCCAGTATATTTGGAAGAGTGAAATGGAAAAAAAAAACAACACTTTTTTTGTTTTTGCTATAGCTCCATCATCTGGCAACTTCATTGCAAAGATGCAAATGAACAACCCCTGGACCTGGAAATGTGTGTATTTTTTTAAAAAAGATATAACATGTAGGATTACATGGATTATTTCTCATTATTTTGTACCTACAATGCAGAATGGTGAATCTCTATTTATATAGGAAGAGCTATGCACAAAAAACATGAACTTTGGTGTTTTAGAAAAGGCAGGTTAATACAAAACTTGGAACGATAAGTATTTGCTATTGATATTGTCATTAAAACAAAAACATGTTACAAATGAACACTGAGAAAGAACAAAATTGTTTTGCTCAAGGCATGGCAGCCTCTCAGATGCTGCTCAAGTCAAAATGTTCACTCCCGTGTGCCACTGCAGAGAGAACATTTTCATATTCATATCAGACTGGTCCACAATCAGTCAGTCCAGCTCTGAAATGTCAGGCAAATCCTCTCTGCATGAGAGAAACAGCACAACCCCAGACATATGTTTTGCTGTATGTAGTTATATTTAGGTCTTTATTGATATTGCCATTAAATGTTCTTACGAAATACTTTCCTTTGTTATACTGGAAGTCACATTTCTCCAAACAATTTCAGTGAAATCTCCCATCTAAAATCTTCCATTATGATTACATCTCCCCAATAAAAGATGGCTTGTAGCAACTTCTCGTGAACAGCAATACTTGGGAACCTTATCCTCTTGAGCCCTCGGAGAGGGCTTATATGCTTCGATTAGGGGTATGTAAATGACATGATTTGTGTCATAAAGTGGTGAGGTTTAACTGGGTGACTGGTGCTTATGGCAATGTGCTTGTGAAATGGGCGGTAAGTGGCTGGGAAGTGGGTGGAACAAAGTGGGAAGGAGGAGATGTGGGGAGGAGAAACTCACCACCACAGGGCAAACAGCCTCATTCCCCGGAAACCCAGGAATTAACTCTACAAACAGGAGTCTCCATTGAGATGAGGAGAGTTCCCAGGTATGTTAACATCTTATTATAATGTATTTTAACCAATAGGGCCTTTACATTTTTGGAACATTTCATTAATATCTTCCCTTATACCAAGTTGTAAGGCACTCTTTACATATAGCCATACCCCCACCTATTTTATTAACCTTATCCTTTCTAAAAAAATGAATAACCATTTAGATTGACTACCTAGGCATGTGTATCATCCAAACAGGTTACAATCACACCAATTAGCTCATGCTGCTCACTCACTGCAATCAATTCCAGTTCCCCATCTTACCAGTTAGACTATGGGCATTTTCAAACGCACATTCAATGTTACTGCCATTCTGAAGAAGTGCATTCTTTTAAACAATTATTTGTTTTCTATCATGCTGTAACATGGGCACCTCCCTATTATTATGAACTAAACAATCCCCTCTCCACCACAACCAAAGGTTTTGTTTGCTTAAATCTGCTTTTATATTATATTAGCCATTTCTAAGCAAAATAAATAATTTTTGAGACATTAACGTTTATATTTAATGGCACAATGTGGCACTTTATTCTACTTCCTTACACAGTATGATAATTAACTCTGTTTGTGTCCAAACATATTGCTTGTTGGGCTAAAGGAAATCCTCCAGTATGTGGCCTCTGTCTAGATTCATTTATAGCACAGTGTATAGTAATATTGGCCCACCACAGAAACAAATTAGCATAAAGTGCCAGACAGAGCCATCAAGAAATGTATTTTAATTTCCCAAAAACAATGTATTTTACAAACATATTGCTACCATAACATGTATGCATTTTTTAATGTCCTCTACAAAATTAACTAAACTGATCTGAAAGCCACAGGTCCACTTTATATATTATGTATCATAGAGTAGTAATTTTGTTTGCTTCCTAAACGAGCATATACATTTTCTGCTAAAAATACATTTGATGTACTTTTATTAATAACCTATTTACCAAATGAAAGATAATAGAATATTTAGCAATGGTCATTGATGTGAATATAAAGCAGTGTTTCTCAGTGTTATGCCCCAGGACACATCATCAGGTCAACTTTCCAAGATACCCCTGCTTAATCACAGTTGGATAATCAGTGACTCAGTCATTGTGATTGAGTTGCTTGTGCTGAATTATGGTTATTCAGAAAATCTGACCTGATGGTGTGCCCCGAGGACTGGAGCTAAGAATCACTGATGTAATTGTATCGCAGGGTTTATCCTGTTGAGTAAAGTAAGGCTACCCACACTGCTAAAATATGTTTAATTCAAAAGTTATTTCAGCTCAAATTTGTATTTTGGGTACAATACTTCCATGGTCTGAATTTTTAAAGTGGTGCAGCTATTGTCAGTGACAGCAACACTCCATAGTCTGCTGTAGCAAAAGCACCACAGTAAAGGTTCAGGTCAGATAGTTCAGTTGGTTAATTCACCAGCTGTATGGACAGAGGTTCCAGTCCCAGAAGTAAATGTATGATTTCAAGGTAGGTAAAGTGCATATTATTAAACTGGGTAATAATAACATTTATATTCCAGTACATACTTGAAAACAAAATATAATCTCAATGTATCCTTCCTGGTAAAATACTTTATAATAATAACTAGTATTTATATATCACCTTTCTCCCAGTGGGACTCAAAGCACTTTCAGCTCACACTCTTGGAATTAACCAAATCAGCCACTGAATAACATATGTTTTTATTACCCAATAAATGGTACTTATTTATCAATCTCCGAAGGATAAAGGGCTGAGTTGCCCTGCTGGGATTTGAACCTGCAACCTTGAACAGGCTCTGCAAGCAGGGTATTTACCACTGAGCTATCGCACCAGCTTTTAACATTATTATTATTATGATATACCACACCCAAAATTACAAATTTGAACTGTAAGACATCATTCAGCAGTGGAGGAATCATTGTTTTTTTCTCAGCAGGAAAAACATACAATACATATACATCGTTTTGCATATTACATGATACTTACTCTTTATCTAATGGATTGCAGCTAATATTGGTTTACCAATATTCCATTGGAAACTTGTTATAACATGATCTGAACACATCAGTTATGAGTGGCTGGTAGTCATTAATGTTTTTAGGGCCCCATGAGAACTTTACAACCAATTATGTAAATAAATAAATTCACGTCTTCAAAGGAGAATTAGATAGTGTTCCAGATTAGTTATTCAATAACGTTTAATATGTCATCATGTGCCCGGGTCACAAAGTTATATATATCGTAATGTGATGTTCAAAGTATAATCTGAAAATATCGATGGTGTGAGAAGAAGTGGGTGAGAAGTCAATTTTAGCAATTGTCTTAGGCTAATTAAAGCGTATGTGTGTGAAAGGACAAGTCTTCCTACTTCTGACTAGAATAACAGTGAGTCAGTATCATGCAAAAGGACAGACAGTTGTCACATGATATAACTCCTAATTCCCTACTGTTGTAGTCATTGATTAACACTGTTTCACTGCAATGCAAATCCCAAGTTTTACTGTATATGTGTGAATCAACAAGAACCTGAAACTGATGTCAGCTGTTATGAATATATTGTAAACATAAGGCCTTATTAATCAAGTTAAAGAGCTGCAGTTCAGGAGTAAACCAAATGCTCAACAGAGATGAAATAAAGAAATCTGCAAATTTTCATTGCTTTAATTGGGGTTTTAACCCCTTGAGAGCTAGATAGATCTCCAAAACATCGCTTCTAAATGGTTTGGCGATCTCTCTGGCATTCAAGGGATTACATATCCCTCCCATGGTGCAGTTGGTTTGCTCCAGAACCACACCTAATCAGTTTTATGAATAAAACCCACGGTGAATATAAAGAAGAATACTTTGCTCAAAAAATTGCCTGAGGTTCTTATCATAGTGGTATTTAGGGCTTTATTGAATAAGGTGAAAAGTGCAATTATAGAGCAAACCTAGAGCATAATAGGGGAAAAATTCATCTTCACAATGATTTAAGTGGGACATTGAACGCTCTGATTTCTACAGTGGTCTCCAACACCCTGCAAAGCATTCAAGGGGTCAAAAGACACATTTAAATCAAAGGGAATTTGGGGAATTATTAATTGTGCAAAGAGCCGGTCAGAGCATCTCTGACCAGCTCTTTGAATTATTTATTAATTGCACCTTGTGCTGTAATTGGTTAACTCCAGGATTGGACACAAGGCTCCATACATCTTAACTGTATAAGGTTACAAAGAAAGACTAGCCAAACTGGGTTTGTTTACATTAGAGAAGAGACGTCAATGGGGTGATATGATTATCACCTATAAATATATTCAAGGTCATTATGTTAATGCAAAGAATTCTTTAAGAAACTATTTACTCAAAAAACTGAGTAATATAACAAGAGGCCATCCATTAAGACTAGAGGAAATGCTTTTTTCAGCTAAAACAAAGGCGGGGATTTTTTTTTACATTAAGTGCAGTAAAGCTATGGAATGCTTTGCCTTGGGATGCTGTACTTTCAAAAAAGTAATGAATATCTATTTAGCACATAATAATATTGATAATTATGACAGTTTTCTTCAAATCAGATACAATGTTGATCCAGGGAACTATCTGACTGAAATTTGGAGTCAGGAAGGAATTGTTTTACCAACTTGGGTTTAGTTGGAAATGTCTTCAATGTTTTTTTTTTGTTTGTTTTTTTGCGTTCCTCTGGATCAACATTGGTGATTTGGCATGGGTGGAACTTGATGGACATGTCTTTTTTTAGCCTCATCAACTATGTTCCTATGTTCCAAGGGTATATTTAAATGCAGCCATTAGGCAAAAAAAAAAAAACACCACCGGATGTTTTAATGAGTAGTAAGCCATTCAAAGGGCAATGTAATGAACTGCTAACGGCAATTTAGCAAGTAATACGGCCGTTAAACAAAACCGTGTTTTGATCCATTAAAAAAAAAAAAAAAAGCTTCAATTTGCCATTTAATGGACTGCATTAGCTGAAAAAATCCAATAAGGGACTCACTTACAGCATAAAACTTAAGACCCAGTTTGTTTGGCAGTAAAGTCCCTTATCAGATCTTTTGCCAGCTAACGCAGCTATTAACTGGAAAAAAACCCAAAGTCCTCAATGGATGTATTGATATGGGGTCCTAAGCCCCACATCAATACATCCAAAGTGCCTAAAACATGTCCAAAGTTAGTAGGATTAACCCTATGAGTGCCAGTGGGGTATAATTACCCGCCGGCATTCATAGGGTTAACCCAACTAAGTAAAAAAAACATTGCATTAACACTTACCATTAATCCTGATGTCCAGCAGAGTCCACAGCTTCCTGGTCATCTTCTGTCCTTCTCTTTAGTCATCTCTTCCTTCTGTCTTCTCTAGTTTCTTCTGTCTTCTTTCTTCTCTTTCTTCTGTCTGTAAAAGAAAATAAAACATTAAATACCAAGCATGAACGAAGACATTGTTTAACCCTTTGAGTGGCAGAAGGATACACAACGCATTGCAAAGCAATGCGTACCTCAGTGGCACTCAAAGGATTAAATAGTTTTGCACCATGAATATTCCTCACATTAAATGCCTCTATATAATGCCAAAATATATAATCATGCCAAGAAGAAATAGTATCCATATACACAGAAATAAATATCATGCATTAATGCTAAGTAAATGTACTTAGCTAAATTCTTCATGTCTCCGCCGCTTGGAGCGGCTGCGAGGGCGGTGGCAGCGGAGGCACAGATGACCAACAAAGCCCCCTTCAGTCCTGTATGGGCTGATGCCTGTAATACTCTGAGGGCATTGGAAGTGTGCCTGCCTTTATATATGGGCAGGCTCACTTCCATTTCCCTCACAGCCATTGGCTGGGATATTCTTAGAGCCCAGCCAATCAGATTAAAGAACAGCCGCTCGAATCTGGGATGTTCATGCTTGGTATTTAATCTTTTATTTTCTTTTACAGACAGAAGAAAGAGAAGAAAGAAGAGTGAAGAGAAGACAGAATATAGAAGAAAGAAGAGAAGACAGAAGGACAGTGGATGACAGATAAGTGTAACATGAATTAGTTAATGATTTGTGCTTGGCAGTATGTCAGACACCGTTAGTTAATTGTTTTTTTACTGTGAAGTTCCCAATATCGCTGCTCTTAGTGGCATTTTGGGAACTTAACTCACAAAACGGACATTTAGCCACAAGACCATTTCTGAGGCTTAACGTCCTTTGTGGTTTTATCTGGTAGGGCCTCTGAATACCACGTAAGACGTGTTAGTTTTTCAGCCGGTATTCACTTTGGCCCTTCCGGCTATCTTACCTTTAAATCTACCCCTTAAAGTTTTAAGTATAAAGCATGAGATGCTGCCAGCAGTGATCATGTTCCTGATGCTGGTTGCAGTGAGAGGGCTGAACTGGACAGTGTGAGCAGCATGAGTCTGGTAAAGAGGAGGGCAGGTGACAATTAGCCTATATTAGAGTGGATGACTCCATGGGTGTCCCCTGCTTCATTACTATTTGCTAATTTTACTTAATTTGCAGGACTACTGTCTGTTTTAATTGTTATTTATTTTATTACTGTCTTTCCTCTCTTGTCTCTGTGTAGTATGTGTAGGTGTCTGTTTTGCTTTGTTCCTTTCTAGGTGTGGGGGATGGGTTACTCAATAAAGGGTCTGTTGGCTCTCGATATCTGGGCAGACTTATGATCTTTTTGGCGGGGGGATGTAAGGGCCTGCAGGGATGTTAGCATCTGGGTACCTAGTGGAATGTAGGGTCCCAATGCTGGCTACATTCATAGAATCCTGGTGGTAAACCGCCCTTGTCTGATCTGAGGGATAAAGGGGGCCCACTCAGGAAAGTAATGGTGACCATCAAATCTCTCTTTCAATGTGTTCGTTAGTGCATGATACAAATGAGTTGAATAAACCAGATCTTGCATCCTTTACAGAGACCTGGCTTAAATCTGGCATCAACCAGCTATTGGCTGACTTGGTGCCTGATGGGTATTCAGTCCTACAGATCCCGCAACTGAGTATTGTCAAGGTTTGGCTGAGCTGCATTAACTCCGCTGCTTGATTCTACTGTCTGAGCTTATCCAATGCTCTGCTGTCCATTACTGCTGCCTTCCCTTTGCTGAATCAGGCTGAATCAGCTGACCTCTCTGTGTTTGCTCACCTGAGTGCTATCAGCCAACCCTCCCAGTTGATTTAAAGCAGTTTGGCTCACTACCTGATTGCCCTTGTGTTTGCTTCTGGCTGCAAGAGTGTTCTATTGCTTTCCTGATTTCCTGTGCATGACCTTGCTTCCTCTGATGTCCCTTCTGGTTCCTGACTCCTAGCTTGTTCCTGACATCGCTGACCTCCGTATTCCTGACCCCAGCTTGGCTGAGTACCTGTTTTGGTTCCTGACCCCAGCTTGTCTTTTGTTTTACGCTTCTGGATCACAATTTTGCTTTGTTTGCTTTTGTTATTTTAATATAGATCATATATATAGTGCATGCAAAGTGTTATATACCCTACAAGAGCGTAACAACCTGCCCCATCACCAGCTGAAAATGGAGGTCTGTATCAGGTGGAATTCCATTTTGTACATGCTAGAGCATTTGAATGACCAGAATTAGGCCAAACAATTTGAGGTGGCAACCATGCTGGTTAATCGTGTAGGGGGAGGAATTAGTGAAATTCCTCCACTCATATATTTACTGCAGAAAAAACTGAGGAGCATGGCTGAGGAATCTTATCATAATGATAGCACAGATTTGCACCAGCTGGTCAAGGACATGTTAGCATGCTTTGAGAAACATCCTCTCATAGTGTCCATTAAAATCAACAACACTCTGCTGGTCTCCAGTTTTAAGCACATCATTTCAGAATTTCTGCCAAAGTGTGATCAGTTTGTCACAACAAGAAGTCATGATCAGCAGCATCTCTCTGAAGAACAGGATTATATCAAGAAATATAAAGATATGCTTATGGAGGCTTGCGTTGTGTAGGATGAGAGGGAGAAAGTTAGAAGCAAAAAACTTCTAGAAAGCATAGTGAAAAGGAAGGCAGCAAAGGGTTTATACCAGCAGCAGGAGCAGCAACATCAACCAGAACATCCCATTCGCAACATATTTCTGAACAAGTCATTGTCATCACATATAGCTTGCATGGGTCTCATGGGTGGCAATCAAACATTTGTGGTGGTAGCACTAGTGCTCCCTGAATATGGGTTGGTAACTGATACACAGGAGTACTGTGTAGCTCCTAGAAGTGGCCCCACTGCATGCAAGATGGTTTCAGCTACTTTCAGGATAGCTACATTATCGACAGAAATGATGACCCCATGGACTGCTGGCAAACAAAGTAATTATGTAGCTATCACTAACACAAACAGCTATGGAAACCCTTAGTTGCAAATGGTTGTACTGGAACTATGTCTCTTGTTTTAAGGTACACTGAAAGGGATAGAGTGTAATGAGACAATAATTTGAATAAATTATGTCCAAGACAGTGTATAATAGAGGATAAATACTATCTCTAAGTGGTGCCCTACTGTATAGACAATGCGCATATAAGTTCTTGCACTGCTGCAGCTAGTCTTGTAGTTGCTCAGATCCAATGATGAGCCTAGAGACAAAGGAGTGTGTAGTTTTGGACAGACAGTGCAAGGAGTGCATGAAAAAGATAAAAAGAGAGCAGCGCATGCTAAGTGCAGTCGTATATGAATGTGTTATAATTACATAGACTACTGCACTTAGAAATATTTAGTTGCATACCAGCAAGCAGGGGTCTGAATGGGTTTTCAGAGCAGCGGGTTATATTGTAAAAGACCATCTGAAACGGTTCTCAAGCTTCAGTGTTGGGAGTCTAAGATTTCTAAAAATGAATCTACATTAATACCATCTGAGTGTAAGGTAGCAGAACTGGACAAAACTACACATGACAGTGAAAGCCATTGCACATGTATTATTTACAGCAGCACAGAGGATGAGAAGGAGGGATCTGAAGGGTTGCTACCATCTACCACTGTTGGGGCCACTTCTATGACCAATGAACAATATGTGTCAACAAGATGAGAAATTACGCAACATTACATTACACTTAAAGATGATAATGCTAATATTTGCTTTACAAATAATGTTTAGCCAGCATAGCAACAGGTTTACAGAGAGAAAAGCCTGAACAATATTTGTATTTGAAGGACTCAGGCTAGTCAAACACAAGCCCTGATAAAATAGTTTTGCCTAGTGCAGCAGAGTATGATGGTGTGTTGGGTATTGGCAAAAGCCACTGGTGACATTCTGGCATTCGCTACTGCTGTAATTGCTGCTGCTGAGATGTCTAAGCAGCAGAAGGAATAGCCTTTTCCAAGGAATAGGGTTCATCAGCAATGATATGAGACAGGAGATGGTACGATGATGGCTCCACTTGCCACTAGCTCCAGTGATGCATCTAAGGCATCAGCAGGACCAAAACAACCCCCCATCACTTCAGGTGTATTTAGAGAAAAGAAATGTGCCAATAATTCTTCTCCTTCTCTACCACCTCCAAAGTCATGGGTGTGTGGAATACTAGTTTTTCCATTGAGAGCAGGAAGGAACTGTACCTTTCATCAGGAACTGCAATGTGAAACGTGTGTGTAAGGAAACACTGTGAAATAGGGGAAGAACTGGGAACAATTGGCACATATGGTCTGATATGAAACAGCTTGCACAACTGCAACCAAACACCTCGACAATTAGGTAGACGATGTAAAACCATCCCCAAGAAATCAAATACTGCTGTCACTATGACTTTTGTCTGCTCAGCTAAGGACACTCGACAACCAGAAGACATTGTCAAAAATAATTAATCCTCCCTGCCACCAGCTGAGCATATTCAGTGGGATGGAAAGTCCACAGGTGTTCCCTGATACCCTGCATTTGATTACTCTCTACCACATCGCCATGTGTGGTAAGTGCACCATACAATGTACAGTGGATGGACACAAACTGCCAAATCCTCGCATCTACAGAATTATTAATGTTGGCATGGGTGAGACACCAGAGGAGGAGGTAAAGGACCCTGAGGGTGCTGGTGCAGGGACAGCTGGTACATCTTCCCATGCACAGACACAAGCATATGAAGATGATGATGACTCAAATGTTATGCTCGCCATAGAACTTCCAGACTCAGGCTGGGTTTCTCTAGTCTTCCTCAGGTTTTCACCAATGTTGTTTGTGCCCAGGGATACAGAAACAGCACCTCTCAATTTCTATCTGGGGGCTTTGGCTTTAACATGGTTAATATTAATATTGTGATGTCATTGCTGCATGTGCTTTATGAGTGCGGTTGTGCAAAGGTTTGTCCCCTCCTTTCCCCTTTTCACTACCTTGTCACACATAGTGCACAATGCAGTCACTGATGACTGAATTGTACCAGCTCCAATAGAATATTATTCCCACACCCATGATTTCACTGAGGAGACAGGTGGAGAAAAATGGACTTCTTCTTCTGCAGAATCCTTTTACTGGCTGGTAAAGGTGATGCTGCTGCTGCCTGAAAATCAGCACTAGAACCAGGGCCAGGATTATTGGTGGCAAGTGGAAATTGTCCTAGTCCCAAATCACTATCGAAGCAACCCGGTCCCATGGTGGTCACGGCAGCCTGTGGCACACCAGCCTACTTATAATCTTCCTGCTGCTGAGACAGATGAAAGTCTGGCACTGGTAACAGGAAGTACAGCAGAAGCAAACTCCACTCTGTCACTGCTGGTGGTGGCGATGGTGATGCCCATCCCCGTTTGCATCTCTTATACCTATTACCTCTCACTTACAGCTAAAAAGGCCCTCATTCTCTCCTCCATACCAGCTGCTCCACCATCACCCTCACTCTCATCACCACCATCAGTCTTGCTGCCATATGGGAGTGGGACTGTTTGGTGATGATGACAAGAGTGACAGCATCCCCAGCTGTCATATTTGCCATCTCCTACTCAGAAGAATAAGGCACACAGCGAGTAACAAGCACTACTGCTGCTTGTACTGCTAGCCAGTTCTGCCTTCTTCAACATAATTCCCCAGAGGGACAATGCTGGGGGAATGGGAATCACAGGGTCAGGAGTATGTGGGTTCCCTTAATCGTTGGTCTGGCTGCTGACTTCCCCTATTACCTCAGCAGCAGCATCTGGGTGTATCCAGCTAGTCATAGCAGCTGCTACACTAGCATTCTCACCACTACCAGTCTGTAGCTGCTGTGTGGTAGTGAGGCTACTTGGGTATGACAAGTGTGGATTAGGGTCCACTGCTATCACACTTGCCATCTCCTCATCTTTAGAAGAAGAAGAAGCACACTGGAAGCAGTGGAAATAGGCACATGCAGCTGACCTGTGCTGCTAAAACATCTACCCACCAGTTCTGCTTTCTTCAGAATTATCCTGCAGATCCCAAGACAATGTCAGGGGACTGGGCATAATTGGGTCTGGGGAATGTGGGTCCTAGTCCCTTTAGCTCTGGTGGTGACTTCCTCCTCCTCAGTTTCACTGGGTGCATCAGGATCCTGTCAGCTTCTCTTTTTTTATTACTGCTGCTCATAGTGTGAGACAGCATTATGATCCTGTAATAACTTGATTTTGCTTTTCATTTTGATTTGGCCTCTCTCTCTCTCTCTCTTTGTCACTCTCGCTCTCTGTTTTCTTCTACTCTGTTTACTGCCTAGTCTACAACATGGTGCTTCATGGGATTTTATAGTATGTGGGCTCTTCTCATTGAAATGTATAGTCAAAAAAATGGAACCATTTCCGCTAAATATTTTTTTAGTCTAAGTGAGAGGGCGGAAAATGAAATAGTTTTCTATGGGTAAAATTTCCCTCAGAAAAAACAGAAGTCCAAGTCGTTTTTTAAAAATTTCTCACGAGAGCAAAAGAAAACTTTTCACCCATTCCAACTTGCAGTCTCAGGTTTAGCACAGTGTGAGATGTTCTACTTTAGGTGTCAGGGAATTTTCAAATTCTGCCCCTGTGACCTGGAACTCTCTGCCACTGGGACTCAGGTGAGTTCCGGATCTTCCATCCCATTCTTCCTTTCCCAGTGTAAGACCTATTGTTTCCTTATGGCTTTCCCTAACTCATATAATATGGTTCTTGCCAGTTCTATGTAAAACTATTTTTTGTCCAATTAAGCGAGGGGGGGGGGGGTTGTACTTTAAATAAGAGAATTTTAATGAACTTACCATTAAATCCTGAACCATTGGATATAGTTCCCCTCCTTCAGAGGGTAAGGCATGAAAAAAAAAAGCAGGGCCGCTAAAGCCCTCCAGCTTTACCCCGCCTATTGAGTTTAAAATCCTCTGCTGGGTGATTTAAATTACATGTTTTTTTCTCCAGTGAGAGTTCTGTGCTCCATATGGGCTAAGAGAAAAGTTCATTGAAATCCTATTTTCACATTCAACCAATGTGGAACACAGTAACAGTAGGGATATATCAAAGCATCCACCAAAATTCCTGAGAAGGAAAAAAAAAAATAAAACCCTCCACTGTCGGACAGTATTCCACATGACTAACTGGCACAACATGAACATCAGGTGTCAACAGACACTGAACTAGCACACCAAATAAGGAACAAGAACCAACAGGGTTCAAAAGGCTGTAAGAAAAAAGATGAGAAAAACCCTTAACAGGGACCACTGCCTGAAGGACCTTCCAGCCAAAACTGGCCTCAGTCAAGGCCAGAACATTCACCCTGTAGTGTTTGATTAAATTTATACAAAAGGACCTCATTGCTACCTTGTTGCTACTTTGCACAGCTGTACAAAGGTGCCCCCTGATCTGGTGAAATGCGCAGTGACTCAAAAAGACACCAGTTTCTTCCTGAACATAGACAACCCTAGCTGTGTCCTTGCTCTGGCCATAGTCAAAGGCTGTGCTGACTGCAAGGTCAGATATCTGCTACCATAAGAGCTGGGAATATATCATGATAGACTAAGCAAGGATTGTTGAGAGATGGTCACTCACTCAGGATTCTGAATCCTAATGCAGACTTCACAAAAAGAGTTCTAAGAATGATATTGTATGAGAAAAATGAAGGCTTTCTGTCCCTTTAAGAAAACCAGCAAGTGGGCACAGAGGAGGAGCATCTGAGAAGGCTGGGCTGTCTGTAGAGGAGAGCACTACACAACACAGCTGCTGCACTGCCAAGACAAGCTGGACTGAGCAGACAAGATGGGGAGATCATCAAACAAAGGGTTGGATCAACAAACACAGGGTTGATCAAACTGAGAGTTATCTGACTGCTGAAGAGCTGGAGCAGTAAGGCTTAAATATGAAGTCAGGGATGAGCTGTAGTACAGCCAGAGTAAATCGGGGAGCTGAATCAGCAGGGCAAGGCAGTGTCTTAGTCAGGAACAAACCAGTAGTTTAGCCAGGGAATAACTCAATCAGAAGAGAATTAAATAAATAATAAGCTGACTCTCCGGCAGCTGGTAGAATGTGAAGATACCTGAGTTCAGATGTGACTTAAAAAGCACAGAAAGCCAATAAACTGAGGGGAGGGGAGTTGTGACCAGGTAAAGTAGGTGTGATACTGCCTACCCCTCAATGGGAAACTTTTAAACTTCCAAGGCGCCCACTACCATTACTCTGGACTGTATCCCTTCCAATCCGCAAGGTATAGCAAGGAACTACAGATGAATCAAAATCATATCTCTCACTCCGGATGACCATACACTACCACCAAAGAAAGTTAATGAGTAGTGACAATGAATCAGCTGGTAACCAGTGGTTCAAAAGTGATACATGAAAGGAGTTCAAAATCGTCATAGAAGGAGTTAAGGACAATGAAAAGGTAAAAAAAGTAATATTCTGCAGAGTCTTGAAAGAACCAATAATCCAAGTGCCAAGTTTGGAAGAGGGCTGTTACAGGCAAAGGTTTTTTGTGGACAACCAAACCTTGTCCTGTGGGGAGTTCAGGGGAGATGAGCAATGATGACGCTCTGCTGCCTTGTTGTAATGTATCATTGCCCGACTGAGACAAACCTTAATGTCAGCTCAGTGGACTTGTAAGTCATCAACCTAGATTTCAACAGCAGGGAAGCCCACTGAATTTGAAAATGGAAACAAGTGAGGATTCTACCCAATGGCATCACAGAAAGGTGAACAGTGAGTGAATGGAGTCATGAAAGAAATTAGGCAAATTCAGCCAACGTGGATCAACCCTTTCATGAGAGGATTTATTCTTGATACATACATACTAAAATATATAATGTTACTAACATCTTTTCTGTTGATAGGCCACCAGAATTGCCAGTGAACCAAATTCAAAGTCCATGTAACAACAGGATGTCCAGCAGTAATGTTATGATGAGTCCAGGCCAAAAGTTATACTCGAAACCTAGGGGGAACAAACAGGGCATGGGTGAGTCTACTTATGACCACAAGTAGATCTTTTTTGCTTGACGAATTCTATGAGTAGTAGTAAAGAATAGATAGGAGATAATCCATTCAGGACAAATGATGGGTTCAAGTAAGAAATCTTGAGCCTCACGAAAAAGGGCATAGGGCATTAGTATTAGCATTTTTGGCACCACATAAATAGGTGATGATGAAGTTAAAACATGAAGAATAAGGCCCATCTTGCCTGTTTGGGGTTCAGATGTCGAGCCTGCTCCAGAAAAATAATATTTTTGTGGTCAACAATAGTCTAAAAGGAGACACAGTTCCCTTAGGAGGAGTCAGCATAGTTTTATGAAGAATAGATCATGTCAGACTAACTTACTTGCATTTTTTGAAAGGGTAAGTAGTAATTTGGACAAGGGAATTGCTGTTGATGTAGTATACTTGGATTTTGCAAAAGCCTTTGATACAGTGCTTCACAACAGGTTATTGCATAAATTAAAAAGCTTCAATTTGGGTGGTGATATCTCTACAAGGATTGAGAACTGGTTAAATGATAGATGGCAGATAGTTGTTGTAAATGGAACCTTTTCAAGTTGGTCTAAAGTTGTAAGTGGGTGTCTCAAGGTTTAGTCCTGGCGCCCAATGATTTTTAATTTGTTTTTCAATGACTATAAGTGGGAATTGAAAGTAGCATCTCAATCTTTGCTGATGACACTAAGCTGTGCAAGGAAATACCTACAGGGCTGGATGTTTTTTTCTCTGCAGAAGGATTTAGGTAAACTGAGTGAATGGGCAGAAAAGTGGCAGATTCTATTTAATGTAGATATATAAAACGTTATGCATTTGGGCTATAGAAACAAACATTCTATATATACACTAAATGGAAAACAACTGAGGAATCCTCATTAGAGAAAGATTTAGGAGTACTCATAGACGATAGACTTCACAGTAGTGTGCAGAGTGACTCAGCTGCTGGAAGAGCAAATAGGGTACTAGCCTACTTAAAAAGAGGAGTAGAGGATGATAATATTATTCTAATTCAATAAAAATCACTGGTTAGGCCTCATCTAGAATATGGAGTACAGTTTTGGGCACCAGTTCTTAAAAAAAGATATTATTGTAATGGAAAAAGTGCAGAGACTTGCAACAATACTGATAAAGCAATTGGAGGATCTGAGTTATAAAGAGAGACTAGTGAAACTGGGACTGTTTACATTAGAGAAGAGATGTCTAAGGGGTGATATGATTATCATTTACAAATATATTCAAAGTCAAAAAAGAACTATCCAATTAATTATTTACTCAAAAAGCTGAGCTAAGAATGAAATGTCACCCATTAGGACTAGAGGAAAGTTGCTTTTGACTAAAACAAAGGCAGGGTTTTTTTACAGTAAGGACAGTAAATCTATAGAATTCTTTGCCTGAAGATGTTGTACTTGCAGATACTGTAGCTGCTTTCAAAAGTACAAACATACCAAATACAGAAGGATTAGCGCTACACCTTCCTATTTGAACAGAGGATATAATATAATATATAAAATAGAAACTGATATCTAGTCAAAATATTTTAATGAAAATATGATATCAAAAACATACACTTCATAAAAAGTTATATTCAAAACTTAAACCAGACAATGACAAGAGATAGGTAAAAAAAACAGGTCTCCGCTGACTTCTCCAGACACTCAGCAGCAGGGTGTGTCAAAATCCCTTCCCACAGACGTACTCCCAAAAGGTTGGACCAGGTTGGATGGAAACATGTAATTAGAGACACTATCCCGTAGGAACCGGTGGTTGGTAACTCATCAACAACGTATCCAACCAATGTCCTTCCACTATTTGGACTGTCCATCAATTAAGAAGTTCAATAGTCCCACCCTCTGCTATTATCTCCCGGAGTGTCAGCTACGAAACCTGCTATCTAAAATAAACCACCATAAAGGCATAAGTACACAATAACCATTTACATAAGATATATAGTATCTATGGACTTGGAGGCCAGTATTACAGTAAACAATGTAATCTCATCTCCAATACAGCCCAGTTTCTACTATGTGATATAATGCGTCCAGGATAAACCAATATAGGTATTCTGGAAGCAAAATCCTCACTGCATACCCACTACTACTCAAGCAATAAAGATGATCATCTCAAACAAAAATTAAAAACATCTAAAAAATATTTAAAAAAATCATATAAAGAATCAAAAACATATATATCCAGAAAAGGAAAAATCAAAGTCATGCGCGTAATAAAGCAGCCTAAATGTGAACTTCTTTTGTATATCCTGGATCACAATCCCTTTAGATGAATACAAAGATCGTAATGATAAGATCTTTCCTCATACAACTTCGATCCTCTGGGATGTAGACATATAACTGAGATCCTCCTTGTCCTTAATATATACAATTAGCAACTGTTCATCTTTTCACATATAAACATACTTCAATACCAATATGAAGGTTCAGAAATACTCCGGTCCCTTTAAGGGAGTGCGGGAATATTAACACTTAATGCTCTGCTTCAATATTGTTTTTTTATCCTTTTTCGTTCGTATAGACAGCTGTTAACCACTCATACCTTCATATGTAAGCCTCCAATAGTTTCAGGTTCTGCGCTTGTTTTTCCCGCTTGTCTGCCATATTGTTCACACCTGTAACTAGATGGTTTTATCATTGTCCTGTCGCCATCATGGTATGGTGTCTGCCAAGATGGTTTTTAATATTTATTATATACTCTCCCTTGGGACATTCTGAGTCTTTTTATTCCTTCACCTTCAATACTCTTTTGTTGCCGTCTCTCTCTTTCCAACACGTTTCGAAGAGCTATACCGGCTTCTTCCTCGGGTGTTTTGTTTTTGCCTTCCTTCTGATCAGCGGGGGTGTATTGGCATGGGCTGGACTTGATGGACGCATGTATTTTTTTTCAGCTTTCTCAACTATGTTACTGCGTCAGCATTCCTCAGAGTTGCATTTGGAAGGCTGGAAACATTTAGAAAAGTCCAAACACAAGAAAGTATCAGGCACTTTATGGGTAAGTGGAGATCTTGAGGAATTTAACCATGAAGAATTCTGTTTGCTGCTGTTCCAATGCAGGTATCACCTACGCCACCCACGTCACTAGATATATGTAGTATATATGCAGTAACATGTGTAGTAATAGCAATGATATAACGAGAATGCCCTCCTTCCTCAAACAATGGTCTACTCACATTTATGGAGGGAGAACATAGACCTTTTCCCCACTGTCATTTTTAGAAAAAAATCTTAACATTCGTTCAATTATAGCACCCAGAAGACCTAAAATGTTGAAAGAGAAGCCCCCCACAGAAGCATCAAAACCATGCAGGACATATAGATGTTTGCAACCTAGATGCACAACTTGTAAACATATGATGCATGGCACTAGTGACTTCTCTAATACAAAGAATACAGAATTATTTAAGATCAAACATTATAATGATTGTAACACCAGATTAGTTCTTTATCTTTTCCTATGTGGATGCAGAATAAAATATGTGGGACGTACTATTCGCCCACTGAAGATTTGAATAAATAAACACAGAGGAAAGATAAGAAGGAACGATACTAGTCACGGTGTACCTAAACATTTTAATAGTTGTCAAAAGGGGGGTCTAACTAAACTTAAGGTGCTGGGTTTGGAACATATTGGTGAGTGTACTAGGGTCAAGTCACTGCCAGAGTCCTGTCTGTGTTGCCTCCGTTAACCCTAACGTTCTAGGGTCAGACCATTGCCAGTGTCCTGTTTGTGTTGCCTCTGTTAACCCTAGGTTGCTAGGGTCAGACCGCTGTCAGTGTCCTGTCTATGTTGCCTCCGTTAACCCTAACATTCTAGGGTCAGACCACTGCCAGAGTCCTGTCTGTGTTGCCTCCGTTAACCCTAGAGTTCTAGGGACAGGTCACTGCCTGAGTACTGCCTGTGTTGCCTCTGCTATCCCTAGCGTTCTAGGGAATTGCCCTGCAGTTACCAATTGCCGTATATCACCTAGTGGCGGTGTGGGGCTGTTGTGGTTCTACTTGTTCCTGAACCTGTCTACGGATCAAGCCTACAAAGTCCTATTATATACTGCTACTGTGATATTCATACATCCTGACCTGAGTCAGATCTGGGAAGTACTTTGTACGGACCTCATCTGGACCTGAGTAGGGTGATTGTTTTATTTATTTTCAATAAAGCTTTTAAACCTTACCTAACTGTCTGAGTGTTCTTATGAAACCGCGACACACGAGATACAGAGTTTCCCTGGGGCATACGCTGACACAGATGCTGATTTAGTGCTATTTTTTGTTGCGAACTTCAGAGGCTACAAAACTGAGTATAGGTACTGTTTCTTACTCCTTACATTGTTTCTGTTGAAGTGACATTACTGTAAACGTCATAAAATGAGTAGAGCTGTAAATGTATATATCTTTTGGTATTTGCTTTTATTTGTCTATTAGGTATTTTTACATTTTTTCTGCACCAATGTTGTGTTTTTCTATGAGTGTTTACTATATGTTATCTTTTTTAATTTCTTTAAACTTGGTTTTTAGGCATATACCTAATAGTTGCCCTTATAGTTGCTAATAAATATAAATTTCTTTGCCTAGTCCTTTAATATCCATATAAAGGTCTACTTTTACTATTATCTTTGTACCAATAAAGGTTCCCTCTGATGCTCATTTTTGGGGGCATTTAGTTCTTATATTTAATATATACGGTCTCTTGTATTGGGAACTACAATACATTTCCAATGTATTGGGCATCACAGCCTGGAGTGATATTGAAATTCCAGTGCATGCTGTTTATACTGTGAGGCAGGTACAACCTCTCATAAATGTGAATAGACCATTGCTTGGGGCATTCTCATTATATCATTGCTATTACTACACTTAGAAGACTTTTTGTCCTGTTTGTCTTTCTTTCCTGGAATCATTTAGAGAAGAATGAACAGGGATGGAATAAGTCAGTCTGGGTATTTTGTTGGAACAATACCGCTCCAGCTCCAACCTCAGAAGCATCAATCTCCAGAAAGAATGGTTTAGAGGATCTGAATAGCAAAGGATAGGCACCAATGTGAAGGCAGCTTTCAACCTTTCTAAGGCAGATAGTGCTTCAGGAGATTAGTTTCATGGATTTTCTCCCTTTTTGGTAAGGGCTGTGATGGGCACTGTGATTTTGGGGAGGTTTCGAATAAATTATCTGTAGTAGTTTGTGAATCCTAAAAATAGCTGTATGGCTTCTTAATGGGATGAGCAGACAAGCTGACGGAAGATCTCAAAGTGTTGGAAATGCTCTAGAGAAGTAATTTTTAAATACAAAGTCAGGGATGAGCCGGAGTCAATCCAGGGGATGCATAATAGGAGTGCTGTATTAGAGGGGTAAGGCAGTCTCATATTCAGGAATAAACCAGTAGTCATCCAAGGAATAACTTAATTAGAAGTGAAGCAAATGAAAAGCTGACTCTTGAGTAGTTCATAGAATGGATGAGATATCGGAGATCAGGTGAGACTTAAAAAAGCCCGGACAGCCAATAAACTGAAAGGGAGAGTGGCATCCAGGTAAGGATGGTGTGAAACAACACTACAAAAATATACCTGTGAACTCCATACCTCTCTCTCTAGAACAATCCCCCTCTGTCTTTAAGTCTACCCTAAATTCTTATCCTCTGGAGCACTAGGACCATGCACTACCTTCTGGCAAACCCAGAACTTGAACTCACAGCACTTGACACCATTATACCCTGTTGTCTATCTCCTATTACCCATTTGGACTGTAAGTTTCTTTGGGGCAGGGACCTCTCTCCTATTGTTTCATGACAGTGACACTTATGTATCCCCATTTATTGTAACCTACTACTACTGTAAGGCTCTGCATACACTGTGTGACTCCATATAAATAAATATATATATATATATATATATATATATATATATATATATATATATATACATACATACATACAATGAATATCTTTACAAGACTTATTTTAAACTACGTTTTAGGATTCACACTAACTAGTCATTTTTACAGTTGCTGCATTTGGAGGAAAGGGTATGTCAATGTGTATAAACTCAATTCATTTAGTGTTCCTTTAACAAAATAATGCAAGTCTACATGTCTGTGAAGCACTTAATTTCACTACCACATATAATTACATTTCGGTATGTTGTAAACTTAATTATTAACAAATGTGTTTTTTAAGGCAACGTTAAGATCTTTGCCATTGACAACAAACATTATGTGACCAGACCTCTTCTTTTATGAAAAACACATGGTGAAGGGTTTCACTGGATCCTGTGCAACCCCACAGAAGATCCTTTCATAAATATCTGAATACCTTAGACAAGGGTTCATTAACTGTTGAACCTCTGCTGCTGGTAACAGCAAGTCCCATCATCCCCAACCAGACAAAGCCTGGAGGATGATGGAAGTTGTAGTTCCCAACAGCTGACGGCCCAACAATTAACTATCTCATGTGTTAGACTAAGGCCTCTTAATCACAGTCAACAAAACTGTAGCAGCCCCGTTACAATTCTGTCTTCTGTGTTATTTCATTCACCTTCTCCTGATTTTTACCAATGATTGGGATGCAGGAGAGGTGTGTCTGATGGCTGCTCCACGTGAATTCCAGTCAATATTACTGTCTGGTACCTATTAAGGTGTCCACGTACCCAATTAAATCATGGAAGCTTATAAATAATATACTCTGCAGGGTTTCACTGATTCCTTTGCAATCCTTTCGAATTAAGTGTCCCTGATTTAATCCTTTGAAAGTTATAAGGGTATGCAAAGCATTGGCAGAGTGGGCCAGCCATACACTGGAGGAGGTAATGAGCATTGCATCCTTCAGCTATGCTCCTGTGAAAGGCCTGAAGTTGGCTCTATAGACCACTGTGCAGACCTTCCTTACTGCATCTTTACTGTGTTCCTGTGCGAATGAAGTACAGGTGTTGCTTGCTGGAGTTTGGTGCATTCATATGAGGTGATAGTCGCCCATGAAAAAGGTACCATAACCCCATATAAGATCTTTCTCAATCAACAATATTACCACCAATGCAGCATCACATTGTTGCCCATGTGAAAGGGGCCTTAAAGGGATAATATTGCTTAAATTTAACTAATTATAATGTTGTAGAGACTAAAAATATGAATAGAATTAGGTATGTCCCATCTCTCAAACTTGTAAAAGTTTGAAAGATCGAAGCATCTAAATTTACGGTTTTACAGAAGTCTGCCATCTAGCTGAGAGAAGAAGATTCTGGTCCTGGGACCATCCTGCGGCTCTTCAGCAGAGCCAGAATAGTGCGATATATAAATAAATACTTTATAGGAATGGTCTACAAAGTGTGCCTGGTTTGCAAGCACACTTTGTAGACCATTCCAATTAAGTATTTATTTCTATATTGCTCTATTTCGGCTCTGCTGAAGAGAATCTGCTTCTCTCAGCTAGATGGCAGCCTTCCTGTGGAATGGGAACTTTAGGTGCTTCAATCTCTCAAACTATACAAGTTTGAGAGATGGGACATACCTCATTCTTTTCATATTTTTAATCTCTACAATATTAAATGTTAAATGTAAGCAATATTATCCCTTTAAGTAACCAGATCATCATTTTAATAAGGGACACTAATGAAAAACAACCAATTCAGGGTTGCACTGGTTCTAGAATCAAATTAAGTATTTCACATTTAGATGGTGGTTTGGGCACAATACTACGCAGATGAACAATAACCCCTTTGTGTGCCAGAGGTATCCATTGCATTGCTTTCCAAAGCGTTGGATACCTCTCTTGTACTCAGTGGGTTAAATGATAGTCTTAACATAATAAAATGTGGAGAAATTATGGAGCAAACAAAATACACCAAATTCCCACTGATTTAAGCCTCCATTGAATTTATTGCGCAAAAAAACAGCTGGTAGGGCTGAAATTGGCTACTGACAGCACACAAAATTTGTCTAAGTTGGTATTCAATGCCCCTACCAACTGAAACCACAACGAATGTTGGGCCACAGTATCTGATTTGTGGCCAAACATCATTCGTGTGTTTTAAGTTCACAAAAACCACGCTAAATAATATGAGTAATGAGAACATCAGAGGAAAAAAAAGCTAACGATTGGTGCCTAACACACTGTCAATCACAGAGAGTACTTTCTTTCTTTTTACAGGTACCTCTTTTACAAAAGATGAAGATCAGAAGACAGGATAGAAGAAGAAGAAAAAAAGACAGAAGATGAAGAGGAAGAAGAAGAGGGACGATGCAAGATGACAGAAGAAGATGGACAGTGGATGACAGGTAAGTGTTACAGTTGTAGGTGTTAGGTTAGTGTTAGGCTAGTATTGTTGCACTACACTGTTAGGAGTAGTTTAGGGTTAATGTTTGGGAGGGTGACTGAGTGTTGAGCTCACATTCAGTGCTTCACAGTGTGTCAGGCACCAATTGTTAGCTCTTTTCCTTTGATGTTCCCATTGTTCACTCAGCGTGGGTTTTGAGAACTTAACGCAAACAAGGAATTTTGATCACAAATTCATTTCTGTGGCCCACTGTTTGTTGTGGTTTAATTGAATACCAACTTAGAAACATTTTAGTACAGTCAGTAGCCAATTTTGCCCTACTGGCTGTTTCTGCAGAAGAAATTGAATCAAGGCCGGAATGGTTTACTATGCTTAAAGGGATAGTAATACTTAAGTATTACAAATCCCTATATTAAAGCCCTAGTAAAAAAAAAAAACGTATTGCCCCCAGTGTCATCTCTCAAACCTTTATGGTTTGACAGATGAACGCTTCTAAAGTTGCCCTCTCCCTCCCCCTTCCCCGTAGTCAGCATTCTAGCTGACTCAGAGAAATCCGGTCAGAGATCATCAGGCGGCTCTGCAGCAGAGCCGCGATCGTGTTAACTAAAAAAAAAACTTTCACTAAAACGGTCTTCTATGTGTGCTTGTAAACCAAGCACACATAGAAGACCATTTCAGTGAAAGTTTTTTTTTTTAGTTAACGCGATCAGGCTGTGCTGGAGAGCCGCCTAAAAGTCGTACGACTCTGTTCCCTGCAGTCAGCTAAAATGCTGACTACGGGGAAGGGGGAGGGAGAGGGCAACTTTAGAAGCGTTCATATCTCAAACCATAAAGGTTTGAGAGATGACACTGGAGGCAATACTTTTTTTTTACTAGGGCTATAATATAGGGATTCGTAATACTTAAGTATTACTATCCCTTTAAAGCGGAACTACCATGCAAAGTAAAGTCACCGTGCAATAATTAGGCAGGTGGCGACTAACTTCATAAGAGTTCTCTTACCTCTCACAACCACAGGATGCTAGAGAAATCCTTACTCTTCCAAGGCTGGTGGAAAGGTTAGTGCAGTATGGGCACCTGCTCCGTCAGTCTCTTCTGG
Source organism: Rhinophrynus dorsalis (assembly GCA_037306005.1). Classification (NCBI taxonomy): domain Eukaryota; kingdom Metazoa; phylum Chordata; class Amphibia; order Anura; family Rhinophrynidae; genus Rhinophrynus; species Rhinophrynus dorsalis. The sequence goes on from CM074722.1 coordinate 308,731,531, forward strand.
TGCCATTTGGGCCAGTGCAATGCATCTGTAGGGAGACCAGGACTGACAGCACAGGTGCGCAGACAAGATGTCTATGCTGATACCTGGCTTCCGGTCTCACAAGAGTAAGGATTTCTCTAGCATCCTGTCGTTGTGGGAGGTAAGAGAACTCTTATGAAGCTAGCCGCCACCTGCCTAATTATTGCAGTGCAACTTTACTGCGCATGGTAGTTCCGCTTTAAAAAAATGGTGGCTGAGTTTTTTTCTTGGCCAACAGTGTGATTTGAATTGAGGTACTTTTAAACAATACATTGCGGGCCTCCCAAGCATTTGAGGGGTTAAAGCCCCTTTTAAAGTCATGGGATCTCTATTTATCCCTATGAAGAAGCTGGAATGAAAGAGAATCTTTTTTACATATGATTCAGTGTCAAGCACTGGATTCATTCCTTGGTGTTATCATTTGATTAGAATATTTTACTGATATTTTTTTTAATGTAATCCCCTGAAAAAGAATAAATCTAAAGTCTACTTACAGCACAAACACATCAAACAAAGGACATGCAATCTGGAATAAAATGATTGCACCTAGGGAATAAATAGAAACTCCCAATATGCATAGTGATTTAAATGGTGCTTTTAACTACTTGGGGAGATTCACTAAACAGTGATAAACAGGTAATAAAGTGGAGATGGTTTCTCCATTGATATCACTTCTCCGTGTCCTATGTTATTCTGTAGAGCCTATGCGCTTAGATTTCTTCAGCTTTGGAGAACTTAGTGCATAGAACAGACATTTCCACTTTATCACCGCTTAGTGAATCTGCCCTTTTGAGTGCTAGAGAGGTCTCTAATACCCTGCTTCACAATGTCTTGGAGACATCTCTAACATTAAATGGGTTACAGCTCCCTTTTAAATCAATTGACTTTTCAGTTTTTCCATGTGATGCAGTTGCTTTGCTAAAGGAATGCACCTCAGTTGTTTGCTGTATAAGGTCCATGGGGCCTTATTCAATAGGAGTAAATCTAACTGTACCATTGGAGACCTTTCTAGCACTCAAAGGGTTAAAGGCACCAATTTTAAGCTTTGTGAATTATTTGTCCACTATGATGTAATTGATTTGCTCTAGAATTGCACCTCTTTATCATACTGCATATGGCCCATAGTTCTACACAAACACACCCACTCAAGTGCCACCTTTACCTTGTTTTGGAACACTGTGAATTTCAAGCAGCATACAAGTTTGGAATGTGGACGATCCAGTATGAACTGATAACTTGCCAGGCTGCCACCCAAAAAATCTATCACATTTAATCTTCAAATGCTTACTGAACTGCATTCTCTTGTGGGTCAAATATTAATCTGTATTCAAGATATGGTTTTCTGCATCGTAGAACCGGGGGATATTGTGATCAAAATATTTCATGTTTACAATATTGATGAGGAGAGCCGGACTCTCAGTAAAACATACATTTTTCATTTGCAAGGTAGTAAAGGAAAAAGTAAAATAGAGCTCATAGTGCACAGCTCAAGATCTAAGATCACACCCCCACGGCACTAACAGGGTTAAAGTAAACAAAAAATTATTTAAAGGTACACTCACCCCTAACACACACACACACAGACCCATATCAAAAGTATTAAAAGAGCACTATCACATCCTAATACTTTTTAATAATAACCATCCACTTAACCCAGAAAATTTGAATGACGTTTATGATTGTTGTGCTTGTGCCTTTGTTCAAAAGATAACCTCAGTCCTGAATATCATGTCCATGAAGACCAACATTACAGTTGCTGGCATGGGCCTTCTTAAACTTTTAAGCACTAAAGAGGTGCACAAGTCCATTGTCGTCCATTGTCCATGTGCAGTAAGCAAAGTCTGAGACCTGAATGAAGATGTTATCAGCTTAGGCATTAGGGCAACATTTAGTCACTTCTCATAAACATCACATTTTAGCATTCTAGTGCCATTACAGAACAGAAACGTCCATGCACATATTAGACTAGTCCTGCCCAAAATGGCAGTTTAGTTTCAAAATGATGGGCAAGTCCCCTCTGCACATACTAAATGCCAGCAAACCGTAGACATACAATTTGGCCTTGTTTATGCCTTGTCAGTGAGGCACAGCTGTATTTCCTAGACACTGAAGGCAAGAGGTCCACATTTGGATTACACATTACTTTTAGAGAGGTACCTAAGAATTTTTCAGAAAAACAAGCCAAGGTACGTGAGAGGATCTGAGGAGAAGCAAAAGTGAGGTTGTTTGTTCTGCAGCTAGTTACCACTCAAGAGCATCACATTATAGAGGATACATTACTATATATATATATATATATATATATATATATATATATATATATATATATATATTAGACTTATCCTGCCCAAAAGAGCAATCTATTTCCTAAATGACGGGCAAGTCCCCATGATTTTAATGTATATCGGCAAAATGGAACAATTCTGTGGCAAACCAAGTGCATTGTAGGAGACAAAACATTTGTATTGATTTAAATGTTCGTTTTTTTTACACCTTGAATGCTAGAGAGATCTCTGAAGAATTGATTTGCAATATGGTGGGAACCCCTATAGCATTCAAGGGTTTACAATACCCAATTAAATCCATGTGAATTTTTATTTGTCCCCTATGGTGCAGTTAAGCTTCTCCATAAATGCACCACTTGCTTTTATAAATAACACTCCCAGAAGACAGAAGATGGACAATTCTGGGGCAAACCAACAGCACCCCTTTTCAATGCATTGGAATCCTCTCGCACATTCAAAGAGTTAAAATTCCCATTTAAATCAATGGGAATTTTTAGTTCTGCTCTATAATGCAAATGGTTTGCTCCAGAATTCCTCCACTCTCCTTTTGAACATAGAGCCCTTGGAAATGTTTAACCAGGTAGAAGAAGTCAGAGATGCTCAACTAGACTCATGAGCTTGCAAGGGTATGCATCAACTCACTGGGACTGTGTCCTCGCACCCAGGGTGCAATCTCTTTTAGCTCACAAATGCCATACACAGAGAAAAAATATTCTGAAGCATATCATACGGTTCCTAGCAAAATGACAGTCCACGAAATCCCAGACAATACTTCTATGAGCAAGAGAAGCAGCTAACCCCAGATGTACTTTACAGCTTTGTTGGGCCTCGTCGGTGAGGTGCAGCTGATCCCTCTAAGCACTTGTGAGCAAGGGATCCATATCTGGATTCCCCCATTACCCTTAGGATGACTAACCCCAAGAGTAATTTTCATATAGGTAGAAGAAATCAGAGATGCTCAACTAGGCACATGATCCTGCAATGGTATGCAAAAGCTCACTAGGACTGTGTCCTCACGCCCAGAGTGCAATCTCTTTTAGCTCAGAAGTGCCATATAAAGCGAAGAAATATTCTGAAGCATATCATACTGGTCCTGCCAAAATGACAGTCCAGCCATGAAATCCCAGACAATTCTTCTCTGAACAAGGGAAGCAACTAACCCCAGACGTACGTTTCGGCATTGTTGGGCCTCGTCGGTGAGGTGCAGCTGATCCCTCTAGCCCCTTGCTCAGGGATCAGCTGCACCTCATAGCCCAACAAGGCCGAAACGTATGTCTGGGGTTAGCTGCTTCCCTTGTTCAGAAAAGAATTGTCTGGCATTTTGTGGCTGGACTGTCATTTTGGCAGGGCCAGTATGATATGCTTCAGAATATTTCTTCTCTGTGTATGGCATTTGTGAGCTAAAAGAGATTGCACCCTGGGCGACAGGCCACAGTCCCAGTGAGCTTTTGTATATCCTTGCAAGCTCATTAATCTAGTTGAGCATCTCTGACTTCTTCTGTTTATATGAAAATTGCTCTTAGGGTTATTCACCCTAAGGGTAATGGGGGAATCCAGACGTGGACTCCTTGCTCACAGGTGTCTAGAGTGATCAGCTGCATCTCACTGGTGATGTCAAGCAAGGCCGAAATGTATGTTTTGGGTTAGCTGTTTCCCTTGTTCAGAGAGGAATTGTCTGGCATTTCATGGCTGGACTGTCATTTTGGCAGGACCTGTATGATATGCTTCAGAATATTTCTAATCTGTGTACGGCATTTGTGAGCTAAAAGAGATTGCACTCTGGGCGCGAGGTCCCAGTCCCAATGAGCTTTTGCATACCCTTGCAAGCTCATGAGTCTAGTTCAGCATCCCTGACTTCTATAAAATGTTTAACCAGGCTGGATTTACTAATACAATTCCATATTAGACCATATGCTGGAACCAATATCTCTCCCCTTTCTTTGTTATTAATTTTTATGGAAGACAATGGCTACATATTATTTATACCTGATATGCCAGACTGCATTTAACCCTTAGAGAGTCGAAGGGCTACCCCTCCTGAATTCAAAGGGTTAATACAGGCATATCTTTGGTTTTGTTTTAAGCATCTTGCATTGGATTTTGTTTAATTTTAAGCTACAGATTGTAAAGAAAAAAAAAAGATTTGAAGAAAGAAGATTAGAGAAAACAGAAGACTTAACCCCTTAACGACCCTTGACGGTCATAGTACATCATGGGTAGAGCTGACTTAATGACCCATGACATACTATGACTGTCATGGAATTCCGGGTTCCCCCCGCGGCTGTACGCCGTTCGGGGAGTTTGGAACCGGAAAAAAAAAAAGGTCTGTGGTCTTTAAGTGCCAGCTGCGTGTGCTCGTGGCCAGTCCTTAAGTGGATAAGATTGAAGAAGATGGACTGTAGCTGACCAGGGTGCTGGATACTCCACTGGACATTAATGGTAAGTGTTTCTTGTCAGGGCCGTTTTTTTTACTTAGTTGGATTAACCACTGATAACTTTTTTTAAGCTTTTTTTCATGTTTAGTTCCTGCGTCAGCACTTTTGAAATGCGTTAAGGGACTCTGTGCCCAGAAAAACTGGGTGCAGATTTTCACCCTTACAAGTGAGTCCCTTAACATTTCTTAAAGCTAACACATGGAACTGAATGGCATATATCAATGTTTGGTTATGTGTTTCAATGGGTGCAAACTTAGCACCCAAAGTGTTTTTGTTTTGTTTTGTTAGCTGGTATATCTTCATAGCACAAGTAATTGGATTGCTTAACATGCTTGAAGAATTACTGTTGGCTGTTTTTTGGTGTCTGCCTCAATTGGATCGAGGCCTTACTAGTGTATATTCTAACAGCACAGAGAGCAGTAAGGCTGTTCTTAAACTGAGCTAATTAGCATATAGAGCAAGAAAGTAGCATAAAGTATCACAATGTGCCATAAAAATATAAAGGTTAGTTTTTCAAAATAAATTTATTTTGCATAAAAATCATTGTACAGTATAAGGTAGATATTAATTATCTGTAAAACAAACTAATTACAGGGTAAGAGTCCCACTTTAACTAGTTTAGCTTATTAATGAATTCTGCATTTGCAAAAACAAACAATTATTTGACATGTCACACTAGTGAACATATTGCATATGCATTTTTTGTTTTATCAGGAAATTACTTTTGATTGTCATATTTACCTGCTGAACAATAAGCTAACACATGTTCACTGGATAACAAGATTGCTCATACATAAACTACTGAAGGCAATGGACTAGAATATTTTATAAATGGCAGCACTGCCCCCTTGTGGATATATAGAGCACTCACCTTCACACAAGATGACACAAAATGCTTTTATGGAAAACTGTGGATTAACTGAAAAAGAAGTGACTATCAAAATCAACAACCTGGAATATAGCCAACAACACAAGTTGCATTTATTTTCATTATTGTGCTATAAATATAGGGGGCTCATGTGCTAGGGAAAAAGATACAGTTTTCAAACTGAGTTCCAATAAAAATTCCAATTGCCTTAAATGGAGTTTTATCCCATCAGATCCTGGAAAAGCTACAGCAGATTTCTCTAGCATTCGAGGGGTTAAAAGTCCCCATTTGGGGAATTTGAATTTGTAGCCTATGGTGCAGTTGGTAAGCAGAGTTACTCCAAGAGGGAGATGTACTAAGGTGTGACAAAAAGGAAATATCTTCTCTTGTGTGATGAACTCTCAGATTCCTATGCATTAAGATTTTTTACAAAGGAGTGATCTTGGTTCATAGGCTTCACAGAATAACATAAGAGTTGGAGAATGCATCACTATAGATATCTCCTCTTTATCACCTTTTTGTCACATATTAAGGCACACCCCCATTTTCCTTAGTACATAAGCCTTGCTGTGTGAGATTTGTCTTACATAGCCTGTTAGATCGCCTGTGGCATATATGCATGTGACTTATGGCAAATGTATTCACTTTAAAGAAAAGATTTGAAATTCCTGCTCCTGAAAAGTTGCTGTCTTCTCCATGGGGAGGTGGGGGCTATATCCCAACAAGCTGGTAGTGCTTAAATTCATGCTTTTGCTGTTTTTAGGTGCCACAATTTTAACCATCTTCTCATCTTAACATAGAACTGCATTTTAACCATGTAAATACAAACGTTTTAAAATAAGCTATAAGATCTTTCAAATATAAACACTTAAAGAGTGCCATAGCATAGATTCTAGTTGATGTGTCCTTGCTTGTTTGAATCCCAAGGTGATCCAACCAGTCCATGAGGAACCCTTAACATGCAACAATTTTGAGATAGGGCTGCTTGAACATATACAAAAGACAAGTAGGAATTCTCTCCCTGCCATCGTGAGGCACTCCAGCGGTATTGGCCTGTGGTAGAATAATGAGGTTTGTCATCTGACAGTAGCTGAAGAGGCTCACATTGCCCATAATACCACAGAAGCACATATACTGACCCCCACAGCCTTGACCTATTGTACTGGTAGCCATAGAATCATACATACTGACCCCCAGCATTGCCACAATGTAGCCACAGAACGGCACATACTGAAACCCCATATTTATTCCACTTCACTGGTAGCCATAGAACCACATATACAGACACCCCCTCCCACAGCCTTTTCCTACAGTCCTGCCATAGTTCAGTCCAGGGATTATCTGTTGCCCTACCTCTGACTTGATCGGGTGTTCACCTGGACGATCACCAGGTCTCATTTATAGAGCTGTCTCTTTCTTGCTATGGTTCTTGCTCAATGCTTTCGGTTTTGCCTTGTCCAGTTCCAGTTACTCACCGTTTTTGTCCCTGACTACACTATTGTTTGCTGCTTTTTCCTGCTACTGTTGTTGAACCAGTCTTCTGGACCATTCTATTATTGCTGCTTGTATCTGCTATAATCCACTGTTGCTGAACTAGTCCTGTTATTGACCACTGTATAATTTGCTGTTTATTCCTGTATTGATCTACAGTTATGGAACTTAACTTGTTCCAGTCTTTAGCTGATTGCTTTTGCTGCTTCCTTGCTAGTTCTAATCTGGTTATTGGCTCTGGTGTTCTGCACTCTTGGACTTTTTTCTGATGTTTATATTTGCCCCTGCTTCTCAGTTGGTGTTGTACATTTAGGTATTGTGGACCTGTTCTGTCCTGTTAAACTGGCTCTCCAGCTGTACTGCTCTTCCTGGTTTCATCTACACTGCCACCAGTGCTCCATGCCTGTTTCTTGTCTAGTCTTGTTTGTCGATGATTGCCAATTGGCTCTAAAACTCTGCTCATATAATTTCTACAGATCCTACTCAGACATCCTGAGCATAGGCTGGGTAATCCGTTTTTTGTGCTATCCATCTTTGAGGTTGGTACTTTTACTTGGCTTTGGTTGTAGAAAGACTGCTCAGTGCAAAATATAGATTATATGAATAGCAACTTTTGGTGCACCACCTATGAAGTACCAGGGTGTGATGTCACTAAAGGGAATGTGCTTGTTGTTTAAATGAAATAGACGCACCAAAGAGAAAGAACAACAAAAACAGTACCAGACCCACCACCCTAACGGGGAAGGATGGATTCCACTCTGAGTGGAAAAAACAAAACATAACCTTTATTTGGTGTCATCTGATCTGATATGAATTATACTTTTACCTCAGAAAAATCAATAAGTTAGGACAACATAGTATTAATGGATAGATGTTCGTAAATTTGTAGAATACTAATAGTGCTCAAGTATCTGAGTCTTCTAAAATATGTATCCCATTACTCAGTTTAAGCTGACTAAGTACTCCCGCAAGATCTAAAATATAGTCAGAGTATCAGTACACTAAAGCTAAATAAAACTAGTATGACAGTGAACGGGTCTATAAGCAGAGATCAATCATGCACTTCCTAAATCCCAGAATAAGCGGGATTGTAGAAGGAAAGAAATTTCTCTGTCTGTAAGATATAAACTGCTCCAAGTAATAGAAATTAGGGCACTAGTCTCCCCCAATATTCAGTTTCAACTTTTGCTAAATAATTAGCTAATTAACGCTTCAATAAGTGAGCCCTAAAGCTGTAATCAGAGTATTATATTGCATCTATAGTCCAGAGCGAATCTAAAATTGTGATCAAAATGATATTGTTACAGCTAAAGATCGATAATCAAAGATCAATGTTGCACTTATTAGATCCTTAAATATTGAAACACAAGAAAACAAGAGCTCTGTCTATTATGCTTCAGTAAAGTTGTAATAACCCTGCTCCAAGTTTTAGTATTGATGAGCAGAGTATATCTCAAAACAGTGAGCCAAACAAATTATTGAGCAGAAAAAAGTGTCAGTATCACTGACCAGCATTCACAGTTTTCAGCTAAACAGTGTTTAGTTCTAATATTAGCAAAGAAATATATATTTTTATGATCAGTGTAGTCTGGACAAAGTAACAATTTGGAAAAATCTCTAGAATTCAAAGAGTTAAAAATAAACATTTAGGGGGCATGGCCTGGCTGCCATACTGGAAGGAACTGTTTCATTACTGCTCTGGGCCTATATGCATGAATCCACTGCCATCTGGCCTTCCACCGTTACTTTTGGCTTTCAACTCAACAGCCTTTTCTTCCCTACATCCTGCCCTCTCCGTTGATACCCTTGAAGAGGGAGCTTTCTTCGCTGGCGGCCGCTCCGTGGAGGAGGCCTAGGCCGCAAAGCCGCGGTCTTGAGTGCTGGTTCCGTCAGCCGAGGCGGTGAGCCTGTGCCCTTCCTGTGTTCCACATCGGCTCCCCGCAGTGTGTCCGCAGTGGTTGAGTGACCTCCTCCTGTGTTGTGGCGGTGGTGTGCCGAGAGGCATCTGGTCATTGTGGGGTGTGCATTACGCGAGGTAGGCCCATGCTGAAACGGGTATTGCTACATTAAGCCTCCTATGGATACTTTGATCTTCTGTGGCCTGCCATATTTCTACTAGCTGCAGTGGCCCACCTCCAGCCCTTGCCCCCTTTTCCCCTTTTAGTTTTCGATCCGTTTATTATTTTTATCCTGGTAGCCTGTTCCCTCCAATAGGTCATATACATTTACCCCTTTGGAGGGTATCCAGTCTGGGAATCTGAACCCACTCATAAGAGGAGGTGACACACTCCTGTACCTCCTCGTCCCCTTGTTTGTGCCTTTCTTATATATGTGCCCTACTTCTGCCCCGTGTATTTTTGATGCAGGTCATATTCTACAGCACTATATGTTTTGAGATATAAAACAAGTCCGGAATTACCCTCTGTACCTGTCTGGTGGATGTGGCTGGAGAGCCTTTTATAACTACCATTTCTTATCCTCTCCAGTGTCATTCACCTGTGGCCCTGAAGCTGTCTGGCCTCCCGGTTCATCCATAGCAATCTCTGGAGCTACCCTTCAGCTTCTTGTATTCTAGGTCTGATTGCCTGAGAAGCTACTGCATCTTCCTAATCAGCGCCCTGTTTGTTATTTTCCCTTTTATGTTCCCTCACCTCTCCCATGTATTTATATATCTTCGTAATCTTCTCCCATGAGATTATTCCCTTTCAGCTGTGGCCTACTATCATTACAGTGGTGTTCGGTGGGATGCTCACTCCCATGTAAGCTACACCCCTTATCCTGTGGCCTACCCAACTATATATTTAGAGCATGTAAGCCTGTGATGCCCCTGTTTTGTGTTCCCCCAGTCTCCTTCTCCAGCTGCAATATTCATCTAAACTACATTTGCCACCTTGCTCACTTGTTCTGATTTACTGCTATCATCATGGAGCGTTTAATACAGTCTGCAGATCAACCTAAAACCCGATGCCCTCAGCGTGGGGATAAAAAGCAAGACAAAACTAAACATACTCAAGTTTCCCTTGCAGAGGAACCCACTACAAGCTTCTCAGTTACTGCTACTACTATGGTGCCATCCACAATTGCCGAAGACACTGCCAAGGCGGTTCTTGCATTGCTTATTCAAGTTCTGGATACTAAATTGGATGCTCTCCAGTCTTCAATTCACTCTCACTTAGGTGAAGTTTAAAACCATGGTGAACAGATTGCGAGTCTTACACAGCGAGCAAATGATTGCGAAACACTAGTAGACGATCTCCGTATTACTATTCGCAGCTTGGAGGCCAAAGCTACTGCTCTCACGGATAAAATTGATGATCTTGAGAACCGCAGTCGTTGAAATAATCTTTGCATCATTGGTCTACCAGAGACACTTCTTGCCAAAGATTTGTTACATTTTCTGGGCACGGAACTGACAGTACTTCTGAAGATGGAGGATTGTGGTGCTCCATTGGTCATCGAAAGAGCTCACTGAGGGCAATCGCCCCCGGCCAGTCATTTTCAAACTCCTGCATTATGAAGACCGGCAGCGATTGCTTTTTGCCTACAGAAAGATCGCAGGGTCGAGTATCTTAACTCTCAACTCTTACTATTTCAAGATTTTTCAGCCAAGGTTTCCACACAACGGAGAGGTTTCTCAGAAATCTGCAGCAAGCTCTTCAAGAGAAACATCAAATTTGCTCTATTGTATCCTGCACGCCTCAAGGTTCTAGATGGTTCATCCACTCATTGGTTTGATTCCCCCACAGAGGCTCGGGACTTTTATGAGACTCTATCAGCAAGTTGTGGCGAGAGGAGAGCTGGGGGACATCGCTGATTGCATCGTCCTCTACCTCATTAGTTCATGGATTGAAGTTACTCTGTGCCTGCGGGTCTTCCCTGGGCCATCCTGACTACACGTTGAGGCTCTCTGTCCTACTCTCCTTTGGACATAGGTGAACTTTTGACGCCTCTTATGGCCTGAAGGACTTTTTTACAGCTTTCCAGGATGTCTCCGGGATGTTTTGCTGGCTTGGACGTCCATGCCGTTATTGTATCTGGCAGGTGCTACCTGTATGATTACCTGTTTTCAACCTATGCCTAATCTCCTGCACCTGAATCCTGGAATTACTTGCACTGACTTTTACTTGTATACTTGCATGTTTCACTGTTGTTTCATTGCACTTCCCCTTTTCCTCCCTCCCCCCACCTTTTTTTTTTTTTTTCTTCTTTCCTAGCTGGCTTCCCCTCAGTGCAGCTACAGTTTCATTCTGGCTCTTTCTGGGCCGCCTGGGGGTCGCTAGATGGGGAGTTCCCTTATGATGCTGCAATTTTTATGATTTGGGGTCTGGGGAGACAACTAATTGAACACTTCATGTAGTTGTTGCATGTACACCACTGTTATAGGATGGGTGTGTTTTGGGTGTTGGGTCGAGGTGGGGTGGCGGGAGTTTCTTTTTGCTGTGGGTTGACACTCATTTCATGGGGGGTGTGGTGCAATGGTGGAGAACGACTTTTTTGGTCTGTCCTTGCATTGGGCTCCCTGTTTAGCTATCATGCTACTATCTTTGTTTTTATAATATTATGCTTTCTGGGATATAGTCCACAGGTTTATGAGAATTTCTGTTCTTTAATATGTTGATATATGTTCATTATGGACTCAGTTTTTTAAGTTAATGTTCTTTGTGCTTTTTATTTTGTTGGTGCATACCCCTGGGTGGTTTGATTTTCGGTCCTCCTACCCTCCTCCTTTTCTTTCCTGTTATACTGGCACCTCCTCGCTGGGAGAGGCGTTGGTTCTTTTCACTTATGCTCATCTTTTCTGGTTTCTCCATTTCTGGTTGCCTCCATAGCAGACTCTTCCAATCAAACTAGTTCTACTCCTCATTCTCTCTGCTTCGCCTCTTGGAATGTTGGGGGCATACATAGTACCATTAAACGCAAGCAAATTTTAAGTCATTTATGCCGGTTACACTCTCAAGTTGCCCTATTACAGGAAACTCATCTTACTGATGCAGAACATGCTAAACTTAAAAGGGAATGGGTGGGACATTGTATTGCCGCTTCCTATTCAAGTAAAAAGTGGGGGTTGGCCATTCATATTCATAAATCTCTTGCCTTTGTGCCTTTACGCACTATTAAAGATCCAGAAGGACGGTTTCTATTGTTACATTGTGAGATCGATCAAAAACCTTTGTGATTTGTAATGTGTATGCCCCCAATGATCCTACTTATTCTTTTTTCGCATCTCTTCTTCCACATCTCTTGCCACACACCCCTGGTAATATCCTTTTAGGTGGGGACTTTAATATTGTTCTAAACCAGCCATTGGATGGAAGTGGGCATCCAACCTCTACTACGGCACCTTCTTTTCATCCCTTACAATGTTTTATGGATCAAGTTCCTCTTACTGACATTTGGCACCATCTTCATCCTACAGATCGCCAGTATAGCTTTTTCTCTCATCCTCATGACACTTTTACCAGATTAGACTACTTTCTAGGTTCTACGGCTATTCTTCCCTTGGTCACTGACTGTCAAGTTCACGATATTCTTATCTCAGACCATGCCCCTGTCACTCTGTGTTTGTCTTTTCGCCCTCCTGTACGTTCTTCTTTTTACTGGCGCATGCCCTCCTTTCTGGTCCAATCTCCTGAATTTTGTACTAGTTTACGGAATGCTTGGCTTGCGTTTAGATCTGACAATACTACCCATTCCTCAGATCCCATTTTTTTTTTGACCAACAGCTAAGGCTGTTTTGACTGGTCATATTATTTCTTATGCTACTAAACTGCCGAGAGAGACGGCGACCAAACTTGCGCAATTGCAGCGAACACTTACAGCCCGCTACTCTGCTTATCTCGCAGTCGACTCGACTCGGAACCGTTTAAATATTTAAATGCCAAGAAGGCGTATGAAACGGTATTATCCACGGCTGCGCAATTTCAACTCTCCAAACGTTCAGCACATTTCTATCGCACTGCTAATATGCAAGGTAGCCTGTTAGCTCACCTAACCAAACTTACTCGTGGCCCTAATCTTATTCATTCTATACAACCACGAAACTCAATGCTTACGACAGACCCAGTACATATTAATGTGGCTTTTGTTGAATATTTCTCCAATCTCTATGGTCCTGAGTCTGACTATTTCTCTGCCCGATCAGAGTTTTTACGGAGTTTGTCCTTACCCACGCTTACACATGCTCAACGCTCACTCTTGGAGGCACCTATCACTGCTGAAAAATCTCCTGGTCCGGATGGTCTTCCGGCTGAGTTCTATAAAATACTGCGGGAGGACATCTCTCCCACGTTGTTATCTCTTTATAACACTATTTTGAATTCACATGTCCTGCCCTCTTTTTTTTGCTCTTGCTAGGATAATCTTATTACCTAAGCCTGGAAAGGACCCCACCCATGTGGAATCATATCGGCCAATATCGCTTTTAAATACAGATTATAAAATTCTTAGTAAGGTTATGGCGAATAGACTCAACCAAATACTACCTCAACTCATTTCGCCAGAACAAACGGGCTTCATCCCGGGCCGATATTCGGTGACTGGTATCCGTACTGCAATAGCGGCCCTTATTAAATCCTCGGATTTCCCTTGTAATACTAACCCAGGGCTTAAAATTTGAAGTCCTTTGCTACTAGCCAGACCTGAAAAGTTACTCGCCACTGCAAGCCATAACATACCCATCAGGGCTGAATTTCTACTCGCCAGAGCTAAATTTTCACTCGCCATTGGCTAGTGGCAAGTGGAAATTTTGAGCCCTGACTAACCTATTTATAAATCTTGACGCCGAAAAGGCTTTTGACGAAATTCTTTGGCCTTATTTGTTCCAGGTTTTGGAGCTCCAGGGCTTTGGCCCCCTCTTCCCTTTTTCAACTTTTTAGGGGTACTAAACAGGGTTGTCCCCTTTCTCCACTACTTTTCAATCTGGCACTGGATCCCCTTATTTGTACATTAGTGGCATTACCAGATTTTCAGGGTATTAGGGTAGACATTCAATCACTAAACCGCCGCTTTCAGGGATTTATCTGGGGTGGTAGACACCCTAAGATGAGCTTGAACAAATTGTCTCAACCTAGGAGATCTGGGGGATTTAATTTTCCACACTTACGGTTCTATAATGTAGCATGTCTTCTCCGGTATGCTAATTGGCTGGATGGTACCACAGTTTACACCGACTCTGATAGGGATCAGTGTTTTTGTCAGTCATTTAGTCTTCCTTAGATTTTGCATGCCCCTTTGTCTGCTCTTCTCCCTCTTTGTGTAACTAATCATCTGTTGTCGTCTACTGTAAAAGGCTGGCAATACGTTAGATATCATCTTTTCAAATCACGTTCTGTTTTCAGTCTTTCTACCTTTCCTCCGCAATTCTTCTTTTCAAGGAGGGTTGGCTGATGCCCGATTTCTCCATTGGGCCTCACGAGGTATAGCATCGGTAGGTCACCTACTTGATCCTTTAACACAACAGATATATTCTTTTCCAGATTTGATTTGATTTGATATAATCTGCCATCTAATCACCTCTTTGCTTTCTTACAGGCAAAACATTATGTACAATCTCTTCTACCGGTGTTGACCCCCCAACTTATAAATAACCCATTGGATTGTTTAATTAAAAAACTATCAGCGGTGTCTTTTAAAATTTTGCACATTTATAGAACCATCTTTTCTATGGCTTATAAAGATTTGAGTCCGTTGGGTTCTTTTAGATGGTTGGTAGATATACCCACGCTAACAGTGGATGTGTTAGAATCTAGCTTTTTGCACAGGTTGCGCTGCTCTCCATCTGCTTATTTTCATGACCTTTCCTATAGATTGTTGCATAGAGTTTATGTGACTCCTTTGGTGGCTCATCGCATTGGTCTTGCTTCAGTTTCCTCTTGTCCTAAATGTCATTCTCCTGGTGCGACTCTAATTCATATGATATATTCATGTCCACAAGTATACTCCTTTTGGACCAAAATATTCTTTTATATCACAACAAAAATTGGACTCCCCATTGATTTTGATTCTCCAGCTTTTCTCCTTGGGGTATGTAATTCCTCTTCCCAATTAACCACTTGCCAAATTAAACTGGTTGACTTTGCTATTATGGTGGCTTTGAAATGTATTTTGGCACTTTGGTTATTACCTCAATCTCCTCTACTTCATCAATGGACACTTAAAATGTCTCACTTTACCAGATTACATTGGACGCTTGCCCTTTCCGATAAAGAGACACTGGGTACTCAATTTATCACCCTTTGGGAACCCTTTATTCTATCCCTGCCTATCGCTCGTCAAAAGGTCTTTTACCAATGTTTTCGATATACCTCGTGGATGGAGGCGAGATTGCTGACAGATAGTATCTTGGAGGGTGTGTTGGAGACAGAGGGAGGTGATTCCTCGTTTCCCTGTTTGGATGTGGGTGATGAGGAGCTAGTGGTGACTGGCATTTCTTCATGACTTTACTCTTCCTTTCCTGCTTACATGCCTAGGAGAGGGTGGTTGGGCCCCCCTGGGGGTGTGCACCTATTTTCTTATTTCTTATTTTTTTTTGTTTTGTTTTTATGTACTTTGTTTTTACTATTCTGAAGTTTCTATGTAAGACATTCGCCGCCTAAGTGGTTTCACTGGGTGTATAAGAAATTGTAACATTCTGAGTAACCTGTTCATCTTTCCATCCCACTCAATACTCTTCCCAGTGCTTTTCTAAGATTTCATACTTCAGTCAGTGTGTGACATATTTTTTTTATTGGGGGAAGAAATCCAGCACTACATTCCTAACACGCTGGTGTTGGGTTCTTCTTTATGTTATCCACCGTTAATACTTTCAGTTGTCATCATCTTGCAAGTCTATTTGTATTTGTATTTTGGAAAATTCAATAAAACAATTAATAAAAAATAAACATTTAAAACAATGGAAATTTGGAAAATTTTTATTTGCTCCAAATGAATGAACAACCCATGTCCTCAGGGTCCAGTTAGAGGCCATGACTTGATTATGTTCATGCTGGGGCACAGGTGAATTAATCAGAGGGTCAGTCTTGGCCTGTCAGAGGGCCCTGAGTGCGCAGGTTGAGATTATGGCCCTATGATGGAACTGGTTTCCACCAGCTTTGCTCCAGTTCATCTAATAAATTCAGACTCAGTTATTATCATCACCTGCCCCTTTTCCTTTGATTTTTTGTGAATTTGTGTCTGGTTTTCTGTAAGTTTTCCCTTGTTATCCAGATCCTGGTTCCCCCCCTTGTCATGTGGTTGGTCTGAGCCTTTACAGAGCCTCTGTGCTTTTGGTCGGGGTGCAATCATGAAAATAAGTTTCATGTTCTGTTATTGAGTGTTATCTTGTGTATTGACCCTTCTTTTCCTGTGACTTCCCTATTGTTTTGCAATTTGGTACTCATCTGATATCCTGTTACTGACCTTGGCTCTGCTGTTTGGACCATTCCTCTATCTGCTGCCTTGTACTTCATTGCCCGTCTGTTCCTGATCTGGCTTGTCTGACTTCCCATTTGCCTTAACCCTTGTGGGCTTCTTCCTCTTGACCACCCTGTCGGACTTAGACTATAGTGTTCTCTGTCTTCTCAGTTGAGCTCCAGGCCTCAGTGTCCTGTACAACTACAACTATACTGCAGGTGGGTTATTTGTTCAGTATTCACATTGATCCCAGTGGGTAGCTGCTGTCATCTGGGTTGTCATCCTGTGTGCAGGCTGGCTCCTCTGGTGGACACTAATCTGGTCTTGTGGCCAGCATGTCTAACTCAGCCTAGGCCACAGCAAGGCAACCCAGAAAAAAGTCACCACTAGCCAGCTTTGTACTCTAGTCTTCGCTCCCTAGCATCTTGCCCACAGGGGCCTGCCTTGCAGTATACCTGTATTGTCTATTTTTGTGCTTTTATCATAGTATTTACATCAAGTAGCAGTCTGTCACATGTTTGTGGGGAATCTACTTAACAGAGGCTACCAGACAGCTTACTCTAAAAACAGAGTGTAACTGTATATAATTGTAATATTCCATATGTATGTATATTCATATGTGTATGTATACATAATAACGTAATATGTAATGTTTCTCAATTTTTGTAAATATGTAACCCTTTACTGAAACTATCCAGGACATACTTGAAAACGGGAGAAATCTCAATGTATTCTTCCTGGTAAAACATTTTCTAAATAAATAAATAAATAAATAAAAATTCTTGTCTCCTTACCTGGCTATCTCAGATATGATAGAGGCTCTTGGTCTGATGGATAGTTAGAGCCACATGGGACAAAGCAAACAGCACAGCACATACCTATACACTTTAACCCCTTGCATGCCACACATGCTTCTCTTTAACAACTTGCATGGCACAGACATCAGGGATGTCACCATGGGGAGAGGAGGAGGCAAAATGAACAAGAACATCTGGGTGAGTTATGTAGTCATGAAAAACAATTGTGCAATGAAAATGACCTGATGGCTGAACTGAGGAAACAGGAGAGAAACAGGAGAGGACACAGCTAAAGAGGGAGGTGGCAGGGTGAAGTGTGTTGGTTCAATAACCTGAAGTCTTCCAACACTGATTCCACCCTCAGCCCTCCTATTGGCCACAGAATGGAAAGTTTTGCACATCTACTAATTTCTGCTGCCCAGGGGATGGCTGACAGCAGATCAAGAACTGGCTAGATGAAGGCCTACTCAGCAAGTTTCCAACAACTTCAGTTTTGGGGAAATTGTGTCTCCTTGTCAGATGCCTGTTTCTATGTGGATCTGGATTTTATCATTGTTGACCTGTATTGATGCAGTTGCATTTTCATATATTGATTAGAGGATATTGATGTAAGCTCTATCTATTCCTTGGTTGATCAGGGCATCGATAATTGCTTGCTTGCTTTTTCACTGAGTCAAAGGCCTGTTCATGGTCTGTGCATAATGGATGGTTGCATTCATTATGCCATGCTATAACTTGTTGCACTGTCTGGATTTGGCCCATTATACTGAAATAACTCCTGAAGCTTTCTTCTTCTTTAGGTTGTGCAGTGTTAAGTATTGTGTGCATTATTCCTGATGGTACCTTTGTAAAAACCTTGCAGACTATTGGCAATAGGTTTATTGGTTGATAATATTTTAGATCTGCCTTACCACTTTGCACTAGGATGACTTCTGCATTTTCCATGTTTCAGGCACTTTGCCGTGTAGTAGGTATTTTGAAAATAGTTTAACTAGGTCTTTGAATAAGGATTGACCTCCGGTTTTCAACATTTGCCATTTTTCACTGATTTTATTGCAGCTTCTACCAAAACTGGAACAGTTTCCACTTCTGACACTACATTCAGTGTTATACTTCATCTTTATAAAGATTTGAATAAAATTATTCCACTCATTTTAGTATTTGTTGTTGAGTTTTTGCTGTTGTACCATCTTCAATCTTTAATGCAAACCTTTGGTTCCTATGTGTGGCCATCTTTCATTTTGCTTTCTTTAGCCCTTTTGATGAGCTCAACACTGAACTTGCACATTTTTTCTTTTATGCACTTCATTGTGGTTTACACATTTCTACATATTCTACCTTGTTTCTAATATTACCATTTTGCTTAATTTCTTATCACTTTTTCATAATGGCAACTGTTTCTTTTGATATTCGGGTTGGTTTTTCTTGATAGTGTCAATAACTTTTTTATTGTGGGTAGAAATATCTGTGTCTGTAAGTTATTGCATCACACTAAAACAATTAGACTTCCATGGGTCAATGCTTTATCATGGTGGGAGTGTGTGCGTTGTGTCAACGATGCCAAGATTCATGTCACTGGGAGGAAAGCTTGAGAGATCAAAGCTAAGACACCAGACTAAATTGATACAAAACCTGCCAACCCGCAATGGACCAGCATTGCAGATTATGGTCCATTCCTTCTGTATGGCTTTACAACAAAAATAATGACCCTCATTCCCCGGTGGCCTGGAAGCTTCTACCTACAGCAGCGGAAAGACCATCTCAGTGGCAGAGGGTTCTAAGAATCACCGGGTTCTATCAGGCTGACTTTGGTCTTTACACATTGGAATGCTTACCATTCGATCTATGAGTAAGGCATCATTCATAGAGTAACTAATACACAAACTGAATAACATCAATTGGGACATTATTGGCTTATGTGAAACTTATATAAAAGATGAAGATTTAGTCAAATTAGAAGATAGACACTGGCTATATTATAAGGGAACCAATGATGGACCATGTGGAGGAATTGGATTCTTGATTAATAAAGGACTGATAGAATCAGTCATAAAAGTAGAAAGTATTTCTGAAAGCATTGCTTCCTGTGCTATCAAACTAAACAGTTGTTATGTTCCTCAAATCATTCACGTTTACACCCCTACAAGTAGCCACAGTGATGATGAAGTCGAAGAATTAATTTTATGATGATTTATTACACGTCCACAAACAGGTCAATTATCACTACAAATTTATAATGGAAGATTTCAATGTGAAAAATGGCAAGATCCAAAATAGTGAAAAATCAGTTGTACCACTTGGAACTGGTAAAAGAGATGAGAGAGGCAACCAACTGATCACAATTGCAGAAGAACAAACTTTGTACATCATGAATTCATTCTAAAGGAAAAAAGGAGCATATACAATGGATATGGAAAAGCCCTAATGATAAAAAATTTAAATTGTCTGTAAGAAAGAAAGAAAGAAAATGCACAATTCAACAAACATGAAGATCAACACTAGTCAGCTATTAAAAAATCATATACATATAATATATATCTTCCTTTAAAGAGAATAATTGCCTGTAGTATAAAAATACAGTATTCATTAATGTATTATCAGAACAATACATTGATTTAGTATAGAAACAATGAACAATAGATTTTGATGGCAGATAAGAACCATATGGCTCATCAAGGAGGCCCATTTGACTATATAATAAAATGCATAGTCTTACATATTTCATGTCTATACGAGGAATTTGGAATTTCCTAACATTATTTGTCCCTGTTACAGTTTACAGTTTACCTTGTTTGCAGCAGCATCTACAGGCACGAGGCTTCTAGCATGCAGCAGGCCTCTGTTTTATCGGTTTGTTTCCTGTAGTCTCCTCCTACCTACTTCCTCCCTCTGAGCTGCTCCTCCTACTTCCTGTGGAGGGGTTTAAAAGGCAGACTGAGTCCTGACTCAGTCGCCCTTGCGTTTTTGTTATAAGGTGAAGTACTTGGGCTCTGTGTGTGACCTGGCTATCTACGAAAATCCACTCTGTGTATGACCTGGCTATTTATGAGAACCCGCACTGTGTATGACCTGGCTAAGTAAGAGAATCCTTTCTGTGTATGACCCAGATAAGTACGAGAACCCTCTCTGTGTATGACCCAGCTAAGTACGAGAACCCTCTCTGTGTATGACCCAGTGATCACAAGTATCCCTTACTGTGATCAGTTTGTGCTATTGGCTTAAGACAGACCACTGTTGTGGACAGGGTCTGATTGGTTACTGCAGGCGTGAGTCACAGGGTCTTGATATAGTGACTGCAGGCATGAGTCACAGGGTCTGGTATAGTGACTGCAGGCGTGAGTCACAGGGTCTCCTGTGGTGGCTGCAGGCTTGAGCCACAGAGTCTTTATATGTGACTGCAGGAGTGAGTCACAGGGGTCCGATATAGTGACTGCAGGCAGAGTCACAGGGTTGCTGCAAAGTGTGGTGTTGCTGGTTTGACTGATTGCTGGCATGGGTCAATACTCCAGTTCAGCAGTCCTTGTGTTCCTGTTCATCGGATCAAGATTGCTGAGCCAGTGTTCACATTGGTCGCCTGTTCCAGTGTTCCAGTCGACGGATCAAGAGTTGGCTTTCCCATAGTCTGCTGAGACTAACAGGGGCTTCAGCCCATTCTCTCACATTGTTCCAGTCGACGGATCAAGAGTTGGCTTTCCCGTATTCTGCTGAGACTAACAGGGGCTTCGGCCCATTCTCTCACATTGTGGTCTAGCGAGAGGCCTACTATTTCTGGTAGTAGTGTCGTCAGCTAGCAACCCTTTGCTTGTTGTACCACTTATTTATTGCTGTGATTTATTCTAATAAATATTTTGTATTATATTACTGTACTGAGTTCTGAGCATTCCTGGGTGCCCGTGACAGTACCTAACACCTCTGCTTGGAGGGTGTCCCATAAGTCTATCACCCTATCAATAAATTAGTATTTAATATAGTTAAAGATTCCACTACTATTCTGGAGACTCAGCCATGTTGTAGTTTTTTGTATTATCTGAAAAAAGGAACACCTTACCTTATCAGCAGTAGTATCACTAAGGAAAATACTGAAGAGACCATCCGTGGCACTCCACTGGTAACCATCCTTCATCTAAATAAATATCATTAATTATGACACAATGTTGTTGTTCAGACAATTATTTATCCAGTCAACTACCTTTGGATCCATTCCCAAACTGTACATCTTATGAATCAGCTTCCTATGTGGTACAGTGTCAAAAGATTTACTAAAATCCAAATATGCTACATCTACTGATCCATCTTTCACTTGAGTAACATAAGTGAAAATTTCCCCCAGTTTTGTTTGGCAATAGTTTCCTGTTGTAAAGTCATGCTTCCATGGGTCTTGCATGTCATTAGACTTCAGATATGAAAGTATGCCACTTTTCAAATAGCATTTCCATTTATTTCCCAACTACTGATGTCAAACTTATGAGCCTGTCCTCCCTACTGCCTTTATTGTAGAGGTACTCACAATTTTCCAGTCATCTGGAACCTCTCCTGCAAACAGAGATTGGTTACATTTTTCAACTAGAGGTGCTACAGAATGTAGCAACAATACAGCTTAGCATGTTGAATGGTAAAAGTTCTCAGCAATGCTATTTTTTCATGGGTTTTCGGTGAATGAGAAATAGCAGCTAGATATTTATAAAAAAAGCTAATATTCTGTGATTTAAATAAATATTCTTAGCTAATGTTTTATCTCCCATGGGCTACACACTCACATTAAGAATGAACAATTCAATAACTTATTATGATGTCCATGAATCTATCCTGAGCACAAAAATTGATGGCTTCCTTTCTACCATATAGTTTGAATTAATATTGTTTGATAAAGTTTACATGTATAAATGTAAACATAATAAAATACATTTTTAGAAGATTCTGAAAAGTAATTTGGGAGCTTGCACATTTGTTTTTTAATGATGCTTTGGAATATGGCACGAAACAGCACAGCACAGAGCTGTTATTAGCCATTATTAGCTTTTTGGGAGTTAAAACAAAGCAATGTGATTGAGATCTCTCTAGTATCCTCAAACAGTGCTACTATTTGACCCTTAATACTACGTAGAAATAATAACATAGTAGCATAGCAAATTAGGCAGAAAAAAGTATACATTTCTATCAGGTTCAACTTCTGCCTCATTACCCAGAAAAATTAGAATTATATAAGCCTTAGTGCTGGAAAAATGAATATTAGTCTATTTAGTAACTTCTTGTTGTACCTACTAATTCACCCTATAACTCTTTGTGTTCCTCTTGAAAGAAATGCATTTAATCTTCCTTTAAATGTGTTCATTTTATTTGCCATTAGCACATCATTGGGCAAATATTCCACAATTTAACAGACCTTACTGTAAAAAGAAATTCCTCTGCTGAAGTAGAAACCTCCTTTTCTCTAATCGTAAGAAGTGGTCCCTACTTATTTGATCCATCTTTGAAATAGAAATCTCAATAGAAAGATCCTTGTATTGACCTCACATATACTTATACAGTGTAACGAGATGCACTCTGAGGTGTCTTTTTCTCTAGAGCGATTTATATAAGTTTGGCTATATGTTTTTCATACTTCAAACCTCCATTCTCTTAATTAATTGTGTTCATCTTCCCTGTGCTCACTCCTTTCTAGAATATCCTTGTTCAGAACTGGTGACCAAAACTGCACTGCATATTCAAGGTGAGGTCTTACCAATTATTTATAGAATTGCAAAATTGTAGAATTCACTCTTGTCTCAATACCCATTTCTATGCAAGGCATTACCTTGCTTTTGCTACTGCTGTTTGGCTCTACTTACTGTTTCCAAGTTTACAGTTTACAAGGGCTCCCAGTTCTTTTATATTGAATTGTAATGTGTATTTTGTGTATAATGTGATACTAGTAGGGACATAATACCAGCGGTTAACTACTTTATATTGAACTTCTACCAAATTTAGGCAATGAACCGCCTTATTTACTAAATGCAATGCTTTTGTCCAATCTCTACTATTTATTTTCATCTGAAGATCTTGTTCTCAGTTTTTCAAAGCTGGAAAAATTGAGTTTACTCACATATTATACAATAGTCTTGAGCAATGCTTTATAAGATTTTTATGTAGGGGATTTTTTATTATTGCATTTAGCATTAATATGTTAATAGAGGGGTTCTCAATCCTATGTTTAAGTAGAAAATGGTTTATCCTTATATATGTAAATTATTCACTTTTGGGAATGTTAAACTCCTTTTCCAGTTCTTCAAACCTTTTTAGCTTATTCTTTACTACTAAGTCTTCTGTGGTTTTAATTCCTCTTTCTTTCCATTTAGATAGCTTCAAATCTTCTATATTACCCTCAATTATTTTGAGGGGTAGACACTCCAAAATTTTCTCCTGTATATCTAATTTATTTTTAATATTACACCCTGTCCTATATAACTGTTCAGCTATTTCAGAACTGAACTTCTTCTGTGGGTTTAATGGCTGCTGTACATTCCAAAACAGTTCCTGCATATCTTTATTACCTATACTACTTGTGCCCATGTAATACCAGGATTCCTTGACCATATTTTCTTTCAAGGTAGTGATCAGATGTGAAAATAAACAAGCCTTATGCATTTCTTCTATTATGGGCATCCCTAGCCCTCCCCCCCCCCCCCCGGTCTAACTTTATGCAAAAGGAGGTTTTGACTGACTCTTGGAACCTTATACTTCCAAATAAAGTTATGAAAGCTTCTTTGGATCATACTCAGTCATCTTTTTGGAATTTTTTTGGGATCATATGAAATAAATAAATCTATCTAGGGAGAATATAAGAACGCACAACATTAATTCTCCATATCCATGAGACTTCAGAGTTTTTTTAATTCCTTCAATTTACTGTTAGTCTGTTTCATCAAACATAGGACGTTCGCCTGCAAAATTCTCCCTGGGTTTCTCATAATTTTAATACCCATATATAATAATTCTCTCTTTGCCCACATAAAAGTATATTTATCTTTTATCTCTTTCTGCATATATTGATTCAAACTCTAGGGTTAACAGAGGCAACACAGGCAGGACTCTGGCAGTGAACTGACCCTAGAATGCTAGGGTTAATGGAGGCAACACAGACAGGACACTGACAGCGATCTGACCCTTGTACACTAGGGTTAACGGAGGCCACACAGACAGAACTCTGGCAGTGGTCTGACCCTAGAACGCTAGGGTTAATGGACGCAACATGGACAGAACTGTGGCAGTGACTTGACCCTAGTACGCTAGGGTTAACGGAGGCAATACGGACAGGACTCTGGCAGTGGTCTTACCCTAGAATGCTAGGGTTAATGGAGGCAACATAGACCAGACACTGGCAGTAATCTGACCCTAGTACACTAGGGTTAACGATGGAAACACGGGCAGGAGTCTGGCACTGACTTGACCCTAGTACACTAGGGTTACCGGAGGCAACACAGACACTGGTGAGTGACCGGACTCCCACAAGCCCCTGGAGACTACTGGGGCAGATAGGCCTGACAGGCACTGAGCAGTATAGCGAGTGGGAGTAGGTGGAATGAGATACAGTGTGTGTACCCTGACAGATCAGAAGCCAGCGTTGCCCTAATCGGTACACACGGAGATAGTTGGCCAGTCCCGTCAGAAATGGAACCAGATACTCAGGTTGGCACACATGGAGTATTCAGCCAGTCATAGATAGTAAAGAACTCAGACACTTAGCCCAGCCAGGTCGGTACACACGGAGTTAGTCAGCCAGTTCTAGTCGGTAACGGAATCGGACACTCAGCCAAGCCAGGTCGGTACACACAGTTAGTCAGCCAGTTCTAGTCAGTAAAGGAATCGGATACTCAGTCAAGCCAGGTCAGTACACACGGAGTTAGTCAGCCAGTCCTAGTCGGTAATGGAATAGGATACTCAGCCAAGCCAGGTCGGTACACACAGTTAGTCAGCCAGTTCTAGTCAGTAAAGGAATCGGATACTCAGTCAAGCCAGGTCAGTACACACGGAGTTAGTCAGCCAGTCCAAAGTCAGCAACGGAATCGGATCACAGGAGCGTCAGGCATCTGAGCATAGTCAGGCGAGCTGGGTCATACACGGAAAAGGAACAAGCAGTCATAAACGCTAGGTACAGGTACACCACGAAAGGGCACCGTAAGGATGACAGGAGAAATATATAAAGGCAAACCCTGGGAGGAGCCACAATCCCAGAGCCAATAAGAATGAGGCAATGGTAAACCCGGAAGTAACAATGATGCTCAGCAACTGGAATCACTGGTACCGTGATAGAAGGATAGGGAACAGGTGGAGAAGAATGGCTTCTTTCTTCTTGTCCTCCACATTCCCCTTCACTTTCTGTGGCAGTGGATAATGTTGCTGCTGTTGCTGCTACTGCCTCAGATTTAGCACTGCAACTAGGACCAGGAGTATTGCTGGCGCTGGCAAGTGGAACCTGTCTTAGTCCCGCATTACTTGTTGACCCTATTCCCACTGTGTCCACGGTGGTCTGTGGTACACTAACCTGCTCCTCAGCATCCCGCTGCCCTTTCATCTCAGCAACAGCAGAAGTTAGAGCAGTTGCAAATTCCGCTAATTTCAAAAGCTGAAAGCTAGTGGTGGTGGTGATGCCCATCCTGATCCCTGTCTCCCAATCCTTCTCTGTTTCTGCTAAAAAGGCCATCAATGTCTCTTCCACCCCAGCTTCTCCAACACCACCACCACTAATCCCTACGTGCTGCTGCTCTATTCCAGAAATCTCGCTACTGCTTGGAGGAGGTGACAAGCAATGTGACAGAGGGTGCCCTTTTGTCACACATGGCATAATTTTCTCCTTCCCCCTCTGAGTACTACAAGAAACACTAGCAGCAGTCAAAGTATTGGTGGCAGCAGGTTTAGCACTGGCAGCAGGTTCAGTACTAGCAACAGGTACAACACTAGTGGCTGCAGGATCAGAAATGGTGGCACTGGCAGCAGGGGCAGCACATCTGGCAACAGGTAGAACACTAGTGGCTGCAGTTACAGAAATGGTGGCACTGGCAGCAGCGGCAGCACGTCTGGCAACAGGTACAACACTAGTGGCTGCAGGATCAGAAATGGTGGCACTGGCAGCAAGGGCAGCACGTCTGGCAACAGGTACAACACTAGTGGTTGCAGGTACAGCAATGGTTGCACTGGCAGCAGGGGCAGCATGTCTGGCAACAGGTACAACACTAGTGGCTGCAGGTACAGCAATGGTTGCACTGGCAGCAGGGGCAGCATGTCTTGCAGCAGTGACAGGCATCTGACCTGTCCTGCTCTCACTAGTACTACCCTTTTCTCCCTCCCTTCCCATTCCCTTTTCTCCCTTCCTTCTCATTCCCTTTTCTCCCTCCCTTCCCATTAAATTCCCCAAGATCCCTTGGGTTGATTTAGGGGGACTGGACAGCATTGGTATAGTAGTGGTCCCTACCTCCTCAGACTCAGTGGACACATAATGGTCCTTCCAGCTCCTCCATTGATTATTTTTTACCCTGCTCATAGTGATAGGAGTCACTATGAGCCTCTCCTGCCTCACTTTTTGCAAAATATCACAAGACAACAGCACAGTACGTCTATCTCGCTCTGTAGCTGCTTTTATTGTGTCTGCCTTCAGAGAAAACACCGCGTTTTTATAGTGGAAATGCGAAAACAACGTAAATCAATGGGCGGAAACATTTAGCCATTGAAAAAATGGAGAAAAATGTTGGCCAATGGGCGAAAGATGCGAAAGATAGTTTTAAAGCTGATTTTCCCGTGAAAAAGCAGATAACACGAAATTTCCTGCGGAAACACGGAGACAACTTTTGCCCGCCCCTACCAGAGAGCCTCCCGCAGACCTTCCACCACCTTTTTCAGGTAATGACAGGATGGCAAGTGACTAATATCTTTTTTAGTGAGATACATGTGAGGTCCATCTATCAGCAATGAGCAGTTGCGATCTTCTCTAGGAAGCAATGACCACTCTGTGTTCAGCATGTTTTCCTTTCCAGGTGCCACCATCTTGTGCGCATTTGATGTGTGGGAAGGAGCCATTGATACAGATGACGTTTCAAGTAAGTATTCTGTAATTTTAGTAGTCTTCTTAATTTTTCCAGTCATGACCAACATACAGATAGAAGAGGGAGTATCAGTACTGGCCAAAATTTCATAATGACTAGATTTGAGGCCTATTGTAGATGCTGTGGGTCAGGAGCATGATGCAGTCTGCTATAGTCAAGGTAACGATTGTCAGATCTTATATGCAATACAATGTTTGTTAATTCTCTAAGACTCATTTACTTTCAAACATTGTTCAGGTCTTGTTTAGAGTTTGAATTCATGATGAATTAGCTTATTTTCCTAAAATAGCTATCTGGAGTAACACATTGAGGTTAATGAACTTGAAAGTACTGGAGTAATTCTGCAAACCAACTGCACCACAGGGAGAAAATAAAAACTACCACTGATTAAATAGGGCTTTTGAATGCTTGAATGGTAGAGAACTGAGACCTCTCTAGCATTTAAGGGGTTAAAATTTGGGAATCGTTATTTGCCCACAGTGGTGCACTTGCTTTGCTTCAGAATTGCTCAAGTCCTTTTTAGGAAATCAGCCTAACTGAACACCTCTGCACGTTATGTACTCTGGCATTGCAGTAATCCCCTTAAAGTGGACCTGTAACTTTTCCAATACCTACATTGCTAATGAGGCCCACCACACAACCTTTTATCACCAAAAATATTTCCCATCATAACATTTGACCCTTGATAGTATACATTTAGTAGAGGGAGAGCTCCTCTATCTTGCTTATGTTTTAATGATTGGCAGCCTGTCTCATTCAATAACTTTGTGCCTTGTCTCCCGGGCTCCTGCTGTGTGTGCCACTCACAATAATAGGCTGGAAAGATCTAAAAGCACATGTTATCTTGCTAGTGTCAGCATCTTTCTCTCACCAACATCTGAAGCAGAAGCGGCATTGGAGGATGACTTAATTGTCTGTATGCATGGCTCATCATCCAATGCAGCTTCATCTCAATATTGGTATCGCTAACAGTAGGGAAGCACTTATTTTAGATATCTTCAGCCCTCTATGTTATTGTGAGTAGCCAGCTGCCACTTAATATATATTTATTAGTTCCACACAGTTTCAGGCATATACACCTGGTCCATATATAAGTATAGTTTGGATCACATGGACAGACTGTCTGCACAACCACTGCGAGAATATAGATTAGGGTGGACGTCATCAAAGGGAGTGAAGTGAATTAATTCAAGGGGACAGCCAGTCAGAGGTTGCTAGCATGTGGTACATATGGGACAGCTTGCAGTGTCACAAATTATGTCAGCAGGTATGATATTCAGAATACAATAACTTTGCAAGTATAACTACTGCAGTAAAATAGTTAATATAAATAGTTGTGTAGAGGGTAACAGGTCCACTTAAAGCCGGCAAAAGACTAGTGTTTTGATGTCATCCTATATAATAATTCGCTACAATGTTTGTAACGGTGCAGTCATGCGCTGTAGAGACTACTGCGCGTGCTGCAGTCATGTGCAGTAGAGACTGCCCGTGACGAGGATGATACAGAGCGGGGCGCTACTAAGGAGCATCCAGTTTTGTATCAGCTGCTGCATGGGCAGTCTCTACTGAGCATGGCTGCACCGTGACCAGCTGGTACTGTATCAGCCGCGGCGTGGGCAGTCTCTACTGTGCATGACTGCCCCGTGACCGGCTGCCAGTGGCACTGTGGCCCGTGTAATGGGCTCTTCAACTAGTGGTAAAAATGTAGATAAGCATGATTCTTCCAAATAAATATACTTGTTCTCTTTTTAACTCTTCAATAAAGGAACTTTCAGATCTATACTCTTTAGATTTCTACAAGTAATAAAGCAAAGTACAGACTACACACATAATGATTGTTGTAGAATAAAAATAATATACAGCACGCAAACGCCACAGCGATAAGACAGGACAAAATGTGTCTTCGACTGAATCACGGATTTAAGATATTTTTTCCCATAAACCTGTGTTCTGCTTATCTCTGCATTGTTAAATAGAAAATGTAACCTACTGCAGGCACGTAAATACATATATTAATCCTGTGAGTGCAAGAGATTAATCCTATGAGTGCCATAGGGATATACAACCTCTCTGGCACTCAAAGGGTCAAACAGGTCGGCTGAGAAAGTGACAAAGAGCTACAATGACAATTTGGTTTATGTATGAAATGGTCTATTTGGGAAAACAGGACACTAAATACTATTAATCCTTTGAGTGCCAGAGAATCGGGCAATACATTTCAAAGCAATATATTACCCATCCCTCTGGCACTCAAGAGGTTAATCCTTCGATAGACAGATGACTGTTGATAGAATGGCTTGTAGTGTTGCTGTACCCAGGTAGGCAGTGCACAGACAAGCAGAGCAGCACTAATACAGCATTTATTCATTTGGTCTAGTAACTAAATATTTAAAAGCAGCAAAGATAAAAACCTTCCTTCACCCGTTCAATTCAACTGAAATCCTGTAGTTCTGCCTCCAGGGCCAGATTTACATTCCATGCTCCCCTAGGCAAGGCATTCTGGGCACCCTTAGCTCTGCCGATGGCCACTCCCCAGTCCTCACATGACCACACCACCAGTCTCATCCACTGTTTACTGGCACAGAATATACCTTTGGCCTACAACAAGCAAGGACATAAAAGCTTTAACCCCTTGGTTGCTAGAGAGATCTCCAACGCATTGCTGAGATCTCATTAGCATCCAAGGGGTTAAATAACAGCCTGTAATGGGGTGTATAAGCTACTGCATGGATACAGAGATTGCTCTGGCCCCACTCACAATTCAGAATGTGGGTGTGGCCAGCACAGCTGAGGCACCCCTCAAAATTTCAAGCTCTAGGCAGGTGCCTAGTCTGCCTATTGGGAAATCAGTCCCTGTCTGCCTCCTAAATCAGCTCTGATCCTGCAATCAAAAGTGTTAGCTGCAGTTGAGACAGGGATTCCTGGTGGTAGCACTGTAGCAGAGTCTGCAGGGACTCAGTTGTGCACATGTATTGGATTCAGATTGGTCCCCTTGCTGGACAGCTCCATACAATGAAAGGTGAACACTCAGGTGCAGTTGGGAAGTGAGAGCTGAGGGTGCTGTGACGTTACAATATGCCAAGGAGAATGCTGTGGGCATGCAGTGCTATGCACAGAATTTAGGTGAGCTAAAGGTCTCCCCAGTGTACAGCACACACTGTCCGGTCCGGCTGGTATAATGACTAAGTGTGCAGCATCCTTACAGAATTGATCTCCTGCCAGCACTGGGGGCGTGCTTTCTAGCTCTGTTCTGCCTGCTGGGTGTGTTCTGCAGCAGTGCACGAGCAGGCATTGCTACTGGGTCCCACAATACTAATACAGCTGTCTGTAAAGGATAGCTACGTAGCACAGACAAGCTAAATTTGAGAGTCGTTGCACTGCCAATGCACATTAGACAACATGGGGCTCCTGTATAAATCATAAAGTAGAGCAATTCTGCATCAAAACAACTGCATGATATAGATCAACAATATATCTTATTAATTCAAGGAGGTGCTTTAACTCCTTGCATCAGGGTCAGTCAGCATTGGTCATTAAAAGCTAACAAAACATGTCATTTTTAAGGGTATCCCTGCTTGATATGAATTGATCAGGTGTATCTTGAAAACATGTGATACTGGAAGCTCTTGAGGACAGGGTTGACTCCCCCTGCCTTAGGTGCTAGAACATTCTCTGCCTCATTGCTTTGTAATGTGTTGGACATATGTGGTAACAAATTGAGCTAACCCTGAAGGGTTTGAAATATTAACACCATGCATCCTCAAAGGTGCCATAACATGCTACATCTTAGAGGCATCACTGCATGACAAGCATTGCTTTCTCTTCTACCTTTCTGATAGAATGATACCAATTTAGATATTAACCTTTTGAATGCCAGAGGGGTTTCTCAATGCATTGCTTAATTGCTACCAATAATATAGCATATAATTCTGGACACTCACCTAGAGGACTTGGCCCATCAGCCTGAGAGTTCCCAAGTATGGTGATGGAGGCCTCTCTAGCATCCAAGGGGTTCATTTTAAAATAGGTGACCATTCCTTATGATGTACATTGCAAAGTCCACATCATCAGTGTGAATGATCTTCACGACAGTCCATAGGTAGTTGTGCAAATTTGCTTTGCCGATCTTTGGTACACAGGAAGTGGCAGATAGCTGAGTTGCCCTGTGTACTGTGATCTGACAAAGTGTGAATAGTACCATACGACACAATGATAACAATCTATTGCATTTTTTATGTGCATAAATTGATGTGATTCATTCGCCGATGTGAAGAAAACCTTAAACACATTTTTATCATTATGGCCTTGATTACATTGTTAAATTGATACCCAATTACTCCATTTGAGACTCCAAATTAGTCTGTCGTTGTCTCTCTCTTTTTACCCATCTGCTGCTGTTTCTTCAACCTTGCTTTCTGCCAGCCTACCCCCTCTCAAATGACCCCTCTTTCTGATCACTACCATCTTGCTCAGTGCCTCAGGAAACACCTCTGACAGATTCTACATACCCCCCTTAATCTGTTCTTGATCTTTACTTGTCCAGCTCAGTCCTATATGTGGGTCTTCAGACTTCTGAAGGACACAGCTCCCCTATTAGGCAACTTACTTGTAATGCTCCTGATTCCTTAGATATAACTGTGGTCATATAGACTCTTAGTAGATAATTATAATAAAACTAACAAATAGTAGCATGGCGTTGCCTTGCAGTCACACAGTAGCACACACACAAACAGATGCAAAGACACACTTACCCTGCATCTATCCAAGGTGAAAGGGAAGGTGAAAGAGGAGGAGAAGCAATGGGATGAGAGGGAGGAAGAGGTGTGGCAAAAGGGAATGTAGAAGGGAAAAGAAGCAAATGGGGTAAGAGGGAGCAAGAGGCACTTTT
The DNA here is from genome assembly GCA_037306005.1 of Rhinophrynus dorsalis. Taxonomy (NCBI): domain Eukaryota; kingdom Metazoa; phylum Chordata; class Amphibia; order Anura; family Rhinophrynidae; genus Rhinophrynus; species Rhinophrynus dorsalis. The sequence goes on from CM074722.1 coordinate 308,763,779, forward strand.
CCAAAAGGGATGGATGAAGAGGCAAAGCTGTGAAAGAGAGGGAGAGTTAAGTAAAGAGGCAAAATGAAGAGGGAGGCAAGGAGGTGAAATGGAGGGTGGGAGGGATGAAAGGGCAAAGCAGCAAGAGGGAGGGCTTAAGATGCAAAGCTGTAAAAGAAAGGAGGGAGGCAAAGCAGAGAAAGGGAGTGGGAGGAGAAATTGTGAAATGGAGGGAGGAGGTGTCAAATTTCTAAAAGGGAGGGAGGGGGAGCCAAAGTGGTGAAGGGGGGAAGCAAAGTAGTGAAAGGGAGGGTGGAAGGGGAAAATATGGAGGCAAAGAAGTGTAAGGGATGTTGGATGGGAAAAATGGGAAACAGATGTGGTGAAAGAGAGGGAGGGAGAGGGGAATGGGAGATGGAATGGCAGGTTGGAGGGGGAAATGGGGAGGTGAAGTCATGAAAGGGGAGATGGGAGGTATACACATTGAAACTCTCTCCATTGATTTTGACAGGAGTGGACAGGAGGGCTTCGCCCCCTGGTCACTCCTGTAAGCATCACCCCCCCCAGGTTACTCTGTGCATTGATTTTGATATGAATGACTGGTGAACAAATTCTCCCAGTCCTCTCCTGCCAAAATCACTGTTCCTCTTGCCCAGGGGTGTAACTAGCAGTTACCCAGAACCAGTCTAGGTGAACAGGCTAGCCTTTTATATATATAAACATATATAATAATTAAAATGACAAGTAAAGTAAATAAACTATTTCAAAAGTACGGCAGCAAGCGGCTGTAAAAAACAAAGTCAAGTTGTTTCTGGAGTTACCTATGTTGCTGTGAGATTACTAGACATACTTGCTTCATTCCATCTTACTCTGACATAATCTATGATCTAATCTATAATCATGTTGGCTCTCCTAGACACGCCTCTTTGGCCTTTATCAGGTAGCAACACAAAAATTGCAGTGAGTAAGTATAGTTTCCAGTGAGTCAGTGTGACAAAGGCATGTTGAACGCCATATTTTCATTAAACAGTTGGAATCTTGACTCTCTTCCATGGGTTCATGCTTTGATTTGGCAGGAAACAACTGTATGCTTTTAACTGACAAAATAGAGTTCTGTTTCCCCTTTGCTGTGGAATATTTGGGATAGTTTATATATTTTACTCATATTTGGACACTATATTGTATCATAATTATTTATTCAGAGTCTGTATGGCCTTAGTTGCATCTAAGGGTATATTTACTCTTTATGGACACATTTGCCTTTTTGGGAAAGCCAAATTAAACATATTTGACCCTTTATAGGTATCACTCCTAGCTGTCTGAATCTGCCCTTGAAATATTTCTTATTTCAGACTGTGTATTCAGTACTGAATCTGACTTTGCATACATTATTGGCACAGCCACCTGCTAAGCAACACACTTTGAACACATATGACACATTTAAATGCACCACATCCCCATTGCTAGGTATCTGAAACAACCCTGACTGAGTGTGTATCACCTGACTAAGGTCCTTATGCAAGAAAGCTAAGGAGGTACAATTCATGGACAACTAACTTTGCAACAGAGGAAAAAATTTCCTTTAATTTAAATAAGGCTTTTAAAGCCTTGAATGCTATAACAGACCCTCCTCACCCAGCTCATAAATAATGTTACTTTGCCACCCCTCCGGTCCTTAAAGGGTTAAGGACATATGCTACCTGCTATGAAGCCAACTTTGAGCACACCTGACTCTTATAATCGCTAGCATTCTCTCGGCTTACCCCATTTAAATGAATTAGAATTTTGAGTCAATCACTCCTCACTGAATACATTAATGAACGTGACTACCAGGGCTTAAAAGTCCTTTGCTACTAGCCAGATCTGAAAAGTTACTCGCCAATGCAAGCCATAACATACCCACCGGTTCTGAATTTCTACTCGCCAGGGCTAAATTTTCACTCACCATTGGCTAGTGGCAGGTGGAAATTTTGAGCCCTGGTGACTACATACATTAAGCACATATCCCCATTGCTAAGTGATCTTCTTTGAAAACACTGGGCCCATATGCATCCCACCTCCATTGCTAGCTATGTAACACAAACCTGACACATTCTGGTCCCTCCACTCTTAATTCACAACTGCAAGCATCAGATTCCCTGAAAAAGTTCTAGCCATCTTATTCCAGCAATTTAGCATATTCTGGTGCTCACTTTGGGGCATATTGGGAATTGATTAAATAACTCATAGTACACCAGTTGAAACGGCCATTCAAACTATTATATTACAGCCAATGAGGATTTACAATTAGACAATTTCTGTTTCAACAGACTGTAAAGCATGATGGTTGGATTTTCACCCCCTCCCTACTAAACATATTAACCCAAATAAAAGACACAACACACATGGATAGTGGTGGGAAGGCCGCAGCGTTTATTTAAATATAGATTATTAAATCAAAACCAAATAACTTAATATGTATTTACACCACCTCTTACCAGCCATACCAGCCTGATAAGTCACCATAACCTTAAAAACCCAGCTCCGCCCTACCACCTAGGAGCTTTATCATATAACTTAAATCAACGACGACTTAAACCCTCCATGCTGTCACAATAGATTACTACACATTTTTTATTTATTTATTTATTTTTTAAAACATCACATACATATATTAAAATAATAATTTAACGGATGTTATTTACTATAATACCCCTTCTTTATTTTTTTATTTTTATATTTTTGGAGTGAAGGTGGGTGCAGTGAATGTGTCCACGGAGCTTTCCAGAGTCAGGAGAGACATTGAGGAGAAAACACTTCTATTATAGACTGCTTTCTCATCCAGCAGTATACCTGGCATGAGCTAACTTATCCAGCCAATGCAACTACAGGGCAGGAATTACTTAAGCTCTTGCACTTTTTATATCATCCATCCTCTCCCTAATAACCATAGTAACTCAAATAAAAGAGGCACGAGAAACGTGGATAGTCATGGGAAGGCCTCAGCATTTATTTAAATATAAATTATTACATCAAAACCAAATAATATACACCACCTCTTACCAGCCATACCAGCCTAATAAGTCACCATAACCTTAAAAACCCAGCTGCGCCCTACCAGCCAGGAGCTTTATCATATAACTTAAACCAGTGATCAACTAAACCCTTCACAGCCAGCCCTCGTGGCCTCCACAGAGTCCCCCACTGTGTGTAGTGCAGATTCTATCAACGTTTGTAGACCCATATTAAGACTGTCAAGCCCAACATCCGACAAGTGGATGCCATCCATTCTGTATAGGTCTGCACTACCACACTCCAAGTCCATGTGCCGATAAGGCATCCCACCTAAATGACTGAAAAACTTTGGTATAGATCTGTTGAGCTTCCTCCTAGTGTGCTCAAGGAGGTTTAAACTTCCTTTCTATCAGCCAGCACAACCTGGGTACCATCTCAGAAAAACACACCAGCACTGATGGAAACCATTCTACAACATGTCTCATAAAACTTTGCACCAGAAAAAGCAGCTGAACCAATTAATGAAAACCTAAATCATTTCCATCCAAATTAAATGAGAAGGAAGTGTCTTACAACATAACAATAGCTCATCTTCCACTTGATCCCATCTAAGCCCTTCCTTGGTGTGGCACCATATTCTGCAAGTCTCTGTGTCAAAACACAGGTTCTCTTTTTAAGTACGTACCACTGTCCTTTTCCAGGACTAAAATATAAAAGAGTGTCCCAAAATCCAAACTTCATAAAGTCTTGTGCCTGAAATAAACAAAATAATTAATGATGATTAATAAATGAGGATGAATGTAAGTTTTAAACCTATCAGATCTCCATCTAATCCTATCTTCCTGAAATCCAAAATGGAAAGCTTTAGTGGCTGCCCCAATTCTAAATGAATAATGTGTGATTTTTTTTCTCCAGATAGACCTAATTTCTTAAGACATAACGCAAATCCCAATTGAACTGAAATTTTGACATTGACGAACCAGCCGCATGTATAAACAAACTGCCTGGTAGATCTAATATAACCGGAAGAAATCTCTTAACACTAGACACTGAATGAAACCATTCGCTGTTCCCTTCTTGATCCATCTTGGATCTCTGAACAAAAATTTACATTAGCCCATCCTGAATTTAGATATGTTGTACTAGCAATAAACTCACAACTTTTTTTTTTCTTGCTATTACTTCGCAAATCCTAACTGCACCAAAAACCTTTAGCAAGAATATTGCCCTAAACAAAACACATTCAAAAACATCTCTACAAACATCCTTCAGAGCTTCCACCAAACTGCTCAACAATGCAGACAACAAAGGATGTAAATTATCTGGAGACACCTTACCCCTACAATAACCTTTTATGATTCTTATAACTTAAAAACTATTACAACCATTCTGTAAACCTAACAAACAACAGAAAAATGTTATACACTTCTTAACAGCTGAGCATGATAACCTTTGACATATCATATAATCCAAATACATTAAACACGCTGCTTCATTACACTTGAAAGGAACCTGAGACCATTTGCTAGACAGATACAACCACTCATTCCACTCAGATACATAGCTTGCCCATGTAGATGGTTCCACTGAGCTCTACAAACATCTCTACAAACATCCTTCAGAGCTTCCACCAAACTGCTCAACAAAGCAGACGAAAAAGGATGTCAATTACCTGGAGACACCTTACCCCTACAATAACCTTTTATCATTCTTGTAACTTTAAAACTATTACAACCATTCTGTAAGCCTAACAAACAACAGAAAAATGTTATACACTTCTTAATAGCTGAACACGATAACCTTTGAGATATCATATAATTCAAATACATTAAAAACACTGCTTCATTACACTGGAAAGGAACCTGAGACCATTTGCTAGACAGACACAACCACTCATTCCACTCAGGTACATAGCTTGCCCATGTAGACGGTGCCAATGAGCTACTGATTAAATTACTAATTTTTCCTAAATTAACTCTCAGAGGTGTAGTGGGCATTGATGACCTTCTGAATCTGTGTGCGGGACCTGCTTGTAAAACTTGTCCATCTGAAACTGAGATAAGCAATCGCCTACCGTGTTATCATTGCCTGGGATATGCTTAATTCTTAGCCATATGTTCAATGACAGGCATTTCATCACCAAATATCTTAGTAAAGCACACTGACAGGCTTTGACTTGGCTGACAAGTTATTAACTGACTGCACAACACTCAAAACATGGTCATCTGTTTGTTCAAGAAATTCGCACCCCAAAGTTCTATGGCTACTAGAACTGGAAACAGCTCTAACAGCTTAAGATTCCTTCTGTAACCTAGACTTTCCCACTTATATGGCCACAGTTGGTCACTCCGTTTTCTTCCCAGAAGCAGGGCCGGATTTACATCTCAGGAGCCTATAGGCACAGAAATCTGAAGTGCCCCCCCCCCCCCAATAAAAGTGCAAAACGTTTTGACTGATATATTTTTTATTCAGCCACAAAATTATTCCGTAGTGCTGGATCAAAACAAATGAGATATTTTTCAGGTTTTTCTTCTTAAAGGGATAGTAATGTTTCACAAAAACAGCAGCTCCAATTAATCTGCATAGTATTTGGGACATGGAGAGTGTTATATCAATACTGTCAGAGTTGTGGTTCAAGAGTAATTGAAGGATAAAGTTTCCTCCTCCCGCCCCTTTTACCTAGTGTAAGCCATCTATTCTCAGATGTGGAATTTGGTTGCTAGACCAGACAGATAACAGCAGGGGACAATCTTCTTCCTATGAGAACAATGAAAGCCCTGCCCCCCCTTGACAATTGAAGATTGTCCCTCTCTGCAATCTACCTGGGCACCTCCCTTCTGATCTGGCTGAGCAGTGTTACATCAGTAAAAGGGGCGGGAGGGGGATAATTTGTCATTGAATTACTCTTGAACTACAACTCTGACAGAACTGAAATAAGAGATGAGAGTTGGTACCGTGTTAGCCGTAGAAATACAGGAGGCAAATATAGTTTTTGATAACTTTTATTGGCTAACTAAGCAGATTTAAATGCAAGCTTTCAAGACCTTACGTCTCTTCCTCAGGCATGTTATACAGATAAATATGAAAACATCTCTCTTAAATACAAATACACATTGCATTGTTTAGCATGGCAGACAAGGGAGGAGCTGTTGTTATAATGAACACTGTGGACTACATTCAAGAAGCAAATAGGCAACTCTCTGATGAAAGATATCATGCAAAATAACAAGAAGATCCCACAAAAAAATTATACAAAACAACTTAACAGGATCATAAAAGAACTACCCTCCAACACTGAAGAACAGATAAGGCCCCTAATACCAGCAGATCCAAAAATAGGCTCCTTCTACGTGCTACCAAAAATACACAAAGAAGGAAACCCAGGAAGACCCATAATTTCAGGGATTGGTACACACACAGAGAATATATCTGGCTGGGTAGAAAATACCCTGAAACCCCCTGGTAAAACAAACACCCAGCTTCCTTCAGGACACCCTGGATCTTTTAAACAAATTAGCTGACTTGGGGCCAATTCCAGAGAGCACCATCCTGGCCACTATGGATGTAGAATCCCTTTACACCAACATGCCACACACGGATGGCATAGCAGCATGCCAGGGATATCTGGAACAAAATAACACACCCATGGAACCGGTAACAAAACTCATACAGTTTATTCTCACCCACAATTACTTCAAGTTTGGACAGGACCAATACCTTCAGAAAATGGGGACTGCAATTGGTACCCGAATGGCACCACAATATGCCAACCTGTTTATGGCAAAATTGGAAGAAGACTTCCTGTCCACCTGCCAGATAAAACCCCTGGTTTATCTCCGCTACATAGATGATATTCTTATCATCTGGACTGCCAGTGAAGAGGAACTTCTCAAATTCCATGAGAATTGCAATACCTTCCACCCCAATATCAACCTAACACTCAGTCACTCACGTACAAGCATTAACTTCCTTGACACAACTATCAGTATTCAGAACAAATCCATCCACACATCCCTATACCGCAAACCAACAGACAGACCAACATACCTGAAAAGCAATAGCTTTCATCCAAAACGCACAAAGAACTCCATCATATACAGCCAAGCCATCAGATACCACCGCATCTGTTCTGACAGGATGGACCGTGACAAGCACCTCCAGAAACTCAGAGGAGATTTTATAAAACACGGTTACAGCGCAACTATTATTGACAGTCAGATACAGAAGGCTACCCAAATACCAAGAAAAAATCTGTTGCACTACAAAGAACAACAAAAGGGAAACCGGGTGCCACTGGTGGTCACTTACCACCCCCAGGTTGAAGTGCTACGCAAAATTTCAAGAGAACTTCAAAAGAAATTACATACGGATGAAAGACTTAAGAACATATTCCCACAGCCTCCCTTACTCTCCTTCAGACAGCCTCCCAGTTTGAAACAACTGATGGTGAGGAGTGCCCTGAATAAAAATACAAAAAATGGCACATCTCCCTGCCTCCAAAAGAGATGTGAAACTTGTGCACACATTTACACCACGGACAACATACCAATTCCAAACACCCAGTTACACCATAAGATCAATGGTACCTTCACCTGTAAATCATCCAATGTAATATACCTTATCATGTGTGCAAAATGCCCAACAGCTCTGTATGTGGGAGAAACTGGACAAGCACTACATAGGAGATTTAATTCCCACAGATCCAGTGTTAATAACAAAAAGACAGAGACACCAGTAGGAGAACATTTTTGCCAAAATGGGCACAGTGTCAAGGATATTAAGTTAACTGTATCGATGGGACTGTTCCGCATTCAGAGGGACAGAAAGGTATGGGAGGTAAAATTAATGTTAAAATTTAATGCAATTTGTAGTGGTTTGAACAGGGATAAGGAATTTCTATCAAAATACAATTTAGTTGATTGACCTTTCCAACAGACCCAAGAGCATCGTAAATACCTCTAAAGCCTCAGAGGAAGAGTGCAATTTACCACTGACTGATCAAAGTATCTGGATCTGGACTGCATTCTGTTATCTGATTTCCATGCTAAACAATGCAATGTGTACTTGTATTTAAGAGAGATGTTTTCATATTTATTTGTATAACATGCCTGAGGAAGAGACCTAAGGTCTTGAAAGCTTGCATTTAAATCTGCTTAGTTAGCCAATAAAAGGTATCAAAAACTATATTTGCCTCCAGAATTGAAATAACACTCTCCAAGGTCCAAATATTATGATGATTAATTAGAGCTGCTTTTATTATGAAACATTACTATCCCTTTAATTCTCAATTACCATTATAGGGTCAGTCTGATACTGATAGAGCTAATCAATTGAAAGTAGTTCATTTTCAGAGTTATGGTGTTTACAACTGAAGAACTTCAGGGGAATAGGCTGTTTCTTCATATATTACAAGATCTGTCTCTTGATGAGCAGCCCTTTCAATGCACACTTCTACAGTAAGACTGCAGCAATTAGAGAGAGCTGAGTTGCAATAATTTTGAGAGAAACATCACTCTGCAGTGAAAAAAAATAATGAAAGTAAAATTTTGTGGGAAAAAGTACCTATATACTTCTAAGAGTTTTAGGAGCCAGTAGAGAGATCCCAGGAGGCGATTTATTTCCAATTCCACCACACAAACAACATGGCCAATTGGCTCGCTTACCTCAATCAAGGAGGTTAAATTCTCTGGTGGGGCTGACGTCAACCATGTTGCTACTGACTACATCTCGCTCCATCTCAGTGCTCACTGCTCACTGCTCAGGAGTAGGACAACTCTGACATCACGTTGTTCGTCCGGGACTGTGGTGGGAAGGGCTGCGGCTCCCTGCAGGCTGTATTGTGTGTCTGTCTGGGAGAACTGGAGGCCAGAGGCTGGGCAGTATGTTCTGTAAGTTCAGGGTGAAGTGTGAAGACAAGTGATTCATTCATGACAAGTGACTGAGGAGAGTGTGGAAAGGACTCTGTGTAGCTGGCAGCGGAGCCTCCTTGGCACATGACACTGCTGACTCCGTGGAGCTGCAGCTCTTATCTCTCAGTTTCTTAGGTGTCAGTATGTCACTTAGGTGTCATCTTGTCACACAGGCTCAGCACACAGCAGTGCAGTATTCCCCCCCCTTGTAGTCCATGGTCCACCCAGATGGATCAAAAGGCTGGCAGGCTAGCTAATTAAAAAACACAAAAAAAAACAAATGACAGGTGCCCCTCTGTGGGGTGCGCCTTTAGGCAGATGCCTACTCTGCTTATTGTAAATCCGGCCCTGCCCAGAAGACCCATAACCCATATAATCCGCTGCATCAGTACACAATTGAATTTCTGTGTTGAAAACAAATTTTTCTTGGAACATCGTTCTGTCATCTTCCAAGAAAGTATTCCAAACCGCCAGGTCTGCCTTAATATCTTTAGTGAGCCTGACATGGCAGTGTGGTGATTTAAAACCAGCAATTTCTGATAACCTGCTAGAAAATATCCTGCCCAATGGCATGACTCTCGATGAGAAAGCCAATAAGCCTAGCACTGACTCTATGTTCTTTAATGCAGTTTTATTGCAGGATAACAGCCACCAGATCTGATGTTTTAGCTTTAGAACCTTTTCCATTGGAAGCTTAAACTACACTTTCTGCGTGTCTATCGTTATCCCTAGGAAAACAATTTCAGTCGACGGGAAAACTGTCGTATCGTGGGCCAAAGGGATACCAAATTCTTGTTAAACCTTACAGAAACAGTCCAAAAGGACCTTACAATTTGGTGAATCCCTCAGGCCCATGAAAAGAAAGTTGTCCATATAGTGTAATACTGATTTGACGCCACTTCTAAACTTTACCACCTATTACAGAAAGGTTGCAAACTCTTCAGACACATAACAAGACAAAGAACACCCCATAAGGAGGCATTAATCGAAGAATAGCAACCCCTGGAACTGGGAACCCAATGACACAAAACTGTTTGGGTGTATGGGCAAAAGTCTAAAAGCTGCCTTGATAACCGCTTTAGCCAAAAGTGCCCCTTCACCACATCTCCTAACCAGCCTTAAGGCCTGCTTGAAGGATGCATAAGAAACTGAAGATGCCTATTCACTGATCTGATCATTCAAAGAGGCCCCAGGTGGAAATGAGAGGTGGTGAATTAAGTGGAATGTACCTACAGCTTTCTTTGGGACTAAACCAAAAGGTGACAGCCTAAAACTTTTGAAAGGAAGTTGAACAAAAGGACCCTCTAGTCTACCAGCTTCCACTTCTTTCTAGCTCTTGTCCCTTGTGATCTAAAGAAGCTCTTCAGCGGATTTCAAGTTGTCAATCCAAGCCAGTTTTCCTTCTGGGCAAGCCAGCGACACAAAACCATCCTGAAAGCCTTGTTTAGTTAGAAAAGCCCTTTCCTTGTTTGGATAATGCTCGAGCCACAGGAGCATGCTTGTTAGTGGTTTTAATGCCTTTAGGAAAATTGGATTTGTTTCCTGTTTGTTACATGGGCAATTGTTTTCTAAAGCAGCAAAAACTCAGATGACCTCCACTGCATAAATTAAATTTACAGCTGTTAGGAAACCTGCACTATGACTCTTTAAAAGCCAGATACCTCCTCTGAGATTGAACCAAAGAAAGGGCCTGAGCTCTCTGCATACCTCTTGTCACCTGTTGTGACATCAATGAAACCCACACTACCACATCTTTTTGCCCCCATTTACTGATGAGTGTACCGCTAATGTTTGTTGTTCGTCAAAGGCGAACCAGGCAAATCCTCCAAAAGTCCGAAAAGCCTCCAAAACAATATCCACATGCTGAAACATACCCGAACAATGCTCCTGGTGCTTCTCTCCTATTACAGCGGTGTATATACAAAAAGCTTGTAGCCAGTTGTGGAATGTACTTGGGATTGGTCTTCTCCTGTCCATTTCAGACTTGTCATCTGATTTCTTTGCAATTAATTCCTTGGATGCTGGTAATAACGACAGCATATCCAAGAATTCTCCCTTTCAAATCCTTTCTTTTATCTGCCTGGACAAATGAAGGCCAGTAGGGGCAGAGTAGCATGTCATAACTTCTCTAGTTCAGTAGCTCTGTTCCTAGCACTATCCATATCCCAAACAGTAGCTAAATTAGGTGTGTTATGTGTGTTGCAATGATTCAGTTGTTCCAATACTTTTGTCAGGGAGCATAAAACTTCCCCTATGGAAACGTCATTAACAGTATTAGGTGGCAACTCACAAGAACTGATTACTCTTGTTTTCTGCATGGAGCCGCTTGCATCTGGGTCTTCCACTGGTGATGGCTGCTGTTGGAAAGTAGCAGTGTCCATTATTTCAGCAGGCCTGTTCTTCTTGCTTAGACCTGCCTTCAAAGCCCCTCGCTCCGATGGAGAGTAGCTCTGTCTGGGTGTCCTCTTCTGACTTGTCTGCCATGGAACACATGGTGTGCTGTGAGTTCCAGCACTATGGATCCCTCTGCTGACAGCCGAGCCTCACTCTCTCCTTAATGCTTGCATAGGTGGAGATGCTTGAGAGTGTTGAGGTGCCACCTTCTTCCTTAAGTCTTGTGACTGGGACTCTGACTGCTGCCGGGTGGGAGACATTTCTTGTATACAGGTGGAGGAGGAGCGGCATTCAAACAGTCTTCTAGCCATGCTGCATCTCCACACTCCCTGACTTTCTTTTTTAATTGTTCAGTGAGTCCTTCCAGCTCCGTAGACGCTCAACACTCCAGGGCAGGAATTAGCTCTAGCACTTTCTACTTAATTTTGAAGAACTTTATTCAAATACTTAAAATGCACATAAATGCATATTATTATATTACTGCTTAAATCTTGAAGACATTAACTAATAAACTACCTATCCTGTTACAACTAAGAAAAGGTGGGGGAACCTAACCTCATGTGGTCCCTACCCTAAATAGTCCGGTCCCTTTCAGGAGCAAAAGTGAAGCCTCTAGCTAGCAGCCCAAATGTGCATGGGGTAATTAAACTAGTCTATATGGACATTTAAAAAAAAATTATTAATTAATGCTGAATTGTACTACTCTTGTTTTTAAATATCATGTGACAGCTTTGGTGGAATATTTAAATTGATACTGTAACTTAGCATGGATTACATGGAAAAAAGGGTGTTCAATATTAATCATTTATTGTGTTTAATCATGTGTTGTCATGCATTTGATTTTCTTGCATATTTTAACCCACACTGACATGCAAAGCATTGCAGATGATTTCTAATCAGGTATGGGATGGATTAGTTTGTGAACATATCGTGCAAGCTTTTCTGATGGTCTCAACATCGATCTTAATGGATGGCCACCAAAAATGTTGTATGAGGAGGTAAGTGGTTTTGCGTATGCCTGGGTGGCATGTGTAGAGAAAACAACATGCCCATTCCAAAAAGTTATTTTCTGTATTGGGGTACTAGTATGTATAGTTGACCCGGATGATGTCTAGTGAAGGCTCGGAAATGATTTGGCAAGGTGGAACAGGAGAGACTGGCTAGGATGAGGTTAGGAGGATGGATAGGTTCAGGTTTAAAATCCAGAGCTTCAGTAAATTGTCGAAACAGGGCATCAGCTTTAGTGTTTTTGGAACCAGGTAATAGTGAAATTTAATTTTGTGAAAAAGAGCGTCCATCTAGCTTGGCGTGGATTCAGACATCTGGATTTTCAAGAAATTGAAGATTCTTATGATCCAATAGGAAGTAGAGGGGTGAATAAATCCTTTGGCAAGGTTTTCTTCTATATGGGTTAGTAGAGCCTGACTTTTAGGTTTAGACAGACAGTATATTTTTCCTTTCGGAGGTATAGTGCTGGACAACATGTCGATTGGTCGGATGGTGCAGGGGTAATTTATCTGCTTTCTTTTTGGAGAATACGTCCAGATAATCCCAATATATTTCAGGAACTAATCTCTTCAGGGAGTTCTCACAAGAAATGGAAACAATTGTGGATAGTTTCCAGAGTATGAAGTTTCGCTGACACACCTAACTCCATAATGAGATTTGTCCCATCTTTCAGTTAATAGCTGGGTTATGCAAATGAAGCCATGGAAGTTCCAGGATAATAGGCACTGGGGGAATTTTGGTCAGGTCAAAATGGATCGTCTCTAGGTGGAGCAAGCCCGTCTTGAGTATGAAACTGGCAGTTTCCAGCTACATGACATCCTTATCTAAGGATTGTCCATCCACCTCCAATACTAAGAGGGGCATAACCTTACCCCTGACCTGGATCCTACGGAGGGGAGCAAAGGTAGAGTCTAGGAAAAGCCCAAAAGCTCCAGAGTTGACAATGGCTGAAGTGGAAACAAATCCCTTATCCCAAGTCAGAGTCAATGGGACAAATGATTGTTGTTATGGTGATCAGAGGAGGAGCTTGAGAGGGTCTCTCCATCCCCTTTCAAGCTTTGAAGTGTCCTGGATGGGTGGTACATTGGCATAGAAGATTACCCTTCTGTCCACAGCATAGACAGAAGCCCAAGGTTCAGCACCAGTGCTTCTCATCCTCAGAGAGACTGGTTACAGCCCTAATTTCCATAACTTCCTCTCTGATACTTCTTCCTTCTGGAGTAGGAGGTGGAACAAATCATTCCCCACGTCTCTGGTAGCAGTAGTCATCTCTGACATTCCTGAATTTCTCTGTCTAGTTCCAGATATAGACAGGTGAAGGTCTCAAGGTCTTCAGGGATTTCACGACACGTTAGTGAGTCTTTCATCCATTCATTCGGGTCCTTACGGAAAGCTGCTTATAACTCCCCTTTGTTCCAGTCTAGTCTACTTAGACACACTGTGGTTCTCCTGATGGATCTCCTTTAAGGTGGCTTTAGCAGAGCCCATGCAGCCAGGAACATCAAAGATGTCCCTGAAGGCTGCAATAAAGGCTTCTGTGTCTTTCAAAAGGCTGGACCCCTTTTCTACCTACAGGGAGGCCCATGCTAGTTCTTCTTTCAATAAGGAAACAATAAAAGCAACTCTGGTCACATGAGACCCAAAGGATTGTGGCAGGGTCTTAAAGAGCAGGAGACATTGGTTCAAAAACCTGCTGCATTCTGATGGGCACCCCAAGAATCTTTCTGGAAGTGGAATCTTAGTTGTCTTGAATTGAACTGGTGAATAGTAGGTGCGACATTGGGGGGAGTTGGAGGAGTGACTGCTGTGGTGGTCTGTCAAATAGAAGATGCCTTTAGCATCTCTAAAATGGGATCCAGCTTGTGGTCTAAACTTTGTAGACTTGAAGCATGTGAGGCCAAGACTTGCTCCTGGTGTACTTGACTGCTGAGCAAACAATAGAGATCCACTGAGTTCATAGTTAGGCACATTCTTTCTGTAATAACTGGTAAGAACTATGGAGTAACACCAAGTGGTCTGCACAGAAGCTAGTGTGCGCTGGATTGAGAACAAAACTAGAGAGTGATGGTAGTGTAGAAATGTACTCTTGCTGCTGCTCAGTTCCTGGGTTAAAGTTGCTGGCCACAAAGCCAGATGACAGAATTTGTACACTCCACACCACTGGATAAGGAATCACTTGGTGTAGTATTAGTTGTAAGCCAGGTGTCAGAGACAGGTAGACTTGGTCGTATGTAGCTGAGATCGTAAGTCAGGAGTCAGAGACAGCAGACTAGGTTGATCATAGCCAAGGTCGTAAGTTAGGCATCAGAGACAGCAATTAGAAGCAAAGTCAAAAGGGGAAGGCTGAGGTCTTACACAGGAGCCAAGCAAACAAAAACTAGATACCAACTAGAAAAGACTTGAAGAATGTGAGCCATCCTGTGCATCTGCAAGCGAGTCAACAGGAAGGCTGAATCAAGATGTATGGGCATGATCGACAGAAGGAGGGGCAAAGAGATAAGGCGATCATGACAGGCGAGTGTGCACAAATAATTCCAGAATATGGATGTATTAGAAAAAACACATACTTTTTTACACTTCAATCACTTCAAAGATACTAAAATCATCCAGCCATAGAATTTCCTAGTGTATTCAGTACCAGCCAGAGAAAAATGTTAACCCACTTGTATGGGTTAACATACCAAACTGGTTGCCAGGAGCTGTGGAACAAGTTGGGGATGCAGTGCATGTGTGATTATATGGCTACCAGTGAAACAAGTCTAGGGTATCAAAATGGGTGTCATTCAATGGCTACAAGTTGGACAATGTTGGGACATGTTGTATGTAGGGTTTCTATGGCTACCAATAGCAAAATAAGGTGGGGTCTCTGACAGTGTATGTGGGGATCTGTGACTATCAAAGGGTAGTGGAACCAGGCTGTGTAGTCAGATAGTGTAAATGGGAATCTGTGAATACCAGTGGAACCAGGCTGGCAGTAGAAACTGCTTTTGGGAATCTGTGACTACAAATGGTCAGTGGAATCAGGTGTGTGTGTGTGTGGGGGGGGTCAAGCAGTACATGTGTTCAGGGAACTCCAGGATGAGGAGGAAAAGAAGGGAAGAAGTGGTTGCCTTCTTATGTAACCAGTTTTAATTGCCTATCTTGATAAACGATCAACAAAAGGGGGGCATCAGGATGGTCCTGATTCCCACTAACAAGTTGTTTTTTTTTTATTAAGGGAGGGAGAA
Source organism: Rhinophrynus dorsalis (assembly GCA_037306005.1). NCBI lineage: Eukaryota > Metazoa > Chordata > Amphibia > Anura > Rhinophrynidae > Rhinophrynus > Rhinophrynus dorsalis. Next base: position 308,779,290 of record CM074722.1, read on the forward strand.
AATTGCCAAGCAGTATACCATATGGGCTTAGATAAATGGGAACATTTTGCCAGATTGTATAGAGTACTGTCCAGGCACTGATATGGTTAAGCAACGACAACAGCCACAATACTTCTAGTGTTGCTATGACAGTAGGAGAGTCCTTACTCCCAATTTCTTCTATTATGGTAATGTTTGCTGCTCAGATCCTATGATGATCATGAATAAGCGTGCTTCCACGAGAAACACGTTGATTGTAGCGGTTAGTGATGAGCGAGCACCCCAATGCTCGGGTGTTCGGGTGCTCTGACCGAGCGCCCCCGGAGGCTCGAGTGCTCGGCCGAGCACCCGAGCCCCATTGAAGTCAATGGGAGGACTCAAGCATTACACCAGGCACCCCCTGCTCTGATGAGGGGAGGGTGCCTGGTCCATAGGAAAAGGGCAGAAAAGGATGGAAACACCACAGAAATGGTTCAGGGACAGCATAGGGAGGATGTCTGGATGCATCTTGGACTCCAACATCGCTGCTGGGAACGATCTTTCGCCCGTAGTACGCCATTTTTACAGACTGACCATAAAACACACAAAAAGGAAAATAAAAACGACTTTAGGCGAAAAATTGTTACCAAACAATATTTGCTGTATATTTACTTGTATATCATCTGCAAATTCTCCCAAAAATTTCCTTGATTTTCTGAAGTGAGGCCATGATTAAGAGGGAAACGTGCGCAGAGGCAAATTATCCCAAAAATTTCCTTGATTTTCTGAAGTGAGGCCATGATTAAGAGGGAAACGTGCGCAGAGGCAAATTATCCCAAAAATTTCCTTGATTTTCTGAAGTGAGGCCATGATTAAGAGGGAAACGTGCGCAGAGGCAAATTATCCCAAAAATTTCCTTGATTTTCTGAAGTGAGGCCATGATTAAGAGGGAAACGTGCGCAGAGGCAAATTATCCCAAAAATTTCCTTGATTTTCTGAAGTGAGGCCATGATTAAGAGGGAAACGTGCGCAGAGGCAAATTATCCCAAAAATTTCCTTGATTTTATTGAACTGAGGCCATGATTAAGAGGGAAACGTGCGCTGAGCTGACCATCTAAAACATTATGGGTGAGGGTCTGCTGCAGAGCTGACCATCCTAAACATTATATGCGAAGGCCCGCTAGTGAGCTGACGCTATAAAACATTATATGAGAGGGCCCGCTAGAGAGCTGACCCAATAAAACATTATATGAGAAGGCCCGCTGGTGAGCTGACCTATATAAAAATTGTCAAACAGGGCCCGCTGGTGAGCTGGCCCTATATAAAAATTATATCACAGGGCCCGCTGGTGAGCTGGCCCTATATAAAAATTATAGCACAGGGCATATGGAAGAGGAGGAGGAGGATGAGAAGATTAAGAGTCAACCATATACCCGTTTTTTGGGTGGAAGGGGTGAATGGGAATACAGAGTATTCCCATCATTGTAAATAATATATGTAAAGTGAGTTTATGTTCCCCCGGGGCTTTCCTCCAGTGGAGTGGAGAAGTCAGGGGAAATCCAGGCCTTGTTCATTTTTATAAGTGTCAACCTATCAGCATTGTCGGTGGAAAGGCGGATACGCTTATCTGTTATGATGCCACCAGCAGCACTAAATACCCGCTTAGACAGAACGCTGGCGGCAGGGCAGGCCAGCACCTCCAAGGCGTAGAGTGCCAGTTCATACCACGTGTCCAGCTTGGACACCCAGTAGTTGTAAGGCACAGAGGGATCATTGAGGACGCTGACACGGTCTGCTACGTACTCCTTCACCATCTTCCAAAACTTTTCCCTCCTTGTGACACTAGGCTGCGCATCAGGGTGAGGGTGCTGGCGGGGTGTCATGAAGGTGTCCCACGCCTTGGAGAGTGTTGCCCTGCCTTTGTCGGAACTGCTGTGTGCTCCCCTTTTCTCCCCTTCTCGGTTGGCCAAGGTAGCACGTACTCTGCCGCCAGCGTTGTCAGATGGAAAATTTTGGAGCAATTTTTCAACAAGAACCTTCTGGTATTGCACCATTTTGCTTGTCCTCTCCACCGGAGGAATGAGAGATGAGAAATTCTCTTTGTAGCGGGGGTCCAGAAGGGTGAACACCCAGTAATCCGTGTTGTCTAAAATGCGTACAACGCGTGGGTCACGGGAAAGGCAGCCTAACATAAAGTCAGCCATGTGTGCCAGAGTACCAACAGTCAAGATTTCGCTGTCCTCACCAGGAGGATGACTCTCAATCTCCTCATCCTCTTCCTCCTCTTCTGCCCACCCACGCTGAAGAGATGGAACTAAAGTTCCATGGCTACCCTCTGTAGCGGAGGCAACCGTGTCTTCCTCCTCCTCCTCCTCCTCCGCCTCCTCCAATTGTCGCTGAGAAGACGAAGTGAGGGTGCTCTGGCTATCACCTTGTGTAAGCTCTTCCTCCCCCATTTCCACCTCTTCCACATGCAAAGCGTCGGTTTTAATTGTGAGCAGCGAGCGTTTCAGTAGACACAGAAGTGGGATGGTTACACTGATAATAGCGTTATCGCCGCTCACCATCTGTGTCGATTCCTCAAAATTGCGTAAAACCTCGCAGAGGTCTGACATCCATTCCCACTCCTCACTTCTGATTACAGGAAGTTGAACGGAGAGGCGACGACCGTGTAACAGCTGGTACTCCACTACTGCCCTCTGCTGCTCACAAAGCCGGGCCAACATGTGGAAGGTGGAGTTCCAGCGCGTGCTCACGTCACACAGCAGCCGGTGAGCTGGCAATTGTAAGCGCTGCTGCAGCTTCAACAGGCCGGCCGAAGCTGTAGATGACTTACGGAAATGTGCACACACGCGGCGCACCTTGGTCAAGAGATCATGCACATTGGGGTAGGTTTTTAGAAATCGCTGAACCACTAAATTAAATACATGCGCTAGGCATGGTACGTGTGTGAGCTTGCCGAGCTCCAAAGCCGCCACCAAGTTACGCCCATTATCACACACAACCATGCCTGGTTGCAGGTTGAGTGGCGAGAGCCACTGCTCGGTCTGGTGACTAATCCCCTGCAACAGCTCTGAGGCCGTGTGCTGTTTGTCCCCAAGGCAGATCAGCTTCAGCACGGCCTGTTGACGCTTCCCCACTGCAGTGCTACACTGCTTCCAGCTACTGGCTGATGGGGGAGTGGCGCTGCGTGTAGAGAATTCGGAGGTGGAAACGGAGGAGGAGGAGCCAATAACGTAGGTGCTGGCGGAAACCCTGATGGAGGTAGGGCCCGCAATCCTCGGCGTGGGTAGCACCCGTGCCATCCCAGGGTCCGAGTCGCTCCCAGCCTCCACGACATTCACCCAGTGTGCCGTCAGGGAAATGTAGCGTCCCTGGCCACAAGCACTTGTCCATGTGTCAGTCGTTAAGTGGACCTTCCCAGTAACTGCGTTGGTCAGGGCACGGTGATGTTACGGAACACATGGTGGTGTAATGCGGGGATGGCACACCGGGAAAAGTAGTGGCGGCTGGGGACCGCGTACCGAGGGACAGCTGCTGCCATCAGGCTGCGGAAGGACTCAGTGTCCACAAGCCTAAATGGCAGCATTTCGATGGCCAGTAATTTTGAAAGGTGTGAGGTTAGTGCTATGGCCTGTGGGTGGGTGGCTGGGTATTTTCGCTTGCGCTCAATGGGGTAACGAAATTTGGACGCTGTGCTGGGACAGGGAAGTGGATGTGGTCGCTGATGGTGCTTCAGATGGTACAGGTGCAGGGCGGGAGGTATGCGGGCCTGCGCCTTCGACAGGCGATTGGCCGGCAACGAAAACAGGGGAAGAGGAGGCAGTGGTGTGGCCTGCAGACACAGATGGGCGATCCAGGCGTTCCTCCCACTTACTACGGTGCTTGGATGCCATGTGTCGGATCATGCTGGTGGTGGTGAGGTTTCTAGTGTTCATGCCTCGGCTCATTCTGGTGTGGCACAGGTTGCAAACTACAATTCTTTTGTCGTCCGCACTTTCCTTAAAAAAACGCCATACCGCGGAACACCTACCCTTTGGCAAGGGAGATTTACGCAAGGGGGTGCTCCGTGGAACATTTGCGGGCCGGTTTGGTGCGGTCCGCCTTCTTTCTGTAGCCACACCACTGCCTCTTCCAGCCTCTTGCGGTGCTGCAGATGGCTCACCCTCAGGACTGCTGTCATCGCTCGGCTCTACACCTTCCCAGGTGGGGTCAGTCACCTCATCGTCCACCAAGTCCTCCTCCACTTCCTCACTCTGATCATCCTCCCCATGTCTTGATCCCACCACATACTCAGTCATTGACAACTGTATAACATTCTCCTCAACAAGGTCTTGAGACAGTAATAGTGGTTGATTTAATGGCAACTGTGTCTCATCATCATCATCATCATCCACTACTTCCTTTGACCTTAAATGCATCTGTCATCTTCTTGTGATTGGGTACCCTCTAGAGGTTGTGAATCAGGGCACAAGATGTCATGTTCCTCTGCAAGCGTGCTTGGAGAGAGGGTCAAATGAAGGATTGGTGATGAGACGAGCTCCTCACTATATCCCAGTGTGGGATCACTTCTTTGACCAGACCGTCTATGGTGGGAGGAAGGATGATCAGAGTGAGGATTATGTTGACCAGACTCTTGGCTACTGAGAGTGGACTTGGTGGAAGACAGGGTGGTGCTTAACCGACTGGAAGCAGTATCAGCTGACATCCAACCGACCACCTGTTCGCAGTGGTCGGACCTCGAGAGTGATGTCCTGCGACGACCTGTAAAATTAGACATGAAGCTAGGTATGGTGGATGTCTTTCTTTCTTGTGCTCTGGCACCAGGCACAGTTTCTCCGCGTCCTGACCCGCACCCTGAACTATCAGGATCACGTCCACTTCCCCGTCCATTTTTACCCGCCTTCTTCATCTTACACGGAATATGTGACTTTAATATTTGAGTTTGAAAACTTAACAGTATTTCTTCCTGTTCTGCAACTGTGCAGAGTACACAGAATAGGCTGCTAAACTGCGGTGACGCACACTGAATGGAATATGTGACTTTAATATTTGAGTTTGAAGACTTAACAGTATTTCTTCCTATTCTGCAACTGTGCAGAGTACACAGAATAGGCTGCTAAACTGCGGTGACGCACACTGAATGGAATATGTGACTTTAATATTTGAGTTTGAAGACTTAACAGTATTTCTTCCTATTCTGCAACTGTGCAGAGTACACAGAATAGGCTGCTAAACTGCGGTGACACACACTGAATGGAATATGTGACTTTAATATTTGAGTTTGAAAACTTAACAGTATTTCTTCCTATTCTGCAACTGTGCAGAGTACACAGAATAGGCTGCTAAACTGCGGTGACACACACTGAATGGAATATGTGACTTTAATATTTGAGTTTGAAAACTTAACAGTATTTCTTCCTATTCTGCAACTGTGCAGAGTACACAGAATAGGCTGCTAAACTGCGGTGACACACACTGAATGGAATATGTGACTTTAATATTTGAGTTTGAAAACTTAACAGTATTTCTTCCTATTCTGCAACTGTGCAGAGTACACAGAATAGGCTGCTAAACTGCGGTGACACACACTGAATGGAATATGTGACTTTAATATTTGAGTTTGAAAACTTAACAGTATTTCTTCCTATTCTGCAACTGTGCAGAGTACACAGAATAGGCTGCTAAACTGCGGTGACACACACTGAATGGAATATGTGACTTTAATATTTGAGTTTGAAAACTTAACAGTATTTCTTCCTATTCTGCAACTGTGCAGAGTACACAGAATAGGCTGCTAAACTGCGGTGACACACACTGAATGGAATATGTGACTTTAATATTTGAGTTTGAAGACTTAACAGTATTTCTTCCTATTCTGCAACTGTGCAGAGTACACAGAATAGGCTGCTAAACTGCGGTGACACACACTGAATGGAATATGTGACTTTAATATTTGAGTTTGAAGACTTAACAGTATTTCTTCCTATTCTGCAACTGTGCAGAGTACACAGAATAGGCTGCTAAGCTGCGGTGACACACACTGAATGGAATATGTGACTTTAATATTTGAGTTTGAAAAGTTAACAGTATTTCTTCCTATTCTGCAACTGTGCAGAGTACACAGAATAGGCTGCTAAACTGCGGTGACACACACTGAATGGAATATGTGACTTTAATATTTGAGTTTGAAGACTTAACAGTATTTCTTCCTATTCTGCAACTGTGCAGAGTACACAGAATAGGCTGCTAAGCTGCGGTGACACACACTGAATGGAATATGTGACTTTAATATTTGAGTTTGAAAACTTAACAGTATTTCTTCCTATTCTGCAACTGTGCAGAGTACACAGAATAGGCTGCTAAACTGCGGTGACACACACTGAATGGAATATGTGACTTTAATATTTGAGTTTGAAAACTTAACAGTATTTCTTCCTATTCTGCAACTGTGCAGAGTACACAGAATAGGCTGCTAAACTGCGGTGACACACACTGAATGGAATATGTGACTTTAATATTTGAGTTTGAAAACTTAACAGTATTTCTTCCTATTCTGCAACTGTGCAGAGTACACAGAATAGGCTGCTAAACTGCGGTGACACACACTGAATGGAATATGTGACTTTAATATTTGAGTTTGAAGACTTAACAGTATTTCTTCCTATTCTGCAACTGTGCAGAGTACACAGAATAGGCTGCTAAACTGCGGTGACACACACTGAATGGAATATGTGACTTTAATATTTGAGTTTGAAAACTTAACAGTATTTCTTCCTATTCTGCAACTGTGCAGAGTACACAGAATAGGCTGCTAAACTGCGGTGACACACACTGAATGGAATATGTGACTTTAATATTTGAGTTTGAAGACTTAACAGTATTTCTTCCTATTCTGCAACTGTGCAGAGTACACAGAATAGGCTGCTAAACTGCGGTGACACACACTGAATGGAATATGTGACTTTAATATTTGAGTTTGAAAACTTAACAGTATTTCTTCCTATTCTGCAACTGTGCAGAGTACACAGAATAGGCTGCTAAACTGCGGTGACACACACTGAATGGAATATGTGACTTTAATATTTGAGTTTGAAAACTTAACAGTATTTCTTCCTATTCTGCAACTGTGCAGAGTACACAGAATAGGCTGCTAAGCTGCGGTGACACACACTGAATGGAATATGTGACTTTAATATTTGAGTTTGAAAACTTAACAGTATTTCTTCCTATTCTGCAACTGTGCAGAGTACACAGAATAGGCTGCTAAACTGCGGTGACACACACTGAATGGAATATGTGACTTTAATATTTGAGTTTGAAGACTTAACAGTATTTCTTCCTATTCTGCAACTGTGCAGAGTACACAGAATAGGCTGCTAAACTGCGGTGACACACACTGAATGGAATATGTGACTTTAATATTTGAGTTTGAAAACTTAACAGTATTTCTTCCTATTCTGCAACTGTGCAGAGTACACAGAATAGGCTGCTAAACTGCGGTGACACACACTGAATGGAATATGTGACTTTAATATTTGAGTTTGAAGACTTAACAGTATTTCTTCCTATTCTGCAACTGTGCAGAGTACACAGAATAGGCTGCTAAACTGCGGTGACACACACTGAATGGAATATGTGACTTTAATATTTGAGTTTGAAAACTTAACAGTATTTCTTCCTATTCTGCAACTGTGCACAGTACACAGAATGTGCTGCTAAACTGCGGTGACGCACACTGAATGGAATATGTGACTTTGATATTTTAGTTTGAAGACTTAACAGTATTTCTTCCTATTCTGCAACTCTGCACAGTACACAGAATGTGCTGCTAAACTGCGGCGACGCACACTGAATGGAATATGTGACTTTGAAATTTTAGTTTGAAGACTTAACAGTATTTCTTCCTATTCTGCAACTCTGCACAGTACACAGAATGTGCTGCTAAACTGCGGCGAAGCACACTGAATGGAATATGTGACTTTGATATTTTACAGTTTGAAGACTTAACAGTATTTCTTCCTATTCTGCAACTCTGCACAGTTCACAGAATGTGCTGCTAAACTGCGGCGAAGCACACTGAATGGAATATGTGACTTTGATATTTTAGTTTGAAGACTTAACAGTATTTCTTCCTATTCTGCAACTCTGCACAGGACACAGAATGTGCTGCTAAACTGCGGCGACGCACACTGAATGGAATATGTGACTTTGATATTTTAGTTTGAAGACTTAACAGAATGTGCTCTAATCTGCAACTTTGCACACTAAACAGAATGTGCTCTAATCTGCAACTTTGCACACTAAACAGAATGTGCTCTAATCTGCAACTTTGCACACTAAACAGAATGTGCTCTAATCTGCAACTTTGCACACTAAACAGAATGTGCTCTAATCTGCAACTTTGCACACTAAACAGAATGTGCTCTAATCTGCAACTTTGCACACTAAACAGAATGTATAAAATTTTTTTTTTTTGTTTTTTTCCCCCCACACAAAATAACCTGCTGCCCCCACACACAGTAGTCCTAAAAAGGACTTTTGGTTCTTTTTTTTTCACAATTTTGCTTTTTTTCTCCCTACACTGACTTTCCCTTCCTATCCTCATCTCTCCCTGGCTAAGACTGAGCCGAACTCGCTGGTCAGGTGCTATACAGCACCCGACCACGGGTTCTGGCCAGCCAATCAGTGTAATGCCAGCAGCCAACATGGCTGCTGGCATTACACCGATGTCAGAGCCTCCCTGCACGTTTATTGGCTGCGCAGCAGCCGCAAAACGTGCGGGGAGGAGACCCGAACATGGCGGGCGAGCACATGCGGTACTCGTACGAGTACCGCCATGTGCCGAGCAGAGCGATGCTCGAGCCGATCCGAGCATCGGCCGAGCATGCTCGCTCAACACTAGTAGCGGTTTAAGAGACGTCTGCAGTAAGGTGCCCACTTCTATCTTATATACGCTTGTTAAGAAATACGAGGTACTTGGGTTACGGTTCCGAAATCATATTGTTAAGCTGGAGTCATCTTGCATGTTTTGGGCAGTGGTTAGACGCTATGTTGCCGTGATTCGGCATATGGTCCCCTTGAGGCTGATGTTGTCTGCTCATTTGATGACGCCTCCGATCTGCCCGAGAGATGCTAAAACGGGGAAGACGGGTGGGAGAAATGCTGAGTTGCAGCCGAGGGATTGGCTTACCATTGAGCGGGAGATGTTCTGTTCTGGGGGAGACTGTGGTATTATGATTATTAAGTTTTCCTTCAACCGTTACTGTGAAGTGATGGTGTATTTACTGTTTACTCTATTTTGCTGCTGTGGGTGGGCGGGCGGTTTAGATGGGACCATATGTGATCTGTTGATCACTAGTTCATTGGTTTATTTGTGTTGGGTGGGAGGGAGGGAAACTGTGTTTTGGCTGCCAGGCTGCGGGTATGAGTTGGTTTTGGGATAAAATCTCTGTCGGGTTGGGGGTGATAGAGATAGGGTGGGATGTTTGGTTAGGGGTTAGGTTTCCGGGGTTCCTCTCTCTTCTGGGCCGGGCGCTCCTCGCCCCCGGCGCACCTGACCATATGGCCAAGGTTGTAGCATATAATATCTATCTTTGTAATGATAGCATTAAATTGTAAATTTGTGTCATGGAATGTACGTGGCTTGAATGATGCCATGAAAAGATCACTAGTCTTAAACCACATCAGGACACAAACTCCAGGGGTGGTCATGCTGCAGGAGACACATCTCTCTGCAAGTAGAGTTCTGTCTCTTCGGAGGCAGTGGATACAAAGTCATTACCATGATACATACTTGTCACGGTTTTATTGAACACTCAGACAATTAGGTAGGATAAAATAGAAAAGCTTTATTAGGTAAAATAAAGTGCACAAGGCCCCTCACGGGTCTAAACTCTACACACAGCAATAATAAAGTTTGACACAGGACAGAGCATACAAAATAGCAATACAATAGTGAGGCTCTACCAGCCTTACCGAATACCGGGTACAGCAGCCTAATTTCTAATGCAACGAGGAACAGAGGAGACTCTACCGGCCTTACCGAATACCGGGTAAGGCAGCCTGATATCTGGTGCAACAAGTTGATGAGGAGGCTCTACCGGCCTTACCGAATACCGGGTAAGGCAGCCTGATATCTGGTGCAACAACGAAATGAGGAGGCTCTACCGGCCTTACCGAATACCGGGAAAGGCAGCCTGATATCTGGTGCAACAAGGAACTGAGGAGGCTCTACCGGCCTTAACGAATACCGGGTAAGGCAGCCTTATATCTGGTGCAACAAGGAACTGAGGAGACTCTACTGGGTCACAGGCAGAGAGTGTAGTGGACGGCAACGGTAACCGCTTAGTGACCGGATAGCACTGACTGGGTGTGCTTAACGGAGACCACAGATAGTAACAGGCTGAGCGTATAGTGGGAAGGCAACCGTAACCGCTTAGTGAGTGGATAACACTGACTGGGTGTGCTTAACGGAGGCCACAGATAGTCATAGGCTGAGCGTATAGTGGGATGGCAACAGTAACTGCTTAATTACCGGATAGCACTGACTGGGTGTGCTTAACGGAGGCCACAGATAGTCACAGGCTGAGCGTATAGTGGGAAGGCAACAGTAACTGCTTAGTTACCGGATAGCACTAACTGGGTGTGCTTAACGGAGGTCACAGATAGTCTCAGGCTGAGCGTATAGTGGGAAGGCAACAGTAACCTTTTAGTGACCAGATAGCACTGACTGGGTGTGCTTAACGGAGGTCACAGATCTTCACAGGCTGAGCGTATAGTGGGAAGGCAACAATAACCGCTTAGTGACCGGATAGCACTGACTGGGTATGCTTAACGGAGGCCACAGATAGTCACAGGCTGAGCGTATAGTGGGAAGGCAACAGTAACCACTTAGTGACCAGATAGCACTGACTGGTTGTGCTTAACGGAGGCCACAGATAGTCACAGGCGCAACCGGAGGCAACAAATCAGAGAGAACTGACAATAATATCGAGGGCAAAAAGGAAGCGTAAGTCAGTTAATGCCTGGATCAATACACGGAGAGCGGAAGTCAGCCAAAGCCTGGATCGGTACACAGAGAGCGGTTGTTAGCCAAAGCCTGGATCGGTACACAGAGAGCGGTTGTTAGCCAAAACCTGGGTCGGTACACAGAGAGCGGTGGTCAGCCAAAGCCTGGGTCTGTACACAGAGAGCGGTAGTCAGCCAAAGCCTGGATCGGTACACAGAGAGCGGTAGTCAGCCAAAGCCTGGATCGGTACACAGGAGCAGAACAGGAGCAAGGTCAGACAGAAACCGGATAAACACGGAACAGGAGCACTGAATAAAGTAAGGTCAGGAATACCACGAAAGGGCACCGGCCTAGTGACAGGACGGCGTATATAAACGCTAGCCCTGGGAGGGGCTAGCCAGCTAGCACCAAAAAAAGACAGCAAAACACAAACCCGGAAGCCAGAATGTCGCACAAGAATCACGGGCACAGTGATAATACTCTACATATGCCAGAGGTGTTTCAATTCTTATTACTAAATTGGTTTCATTTGAAGTCGGAGCCCCAGGGACGCTACCTCTTTTTAACATGTAAATTGCAGGGAGCTCTGTTTGTTTTACTGAATGTATATATCCCACTGCCTTTCGACTCTTCCATCCTCAGTGACATACTTATATACATTTCTGACAAGCCACATCATCATATTGTTTGTATGGGCGACTTTAACATATCTACTAATTCTGACTTGGATAGATTAGGCGGGACGGCTGTTGACTCCAGACTGCATAAAGATACCTTCCTCAGTCTCATAGGTGACATGGGATTCGTAGATGTATGGAGGACTCTCCATCCACAGACCCGGGAGTTCTCATGCCACTCAGCTACTTATAAAGCGTTATCTAGGATTGATTATGTGTTCGTCAATCGGTTGACCTTGAATTTGGTTACAGATTGTTGTTTTCTGACCAGGTTCGCTTCTGACCACTCTCCGCTATTATTAACGCTACAGCGTGACCAGAGACCTGGGTCTAGAGTGTGGAGGCTCAGTCCCATGTGGTTGACTAATACACATCTGGTGTCCAAACATAGGAAAGATCTGAATTAATATTTTGCTAATAATGTTGACACTGCTGCTCAAGGTACTGTTTGGGAGGCTGCTAAGGTGACTGGAAGGGGCTCCTTGATATCCCTTATATCTATGAAAAATAGGCTTGGGTCTAAGGAGGTGGAGGAATTGGAATTGAATGCTGCTGAGGAGGAAAAACAGTTTGTAGAAAAAAGGGACTCGGTATCTTATGTTAACTTTGTTTCTTGCTCCTTAAAGTATTCTATGAAATTATCTGACCTGAGTGCCCATCACATTTTTTATTTGAAGCAAAATATTTTTGAAAATAGAGATAAGGCAGGGAAGCTGATGGCTCATCTTGTTTCTCAAAGCAGGGGGACTTCGTCGGTTTCCTCAATCCGAGACCCTAGGGGTGAACTGGTTCTTGATCCACAGATGATTAATTCGCAAATTTCGGTGCTTCTATTCTCGTCTTTATGAATCTCGACTGACCCACTCTGAGTCTCAGATTTCTTGTTTTATTGACCAGTGTGGCCTTCCACAGCTCTCTTTTGAGCATAAACAAATGCTGGATGCTCCTATTCTTCTGAGAGAGGTGGTGGAGGCTATCCGTGGTTTGCCAGCGGGAAAGGCATCAGGTGTGGATGGTCTTCTTGCAGAATGGTATAAAGAATTTGTGGATATCTTAGGCCCCCATCTGTTGAATACCTTCTATGCTGCTATGGATGACGGACATCTTCTGGATTCTATGAATAATGCTTCTATTATTGTATTGCCCAAACCAGGAAGAGATCCGGAAGTATGCGATTCTTACAGGCCCATTTCCTAATTGACTTTGGACGCCAAAATTGTGGCGAAAATCCTAGCTACCAGATTAAATATGGTACTGGGAACCATAATACACGAAGATCAAACTGGCTTTATCCCAGGTAAATCAACATCACACAATCTTAGAAGGTTATTTATGCATCTGCAACTCTCTCATGATACCATGGGTTCTCGGGTGGTAGCATCTCTCGACGCATCTAAGGTCTTTGAGTCTGTCGAGTGGCCATATCTTTGGCATGTGCTCAGGGGATACATATTTCATATAGCAATCCCAGGGCTTCTGTGGTGATGGGTGGACTGTGTTCACAGTCCTTTTCCTTGCATCGTGGCACCAGGCAGGGCTGCCCACTCTCGCCTGGCCTGTTCGCCTTGGCCTTGGAACCCCTGGCTGTTCTCATTTGTGCAAATCCATTGATTAGGGGACTCAGGGTAGAGGGCAGAGAGGAGAAGCTTGCACTATATGCTGATGACATCCTGTTTTTTTTGGATGATGACGGGAACTCCTTAGAGACCACATTGAAATTGGTGGACGATTTTGGTACATACTCTGGATTTCAAATAAACTGGACTAAGTCCTCTTTGCTTCCAATTGATAGTAAGTTGCGGGAGTGTTGTCCGACTAACATCCCGTTTTCATATGTGGATGAGTGTACATACTTGGGGATTAGGGTGGCAGCAACGACGGACTCCTTTTTGGAGATTAATTTGATACCCAACATTCAGTACTTTAATGACAAAACAACTGCGTGGCTTCACCTGCCCTTAAATGTTATTGGTAGATCGAATCTTATTAAAATGATTTTTTTGCCTAAATTTTTGTATGTTTTTCAAAACACGCCAATCCCTATACCCAAAAAATATTTCCGACAAATGGACAAAATTATCTCACGTTTCCAAATTTCTTCGGTATTAATGGCCTTAGACGCTGAAAAAGCGTTCGATAGAGTAAGCTGATTTTTATCCAGAACTCTGCGGGCATTTGGGATAGTGGGTAAATTTGCGGATTTTGCTATGTCATTATATACGATTCCTAGGTCTAGAATTGTAGGTCTTAATATAGGGTCGGATATTTTTGATATTCGGAAATGGACTCGCCAAGGCTGTCCTTTAGCTCCATTGTTATATGTTCTCACGATGGAGCCTTTGGCGGCTATGTTAAGACAATCAGGAGCTATAGATGGGATTAGGATAGGTCAGCAGGATCACCGGGTGTCATTATATGCGGATGATGTTTTGTTAACATTGTCTGACCCGTTGAAATCGGTTATGGAGGTACTTAAATTAATAGATGGATATAGTGAGTTCTTGAATTATAAATTGAATGTAAATAAGACACAATTACTTCCTTTTTTTTTGACAAATGAGACTATTCATGATATGAGGGAAAGGGTTGATGTGGTTTGGTCAAATAGAATGGTGACTTACCTGGGAATTAAAATAGGTCTGAATTTGCATGATACTATGGTAGTAAATTATTCAGACTTAGTAGAGGATATCAAAGAGTACATAATACAGTGGAAGGGTTTGAAGATTTCTTGGCTGGGTCGTATTAACGTAGTGAAGTCATATATAGTGCCAAACATCTTGTTTTTGTTTAGAACAATTCCGATACCAGTCTCTCCAGGTTATTATTAGGGAATTGGAGAATATCTTGTCCTCGTACGTTTGGGGCACAAAGTGTTGAGGAGAAGTATTAATCATCATGGTTTAGGTTACCCGGATTTAAATAAGATGCATGAGGCATGCATGCTCTCACATATATTGAGTTGGAATTTGAAAAGAGGAAAGAATTTAGGTTGGGTTAATTTTGATAGCACAGAGTAGGGGGTATGATCCTTTTTGTTTTATATGGTTGGACCAGAACCGTTTTAGACGGTTGAAGATCAAAAATCAAATAATATCTAAATTGGTGAGTTGGTATTATAAATTTAGTAAGAATAAGGGGATGGTTAGTTCAACAAATGTGGTTACTGGCTTAACTCCAATTTCGGTTTTGTCTATCTATATGGAAAACATGAGTCTTACCAAGTGGGAATTGTGTGGAATAAAGGTGGTATCGGATCTTTATTCTAATGGTAAACTCTTGACTTTTTCAGAATTACAGTGTGATTATGAACTGCCTGTGGCGGAGTTGTTTACTTATTTAAGAGTAAAGGCTTTTCTCAGTATAAATAAGGGGGTTGAAACTGATTTGGAAATTGGCCTTTTCCGACAACGGAGAAAAAATATAGTCTCAGGGCTTAATAGAACGTTGGGGGCCATAGATATCCCAAAGCTCTGGCAATGCTACGTTGGGAGGAGGACTTGAGTTCCTCCTTTCCAGTTCAGGAGTTGTATAGAGCAGCTGTGTTTACTAGACGGGTGGTCCATTGTATCACTCTGTTTGAACAATATTATAAATTGGTCCACAGATGGTACTTGGTACCGGCTAGATTAGCTAAATATCACCCTAGACTTTCAGTTCAGTGTTGGAGATGCCAGAGGGCGGTGGGTACTCAGATACATGTTTGGTGGTATTGTTCTGAGTTACATTATATAAAAATCAGAATGGGGCGGGTATTCAAACAATTGATAGGTTCTGATTATGTAATGATTATGTAATGTTACCTCAGACTTTCCTGTTCCATATGGGTATGCCGGTTTTGGGGAAAGCTAAAAGATGTTTGATGGTACATATTCTGGTTGGAACTAAGATGTGTTTAGCGGGGTATTGGAGAAAACAAATGGTTCCCCCTTAGGAGGATATAAAACAGCAAACAGAGTTTCAATTGCTTTCAGAAAAGGATTTTTATAATAAGTTAGATTGTAATACCTCGGAGGTGTATGATAAAATGTGGGTAAGATGGCAACAGCTGGTCTGGTAAAAGTCCTCGTGGAGGATCGTTTAGTGATTCTTCCCCCCCCCCCCACACTTTGACCTCGATTGAGTAGGTCTATACCCAAAATCCACAATGTTTTATGGGAATGAAGTGAGAAGAATGCATGTAGGATAGGATGGGTTTGATTGTGGAAGAGATACGTGGAGTATATGTTAATGTATTGTGGGTTTTTTTTTGTTCTTTTGTATGTGTTTTTTAAGATGAAAATAAATTAAAGAAAAATTTAAAAAATTATCTCATGTTTCATACGGTGGGGGGGACACGCTAGAATTAGGCTGACTACCCTCATGAGACCTAAACGTGAGGGAGGAATTGCTTTGCCCAATTTCTATAATGTACTATTTGGCGGCGCAATGGCGATATACGTTGGATTTTGTTTCTTCCCAACCTCGCTACCAGACTACTCACATAGATACATTGTTGTTGCAGCCTGCATATACGCTGCCAGTGTTCTTACACGGAGTCCCTGCAGTTTTTAAAACTCAGACTCCGCTGATAACAACCTTATATGAGGTGTGGATGGAGTTGAAAGGGCTGATGGGATACACCGCAATGGACCCAGATACCCCCTTATGGGGCGCCGCGGGGCTACGTCATTTACTTGATAGCGACTTTGGCCCCTTGTGGGCTAGATTTGGGGTTACTATCCTTGGACAGTTATACCAAGATAGTCAGCTGAAATCCTTTGCACAATTGCATAATGAATGCCATGTACCGCATAATCTCTTTTTACTCATATTTATGTATCAGACATGCTCTTCCTGCTCAGTGGGGTGATCGAGCCCCAATGATTTCTACGTTCCCGCTCCTTGCCAGACTGATGCTTCTTGAGCCTTCGAGACCTCTTTCTTTTATTTACCAGTGGCTGGAATCTCGTGTGGGGTGTCAGGAGTTCCTTTCATGGAACAAATGGAAAATGGATGTGGGTCTGTTAGAAAATTGAGAATGGGATTTGGCTAAGGCGGGACCAGCACAGGTAGCAACATCGACTAGACACCAGATGATACAGTTGAATATTCTGCATCGGATTTACTATACGTCAGTCAGACTGTATAGAATGGGGAATTCTGGTACTGACTGTTGTCTCCGGTGTGTTAATGTCCAGGGCACATACTTGCATATGATCTGGGAGTGTCCTGGGGTTGGGAAGTTTTGGAAAGATATCATGAGTATTGTGGTCCTGGTGCTGGGGAGACCTGTCCCTGTGACTCCAAAAATTTGTTTATTATCCATTTTTCCCGATGAGATTGAGGATGCAACTGACAGATTTTTTCTGAGTGAGCTTTTGGTAATGGCGAGAAAGGTGGTGGCCTTGAACTGGATGTCGGACAGAGTTCCCAATTTCAGGGCATGGATAAACCTAGTTTTACAGTGTATTCCAAATTATAAACTGGTTTACTTACACTGGGGTAATCCGAATAAGTTTGACAAGATCTGGGGAAGATGGCAGAACTGGTGGACGCATAGAGCGGATAATAATGTGGCGCTTGATGACGTGCAGATTGTTGGTGATGGTTGAATGGGGTTATACTTGCTTGTTGGGTGGATGGCTATGGTGCATGATTAATGCGTGACGTTGTGTATGAACCCTGTGCATATTGAGATCTTGTGATCTTGCTGGCTGGTGGGTGGGTGGGGGGATGCTGCAGGTTCAGGAGAGAGAGGAATTGGAATCGGGGTAGGGGAATATAGTATAATTTAAGTTAGGTTAGATTTTGGGAGTTTTGGTTATTGGAGGTTGGAATAACATAAAACCTCAGGATGGCTCTGTACGCCCTACTGATATGCATATGTTCTTTTCATTCTCACACGTATCTTTGTTATGCTGTACGATTTTACATGCATTCTTTGTATATGTGATGTGTATGGAGCAATCTGATAATAAAATATGTTTGAAAAAAGAAATATGAGGTGCTGATTGTATGTTTTTGTATGAAAAATAAAGAACTGATGATTTTACCATTCACTTAGTCGTATCCTCTATATGAGACCTTGGTGCACCATATCTTTGTGTATGCTGCTCAAATCCTACCCAGCCTTCTCATCTGATTCTGCTCCTTGTCATTTATTTTAGTAGGGTTGACTTTTGATCACCAGTAGAATGGTGAAAGGGGCATAAGTATGATGAAACCATCTGAATTTATAGCCGCCAGAGAAATTCAGATAATGGTAAAAATATCAAAACCTGTATATTTTTAAGGTTTGTGAGGCCACTTAAGAATGTGTAGAATAGACTCCCACATGCTGTATATATTAAGAAACATAATTTTTCTTAACTCCTCTAGAAGCTGAAGACCCCAGAGATATGTCAATTATATTCTGTTTATGTTGATAACATAGTCCTGCCACTCAGGCTAGTAAGTCTCTCTGATTCTGAAGCAATGTGGATGCCTCCAGGCAATGCTTGAAATAGCTATCCCAGCAGGATTCCAAGAACAGCGCATAGTTGAATCATTTGCTCTACTTATTGTCTCAGAGGGGAATCACCTCTAGTATGACAACTGGAGAGATGTCCTGCAATGCTCCTGTATTCTGACTCATTCTGGTGTTAGCTGCAGAAGATATGTCAATTCCAGCAGACCAATGTCAATTTCACAACTTAGTGGTTTTACGAAACAAAATACTGTTTATACAGTAAAATAAAATATATTTATATAAACATTTTTATTGTATTGCAATAAATACCAGCCAGTTCTCTACTCACCCATTCAGTATGCTAATTACTAACGGTTTTGCACTATAATTGCTCTAGTACATTAGTCCTGAACGGCTGAAGACAGGAGCTAAAGTTCCAAAGGGATGTGAGACCTAAAGCAGGTATTAATTATCAATACAATACACATGTTTATAACTACAGTAAACATTAAACAACATTCCAAAAGCCCATAGTTACATAGTAAATTAGGTTGAAAAGAACAGAAACCCATCAAGCTCAACCTTTGCCTCATAACCCAGAGAAATGAGAATTATATAAGCTTTCCTGCTGTAAAATTAGTTAGTCATTATCTGAACTTCCTGTTTTGCTGCTATTACACAGTATAACCATGTATGTTCTCTCTTGAAAGAAATGTATCTAATTTTAAATGTATCTATTGTTTCTGCCATAACCAAATCCTTTGGCAATGAATTCCAAATTTAATAGACCTTACTGTAAAAAAATTCCTCTGCTGAAGTTGAAACCTCCTTTCCTCAAATCTCAAGGAATGGCCCCTGATTATTTGATCAGGCCTTGGCATGAATAGCTCACCAGAGAGATCCTTGTATTGACCGCTTATATACTTGTACACTGTGATAAGAGGTCCTCTTAGTCGTCTTTTCTAAAGAGTAAATAAACTGAGTTTGTCAAGACGTTCCTCATACGTCAAGTCTTCCATTACCTTAGCTAATTTTGTTGCTCTTTTCTGTCCCCAGGTCTAGGATATCCTTTTTTAGAACCGGTGCCCAAAACTGCACTGCATATTCGAGTTGAGGTTTTACCAATGATTTGTAAAGTGGCAAAATGATGTTATACACTCTTGCTTCAATACCCCTTTTTAACAAGACAGGACTTTGTTTGCTTTTGCTACTGCTATTTGACACTTGTCACTGCTTCCACATTTGTAGTTTACAAGGATTCCCAGGTCTTTCTCTAGCAACGAGTCCCCTAAAATGATTTCACTAAGTTCGCAAGTAGGATTTACATTTTACACTTTCCTAACTTAAACTTATTATTTCACAATTGCAGTTATCACATGGAAGAGAAACAAAATTATAATTAGTTTGTTTTACTACTTTAACCCATTTCTCTCTACATGTTGTGGATGCCTGTGTACCTGCACTTTGTATTACTGGGAGGTGTTGGTCAATGTAGCTCCCCCCAAAACAGAATTATAGGGCTGAGCAGTAGCAACACCTGTGTTAATGGTAGCCATTCTATTCATTAACTGAGCCATCTGGCTGGTAAGCTGACTTTCCTGCATGTACAGATTACCCATTCCTTTGCAACTGGGCCTATTAACCCTAGAGTTGGATGGCTGAGCCTGGGAGGAATCAGAGATAGGTTGACTATCCTTCTCCTGGCGTGGGGTTTGATACCTGTGATTGAGGTCCTATTTTTCTTAAAATTCCAGGTATTACTAGGGATTGAGGGATTTTCTTCCCTCATGACCAGACTGGACAAAAGTGGGGTTAACCTTTTCCTGTCTGGTAGGTTGCGGACCTTTTTCCACAGCCGTATAAGATCCTTTTCTGGGATTCCAGTTCTAAGTGTGCATTGTTTGTCCCCCATACTCCTCATATTGCTGCACAGAATATAAAGCAATGCTTTCTTGCACCAACCATTCTAGGGGCTTACCAACGTGGAATTCACAAGCTAGGATTACTTTAATCTGGGAAGGAGGAGCTTCATAAAACAGTGTTTTAAAGTCTGGGTGCTCAAAATCTGGATTTCTCCCTGTCAGACTATAGGCATTTTTCAGTACAGCCAAAAATTCCATGGGGCTTTGATTTGGGTGACACCTTAAATTATACATAGCAATCTTGGCAGCATTAATGGTTCTGAGTAGTCCAAATTCTTTTTGGCAATATTGTTTGATATCACTTCAAGCACAGATTCTCATATCTTGCAGTGAGTCGAAGAAGTACCTATATCTGTTGACAAATACCCAGGGAAGAAAAGTTATTTTCTGCATATCAGAACACATATTCAAAGTTGCCATTGTTCTCTCATAGGAATCCAAATGATCTGTTATTGACATGGATCCCTTTTTGGAAAACAAGTGCACAGTTTCGCTTAAAAATGTTATGATTGTGTGTTATACCTGGGATCGTGGTTGGACTGGCTATTCCTACTGGCTCTGATGCCTCTGTTGGACTTCCTTTTAGGGTTACCCCTGTCTATCCTGGATTGACTAGGCCTCAACCCTGGAGTGGAAACTGATTAACTCAGGCTATCATTTGAATCCATTGTTCCTTCTTCAGAGTTACTAGAGATACTCATATCTTCATCCTTTAGATGAGAAGATTTAGCAGGCACCTTTACTGTGGCTGCCATAACTGGACTTGGAGGGCTTTCAGCTGGGAATAAAATCCTTCCTGCATGGTTTGAATCATACCAGCAGTGGAGTTAGATTTCTCACTGCTGGATAGATCCCCCTATGCTGGAGAGATTTGCGCCAAGTATTTGAGATATGTGTTCAGTTCTTTCCTTAACTGGTCACACATTTCTTTGAAATGATGGGCATCCATTTCAAATGTACTTTTTGCAAGTAGGGCCTCAGTTAATTTATCTTTTAAACGTTATTTGTTTCATTCAAAATTAACTGATGATTCTCCAGCTGACTTTTAATCACCTTAAAGCGGAACTTTCAGATCTCACTAAGAAGCCATGCATTCATTAAAAGCATGGCGACTAGCTTGGAAATCGATGTCTTACCTTTAAAAAATAGCAGATTGTAAAGAAATCCTTGCCATTTGGGGACTGATTGGCAGGTTAGTGTGGTTTGCACGCCTGCACCATCAGTACCTTCTGGTAACCATATGGTGCACTGCAGTCTACTCAAAGGAGACTGGGACTGAGAGTACAGGTGCGCAGACAAGATGTCTGGGTTCCAGTCTCCATACAGCAAAGATTTCTTTACAATCTGCTTTTTTAAGGTAAGACATTGATTTCCAAGCTAGTTGCTATGTGTTTAATGAATGCATGGCAACATAGTAAGATCTGAAAGTTTCGGTTTAGGTTAATCTCCTAGCTCTTCTCTTTTTATGTTAAGAATATGTATGCCTTAGTTCAGAATTAGCATGATTTATATGAGATAGGTCCTTTTTTATTTGTTTCAATTCCGATTTTTTATTTTCAACTTGCTGGGCAAGTTCAAAATTCAGATATAAAACAATGTGGGCCATTTATCAAAAATTGTTTTATCCCGATCTGGCTCTTTTATTGCAGGGAAATTATGGATGAATTGGGCTAATTCACTTCCATCAATCCATACATTCTGTGCAATAATTCTGGCTTTATCTTGTACTGTGTCTATCCAGGCATTGACTTCTACTTTTATATCTAGTCTTTTGCAAATATATTGCATGATACACACTTTGGCACATTCTCTATTGGCCAATGTCTGAAATGAGTTTTCATGGTTTGCACCAGGTACCAATTGGGATACCTGATTTGAACCATTTCCAGCCACAGACATTGTGGAATGTACTATGTTTTACTCAATCAAAATATATAATATAATATATATATAATTATGCGCAATTATTTTATTCCAGATATTTAATTATATGATATTAATCGCTAGTACTCTCAGCAGTGCCTCCATAAAATAATATTTCAGGGTTCCTGAGATATGAATGAGTAGATGCCACTAAAGACGACCAATAACCATTCATAAAATCAGCTCCTCAAAGTAGTTTTTCTACAAGGCGATAATATAAACATAAAATCAGTGATAACATTTATTATACACTAATTATAGAAATAATACACAATAATAAATTGATTGAGCTACAATACAATAAAACACAATAATATATTCATTAATAATAATACAGGCTTAGTACAGAACAAATACCTGGACAAAACCATATACCAAAAATATAGACACCTTCCAGATATAGTTGCCTTGGGCCTACAGGGAAATGGGTATTTTATCTAATGAAACAGAGTAACCAACTCGTATACAACACTAGATTACCTTAACCATGTATTTCAGGATCTCTCTACTTTACTTAAAATCAATAAGCATAGGTCTTAAATACTAATTGTAGTGTCCTAACTTAACTGGTTTACTTAGTTTCTCCGCATAATATATGTAGGATGATATATGACTAAACCAAATATTCTTTAAGGCAATGTAATTTTTGATTGGTCATATAACAAATGCAAAGAAACTAAAATAATATAGATAATGTCTAAGAGAGATATTTACCAGCTGTTTTTACAGATCCTGAAATATGGGTATGGAAGAGTCACTTCCCCTGAGGTCTGTCTGTCTCTGCCTGGGTATCTCTTGGGTATGTCTGAGGATATGGCCTCTCCTATGGAACTCTGGACTTCTTCTGGATTTCTGACCTCCACCTGCTCTTTCTTGGGTATCCCTGGATCTCCTTGGGTCTCCCTCAGTTTCAGTTCTTCCTCTGTCATTCCATCCATCAGTCCCCTTTTCCTGCCTCTGGCCCCCTTTTTATTTAGTTTTTCCACATGTAAAATGGAAAACTCCCAAAATGTGTGGTGAATATGTGTCCTAATCTAACTGGATATCTGAGATCACACCTTAATTAATCTTTACTGGCAGGCGGTTACCTCTGTTCATCACATGGCCACTAGGTGGCACCCTTAGCCCAGGTAAACGTGTATAAATGTTTAATTAATTTGATTACTCCTAAGGTTTGATTGAGCCTCTGACCTGATATCTAAGTTTTCTGACTATTTGTTTTTCCCAGATCTCATTGACAATGTAACTTTTATGAGGTTTTGTTGAATCAACAGAAACTCTTAATTAATTTTCACTGGCTACACACAGCTGGATCTTCCACTGTCTCTGAGGCCAGCTGAAGTCATCACCTATTTGTGTAATTAACAAATTTTAAACAAGACTGGCCTGGGTGAAACAAAGATATAGAGTCGTAAAAGTTGGGAAAGTAATTCTAAAAAAAAATATTAATTCCCATATCTACAAAGAAAAACATAGGTCTTATCTTTAACTCTTTTTAATTTTTATAGAGAGAGCTGTTTTGACAGTTCAAATTATCAGGAAGTGAATTACAGTGTGATTGCTTCCTGAAAGTTCAAACTAACAGCATGATTCTGTTACATTCTATGGAGAGCTATTTGTCAGTAACTCTCCTGATAAAGAATGCAGCAGAATAAGTAATTGGAATATAATGGCTAGAGAGCACTGTTACTGTAAGAAAAGAAGAGTTTAAATTGTATTAACCCTGAAATTATGCATTTTGCAAAATTGGAAGTACCTCTGTTTTACTCAACAGAAAAAGCCCTACAATATATATTTTTCATAATAAAACTTTACTACTCCTTTAAACCATGCACTTCATGTTATCATCTGTAAAAATTATCTATGTGTCTTCTGAGGCCTAAAGTTTAGCTATATATATATATATATATATATATATATATATAAAATATATGCTCCGAACAGTTGCATACCTAATCTTTGGAAGGCCCCAGTGCAGACATTATTTTGGGACCCCTAACACAAAATTATTTTTAAAGATTCATAACAAGAACGTATTGGAACCTAGAGCAGATCAAGAACCCTAGGATGATGGGCTCTGGCACATCTGCACCATCTGTGTTTATGGCCCTGGCACTGAGGAAGCAGACATTCCTGCCTTTTGCATGGTTCCAGTTTGTTTGTACAATATTTAAAGAGGATGAGATGAGAGAACAGCCTTTCTGAATAACGACTATGCTCATCTTTCAGTACAAATATATACCTCCCAAATGTCCCTCTTCAGTCAGGGCAGTCCCCCTTTGAGACCCAAATCCCTCTGTCCCACCCTGGTGTCCATCTTTTTAGGAGATCAGACTGTGTGGTGTGCATTTAAGTGTATCAAGTTGCTCCACAGCAATATAACTCACACTTCAGTATATGTCTTTCTAAATTAGTTTGTGTAAATAAAAACACTTTGGTATTGTTCTAAATAATGTATTCATTTACACAAAGAGGTGTTGCTAGTACATGAAATAACCTAAAAATTCTCGGTAATGCCCAGCACATCAGCTACACCCCCAACAACACCACCTAAACACTAACATCTCTTTGGCCATTTGAAATGTAGAGCGGTATGTCATTTGAAATGTTGGGAGGAATGCAAACAGTACATATCGCAAACATACCTGGCACCTGTCCCTGATTTTCAGGGACAGTTCCCAGTGTGGCTTACTGTCCCTGGATTGTGCTGTCCCTTCTTTTTTTATTATATTTAAATTTCAACTGCATATTTTGCATAGCAACTAACTGTCCTGATTTACGTAGGACAACGCATTTAATCTATGTCCCGCTTTCCTGGCCTCCTCCACCCCTACTAGTAATGCTTGTACCACTCTGGCAGTCTTAACACTTTTATTTATGTTACCGCGCTCATGTGAGCCATGTTGCCCTGAGAGGCGAGACCCCTAACTTACTGCGCATGTGTGTTGCACTTCATATATGTGCACACACGAGCCGTACATTCCGTAATCCACCCTTGAAATAAGTCCTGCTTGCTGAGTGCTCGTTAGCTGCAGTCTCTGAGCAGCACACAACGTGCCTGAGCCAGTTCAACTGTCTTTGCCAGAAGGTCCAACAAGTCATAGTCCTGTCTGACCAAGTACAACTAACTGAATGTCATGGCCCTTTCCTCTCTTCAGTCTGGAGCAGTACTTCTCAGTGCCACTGTCTTCCCTTGGTGCTGTTTAAGGCTGCAGCTATCTAATTACAGAGGCCTGATTTTCTTCCCAGCTGGACCCTATCTGTTGGTTTCTGTTCCATTGACCCGTGTTCCTGAATTGCCAATGGCCCTAATGTGTTCCTGAATTTCCAATGGTCCTCCTGTGTTCCTGGATTGTCGATGGCCCTCCTGCATTCCTGTACTGCCAGTAGCCCTCCTGTGTTCCTGTATTGATTGTTACTCTCCTGTGTCCATGTTCCAGTGCAGGCTGTGTACCCCTTTGCACTCTTCGTGTTCCAGTATAGGCTGTGAACTCTTCGAGTTCCAGTGCAGGGAGTGCACCTCTTGTTCCAGTGCAGGCCAAGCACCACCTAGTTCCAGAGCAGCTGTACCCCTTGATCCAGTGCAGACCGTGCACCCCTTGTTCCAGAGCATCTGTGCCCCTTGTTTCAGAGCAGCTGTGCCCCTTGTTCCAGAGAGGCAGAACCCCTTGTTCCTTGACCCCAACTGCACCCCCAGAGTTCCGGAACCGGCTTCCTTGAGTATCACAGTTGACTTTGTATTACGGTGCCCGTGATCCTGGTTGCAGGCAGCGACATTCTGATTCTTCTATTTCCATATCTCATTTCTGATTGGTCAGTATCTTTGTCGCCGCCCAGTGATGGCCTTTATAACCTTTGTCATGTCTACATGATGGTGCCCTTTTGTGGTGTACTAGTTCCTGACTTTTGCTCCGTTATTGTTGATCGTGTAACCTGGCCTGCCTGATGACGTTCCTGAGTTTGCGGTACTTCTGTTGCTCCGTTGCTGACTGTATCTGGCTGAGAACCCGCTCCGTTGCTGACCGTATCTGGCTGAGAACACGTGCCGTTGCTGACATTATCTGGCTGAGAACCCGCTCCGTTGCTGATCGTATCTGGCTGAGAACCCGCTCCGCTACTGACCATACCTGGCTGTGTATCTATTCCGTTACTGTCTGTGTCTAGCGTACTGACGCTCTGTTGCCATCCGTATCTAGCCTACCGCTTGGTTGCCTCCATTTGCTCCAGCTATACTTGCTGTGGCTTTGTCATTGCGCTAGTCGGTTGCGCTGCATGGCGCTATTACTCTTTCGACCGTTGGCTAAGCATTCATGCTGTAGCTACTCTCTTAACCTCCATTGGTGGTGTGCACACACAAAGTACCGGTACAGTGTTCATAGCACTGACAGTGTTACTCTGATCTCTCTGTGTCCACCTCCTTTACAGCACTGGGCTCACTCCCTTTGGGAGTTGCAGTATATCACAGGGCGTTACCTATTGGCCCTTTGCGTGCCTGGACCATCCAGGTAGGGTTGTGCATATTCCACTCTGCAGTAGCCTTGGGCTCAAGAGCCAGCGTTGCGTTGTTACCATCCTCAGTAAGAGGGGACACTGGTTGCCTACATATATATATCATATATATATTTACACTGTATTACGATCCACCCCTAGCGTGTTCTAGGGCTTGCTTATGAAAGTTGCCTCAGTCTATCAGCATCCAGTGCCAGGGTCAGTGTCGCCTCGCTCCTCTGGGTTCTGTGCCTCCCAGGCATCTGGGTTTTGCCAGTAGTGTTGCCTCGCTCCTCTGGGTTCTGTACACCCCAGGTGTCTGGGTTGTACCATTAGTGTTGCCTCGCTCCTCAGGGTTCTGTGCCTCCCAGGCATCTGGGTTGTGCCAGTCATCTCCTCCTGGACCATCTGTTACCAAGGTCCTGTGGTCAGTTCTCGGACTGTGCTGCCTGTTCAGTTCAAGCCAGAACCTCCGTTGCCAGTGACTGTTATCATTCATACATACATTTCTATTACTGGCTTGCTATTACTGTATATACCTGCATATATTTATGTTCTGCCTGTGTGGGCCCAAAGGCATACCCCTCTGGCACTCAAAGGGTTAAAGATCGCTGTATTAGCCCTTTTTTCGTTCCTGAGGAAGAAGCATACACTTCGAAATGCGTTGAATGCTTGGGCTCTATTTACTCTGAAGTCATTTTATGATTTTTTTAAATTTTAATTTAATAAATTTGTGATACATTGATATTCAACTTGGTTCCAGTGTGCATATATATCTTCAATCCAGAGAGGTGTATATCTGGAGAAGGCTGGATTAATATATACCTGCTTGCAGTACCGGTAGTTGTTTCTATCAGCTGGGCCTTTTATTGTCTGTGAGTATCAGATCCATTGTAAGTATATTGGTGTTACACTCTAAGAGTGGCATTGCGCCCCATTCTTGGCTTCTTTACAGTCAGTGCGAGTTCAGTACAGATATTTGCACATCAGATTGAGCCAGCCGTAAGCTGCCAGTACCTGGGCCTGGATGGCTAATTTGATAATATGGCAATCAGGCGTTACAACATTGAATGGCATCTATACAGTAACTCTTCATTAATGTATTGAGTCTGGCATAAGGCAAGTACTATCGCAGAGATTACAACTGAAGTGACTTGCTCCAGCAGTGATACTATATAAAGCACAATTGAAATACAGCTATAGTACTAGGTTAGCTTCATTTCAGTTGTGAAATAGTTAGTGCAACACTAGAGATGCCACAACGTTTCCCACCCTGATATCCCTCTTTTTAGAAGATCAGACTGTGTGGTGCATATAAGTGTATCACATTCCTCCACAGCAACAAAACTCATGTTAATGTTAGTTTAAACATCAGTATATTTATTTAAAAATTAGTCTGTGTAAATAAAATGCTTTTGTTCTTGCTCTAAATCACAAAGAGGTAACAGAAGGTTATAAAATAACCTAAAAATTCTCAGTAATGCCCCTACCACCAGTCACACCCCCAACATCACCATCTAAAACAAGTGTCCTTCTTTGGCCATTTGAAATGTTGTTATTTGTCAATAAAAGGTTAATAGATTAAAAGCTTATCCACATGATAATAATTCCCACTTAAATTATTTCTTGTGGTATTTTGGTGTGGGTAATGTCTATTCAGCAGAAGTGCAGTTTCAGATCTCTTCTACTAGGTTTTCAGCTGATGTTGCACTACACTACATAGTACTGTGAACCACTAATTGACACACTGTGATGTGACTACAGTAGGGAAGACTGTCACTGCACATTTTTGGGGAAAGTTGACAAGAATGCATTTAACCCTTTGACTGCCAGCGGGGTGCACAATGCTGACACTCAAAGGGTTACTGCAAATTCCATGAACAGGATAATTTATGTATGTATTCATAAGTTCAGGTGTATGTTTTCAAATTGTAACATGAATAGTTTGTACACACTCTTTATGTATAAATTTAATATGTATATCAACCTATTTTACTTTTTATTGTGTTAGTGTTCCTTTAAAAGCACACCTCTTAACATTTCAAAAGGCCAAAGAGGGGCACTTTTGTTGTTGGTGCTGCTTGGGGGTGGCTGGTGGTCAGAGCATTAAAAAGAATTTTTAGGTTATTTCATGACTACTGATACTGACATTCATTGTAACTGAATAAATTATTTAGAGCAAGACCAAATTATTTTATTTACACAGTAATGTATAAAAACACATACTGATGTTTAAACAAACATTAATGTGAGATGTATTGATGTAGAACAATGTGATACACTTATACACAAACACCACACAGTCTCATGTCATAAAAAGAGGGACATCAGGGTAGGAAAGAGGGACAGTCTTTCGTAAAGAGGACACTTCGTAAATATGTTTAAAAGCCCATTTGCATTGTATTTATTCAAAATGGTTCCATCTTTGTCTATATATATATACCCTAATGTTTCATACATTAAACCTTTAACCCTTTTGAGTGCCAGAGGGGTATCCAACGCTCGATACCCCTCTGGCACTCAGAGGGTTAAGGACATACCTGGGAACTTTTGAGACAGGGCTACCCGGAGAGTTCCCAGGTATGGTTAAGGACCAGAGAGGCGGACAACCGCATGAACCCTTTGGTCCTTAATAGGTTAAGAAGAAATGTACGAGGTGTTAACACTTCTTCCAATAACCCCGTTTTATTATCCGTGGCAGGCTAGACGCGGCAAGCAGCTGCCATCCGGTTCATGACTATAAGAGCTGTACTCCGATACAAATTAACCTCCGTTACCAACTATAAGAAACAACAAAACATAAGGATTCGACAAAGAAATTGCACAGGAACGAGGCTTGGAACTCATAGTCCCACCCACTTTGCTGAATCTGTGTTTTGGAAAGTCAGCTGATAGGTAATGTGACAGACAAAGTCCGACTAGCAACATGTCTGCAGCAGAAGGGTGAGTTTCTTTGCTAGTACTCTTGCATGTGCTATCCAGATGCCCAGTTTAACGTCAAATAATCCACATTTGCATTCATTCTTAAAGTCGCCTCTAAATCTGTTTCTTTGACTTCTAAAATGAATGAGAATTGCAGACCTCCGAGTAGTTTAGTGAATACAAGCTCATGTATACTCATTCACTACACACACTAGCTTAATTGAGTGCCAGAGGAGTATGCAGTGCATTGCAAAGGAATGCGTTGTATATCCTTCTGGCACTCAAATGATTAAATACAGCAACAGAATCCCATTGTAATATATATGAAATGCAAATGGTATTTAGGAAATGATGCTTGCATTTCACTGTTGTGTTTTTCCCTCTTTGTGCAGTTATGAGAAGGGAGTGACTAATATTTGAAATACGTTTCACAAGTAGACGATTTGAGCTTACATGCAATATTGGTACCTGATGTGTCTGGGAATAAGCATTGTTATCCAGTCTAAACAGGGTTAACATTTGTGTTTCTCCAGTAAACAGGCGTTTCTAAGGAAACAGAGCCATGAAATTAATGCAGTTTCAAAAGAACAATTGCATAATACTTGGAAAGAAGAAATGAAAGAGGACAAGAAACCACATTATTTTATAAGATCACTAACAACATACTTGTTGTTTGAACCAAGCAGTTTAACGGTTTAAGAACTGGAATATTGTGCAGTGCCTTGTTTTGCAATGTATTGCACACTCTTCTGGTCCTTAAAGAGTTACTGATTCATTTTTAAATATCATTTAGTCCAATTTAAATAATTTTTAAAGAAGACATTTTGCTTAACACTCTCTATGCAATAAACAGTGAAATTGAAGGCTGTTAATGAATATTATAATTTATGTGCTTATATTCTAAGAAAGTTATTTTCATTCATGGCATTTTTTTTTATTATTATTTGAACAATTCTCCCTTTTATTTAAATGGCTAATGTGCCTGGCCAAAAATATTTGGAAACACACCAGACTAGGGGCAAATTACTCTGATAAATATGAAAACTGTAAAATGTATACAGAAAAAAAACACTACTCAGGCTGCATGGTTACATTTTGTGCTTAAAGCAATTAATACATAATAGCATGTACAATACTCAGAAATATCTCTTACATTCAGGAGTGAAAAGCTAATCAATTAAATATATGTGAATCTGTGTATGTCCCCTTGCATAAGTTCTTATGAAAGTGACGGTCAAGCTACTCTTTGACTACAGATTCTGCAAGTGCATAATTGCCTATTTTATTATCATCATCATTATTATTTTTTTTTTAATTTTCACCTATTTTTTTGACCCTTTTATGTTACTGATGGAGAGTTCAATCAATTTCTGTTTCCAGAGACCTTTATGTTATGGGCTATGAAAGTAGCGATAGACAGTAGACAGTGGGTGATTAGGAAACTTTGACGGCAATGAGAGAGTGACGTCATTGATTGGTGAATGAGTATATTATACAACATTATAATTCCTATTCACTGCTATTCACTGTCATTACTTTTATAGCCAATAGTTAGCTCTGATTGTAAACCTCAGGAATGGAATGAAGTGTGGGGCTTTGGAGGCAGCAAGTACTGAGAATAATTAGAGTAATTCTGAGCAAATCAACTGCATCATAAGAACCAAATAAATATTCCTTTTGATTTAAATTGGCCATTTAACCCATTAAATGCTAGCGAGATCCCTAAGGCATTTCTTTACAATCTGTTGCAGATTTCTAGCATTCAGAAGGTTAAAAGCCTCATTTAAATCAATGGGAATATTTGTGGTTCCTGTATGGTGAACCTGGTTTGCTCCAGAATTACTCCAATTCTACCTAGCACATCAGCCTCAGTGTGAGTGATCTGTATTTGCTTCACAACCAGTTGTGCTAAAATTGTACACTGTGTGTGGTTGATACTTTTGTTCGAAATGTACGCTTATTTCCATTTTGGGTAATGTAGTTACATGCTTAATTCCCCTGTAGACATGCCACAGATGAAGTGGACCGATCTTTAGTAAACTTGGCACATAACTTATAAAGTGCCAGTATATCTGTCAATGCAGTACAGTGTAGGAGCATGTGTTTACAATGTACTGTATGACTGCAGTTTGCAAGGGATAAAGAAGAAAGGGTGCCAATCCTTTCCATTTGTAATTACCTTAATAAAGACATGAGTCTGCATTCACAAAGCTAAACTGGAAAAATTCAAGCACAAACTGGTTGCACCATAGGGGACAAATACAAATTGGTCTTTAAAGGGTTAACTCCAGGGGTCAAGTCCTGGGGAAAAAAGTGTGGGAACTCACCCAAAATAAATATGTATGGCTCACGTCAAGTGTTTCTCTCTATATACATGTGTGGGAGTTTCTGTGTCTATATGTGTATGTATGTTGCATGTCTTTTTGTCTCTATCACTGTTGCATGCATGCACACACATTGCTCCCATCATCTCCACATTGCCCTCACATTACTCCCATCATCTCAACATTGCCCCCATCATCTTCACATTGCCCTCACATTTCCCCCATCAGCTCGACTTTGCCTCATCAGCTCCAACTTGCCCCCCCATCAGCTCCACTTTGCCTTCACATTCCCCCCATCAGCTCTAACTTGCCCCCCATCATCTCCACTTTGCCCTCACATTTCCCCCCATCAGCTCCAGCTTACCCCCCATCAGCTCCACTTTGGCCCCCACCAGCTGCAACTTACCCCCATCGGCTCCAACTTGGCCCCCCATCAGCTCCACATTGCCCCCCTGTGTTCGTTTCCTACCTCCCTGGTGGTCCAGCGGCAGGAGAGGTCTGTCTTCTGTGCCTCCTTTGGCACAGACCTGTAGCTGCTGCAGCTCCCGTGCGGTCTTCTTTTCAGTAAGCATTACTAAAGAACCGAGAGACGAGTGAGCTCAGTAGCTACATGTCTGTGCTGAAGAAGGCACAGACCTGACTGTGTTACGTTGCCTGGCGGGGGAGTCCTGCTAGTGGGAACGGCGTTCCTGCTCTGGAAAATGTGCAGGAATGCTGTTCCCACGTGTTCCTGCAAGACTCGAGCCCTGGTTAACTCATCTGTGCTGAAGTAAGGAAATCCTCAAGTTCTCACCTGTTTATGACCCCCCCTGAAACAGGGCTATAGGATACAATAAATTCACCAAATTCCCATTGAGATCATTGTAGATTTTTAACCCCATTAAAGCTAGAGGTGTCTCCAATGAATTGCTTCACAATGCGTTGGAGGCCTCTTTAGCATCCAAGGGTTAAAAGCTTCATTTAAATTGTTGGGAATTTATTTGTATTCAGTTAAAGTGATAGAAATGACACACTATAAATGAATCTCATATTATTCTTAGTAATGCTCTTTACCTTCCACGCTGTCTATATCCATGTAGATTTAATGTAATTATATCTTAAAGTTTCCCCCTCCTACCCTTTTTGCTGACGTCACACTTCTTCCCTCAGATCTAGAATCCAGTTTCTTGACTGGACAGATCGCAAGGAGGGACAATATTGTGTGTTTCTGTATGAGGAAAGCCCTGCTCCCCTTTATTAAATTATGATTTATTTATTAAAATATGATTACAATATTTGTTAAAAAAATCTTTAAAATATTATTACAATAAATATACATGTAAATGGACAGCGTGAAATGTACCGAGCATTATTTAAAAGTAGCGAGATTAAACAGACTTTCACTTTGCCATTACTATCTCTTTAAAGTATGGGCCATCTTTCTGTTACATTGGCAGTATTCAGCTGCATCATGGGGGCAAATAAACATTTCTCAAATTGCCATTCATTTGAATGTTTTTTTTTTTTTTGTTAAACTTATAATTGGTGTTTTCAGAAGAAGACAACAGAACACATGCATAGGGCAAATGCATCCAACACTTAGCATAAAATAGGACAGGGTCCCATGAGGAACTACATAGCACATGACACCTGTGAAACATAAAAAGGCTGGTACATTTGATAGAAAGTCATAAGTACAGGGATATAGTGCCGGAATGCTGCTGCAGCGCCCCCCGCGCCAGCAACCCCAACACCCAGCCAGAGTTGAGAGCTGAGGGGAGAAGAGTGCATAGGAGTTAAACCTCCATGGGTGTCCCCGAGGAGCTCCCGCCATGGCTGGTAATAGCAGATTGAGAAACTGGAATAGTGGAGCAAGGCCACCACACGTAGGGTACCCCGGTGCCACCCCCGGCACATGTTAGCATTGTGGGAGAGCGTAAGGTAGGGCCCTCCACCCCCCACCCCCCAAAGTGGAGGGCTGACTGGATTAAAGTTTGGCTTTTAACCTCTTGAGTGCTATATGACTTCAATACCTTGGGGCACAATGCACTGGTGGCCTTTCTGCCATTCAGAGGTTTAACTGCCTTATTTAAATCAGTAGGAATTTTAATTTTCCCCGTATAACGCAGTTGGTTTACTCCAGAAATGCACCTCTTATTGAATATGGTTATATGTTTTCACTCTTTTATGTTTGGGCTACTTGTGTTTTCTGTGTTTGTGTTTATTTTTTATTGAAAGGGATAGTAATGTCTCATAATAAAAGCAGCTCTAATTAATCATCATAGTATTTGGACTTTGGAGAGAGTTATTTCAGTTCTGTCAGAGTTGTAGTTCAAGAGTAATTCAATGACAAAGTATCCCCCTCCCGCACCTTTTACTGATGTAACACTGCTCAGCCAGAACAGAACTAAGTCAGGGCCAGCTGTTGGGGAGTACAACTTTCATCATCTCCAACCAACCAACAGCTGCCCTTAGAAGTATTTGCCCTTCCTGATGTCTGGGAACAGTGGTGAATATCCATGGAGTCAGCACAATTAATATACAAGTAATGCATGTTTAGTCAATCAGCAGGCATGACAAAGTCTATTTGGTATTAGCATCAGCCTAACAGTCTATTCAATCTGCCAGCTTCTTGTATTTGCATTTGGACATGGACACATGTGCATGCTTGTTGTGTATAGTGCAACCAGATCATGCTAAACTTAAAAATGCAGACTTCCATGGAATTCTTAATTAAACTGCTTTTGGCGAAAATCTCATAACAAAAAAAAAATAAAATAGGAAACTGTTCGAATTGTTCTTCAAGTGCATAATATATAAAGTCAAATTGTCTATACTTTATTTTATTTTCATTTCTTCTTCACCTATTTATTTTACACATTTTATGTCCTTGACAGGGAGCTTTCTGGATTTGTAAAAGTGGAGAGGGAGCTACAATGTAGAAAGATACAATGTAAAATGACAGTGAAACAATGCAGAAAGCCTGCCACTGAAGCATACTGCACATTGAGTGTTGCAGGGAGACAGCAACATTGTATAAATATCTCTGCTTTCACAGTTTACAATAGGAAACTCTCTAGAAACAGAAATCCAAGGAACTCAATTCAGGGACATAAATTAAAAAAAATAATCTGTTTCAAAATAAAAGCAGCTCCAATTAATCTTCATAGTTTTTGGGCCATGGAGAGTGTTATTTCAATAGTGTCGGAGTTGTAGTTCAAGACTAATTGAATGACGAAGTATCCCCCTCCCGCCCCTTTTACTGATTTACTGGTTTTCATTGTTCTCACAGTAAAAAGATTGTCCATTGCTGTGAGCAATGTGTTCCATACCCCTGTGGCACTCAAAGGGTTAAGAATGCTCCTGTATGAATGTACAAATGCAAGAGAAAATGTGTGTGCACATGCAACCGTTTTCACATGAATGCATTCAAATGTGTATATGTGTAAACATGTTTGAATGTGTGTGTGACCAGCCAACTGCTTTTGTAATAGAAAATTAAAGCAACAGCATATTGCTAGAAAAACTAGCCAGGAAGAAATCCCTAGCATAAATACAATTTTCATATGCAATAGCTTCAGAACTACAGCTAAGCAAACATATTGTTTTAGCATTGCCAGAACTCACATACACTGCAATATATTTTTCATTTCAACTCAACAGTTGTTTTTAAATTTTAAATTGGACCTGTCACCTTAAGATAAGTTTAGTTAATTATGAATAAAATTAACCCCTTAAGGACCCATGATGTGCCAGAACGGTCATGGGTAAAATGTGTGATAAGGACCCATGACGGTCCTGGCATGTCAGGGATTTCAGGGCTCCCTGTGTGGCTCATGCCATTAGGGGAGCCCTGAAGCGGTTAGTGGAAAAAAAATGGTCAGTAGTCCTTAAGGGGTTAAAACTGCCTATATACAGTGCTAGCCATTTGTTTGCAGTATAAATACTTTTTTTTATTGGATAGTGGCACAATGTGGCATGTTATGCTAATTAGAATGTGTTGGACTACTATTATAACAAAGTATATTGTACTATGAATGAATTTAAACAGCCCACGAATTGGGAGCACTTCTAATAGTACAGTATGACTTCAAAAACAATTAATTATCATAAAGTGACAGAGTGTGCCACTCGTTTCTCATAAAATGGCTAGTACAAAATACATAGCTTCCTGTTTGGGATTTAAAAAAATAAAATAAAAAAAATTGGTGAAGATGAGAGAAAAAAATATATATGTAAATGCAGGTTGATTTTACATATTATACTTATGCAGGATATGTACAGTAAAAAAGGAGGTGTCTGTCACTTTAATTCCTTGTTCCAGATCAGTGTTTAGCACATGGATTCTCAAGCACACTTCTCTGCCATTCAAAGGGACAAACTTCATTTTTCACTCTTCATACATGTAACAGATAATTGTATTTAAATTATTAAAAATAATAGTTTAAGAAGTGTATTTAAAAGGGCACTAAAGTATGAATGCATATTAACCCTCTGAGCGCCAGAGGAGTATCCAACGCATTGCAGAGGGATGTGTCGGATACCTCTCTGGCATTCGAAGGGTTAATAGTTACTGTGCTTATGGGGACATGCATTGTACAGGACATGAGGCTGAAACGAGAGACTTCATTCTCTTCCATGGGGACCCGCTTTGTCCTCTTGGGCTCATAATGCAGTCCTAGCTTCATTGCCAGGTTTACACCAGAGGAGCATATCTGCTGTTGGGGAACCTGTTGGGGAACCTTTCTGGCGATTGTAGCTCTTTAATAATGTCAAGGTACTGGCCATAGGCCCTACAAAGCATTGTACAGGCCCATTTATTTTAAAAATGACACCATGTATGTCTTGACAAAGTGCCTTGCAGGCACAAAACAGCTGTCAGCTTGTGTATAGCTGTTGGAGCACCAACTAGCCACTCGCCGTATGTGAATAAATCACTTCATTTTAAAGGGATAGTAATACTTAAAATGTAAAAAAAAAATATGTTGAAGGGTTTATCCCCCTGAGTAAAACAAGAGTACTCCCACTGCTGAAAGGTGTATCATTCCAAAGTTATTAATTTTGAAAGTTGAATTTTTTAGGTGCAATATCACAGTGGCCTGAAATTGTAAAGTGGCGCTGTTGCTACACGATCCTATGGACAGCTCTGGTCCCGGGACCATAAATCTCCATAGGATGGTGTAGCAACAGTGCGCCACTCTACAATTTCAGGCCACTGTGATATTGCACCTAAAAAAATTCAACTTTCAAAATTAATAACTTTTGAATGAAACACCTTTCAGCAGTGTGAGTACTCTTGTTTTATTCAGGGGGATAAACCCTACAACATTTTTTTTTACATTTTAAGTATTACTATCCCTTTAACCATGTGAATACTGGCCATCTTTTTTGCTTCCTTGTATGAGTTTTTTTTTCAAAATGAGTGTAATCTTCTCAAATTATTAGATTATAAACAGAAACAGTTAGCGGTGGACTACCAAGAGAGATGAAACAACAACAAAGAAATAATATACCTGTAACTGACTGCTGTTTGAAAGACTGTAGAAGGAAAATGCGTTGAGGCTAGGCTTCACTTTCATTACAACAGAAACCTTATTGTGACAATCTTAAAGACTGATAATATTTCTAGTGTACAGTATTTCACACTGTACCACAATTAATCATAGACCTGCTGTTGAAATACACCTATTAGCTGAAATACCTTTTGAATGAAAAGTCTCAGTGGGAGTACCTTTTGTTTGTCTCAGTGGGAAAAACC
This sequence comes from Rhinophrynus dorsalis, assembly GCA_037306005.1. Lineage (NCBI taxonomy): Eukaryota > Metazoa > Chordata > Amphibia > Anura > Rhinophrynidae > Rhinophrynus > Rhinophrynus dorsalis. The sequence continues at coordinate 308,816,682 of CM074722.1, forward strand.
CTGCAGCATATATTTTGATACATATTATAGCACAGTTGTTTTACACCAGAGTTTCACCTTATGAATTCATTCTGTGTAGGCTGGTTTTCTTGAGCTAACATTTATATAGTACTGGATATTTTATATTGCTGGGCTCCAGGACCCAACACCTTCTACTGTAATTTACTTAGGAAGGAATTATTCAAGGAGTGTGGGATCCTGGAGTTCTTCAGCAAATAATCCTTTTTTAAAAAAAAAATATAGCCACACATATTCCCAAAGGAAATTTCCTTAAAGAAACCCTTGATATAATATAGAGAAAAAGAATGTTGCCCACATAAAAATCTTCCACAAATGCTAATATAGAGTAGTGGTGTACTATTTATACTGCAGTCGGTGTACTTGCAAAAAATAAAAAGAAAAGGAAAAAACTCATAGCCCAATGGGGCTGGTGTCCTGTCCCTCCATTACACTCCAGGCTTCATGTGTCACAGACATGTCACCCAGCTGTCATTACTCCAGCCGTGGTCTTACTCTTGAAAGGCTTTTGTGATAGGGGGCAAATCTTTGTCAGTTGATGAAAGCGGAGACTTCACCAAGCTGCCCATCTGACATCCTCACACATCCACTCATGTCACCAGAGACTCACTGGCGACGTGAGTGGATGCCAGCAGGGCAGCTTGGTGAAGCATTCTCATCCACCTAGTTTCTTTTCAGAAAACTCTGGAATATGACAACACACCTGAGACCTTGTTTTACATTCTAGAGCTATCTGTAGTATCCATGGATTAATCTACAGGTATTAAATTGTGTCTGAGTGATAATCATGTGATAAAGTACACATCATATTTGATAAGTAGAGCATATACTTTTAGATTTGTGGTCAGGGCTCACAGCAGGGAAAAGGGAGAGAATGATGAAGTGCGACGATTTAGAAGACCAAGAAAAATCTCTGATAGAATTGCTTGTAGACTGGTTAGGAATGCAAAGCAAGGACCCGCAAGAAGGTTTAGCTGGCATAGGAGGAGTGGTGCACCAGTTCATTGTGCAGCGTTTCTTGCACAAACATGATCTGCCTGGAAGAGTCATCAGAAGGAAACCTTACTAGCAATCTCTTCATAAAAGTCAACATGTGAAGTATGCAACACAACCCTTGCCGTAAAATCTTGAGTAGTTTTTTTTAATTACATGCTCTCCTCCGCCAACCTCAGTATGCTTCCACCTTCCCCTCCCTCCACTCACCCCCTCTGGAGGCCATCGGGACATCTGTGCAGCGGGTGGCATGCTTGCATTTGCTGTCCGATTCCCACACTTTAACAAAACTTGTCATTTGTCAAAAGTGCCCACACTTTTGCCTACAGCTATATGTACTGTACATTAAATGTTTGGGTGTCATAGAGGGGTACAACGCATTGCAGAGCAAAGGGTTAATGCTCTACACACCCCTCTGGCTCTCAGAGTGTTAATGTGCTCTCACAGGAAGTTGCAACATGTAGTCTTGGCCTCCAACATGCTGAAATAATCACAAGTGTGAACAGCCTCACATGACACAATAGGCCATATGTTCAAAGAAGTAGTGAAATAGCTTTTGTTGTTTGTAACGACTTTTCAAAGTACAGTGTTGATGGGATCATTAATATTTTCAGAGAGTGTCAGTTGTGATTGGAAATATATCGTTTGTCCTGACTGAAATTGTCATATGGAACGACAAAAAAAAAGTCTTAACTAAAGACAGAAATGTCTTAAAAAATGTCTTAACTAATGACAAAATTTCTCACATTCAGAACACATTCCCTCCACTTTTTTCTTAAAGCACAAATTTTGTCCTTAGTTACGACAAATTTTCTTGTCTTCTATACGACATTGGAGAATAGTGTAGCCATGCCCCTTTGTCCATCAATTCTGGAGTTGTCGTACACAACGGACATTACTAGTTTTTTGTCGTAAACTCTATAGAAAATATGTCGTTCATGCATTCAATTACTTATTTTTGTCTTTCATACGACATTTTTTTGTCGTTATCTCTTTGAACATGCGGCCCAATGAGGCATAGGTTTAAAGGGATAGTAATACTTCGTTTTAACTTTATTTTATTTTGCAGGCATTAAAAAAACATGAAGAATGATATAAGTCTTATCTCTCAAACCTTTATGGTTTAAGAGATATTCACAAACAAAGTATCCCCCCCCCGTTCAACCAGATCAGAAGGGAGATGCCCAGGTAGACTGCAGAGAGGGACAATCTTCAATTAAGATAAGGAAAAAAGCTGAAAAACTTGTCAAGGGGGGAAGGGCTTTTATTGTTTTTATACAAAGGAGGTTGTCCCCTTCTGTTATCTGTCTGGTCATACAACCTGATCCACATCTGAGAAGAGATGGCTTACACTAGGTAAAAGGGGAGGGGAACTTTGCTTGTGAATATCTCATAAACCATAAAGGATTGAGAGATAAGACTTATATCATTCTTCATGTTTTTTTAATGCCTACAAAATAAAATAAAGTTAAAACGAAGTATTACTATCTCTTTAAATGAGGATAGTGCAAACAAACTGCCTTGCTTTGCAGTGTATTGGAGACCTCTCTGGCATTTGAGAGGTTAAGTTCCCTTTTTAAGTCAAAGAGAATTTAGGGATTTTTTTTTGCTCTGGAGCAATTGCTTTGTTGCAGAATTGCCCCAATCCCTCTTAGTACATCAGTTTCACTAAATCTACCTTTCTTCTTATTATTTGAATATTTTATGTGTCAGTAGGGATTATAATCCATTTGCAGAGCAATATATTATAACCAGCATGCAAAGAATTATGAAAGAATAATGAATTGGAAGTCCATCAAAAGCAGGTTTATATCAGAGGGATAAAAACATAATTTCAATCAATGCTAATTGTACACTATGGCACAGTTTGAGTCTGCATTGCTCCACTTTTTATTATACATTTAGCCTAATGACACTAACTGCACATATTTATTTCCATTATCGCTGCAGTACTTTTTCCATCTGAAAAATCCAGAACGGTAACTCTCACCTTTCCTCCCCCATGTGATATGAGGGTCTTTTCATCAAGCAGCTGCAAGAGCAGCATATTGGTCATGCTACACTTTGCCTCAGTCATACTTTTGGGTATTTAAAATTTTGCAGTATATTTGCCTGACTTCTATATGTGAGAGAAGTTACAGATATGATGAAAATAGTGGCTTTTTTAGCTGTACCAAAGGAAACAGAAAGAAAAACCGCATATTCATATAGTTTTAAATGGCACTTTTAACCCATTGAATTCTACAGAGGTCTCCAATGCATTGCTGTGCAATGCACTGGAACCTCTCTTGCATTTAGTGATATAAACACCCTATTTGAATCAATGGGAATGTTTATTTGTTACTTATGGTACATTTGGTTTGGTCCAGAATGATAGCACTTGTCTTCACTATATTTGCCTTACAGTGTATGTGTTTGAGTGTATCTACCCTAATAGCTTTCTATGGGATCTGACAGCATGAAGATGGCTGTTGGGAATGGTGGATCTGTCTGACACTCATTGATGACTGAGGTTCAGACAGACTGTCTGCTGGAGGATTTCCTTGTGCATTCAGTTTGCAGATTAATTCATAAAATTATTTTTTATAAAGTAAAACTTAAACTTTAAAGGGGAAAAAAGAGATAATAAACCCTCCACAATTGCATGTGATCATTTTCGATCTCCCTTTTGAGGCGGCAATTGTAAGGGCAGATAAGTGTTAAAATGTAAACCTTTGCTCGGACTGTGATATGATAATCACTTCTTATCCTTGGTTGAAACAGTTCTTGCTGAATTATCAGTTTCTTTCCAACCTTTTACACCTTGAACCTTTATTAAGCATTTTAATGACTTAACATCTATAATGGCCAATCAAAAAAGTACAGTTCTTCCTGCTGTTTTACACTGGACCCAATTTGATCCTTGGCCTTCCTTTAAATCTGGCCTGTCACTCATATTTGTTGTTCTATCCATTGTTTGTAATATCAGTGTTTTGATAAATTAACCTTTGTGTTTATGGCGTTTTATGCAGATCACCATCTGTGCTGGTAAGTGCTGACACATACTATGCTATGAATGAATCTAGGCAAGTGATTATCACCTCCACTCCTCAGGGCACTCCAACAGGTCAAATTTTCAGGATATCCCAACTTAAAGGAGCAGTAATCTTTTCTTATGAAGAAATATTAATTGTAAGTGTTTTTCCTGTTGAGTAAAACAAAGGTACTCCCAATTCTGGGAGATGCATGTTTGCAGAGTTGATACAGTTATTTATTTATTTATTTTCATAACAGTGCCCTCTAGTGGACAGATTCCAATTAGTATTCTGTTACTTTCTGTTTGAGAGGAAAGTTACAGTTCTCCATAGAATGTGATAGAAACTGCTCAGTCATGCTGTTTGCTAGAAGTTCCAGGAAGTACACGCGCTGTAATTTACTTCCTGATTATTTGAACTACTATAACGTTTGAATTAGACAACATATAGGGTTTCATAAAAAAAAGTTTACTGCCAGTTTAAGCACAGGCAGCTCAGTCACAGCGACTGAACCACCAAATTCTCACCTGTGATTAAGTTGGAATATTTTGAAATGCTAACCTGTTGTTTTGTCCACAGAACTGTCATTGAAAAACACGGATCTAGACAAAGCCCTATATGTTGTCTAATTCAAATGTTATAGTAGTTCAAATAATCATACACTGGTGACATTTCTATTTCTAGGGTTAAAAAAAAACATGTTGAAATCATTGGGACTATTTTTATACGTCCTGAATTAAAGAGGAGATCTGACCTTAGTGTAGGGCACAGATTCTAAATGTTAGGTCAGGGTTTCAGCATTTCCCTGGTTAAAAACTAGTGATAAATTGGTAGATCAGTCATTGTGATCTACCTGATCTACAATGTGTGTCCCATGTCCCGGGCAGCCGTCTTCTGGTACAATACAAAGCCCTGGAATGAAGACTCCACAGTACAGAGTTCTAAACACTGGAAGGAGAACTGTCTATTGCCTACTGTGACAGGAAGTGATGCCTCTACTGGGTTACATCAAAATGGCTTCCAGACAGAGCTCTGAAAACTAGAGGCAGAACTGACCCTTGATCCTTATATCAAACAGGAGCTGCAGTGCAATTTTGTTTTTGTGTAATGCTAGTCTAAGGCTTTGGAAATTATGTACCTTATCTTGTCCACCACATGCACATGCATCACTTTATGTTACAGAAGTCAATGGGTAGTTATCCCTCTAGTGTTTAGTGAGCTGGTTGTGCCCTGATGTCCAGTAATGTAAAGTGACCCTTCTTGTATATCTGCACTAGAGACAGCAATAAGTACTCTGCTGCTCTCATCTTTGCGTGTCCCAGAGTGGCAGAATTGAAATGTGGCTATCCTATACTTATGTAGGGACATACTGGCATGTGCAAGGACTGAAGCTGAGAATGGGTCAAATAGGGAAGCACTGCTTTACACATCTGACCTGAGTCACAGGAAAGGTTTAGTCTCACTAAGCCCTAAACATCCCGGGAAATCCAGAGAAATGCGGAATGAGAAAGTGAAGCAGTTCTGGGGCAAGCCATCTGCATTATAAGGGATAGATGCAATTCCCATTGATTTAAATTGGGCTTTTAAAGCTGAACTATCACTCTGAATAAAGTGCCCCCCAATAATTATTCATATGGCAATAAGCATATAAATATATATTGTACAGAATTAGTCCAGTGTTCTTAAGAAATCCTACTTGATCCGAGACTGATAGGTAGGCTTCTTGCTTTAGAGGCATCTGTGCCATCAGTCACTTCCTGTACCTTAAGGTACCATGCAACTCCTCACCAATCATGGAGGAGACAGGGACGGACAGCGCAGGCGCACAGATGTCACTAATGTCTGCGCTGATGCCTGCCTCTTTGTCTCAGATTAAGTAGGAATTCTTAATACCGCTGAACTTATTCTGTATAATACTAGCATTTCTATGTTTATCGCTATATGAATAATTATTTGAGGGGAACTTTATTTGGAATGATAGTTCCATTTTAACCAATGAATTCCAGAGGTCTCCAGTGTATTTTGAAGCAATGTGTTTGAAACATATCAGACATAGCAACTAAGTTATTTACAGTTTGCTGTCAGAAGATCTGGATAAATAAACCTTATTGAACTGCAGGTTAGATCAGGCTCCTCAACGGTGCAGGTTTTCAAGATCTTCTCAAATGAACACAGCTGAATCAGTCAGTTGTTCAACCATTCTAAAGAATCAGCCTGAGTTAATAACATTCATTTGTGTTGGGGGGGGGGGTTAAGGGCAGGTTTGGGGACCCCTGGGTAAGATGTTGCCAGTGTTCACTATTACCAGCTCAGCCATTTAACCCTTTGAGTGCCAAATGGGTTTGCATTGCATTGCACTCGAAGGGTTAGCCATTGGCTTGCGTTACATCTCCTTTTGGCAATGAAGGTGTTAAGGTTGCTTTTCAATTAGTAACTAATTGAATTGCTGAGTAGGAATCAATAAACTTGCAAATACCATGTACACATTTTATTGCTTGTACTTAGCTGTGCTTGCACAAAGACATCTCTGTTCCCTGATAAAAGCTCTCCTGTTTTTGTATGCAATAGAATTAATCCTGTGGTGTTTGTTTTCCCCATTGCTCCTAGTATTGGCTCTAGAGATGCACAATCTATTTCTTTTCTTTGGCTGTGTAATATTGTAAGTCGCCATCAGCTTTGATTCCCTAAGTTAAAAGTATTAATGTGACCGCCATCCTCTTTTACTTTAAGTATTCTGCAAGAATATAATCTGTAACGTCAAACCAGCTATACTTTTTATTACTTTTGCCATCTTCACCTATTATTTTACCCTTTTATTTTACAGACAGGAAGCTCCCTGAATATATGTTTCCAGTGAGCTTGTCTTGCTGAGAAAGCATGGCACGGACTGCTGTAAGGATAGTGTTACACTGTATCACTGCTCCTGCTTTCACAGTCCCTGACAGAGCTTTCTGGAAACAGAAATTCAGGGAGCTTTCTGTCCTGGGCAAAATTGTGTAAAGTATACATAATTTTCACATTATATTTTCTGCAAGTGAATGAATATGTTTATATAACACCACAAGTGTATGAAGCGCTTTACAATGTAAGGGTTTAGACAATACAGGGTTACAAGTGCATAGGAAAATTGAACACTGGAAACGGTCCCTGTCTGAAAGCTCACAATCTAAAGTGGTAAAGGGAGACATACAGAGAACATAAGGGTTAAGTGCAGAATACTTAATGTGTTAAGTCAAAAAGGATGTTGGCTGTCACTTTAACCTTTTGAATGCCAGTGTGGTACAAAATGCAACCCCTCTGGCCCTCAAAGGCTTAATACCTAAGGGGCATGACATAGAATTATATATACACGCAAACTGGGCTGGAAAAATTGAGGAAACATAATACTTGTCTAACCAATGAGAAATCAGAGAACTGCACCATTTATTTACTTGTCTAGTGAATATTTTGTACTAGCCATAGGCAATAGTGTGAGAAAGATACATTAACCCCTTAAAGCAGAACTACCACCCAATAAGTATATTGCCCCATATAATTGTACATCTGGAGAATAGCTGCTCTGTAGCGTTAGTCGGCAGAATTATTACCTGATTAAAGAGAAATCACTACTCTTCCAAAACTGACAGCAGGACGGAGCGCAGACATCTTACCATAGTGATGTCCGCCCGCCTGTCAGTCCCAGCAGGGTCTAAGGAACTGACAGCGCAGGCGCGTGGACGTCACTATGGCAAGATGTCCTCTCTATGTCCTGCTGTGCCCCTCTGGCACTGAAAGGGTTAAATACTAGACAGTTCTGCAATGCTTAGTCAACCTCTAAAGTCTTATTCACAAAAGAAAAGAGGTGCAATTCTGGAGCAAACCAACTGCACCACAGGGGAAGAATTCCCACTGAATTGCACTTTATGCCACCTTCAAATTTTAAAACATCTTGCAAACAAAAAATATAATAAATAATAATAAAAAGCCAAGTCTACCTATACATAAATAAAACTTGATACAAATGTAGAATTGCCTCTATAGGTGAGTAAGGAAGCTGCCATAGTGATTTTTATCATATTAGATACCTGCCCTCATTGTAAGAGAAATGGAGATGTTGTGTCGGAGGCACATCACCAATATGAACTGAGGCTTCTTCACCATCATGTCCCCATCAATCCGCCATCAATTCACCATCATTGGCATGAATCTGCCAAGCCTTTGACAGGTTTATGATTTTGCACTTAACACATTGACAGTATCTCATTTCCATATGGAAATGCAGGTTAATGAGCCATTGTCATATGCATGTGGCTGTATTTATATGTTTCTGTGGCACATCACCACATGTACTAAGCTGCGATTGCTGCCTACACTGTTGGAATTCACATTTCCCTGTAGCTCTCTATAGAGCTAGAGGACAGCTTTCTGTCACTACTAAAGAGCAGAGACAGCAAATGCCCTCCTGTAACCCCTTTGATAGCACTGGGATGTGCATTGCAACCGCTGTGCCACTCAAAGGGATAAGTGCCCAGTGCAAGTACAGCAATGCATAAAAGAAAAAAATAAAATATAGTGTAAGGAAAGAAAAGTCTACGTGTAGTTTCTTATCTAAATACAAACAACAGCATACATATCTTAATTCAAATCATAAAAATATGAGGAGTGTGTGTGTAAAATGAGACTATAATACAGATCCCTTAAAACAGATATATATAGATGACAAGAAACCTGAGTGATCATTGTGCTACACAGCTCTACTAAAGCATGTCAGTGGGTGCAGTTCTAACCACTGAGGATCCCATCTGACCTGTGCCCCTGGCTCATTATGAGCACTGCCAGATGAGATGTTCCTCCTTTCATAATGGGCAGATTCTATAGAGCCCCTACTCTTCTTATTCCAAGAGAGGTGTGTGCAGACTTAATGCTCCCACACTGCCATCCTCCTGCCAGCAAGTGACAAGCTAAAGGTTGGAATGCTTCTGACATGCAGGTTTATTTAACACAATCAGCTCTAGAGCTATCTGTGCTAGTTTCCTTTGCCTGTCTTCCCTTGGAAGAGAAAGTGCTTCCAAGTGAAGACATGCGTTGGATCCCCCACTCAATGACAGGAATGCTCCAGCAACTGTCATCCAACTTACTGCATATTTCTAAGTATTATAATAACTTTCATGATATCTTTATTCAATTGCCATTTCATGCTTCTGGAACTCACAGTAATCTCAACATTCTGTCACTTCATATTGCATCCTTACTTTACAAAATAAATAAATCTATGCATAGAATGAGTGCATGATGCCCAGTTGGCTGCATGGCGGAATGGAGAAGGGAATGATAAGCCTAGTTTGCTAGTACTCTCAATAATATACTTACGATAACCTAATAAAAATAGACATTTTTTTAGTCCCTTGACCCTTGTCAATTTTTAGAGATGGTGGTGCATTGAGGAATAATAAACTTAGAGAAAACTATGAATCAAAACAACCTTCAGCTAATTCATGCTTTTTGCTTTGTAAAGAGTTTTCCAATAAAAGGAGAAATGTTAACTTGTGTAATGCCCTTGTACTTGGAGGTCACTACTGTCTACTAAATGTTCCCATCACAGCCAGGTGTCAAACAGTGATAGCCCAAAAGGGTACGCGTAGTGATTTGAACTCTGAAGCACTGGTAATGGATCAAGCAGGGCAGAGTTGCTCTAACCAGTCCTCAGTCCCCCACCCTTAACAGTACAGGTTTACAGGATCTCACTTTTAGACCTACCCATGGTGGCAAACCAGTTGCTACATTGGTTCTGCCCCCAGCCCCATCCATTGTTGACTTCCCTAGAAGATACTTAGCCTGTAACTTACAAGCATGGAAATGATCTTTACCCCTTAGCTGCTTTCTACCTGTCCAACACATTGTGAAGGACTTATTAGCACAAGTCTCTAGCAGACCAGCAGTTAAATAATGGCCAATAGAATATACAGAATTTGGTACTCAAACTAGCTAACATAAGCCAGGAATGGGTGTCTAATATAAGGACATAAGGCTTGCTTTAGCCACATCCAGGATGTAGGTGTGGTCAGCATAGCTCATATAATCCAATAAACTTGGCTCTGTAGGATGTCGCCTATGCATCTGTATCCACCTGAGGTTCAGCCAGTGGCTCATTAATTCCACCTGTGATGAATTGGGAAAGTGGAGCAATTCTGGCCTAAGCAAACTGCACCACAGAAGAAAAAAAAATCAAAATTCCTTAAATTCCCATTGATTTAAACAAGGCTTTTAACCCTGATAACGTTAACAAGGTCTCTGATGCACTGTAGAGTACCGAGGTATGGACCTCTACCAATCAATTCAAAGTTTTATTTGTCCCTTTGATGCTGTACGTTTGCCCAAGAGTTGCTCCACTTTGACATTATACGTAGGACCTAGAGGCTCAGTTGTTCAGGTTTATTAATTTAATACATTACGCACTGGACTGAGTTGTCTTGTATCAAACCACTCTTGACCTTTCACATGGAGGTTTTGCTCCCACACCTCCGTTCACCTTTTTTCAGTTTGGGATCAGTAGTTTCTTGAAATCTCTCACCATAGTAATTCTGTTCTCTTACTTTTTCAGTCCATCATATTGGTTGGGGAATGAAACATTGAAAGTTCCAGCTGCTCTGTTCATCTTGAACAGAAAACGTTTATGTGATAGACTTAAAAGCAATAAGGATATTCCAAAGGGGTCCCTTGTGGTTTTACAAGGAGGAGACGAGACCCAGAGATACTGTACAGATACTGGTGTCCTCTTCCGTCAGGTACGTACTGATTTCTTGTGATGTTAGTGCTTATACATTGGTTTATTTACTTTTCCTGCTATTTAAAGGGATAATAATGTTTCATAATAAAAGAAGCTCCAATTAATCTTCAAAGTATTTGGGCCATGGAGAGTGTTATTTCAATACTGTCAGAGTTTTATTTCAAGAGTAATTGAATGATAAAGTATCCCCCTCCCGCCCCTTTTACTGATGTAACACTGCTCACCTCTGAGCAGCAGGGAGGTGTCCAGGTGGATTGCAGAGAGGGACAATCTTCAATTAAGATAAGGGAAAAACCTGTCAAGGAGGGCAGGATTTTCATTGTTCTCACAGTAAGAAGATTGTCCCTTGCTGTGAGCTGTCTGGTCTGTGGACCAGATTCCACATCTGAGGAGAGGTGGCTTACACTAGTTAAAAGTGGCGGGAGGGGGAAAATTTATCATTCAAATACTCCTGAACTACAACTCTGACAGTTGTGAAATAACACTCTCTATGGCTCAAATACTATAAAGATTAATTGGAGCTGCTGTTTTTGTGAAACATTACTATCCCTTTAACTATTTGAGTAACAGTTGCAATATGTTGGATACCATTTCGCCAGTTTTCCCTTTATGGAGTCATATGTTCAAAAGAAAAGGGAAATCACTCAGGAGCAATCCAGCTACACAAGAGGGGAAAAAACATGGGTTCCATTGATATAAATGTAGTTTTTAGACTCCTGAATGCTAGAGAGATATCCAACATATTGCATCAAGCTGTGATGGAGGTCTCTCTAGCATTCAAGGAGATAATTGCTGTATTTAAATCAGTGGAAAGTCTGGGAATTGCAGATTGTGGTCCTGATAGTTTACCCGGGAATTACTCCACTTTTTGTTTAAAAAAAAAAAAAAAAAAAAGTGATGTCAACCCTTTTAGTGCCAGCAGAGGAGTATTCAACGCTTTGGATACTACTCTGGCACTCAAAGGTTTAATGATTTAAACTGTTGAACAACATCCTTTTTAATATGAAAAGTCTATGATTATCCCTTCTCCTACTGTATTTTAGTGCTTATTCCAAGCTTAGCATGTACACTGCCGAGTATGGCTTTCCTTGTCAAATGCTATACACACACTTTGGATAGTGTTTGTTTTTATAACTGACCATGTTTTGTTTTGAACTAGAAAAACATACACAGATAACTGTATGAAATGTGCGCACTCACTTAATATGTATTCATGGACATAAGCCCCCTTCAAGCCTTATATGCTGCTTATTTAAACACTTCTTTAATATTCATATATATACACCATATGCTCGCTCTTTGGTTATGACACACACACACACGAAACACGTTCTTTAAAAGAGATGGCATGTTTTCCTGCCAGCTGTTCAGTTTTAATTGTGTGGTTTTTCCCCCAAATCCTACCCATCTTAAATACATATTCACATAGTTATTGGGTTTGAAAGCATGTGTCCTTAAGGTTCAATCTCACCGATCCACGTTCTGTTGAAAAGTTGTACAATATACTCAATGAGTGTGGCAGGTGGGGATTTTAACCCCTTAAGGACCGGAGGTTATGGGACATTTCCATCCCATAACGTCCGCATAGGGGCACTTTGACGAGCCGGTACACGTGACCTGTCACGTGTATCGGCACGTCACTATGGGGCTTGAAACAGATCGCTCCGATCTTGGAGCGGTCTATTTCATGCCCTATTTTTACTTACAGCGCTCCCGGTAGAGCACTGTAAGTAAAAAGTACGTGACTTACCAGGACCGTCAAGGGTCGTTCGAGCAAATTTACCCTTGACGGTCCTGGTACGTCAAGGGTCCCTAAGGGGTTAAAAATCTGTAAAATGAAAGTGTTCCATTTCTATGCACCTACTTGGTAGAAAAACAACATGTTCCCTTTTATTTAAAACACTAGTATTGAAGGCCCGTGTGCACTGACCAGGGAGCTGCCCGGTGGCCACGGCTGCTGCCCCAGGGGCGGGTGGTGGGCCATTCGGGGTGCCCCTCTCCGGAACGGCCGTGCCTCGGACTGGGGGCCGGTGCATTCGGGCAGTCTATGCTGCGCATGACTACTGCACATGACTGCTTCGTTTGTGCAGTCTTTACTGTGCATGTGTGTGTTATGCACACAGGGAGCTTCACATCCTAGCAAATTATTTTATAGGAGGATATGATATATACTCCAGTATTTGTTTGAGTTAAAGGGATAGTAATGTTTCAGAAAAAAAGCAGCTCCAATTAATCTTCATAGTATTTGGGCCATGGAGAATGTTATTTCAATCTTGTCAGAGTTGTAGTTCAAGATTAATTGAATGATAAAGTTTCCCCCTCCCATCCCTTTTACCTGGTGTAAGCCACCTCCCCTCAGATGTGGAATCTGGTCCACAGACCAGACAGCTCACAGCAAGGGACAATCTTCTTACCGTGAGAACAATGAAAACCCTGGAGGAGGGGCATACTTTATCATTCAATTACTCTTGAACTACAACTCTGACAATATTGAAATAACATTCTCCATGGCCAAAATACTATGAAGATTAATTGGAGCTGCTTTTATTTTGAAACATTGCTATCCCTTTAATACTTCGTTTTAACTTTATTTTATTTTGTAGGCATTAAAAAAAACATGAAGAATGATATAAGTCTTATCTCTCAAACCTTTATGGTTTAAGAGATATTCACAAGCAAAGTTTCCCCCTCCCGACCCTTTTTCCTAGTGTAAGCCATCTCTTCTCAGATGTGAATCTGTTTGTAAGACCAGACAGATAACAGCAGGGGACAATCTTCTTTGTATGAAAACAATGAAAGCCCTTCCCCCCCTTGACAAGTTTTTCAGCTTTTTCCCTTATCTTAATTGAAGATTGTCCCTCTCTGCAGTCTACCTGGGCACCTCCCTTCTGATCTGGCTGAAGGGGGGGATACTTGTGCTTGTGAATATCTCTTAAACCATAAAGGTTTGAGAGATAAGACTTATATCGTTCTTCGTGTTTTTTTAATGCCTACAAAATAAAATAAAGATAAAACAAAGTATTACTATTCCTTTAAGTCAGATTGTCTACAAGGGTAAAACATTCTTTTCTTTTATTTGATGAAATGCATTGTGTCATATACACTAGAGAGATGTACATCTCTATGTGTATAGTTTTAATAAATGATCAACTGTCTTTTCTGAGTAGTGGAATAACACTATAAATAAGCAATTGTATGGATATGATATGTTTTTATTGCAGGAGTCCTTCTTTCACTGGACATTTGGAGTAACTGAACCTGGATGCTATGGAGCCATTGATGTTGATACAGGAAAATCTATAATTTTTGTTCCAAAGCTTCCAGAAAGCTATGCTGTATGGATGGGGAAGTAAGTTATACTCCTCAATCTGTGTTTAATATCTTTGTTTATAGAGAAGGGAGTATGTGCTGGGAACATAAAACAAAGGTAAAGTTCTGCTACTGGAAAAGGCACTCTTTGTAGAAAAGTGAACTGTTATATATAACCCCTTGCCTTCCAAAGGGCTAAAACACAAATACTGCAGTGTGTGTGCCACTGTATTTCTGTTTTTAGTAATTTATATCTAACTAGTGTTAGGTCCGGATGATGCTAACCCTTTGAGTGCCAGAGGGGTATGCAAAGCATTGCTCTGGCACTCAAAGGGTTAAGAAGCCAGTCCTGCTTTGCGTCCTGCTGCCGACGCAGTCATGCACTGTAGAGACTGCCCGAAAGCACAGAACTCCCAGCATTCTGTGCGTTTGGGCAGTCTCTACTGCTCATGACGGCTTCTGACAAACATTCTAGCAAATTATTTTATAGGATATAGTGCATCTCCAACACAGTTAATAAAGCAGAATGTGCTGTTGTGTGCTTTCGGGATCATTTGACACCTTTTATTGAATCTGTTAATGGGAAACAATATGGCTGCCATCCAGTCCCCCATCCTATGGTACAACAAGACACCAGGAAACATGGCAGCTTCTTTTTGCACTTGCATTGCAAGACGCAGGCATCCTCCTGAACAAACGTACAAAACATTATTTATAGCCCCACATTTTTCCATTACATAAAGGGCAACAATTATTTTATTATTTTGACTCGCACGTCTATAAAAGAGCTTTTAGCCAGGAACTCTGGAAGCAGAGATAGTTATGTAATGTTGCAGTAGTGCAGTGCTCTGAATGTTGTAGTAGTAGGCTTTCTACTTTGTTCCATTTTTACATTGTTGCACCCTCTCTTCTTTGACAGTCCAAGTCAAAGAGATCTGTGGGGGAAAAAATAAGATAGACCCCTGTAATGGACATAGGAGCCTTAAAACAAATAAATGAAGATGAAAAAAAATAATAAAAGGTATAGCAATTTGAATTTACATATTATGCACTTGCAGAATATGTAAAATCAAAAAGTAGGTTGACTGTCACTTTAATATACTGAAGTTGCTTTTATTTTAACTTCCTTTGACAGAACAGTGTGTAGCACATGGATTACTTTAAAGTATATTGTTGTGTCTGGTTCATTATGCAGAGACTGAGGTTTTTATAAAAACATAACCGTGTCCTACTGTTATGTGTGGTGTAAGTCCTGATGTGAATGAAGGGATTACTTTTCCACATCCCAGATTAGTGTCTTTTGATAGCTGTCTGCTTTAGATAACATTGAAAGAGGAAAAAAATGTGTACTATAAAAAAGATACATTGTGTACATTTTGAAAATGACATCTTCACAAATATCTTCCAAAATTGGCCATATTTATATAATAGTCACGTGCCCAGCTGATGAAACACTGCAAAGTATGCATCATTTTAAAGGATCAAAATTGAAATGGTCACATTCAACTCCTGTGAGAATAGCTCCCAGTTATTCTATCTAAATATGGATAAACCATGTGCACAGTTTTTAAAGTGAATTAGTGAGAATCATTGTGTATATTATATCTAAGGAAATAAATTGTATAATGTCAACAATGGCTGGATAATGTTGACACTGTCAAAAACTAGTAGATCAGGACTGTAATTCTATTGGTACATTATATTATTTTGACAATGACATAAATATTTAAATACTAGTCACAAAGATACAGCTTACCTAATTATTTAGAT
This sequence comes from Rhinophrynus dorsalis, assembly GCA_037306005.1. Lineage (NCBI taxonomy): Eukaryota > Metazoa > Chordata > Amphibia > Anura > Rhinophrynidae > Rhinophrynus > Rhinophrynus dorsalis. The sequence continues at coordinate 308,832,552 of CM074722.1, forward strand.
AGGAGAAAAAAGTAGTTACGTGTCCGTTATCCATAATTTTTGTGCTTAATGAAATCTGAAATGCTTAAAATTTTAATATGTAACCCTGTGAATGTTGGGAACTTTCTATATTATTTCGTCTGTGGAGGCCAGACACTTTCAAATTGCTGTGCAACTGTTTAAATATGACTTTCGTGGGTAACGTAATATTTGTATATGATATACATATATTTGACAAGCTAAACTTGTCCTGAATATGAAATGTGTACGTTTATTGTTAGAAAGCTGTACTTGTCCACTGATTACAATGGTAAAGATGTATAGTGTTATGAACATGCTTAGCTGTCATGATCTGCCCCTTTTTCCTTGGATCTTGTGATCCCGTGCCTGTGTTTTTGCCTGTTGTTTCCTTGTTTGCTTATTCCTTATTCCCCGCCTTGTTTTGACGTGTTTCCTGAGCCATTATCAAGTGTCAACACTTCAGTGTTGGTGCGTGATCAAAGGGTTCTCTTAGTGACCCGTTGTTCTATTCTTGTTCTTGTGATCTCTAGTATATTGACCCGGCTTCTCCTTTACCTCCTTCCTGCTTCGTGATTTGGCACCATGTTCTCAATTCTCTGTTGTTATTGTTATTCTTTAATTATATAGCGCCAACTATCTTGTAGCTCTGTACAATAGGCAATAGACGCAGAGATATTAAATAGTACAAATTGATTATGGAGAACAAAAGGATCAGAGGGTCCTGCTTACAGTCTAGAGGAAGGTAGGTTGGACACAGAAGGAGTAAGTGCTGTTGGATGTAAGTGCCTCCTGCCACATGAACTGCTGGTCAGTGGGTGGGATAGAGAAGTGCTACAGTTACAGCACGGGAGAATCCTGTAGGCAGCAGTGGGATGATGTAATAAGAGCTGTAGAGAGGAAGATGCAGAGCGAAGATGGTGAGTGGAAGTGTATTTGGAAATGAGAGATGTAATATGGGGGGTGCAGTGTTAGTAAAGGCTCTGTAAGTTAGCACCAGAATTTTGAATTTAACTCTCTATGCTAATGGGAGCCAGTGCAGGGTTTGGCAGAGGGGAGTGGTGTTAGAGAAGCGATGAGTGAGGTAGATTAGTCTTGCAGCAGAGTTAATTACGGACTGTAGTGGGGTTAGTCGGGTGAGAGGAAGGCCAATTTGTAATGAGATACAGTAGTCAAGACGGAACATGATGAGTGTTTGGATTAGAATTTTAGTAGCGTCTAAGGTGAGAAAAGGTCGGATTCTAGAGATGTTGTGGAGGTGGCATGAGTTGGAGATTGACTGAATGTGGAGAATGTAGGATAGGGCAGAGTCAAATGTTACCCCCAGGCAGCGCGCTGTGGGGGTTGGTGTGATGGTTGTGCTGTTAACAGTGAATGCAGTGTCTGGGGTAAAGCTGGTTGGAGAGGGAGGGAAAATTATGAGTTCGATTTTGCTATGGGTAAGTTTGAGTTGACATCCAGGAGGACATCCAGGAAGACACAGCAGACAGATAATTAGATACCTGGGACAGGAGGAAAGGGGAGAGGTCTGGGGAGGAAAGATAGATTTGAGTGTCATCGGCATAGAGATGATGGTGAAACCCAAAGGAGTTTATTAGTTTGCCAAGGGACGAGGTGTAGATTGAAAAGATAAAGGGGCCCAGGACTGAACCTTGTGGTACTCCGACAGACAGTGGAAGAGGTGAAGAAGTGAAATCAGAGTAGGGGACACTGAAGGAGTGGTTGCAGATATATGATGAAAACCAAGAGCGGGCAGTGTCACAGAGATCTAGGGAGTGGAGAGCTTGCAGGAGGAGTGGGTAATCCACTGTGTCATAGGCAGCTGACATGACCAAGAGAATAAATAGGAAGTAGAGGCCTTTTGACTTAGAGGAGAACAAGTCGTTGGCCACTTTAGTGAGGGCAGTCTCAGTGGAGTGGTGAGAGAGGAATCCAGATTGCAAGGGATCTAGCAGGGAAATGGAGCAGAAGAATTTAGTGAGCCGGTTATATACAAGATGTTTGAGGAGCTTGGAGGCGAACAGGAGAAGAGAAATGTGTCGGTAGTTTGAGAGTGAGTTTGGGTCCAGGGAGGGTTTCTTTAAGATTAGTGTGATTAATGCATGTTTGAAAGAGGGTGGGACAGTACCATTTGACAGAGAGAGGTTGAATAAGTGAGTAAGGGTTGGTATTAGTAGAGGAGAAAGGTCGTGAGTGAGCTTAGATGGGATTGGGTCAAGAGGGCATGTGGTTAGGTTTGAGCGTGTGAGGAGAAGGGAAACTTCATCCTTGATCACGGGTGAGAAGGAGCTAAGTGTATCTGTGGGGTGACAGGGCTAAACTGGTGGGTGGAAGGGATGAGATTTCATGTCTGATGGAGTCTATCTTGTCCTTGAAGTGGTGGCAAGATCTTGGGCAGAGACGTTAGTGGAAGGTGTTTGTATTGGTAGGTGTAGAAGACATTTAAAGGTTGAAAAAAGGCATTGTGGGTTAGAGGAAAGATTAGAAATTAAAGAGGAAACGTATGACTGTTTGGCCAGGGAGAGGACAAAGCTATAAGAATGAAGTCTCTCAGGATGAGAGTGGGGACGTCAGAGGTAATGAAATGAGGGAAGCAGGAAGTAAAGTGATCAAGGAACTGTGCAGTAGGACCAGGTGGTCTGTATATGTTAGCAACATGTAAGGGGAAGGGAGAGAAGAATTGCAGTGTGGGCTTCAAAGCAGGGAAGGAGAGAGAGGGAACAGAGGGGACCACCTGAAATGTATGGTTAGAGAATAGCAGGATGCCTGCTCCACCACTCTGTCTGTTGCCAGGCCTAGGGGTGTGGGTGAATTGTAGGCAGTCATGTGAAAGTGCATCAGTGGAGGCAATGTCTGATGATGTGAGCAAGGTTTCAGTGATGGATAGGAGGTTTGGAGATTGTGAAATTAACAAATCGTGAACAGCCGTTAGTTTGTTGCACACAGAGCGTTCTAGAGACCAAAACAAAGGTTGTGGGGGGGGTGGGGTTAGATGATGTGGTCCGGTTATTAGGTTGCAGATGTTGCATGTGTGAGCAGGTGTTGCTTTACAATAGAGGATGGAAGGGGGCCTGGTTTAGGCTAGATGTCACCTGAAGCAAGCAGAAGGAGAAGGGATAGGGATATAACGTGGGAGTGAGACTTAAAGCTGCAGGGTTTTTTTACATGGGTATAACGAGATGTGGCAATAGGGAGTGGAGGAATGAGAAAAGTTCATGGGAGCAGGGAAGTAGCGAGGGAAGAAGTGAGGGTGCAATGTGACTGGAATGGACATAGTAGGATGAGCGTCTTTTGCAGGTGAGGATGGTGATGAAAAAGCAAAGAGCCAAATTGTACATAGTGGGGTTAATGCGTGGTACAGTAGAGTTTGTGCAACAGTCTGTGTTCTAGTAGAGTACAGATGATTTGGAAAATCAAGGGTCAATCCAAGGTGCAGAGGATGCAGGTGGCAGAGAGGGTGAGGAGAGTCTGTTGCAGAACTGCCAAGTATTTGGTGAAGGTAGAAGTTGATAAGTAGAGGTGGACTGTGTAATGGTCAATAGGGGTTGGAGAAGTGGAGAAGAAAGCAGACTCGATCTTTTTTCCACCAATGTTTTAGAGGATAACTGAGAAGATTATAAACTCAGTCCTGGTAATCCTGGCTCAGCAGTTTTGATAGAAGATGCAAACATCAGTGCTTGGTGAAGATAAACATTTATTTGGTCTGAATCCAGCAAGAGTAGTTATTTTGTTGATAGTGATCTGTCCTCAGTCCATCCTCTGTCCAACTCAGTCTAACTCTCTTATGGAGACTTTAAAAACCAGACACACTGTTGCAGTTCAACCCTGCTAGTTCTGAGCTGTTATATAGGGAGATCTGGGACATTTGATTCAGTACAACTGGGCACAGTCAGGCAATTAGCACATCAAGGAGTTCGCATTGAATGTTTGAGCATAAGCAGACAGAGGATATATGGACAGGGGGAAGAGATCAACAATATTAACTGAGAAGAGAAAAATAGAAGGTTACAATCCACAGCCAGCCAAAGATTTGATTCCAAGATAGCAATAAGCAGCTGGAAATTAATAACTGAGATATAACTGTCTAACTGTCTTATGGAGACTTAAAAACAGAGTTTAATAACAGACACACTTCTGCAGTTACTGAACTTGGCTCCGTTCTTTCGACTCCTCTTCTGTCTGCCTCCTATGTACTGCTTTGACTGACTTATTTCTGTCCTTGACTCCATTACCGACCATTCTTCATCTGCTCCTTGGTACGGTGTTGTCTGACGATTCTTGACTTGGCTCACCCAACTATTTTTTGTCTCTACAGTGATGGGTTTCTTTTCCTTACGACCTTAGTTGATCATAGACCCCGTTGGCCACCAGGTCGAACATCAACCACTTCAACCACCAGTTGATCATCAATCCTTTAACTACTTGGTCGAACATCGACTACCTAAACCACCGGTCGGAGTTCGACCTCCCTGTACCTGTTTTCTCAGTCAAGTTCCAGGTCTTAGAGTTGTTGACAACAACCACTACCTATTCTGCAGTTAGGTTTCCTTTCCTGTTAGCCTTCTAGGGAGACAGGCAAAGAAAGATTGTGACGAGCACTCACTGAGAACAAACAAAATTAAGTGTTTTGTTCTAAGGCATGGTGCTCTCTCAAAGGTGCTACAAGTCACATTTTATGCTCCCATGTGCTATTACAGAGAGGAAATCTCCATGTACATATCAGACTGGTCCCACCGCAGGCAGTCCAGCTTCAAAAATGCCAGGCAAATCTTCTTTTCATGGGAGAATCAGCACAAACACAGATGTATGCTTCGGCCTGTGTGGTTTTCGTTGGCGTGGTGTAGCTGATTCCCTGTAGGCACATGGAGAGCAAGGGCCAATGCCTGGGATACATTTCCAACTTAGGAAGACAAGCATTCACTGAGAACGAACAAAATGAAGTGTTTTGTTCTAAAGCATGGTGGCCTCTCAGAGGTGCTATATGTCACGTTTTTCACTCCCATATGCCATTGCAGAGAGGAAATCTGCATGTCCATATTACACTGTTATCCTCTTTGGTCTGATTTTTTGGGTTGTCATCCGGGGTGCGGGCCTAATCCTCCGGCAGGCACCAATTTGGCCTTTCGGCCAGCATCTCTCTCTGGCCTAGGCCACAACAAGGCAACCCAGAGCATAGTCACCTGCAGCCAGCCTCACACTGTAGCCCACTGAGGCCTACCTTGCAGTATATACTGTATTGCTGGTTGTTGTATACCTTTCTTATTCATATCAATAGCAGTCTGTCACCACTTTGTGGGGAACCTACTTCACAAAGCCTAACCAGGCAGCTTACTTTCTGAGCTTAGTCTGTCTGATCATCATAATTGCCTGTACAGACCCCAAATTAACAGGCACACAGGACTATTTTCAATTTCATAAACTCAAAATGCACATTCCATTGGATACATGGTAAAATGGCCTTAAATCAGCCCAACAACAATTTAAAGATTTATATTTGCTAAAAGTAGACGGTCTGAAATTATTCAAAACTGGCTGAAGACAATATTGTTAAATATAGAAATGTTTCAGGAACTTACACTAAAGTCTCAAGATACATCACAGATTATCACACAAACTTGGCGTAACAAACAAAAAAATGTAAATTGTGCACCCTATGTATGTCCTGAGTACATTTATATCTAACGTATACAGTATAGCACATAACAGTACTCATGACTGACAATAACCAAAACACATTAAAACAGGTTTAGAAGACCTAATTGCTCAATACCTGCAAAATTACCTCATGAAAACATTCATTTCCAGTAAGTAAACACCCCAAACATATAAAAGCTAACTGAAATGTATTTCTGTGCAAAGCAATCAAGCAAGTAATTTATGAAGAATACAGTTATTTTCAGTACAAAAAAAGAATAACAATACACCACACAACTCATACAAGCTTATCTTAATAAACAAAAATAGAACAAAATATGAATTACACATATATCCAGAGTACATTGATATCCGATTATATATAGTTACACATACTTCTGTTTCAATCGCAGGCCCAAATTGGTAACAGGGCCTAACATCATTCTAACGTGTATGACCTCTTTAGGTCATATGGTGCTCCTGCTTGCCTGGGCAATATAACGTGAAGCCTGCAGAAAACCCAGCAATGACTTAAAACTTCGCTTCTGCAGCAGAGTAGGCATTACCCAAGCCTGAGGACCCAGGAGCCACTATATAAAATCTATTGGTGGTATAAGTAACAAAATGAACCAGAGGGTATTGTTGGTTTGCACAGACAGAGTGCTTTCCTTCTTGGTGAAAATGCACAAAAAATATTTGCATCCCTTCCTTTTCTTACTCTATCATTTTAAAGTGGAACTGTCACCTTAAAACAATTTAAAGGGATAGTAATACTTACAAATTACTAATTCCAGTATTATAGTACTAAAAAAAATAAATTGCCCCCAGTGACATCTCTCAAATCTTTATGGTTTGAGAGATATTCACTCGCAAAGTTCTCCCCAACCTCCCCTTTACCTGAAGTCAGCCATACGACCATCGGTGGCTCTGCAGCAGAGCCGAGATCTTGTTAATCAAAAAGAAATCATTCACTTAAAAAGTCTTCTACGTGTAATAATAATACTAGGATTAGTAATTTGTAAGTATTACTACCCGTTTAAGCAATTTGAAAACATCCTTAAAAAAGTAGGCCATATGTGTTCCTTTACACCATTACATCTATATACAAGGCTAAAACACCTATATACCAGGCTAAAAAAATATATAAATATTTATATGTGAGCAAGGAAGCTGCCATGCCGCTGTTTAACATATGAGATACCCTGTCTACCTCTCACTGTCAAGTTGTCTGTGTAGTTAACACATTCATTGCCAAAGAATTGTGTGATTTTCTATGCACACTTATATGACACTCAGAAATATGCATGTAACCATTTGACTCAAAGGCTTTAAGTGCCAGAGGGGTTAGCACACAATTAGCGCTCAAAGGATTTAACCCATGACATATCTAACTTGTAATTAAAAAATGTAAGTAGGACAAATATTATAGTGCTACAGAGATCCCGTATATACATTTTTGTATTATTTACTGACCTTTTTCTTTTTTAACCCTATTACTACTGCCAATACTAAAAGATGATTGCACTTTCACTGTAAATGGATGATGCAACCTGTTTGGCAGCTGGTAGGTTAAATCAGTAGCAGTTCACATTGGTCTTTCTTGTTTATTGTACTTTTTTACATGGCAGCAGTTTATAATTCTCTGTTGATAAGCAGTTTAGTTGCCCTGTAATAAAATATAGTGTTATAAGTAATAGGGACGTTAGCAATATAATAAGTGTCATAGTAACTACTACTACACCTCAGTATATTTTTCATCTTCAGATTCTCTTTAACCCTTTGTGGAAGCTGACCAGACCTCACCTTAAACTGTAGACACTTTTGAAAAACTAATACTGCAGGGCTGCTTTGATTTTAATGCAGCCCAGAAGTATGCACATTTCTTATATCCCTGGTTAAAGGTGAGGCCTGGTCAGCTTACCTTTGAGTTCTAGAGGGATGAGAAATGTGTTAAACACACCCGCAGCCAAAGGGGAGAGATGTGTGTGTGTGCACAAGTGTGGTTTGAGACCTTGGGGAGAGGAGTCATTGGGGGGACCCTTTTGACACATCATCGTCGAAGCTGCATTTGAACATAGGTAGAGGAGGCTTTGGGAAACTCTCTTGCTCTGGATCTAAATGTGTTTAACCTTTAGAATTTCAAAGAGAGATGAAATACTTTGCACACATAAATTGAACACAAAAGGTTAACATTGCACTTTGGTTGGAGATGGGGGGAACACATGGGAGTGGATTAGTAAACTGGGAGAAGTCACTTTTATTGGCAGGGGACTGCATAGCAAAAAAAAAAGAAAAATGCTAGTAGTTCAAACGATTGTAATAAATAACAATCGTATAGGTAATTTTACAAGATGTTTTAAAATTGAATTAACTGTTTTAAGGTGACAGTTCCACTTTAGTGGCTCACAAATAGCTACATAGATTGCTGTATTGATTTCCAACTCTTTAAAAACTAATTTAAACAATGAAGTTATAATTTCTTTCAGTGTTAATTTTCAATCTGAATATTTTTTGGGTCCCATATACTAATCATTCAAGCAGGTTTCTTAAAATCTATTTTTTTGTTTAAGATCAAAAAACATTCTTTTATAGTACCAATCAGCAAGAAATAAATTGGTCATTTACAAGTGATAGTAATGTTTCACAATAAAAGCAGCTCATATTAATCTTCATAGTATTTGAGCCATTGAGAGTGTTATTTCAACTGAGGTAATACTGCTCACCTCAGAGCAGCAAGACTGTCCTGATGGATCGCAGAGAGGGACAATCTTCAGTGAGCATAAGGAAAAATCTGTCAAGGGGGGCAGGGCTTTCCTTAATCTCACAGTAAGAAGATTGTCCCTTGCTGTGAGCTGTCTGGTCCCTGGACCAGATTCCACATCTGAGGGGAGGTGGCTTACTCTAGGTAACAGGGGCGGGAGAGAGATACTTTATCATTCAATTACTCCTGAACTACAACTCTGACAGTATTGAAATAACGCTCTATATGGCTCAGATACTATGAAGAGTAATTGGAGATGCTGTTTTTTGTGAAACATTACTGTCTCTTTAAGGACCAGAGGGGTGAACCACTAATTCCTTCTGTAAAGGAGTTAAGTACATCATTCGTTCTTCAATTTCTTTAATTAAAATTGTACCTGCCATTTACTTCTTATTTATTGTAAATGTCACACACATTGATTGGAGATACTCTGTACAGCATATTATGTGACAGATGCTTTGTGTAAATAGTTCACCGGATCAAAATATCATAAAGTGAATGATTGTAAATGCATCATGTAATTAAATGAATATGTACATTTTACCATTAATACTTGCCTGTAATCACTTAATTGTAAATTGAATTTGATAAGTGGTGTTTCAACTTGACTTCAGGAATCGCTACGTTTTTTTCAAGTGTTTATTTTCTGGAATTTCTTTGATGCCTTGTCAATCCTTATGCTAACTGCTGTCTATGGTGAATTCAGGATCCTAGTATTATTTGTTTCAGTGTTTTAATTATTTGGTGCTACATCTGAACCTGTGGCGAGTGTGGCCCTCTTGCGTTTCTGTGGTACATTAGGTATGATGCTGGAATAGGATACTCAACTGGAAAAGCCCTGCAGTATATGCTTTTTTTTAATAAAAAAAAAGTTTACTGCTTATTTAAGTCTTATACAATACATTTAAGGGCTTATTCATCAAGCTGAAGAGCTGCAATTCTGGAGCAACCCAATAGAAAATCCTCCCTCCACTGTAGTATACAGAGTACATAGTGTTGTTGGGATAATGAACCATTGTATTACTCGCACCTTGGTATCACAGTCCTTGACAGAAAGCTCACTGGAAACATAAATTTAGGGAGCTCCCTGCCAGGGATCTAAAAAGCAGAAAAAATAGATGGAAGTGGAAAAAAAACACATAATAAAAAGTATAGGCAATTTGACTTTCCATATTATATACACTTACAGAAAATGTAAAGTAAAAAGAAGATTGAGTGTAACTTTAACCCTTTGAGTGCCAGGGAGGTATCTGAATTGGTTACTATAAACAAGCACACAGTATATCATAACAAACCTCATGCACAGCATGGGTAAGGTATTGACAGCCAGATGTTAAAAGAATGATAGGTTTCCAGAGAAATCCACACATTTTTCTCTTGTCATCATTCAGGCCGTGCATTGATTTCTGTCATGTTTGCTCTCTAATGATTTGTTCAAGCAAAATAAGCTAATCCTTTTTCTTTTCTCTTTAAGAATTCACCCTCCTGAGTTTTTTAAAGAAAAGTATGCAGCTGATGAAGTTCACTACACCTGTGATGTGAGTAGACAGTTTTAGCTTTTTTCTTCCCATTTTGTCCATCTTAACAGACCCCCTCTGCAAAAAAAAAATGGCAATGCAAAGTGAGCCTGTTTAGATGCATATTTGTGCTTTTTGCTGCTGACAGGAACTTATTAAACAAATGTTTACATCTGATATTCATTGGTAACCTCTGAGGTGTCTACTATATTAGGCCCTATAGCTTATGTTACAGGAAAAAAGAGCAGTGAATCTGACCCAGAGTTTTATACGTTTTAAAAATCTAATACAAAGCCAGTAATGTAGCTGGGAATAAATATGTTTTAAAATGTTTCTATGTTTTATTTTTTAAATAATTACAATATTTTTTTATCTTTTTTATTTTTAATGCTGTGGGGTGGGGGCTGTGCAGTGAGTTTAAGTGAACACATAGAATCCAAAAGGTTAACTCGATCCGTGCCTTCCCTTTTGATGTCCAAGGCAGGAAATATAAATACATGTAAGTAAAATAAATTGGCAGCCTGTATTGGCTTTATAACCACCTGTAAGTGACCATCCTGGGATCAGAGGGTTACAGTACATGTACAAATCTTCAGTGCAAGTGTTATGAAGGAGTGCAAATATAATACTTTACTTCCACTGCAAAAGTACTAGTTCTTAGAGCTTGTATAGTAAAACTCTTTTATGCCATGCCAGCACAGTGAATGGGTACAATACTCACAGGTAATGTACTCCTCCATCCTGTATTCTTAGGTAGTAACTAAAGTCTTCTGAGTTTAATGGAGACCACTTGTTAAGGCTGAGAAAAACAGGTCTGTAAGTTGCATTTTGTTGCCTTTTTAACCAGTTATTAGTAAAAGCAATGTCCAGATTAAACAAAAACACAACAGGTTTGTTTATTTTCAGATATCAATAACATCGTGTTACTGTCTAGGTCATTTATCTCAACAAGTTAGTAAAATTTCTTCTGAACAAGTCTACTGAATATATGATTAAGTTGAAAAAAACATGTGTCCATCAAGTTCATCCTTTGATATATCACCCTTGTTGTTCCAGAGAAAGGCAAATAAAATCCCTTCTGAAGTAATTTCCATTTAAGAACCAAGTAGATACAAAGTAATCCTTCCTGACTCCAGAAGGAAGTCGGACATCTCCCTGGATCAAAAGCCATATTTGCATTGATACCATCTGTCATAATTATCAATATTGTTCTGAGCTAGAAAGGTATCCAGTATGTTCTTGAAAGCATCTACAGCAGGTGTACTAAACTCAAAAATAGTTGCGTACCACAAGCGCAACATTTTCCTCTCAAGGGGCCACAAGACTGAAACACTGGTGAACAGATACAGACACATAATATTTATATAGTATTTATAGCAAAGAAAAGATACAGCATTGCCTGTGGTGTTTAATTTACCTCCCCACTGCCTAAACACACCTCCTTAGCACCTCGGTACCAACTCCCTTTCCTCCTCAGTGCCTTATCTCCCTTTACCTCCTCAGTACTCCTTCCAACACACGCCCTTACCACACATACACCATCTAACACCCCAGCCTTATTCCACAGTCTCCCTGGTAGTCACAGAGCCACACAGGCCCTATCTGACACCCCAGCATTGTTTGATTGTCAACTGGTAGCCACAGCACCACACATACATTGTCTGACACCACAGCCTTGTTTTCAGTGCCCAATAATAGAACAGTACCACATGTACACTGACATACTTGCTTTATTACTGGTAGCCAGAGAACCACACATACACTTTCTGACACCCCTGCCTTGTCCCACAGTCCATTGGTAGTCACAGATTCACACATACACTATCTGACACCCCAGGCTTATTGAAGTGTCCCACAGGTAGTCACATAACCACACAGGCACTATCTGACATCTCAGGATTGTTTCATTGTCCACTGGTAGCCACAGCACCACACATATACTGTTTGACACCCCTGCTTTGTCCATTAGTACATTGGTAGTCACAGATTCACACATACACTGTCTGACACCCCAGCTTTATTCCAATGTCACAAGTCATAGAACCACACATAAACTGTATGAAATATTGTGTACAGTACTGGAGACCCCATCTCCAGAAGGATATTGATACTCTAGAGAAAATTCAAAGAAGGGCTACTAAAATGGTGACTGGTCTACAGGAAAAGAAATATCAGGATAGACTAAAGGATCTGAATATGTATAGCTTGGAGGAGAGAAGAGAGAGAGGGGATATGATAGAAACATTCAAATACATGAAGGGATTCAACAAAGTACAGGATGGAAGTATATTTCAAAAGAGTAAAAACGTTAGGACAAGAGGCCATAGTCTAAAACTAGAGGGACACAGGTTTAGATGTAATGTAAGAAAGTTTTACTTCACTGAGAGGGTAGTAGACAAGTGGAATAGCCTACCAGCAGAAGTGGTAGATGTCAATACAGTGACAGAATTTAAGCATGCATGGGACAGGCATAAGGCGGTCCTTAACATAAGAAAAGACCAAGGACCAAAAAAGGTTTGAGGTTGTGTATTTTTATTTTATTTTATTTACAGTAGGAAATTGGGCAGACTAGATGGGACGAATGGTTCTTATCTGCCGTCAAATTCTATGTTTCTATGTCAGCCTTATTTCAAATGTCCACTTGTAGTCACCACCCACATGTGTGCTGTCTCACACCACAGCCTTGTTTCCACAGAATCTCACATGCTCTCTCTTGTTCCACTGGTAGTGAGAACTGGTATCCTTGTTCCATTTGTAGTGAGAGACTCCCCCCACCCTCCCAAAGAGATAAGATGTGGTAAAAAAAACCCTTTGAGTACAGGAGGGTTGTCCATCACATTGCATCAGTGATACTTTGCTACCAGTGAAAGGGTTAACATATCCTATGTGCAGCAATATAAATGATGGTATCGTCACTCAGTTTGTCAGTAGGGCAAGCAATGACCCAATCCCTCCATGTGTGTCCTAAGAAAACCTATTAATCGTGACATCACTCTCAGTCACTGGGGCTTGTCAGGTGACTAGCGCTATATAGAGCATGCATAGAGGAGTGGATCGGTATACACATACACGCATATTAGAGGAGTTTATGTTGTTGTTTTGATGAGAACCTGCCTGATTTGGATATATTGCATTTTGATCCACAGTATTAAGCACTGGAGCTGTTTAAATGATTTTTGTACATGGGGACAGTATTAGTATCCCCCACTCATGCTTTTTGTCATTGTAGCTTTTGATGACTACTGTGCTTGTCAGTACTGTTTCATTTATAGTGATGTTTTCATTATGTATTAAATAATACACCATGACGCTTCCTCTTTGTGTTCTATCTATTCACTAGATCTTGGGTTATCTTCCTTCTTACTAGATATTTTCTCATGCAGAGGCATGGTTGTTGTGGAAACTGTGTCTGTCAGTTACATGAGACCTATAATACTGGCTCCTCTGAAGCAGCAACTTAAGGAAGATAGGATGCTACTTTTTGTAACAATATAAATTCATAATAGATGCCCCAGTGAGCATGACTATAAATGAAAGCAAATTATAGTGCAGTAACATTACATTCACCATTCTATTTTATTATGTAATCGTCTGTTTTATGTGTTCTTGTTATTTTTTCTTGGCTTTTATGTCATGCACATGGGTACACAATACAATTATACCAGTGATGCATAACAAATGTTACACTGGTTAATATATTATTCTTTCTTTTCTAGTCTCCCTGTCTTCGGCCAGTGCATGTATTTAGTGATGCCCATAGACAACTTTATTCACCTTTTGACCTTTGAGTTTTATTCTGGAATTAACAAATATGACAGCTTAAAGGAATTGGAGGACTTGAAGATAACTTTACTTTACTATACTTTAATCTGTTGGTCAACCTTTAAGAGTGTGTAACTGATGTAAATCACACAGTTTAAAATTCAAAGTTCTGAAGTTATTAAGGTTTTTGTCTCCTGCCGTCCTTGCCTTTTACTGATGCCAGTCCTTCAGCATGGAGGGAACTGATAATGTTGAAAGGCAGCAGACAAGATTGAATTTCCTTCACTGTGAAACTGTTCATCCCACTCCCACATTCATTCTAAAATTGGTCTAGTTACTCTTTTGTAAAGAATTTTTTCAAAAATGCTAGCATTATGGTCTTCAAGTGATGTCAAAGAGGATGGAGATGCAGAACTGAGACTTTTTCCAATCGAACTTGCATAAAATTGTTTTATTGTGTTTTAAGAAGTTTAGCTTGATGTGTGTTCAAATATAGATTGTCTGGGGAACCCTATGGTCACATTCTGCAGTTTCAGAAGATATGGTTTCTCTTAGCTACAGTAGTATCAGAGGGCTATTATCATGTTCCAAAATATCCCAATACGGCTCAGATTTAATATTTTCAAAGGTGCCTCATCTTTTTTTGTAGCTGGTAGCTGGAGGGTGCATTTGTCTAACCGAGAATGGCTTGGGAGCTCTGTTCCAGCGAGAATGAGTGTCACAAATATCAAAATAATATGTGGAATGGCTGTTGCACATTTTCCGTTAATGTCTATGTGACTCATGCACAGCTGCAAATATAGCCTGGAAATTGTGTAACAGCAATTAATTTCATAGTGGTTTTAACGCCTGGAATTCTAGCAAGGTATCCAATGCATTTAAGAGGTTATAAGCTCCAATTAAATATAATATGTATTTGTACCCCCTGGTGCAGTTCATTGGCCCCACAATTGCACCTTTTTCTTACTGAATATGGCCCTCAGCTTAGAATTTAGAAATATTTTATATTCATTTTTGAGTTTTCTAGACATACATGGCCTTGGTCATCAAGCTATAGATGGAATTCTGCAGTAAACCAGCTGCACCATAGGAGGAAAAATACAAATTCCAGTTGACTTTAGCGGGATTTAATACCTTGAATGTATATGTAATTAGCATTCAGGGGGTTGGAAGCCCCATTTAAGTCAATGGGAATTTCCGGAATGTTCATTTGAGCTCTTTGGAATAGATGTGCTCCAGAATTGCTCCTTTTAACATAATGAATAAGACCTACATTTCTTTAGATGAGTTTTATGCCGTTCTCCTTTGTCTTGCGTCAGAAGTACCTTTTTGAGTTTAAATTCCAGCATAATTATGCTAACATTTTATTGTACTTTCTATTTAATAGTTTATAAATTGTTTAAAAAACAATTTCTCCCAGTAATCGAGTTTCAATGTATATGGCAACTACAGCATGGGAGGAACTTCCATTTACGCCAGCACTAAGGAGTGATAAAGTGGTGAGGACTTCTTCATTGATATTACGTCTTCAATTCCTATGTTATTCTATGAAGCCCATGCACTAATGTTTGTCCAACTTTGGATATCTTGGTGCATAGGCTCTATAAAATAACAGGAACTGGGGAAGTGATATCACTGGAGAAGTTATCTCTGTGTTATCACCTCTTTATCACACCTTAGTGCATAATCCCCAGGGATTCTATAGCACTTTCAGAAGAAATGGACTGACATATAAGACTCCAACAAAACAGTGGACTAATCACCTAAGAGCAAAGCTGATTAGAATGTTGGTTCTTTGTTTATAGGTTGACACGATGCTTCAGTAAGTTACTGTTTATAGGTCACTATGTCAGTCTGAGTCTTCAGGAGACAGCAATGACTTCTTGCACACTAGTTCCGTTGTATCATTTACTGCACAACTTTTCTTCTACATGAACACTGAAACAAATATAACACTAAGCTTCAAGCTCCTAGAGGAGTTGCTAGGTGCTGGCTCAGGAAAGTCTCAGGTTACATGTTTGAAGGAGCAACAAACTTTTTTTTTAAATGAAAATCTGTATGTTATATGGTTTTCCTGATGAGTAAAACAAGGACATTGTCACTTTTATTGAGAGCTCTTTTAGTGAATCACCTCTCCCATAGAATGCAACAGAATAACTGTCTGAACACCAGGGGTTTGATTCAATAGTCAGCATTAGGGCAAAAATGGATACCAAACACAGTGTTATCGTAGGAATCCAATTGTACTACCAACAGCAACCACAACAAGTGTTGGGACACAGAACCGGACACTTGGCCCAATGTTCGCTGTGTATTTTTTGTTGCAAAAACTCATGTTAAATAGCATGAGAAATGGGAACATCAAAGGAAGACTGTCTACACTTGGTGGTTGACACAGTGTCAAAACACAAAGCGTGAGCTAAAACAGTCACCCTATCAAACACTAAACCAACACTACCCCTAAAATGTACAATAAAATGAAACAATACTAGCCCTAACACTATCATAACACCCATAAACCATTGATGTAACACTCACTTGCCATTCAGTGTAAATCTGTCTGTAATCTTCTATCTTCTTCCGATATATAATGGCACTATAACCAAAAAAAATGTTCAAAGTAAAGATGACTCCAGAGATATGCAGTCCTTACTTGGTCAGCGGCAGTGAAGCAGAGCAAAAATCCACCCCCCCTTCCTTTAGATACCTCTCGGGCCAGAGACTGGCTTTTATATGGCCAATCTCTGTTCAAAGTGGTTCCCGTGCTTCCATTGGCTGCGATGTGGGGTTACACACCTCCCAGCCAATCAGATTCTAGCAGAAAGGATGACAAAACCCACTAGAATCTGGTTGGCTGTGATGTGTGTAACCCCACATTCAACTTCAATTCCAGCGTCGGTGGTTTAAAACATGTGTTAGGGGACTCTGCGCCTACTGTTTGTAGGTGCAGGTTTTTGGTGATAAAGTGGGGTCCCATGTTACCACCCAACACATGGAATTAAATCTGAAATGTAAATCTGTCACAGCACAGGCCACTGGATGGCTTGCTGTGCTTGAAAAACTACAGTTGGCTGTTTTTTTTTCCAGTGGTAATTGAATCGAGCCCCAGGTGGCCTATAGGTTAAGTTTCTATCCACTAGAGGGCACTGTTAATGCAAAAATAAATAAATAAATAAAGAGAACAACAACAACAGTTTAAACTACAATAACGCTGGAAAGAAGTATCTCCCAGCAGATATATAAAATGCATTTTTTTTCCTCCCTACTAGTAATGATGAAGTTATACTGCAAGATGCACCATAATACTTAGGTTTGTACATGTCCATGGTCTTTTGGGAACCTAGGAATTCATTGAAGACCTCTCTAGCATTCAGGGGTTTAGAGCAGGGATTTTGGGAGTTTTAATGTGTTTGCTGTGGTGCACTTTATTTTTACAGGTAAGGCTCCACTTTTTCTGAGTGCATCACTCTCAGTATTTTATGCTTTTGTAGCCAATGTGCCATTGACTGTACAGAAAAATCAATTGTTCCTACAAGGCTAAATCTTGTTTTAATTAGTCTGTTGTGGAGTACGGGAACTATGGGGTAGCTACCACTAGAAGGCAGGGCACTTGCACACTAAATTTCTCTGTAGGAGGAGACTCCCTCCCATCACCACCTAACCCCTGACCAGCAGCAATAGCAACCTTCAGTTTTAGTCCTGTACCTACATGAGAGCAACAGGGCTGATTCTTTGATTTTATATTTTTTTTCTCTTGTTCTTACTCATTGGGTGTTTCATTCCCCCTTATGTATGCAGAGTCGAGCTAGACACAGACTATTTTCCTGGATCTGTATAGTGTCTGCCAAGTTGATGGTCAAATCCTTGGGAAGCTACTTTCCTACTCAGTTTTCAGGGGAGCCAAAAGATATAGTGAATGAAGGTCCATGTTTTGAGTATGCTCTATACCTATGTCAATTTGTCTGTCTGTTGGCCACAGTCTGAGGTCTGTTTGTGATACATGGCTTATTTCCTTTATCTTTATTATTAGTTTTGCTTTTCACTTTGCTTTTATTCCATTTTACTTTTCCCTATGAATTCAGGATGATTTTTTTGGACTAAGGACTGTTTAAACTTATTGGACCATGACACCTTTAAGGCTTGGTGCTCCTGGCCACCATCTTGGTAATGTTGATCTGAGTGGACTCCACACATTGGGAGATGTAACCATCAGTTCTGGCTTCCTATTTCGCACAGTGCCAAATTTGTTTGTTTTTTTTCCACACCAGAGCTCAGGTTCTTGGGCTTTGGTACAGGAAGGGAGGGACTTTTGTCTTCCGTCATCCGGTATCCAGGAGGCAACTCTTCAGCATGCTTTCTCTACAGGATACCAGGTTGACTTCTGGGGGATACTTGCCACCCTCAGTGGTGCAGATTCATTTTTTTCCTTTATTTATCTACCTTTTGTGTCCATCTGGGTCAATGTCAATGTACACAGTTGGGTATAGGGAAATCCAAGACCACCAGAACTGCCTCCGTTTTTTTCTGCAGTGGTCAACTGTCTGCCCAGTCATATCAGTCATCCTTTGCCCTTTTTGTGCTGTGGTCCTTACTTCGTACTTTCAGGGGCCCAATCCCTGTGGTCAGTAGCATGTCTGGCTTGAGACCCTTATTTTCTGTAGGGTAGGTTTACAGTTCCTGACTAGTATAACAGAATTTATCAAATTTTTCCTAGGTAATTTAGATCAGGACCCTCTCTTCCCCCAGGTAGAGGGTTCATGCTCTGGAGGAGAGTGATCCTGTACCCCTGGGGAGCATCCCCCACTTGAAGATTGTGAGCCAAGGGATGAAGGAAATGATGATTCCTCACCTACACCTGGGGATTCCTTTGAGGAGGAACCTAATAGATCAGTAGAAGGTCTGCTATTCACTTCTCTTGTGACTCTTGTTCAGATTATCTTTGGGGAATTGACATCATCGGATAGGAGGGTCTGTTTATCTAGATGTTCTTTTGCCCTTCTTTACACCTTTTTCCGCTGTTGCTTTGCAGCCGTGGGGGTACTCTTTCTGTGGTTTATCCTCTATTTTTCACCTCTCTAAACACACAATGCGGCTGCATTCATGGATTGTAGGGTAACCACTTAATTGAAATGGTCCAGTTAGTCTTCCAAGGGATATATTTATAAGAACTGCAGTATTCTCAATGGTTTCCAAACACTGCAAATAGCGCAAATGAAGTTGCAATGATTATTATACACCTGATATCTGAAAAGAGTCCTTCACTGTAGTTTTAAACTTGATGGTGCAGCCGTTTTCTCTAAGAACTTTGGTACCACAGTCCTCCCACATATATAGACACAAAAAGAAAAGAGAAAAAGCGCACACAAATGTAAGTATAGACTGCTTGCGATGTATATCACACCTCCACCTTCTTCCAAGAAGTGTTCTCCTCCACCGTGCCAGATAACACCCACAGATCTGTGTTTATTGCACTCACCTTTAAATGAAGCAAAACCGGCCTCTCAGTATAAAATGCCTTCACTGGATAACCCCCAGTGTCGGTTTCTTTATTGGAAACCGATCACAATATTATCAGCCTTCCACTCCTTCTTACTGCATAACTTCTTCATCTAAACGCTGAAAATCTGAAGCATATTTTGTTTGGTATATACTAAGGAGGGGGCCTATATTCAAATATAACTAGAATCCAAAGACACTCTTGGCATTAAATAAATGGGGTAATCCCTAAAAAATATTTATATAACAATATATAGCAATATATAAAAATCTTGTCTCTGGTTACAGTTGCTTTATGACCTCCCAGTTTAGATTTAGTCTGAAAATGCAATGGAGGTGACTTATGGCAGCTGCCGGGTGGGGCAGCCCAGAAGTGATGCCAGATGGTCCAAGTCTCATCTCATCTCCCCCCCCCCCCCCGGGTGGGAGCTTATTTTGTAGCCCTGTCGAACATTCACATTGCAATGATAGACAGTATGGGGGTGGACCAAGTCATCAGCTCCTGGACCCTGAAGCAGTGAGAGCTAAAGTATTTAATTTCTGAATCCATCTCTCAGAAGTGGGGTCTGACGGTTGTGGAACTTATTGCCACAAGGTTGATCAGTTTTCCACAAGGTCACAGGATCCTCTGGCATTCGCAGTAGATGTGCCATTCAGTGACATTTTGCTTTTGGCATTTATTTTTCCTTCCAATGGAGTGTTGAAGAAGGTTAGGTTTGACCAGGAGGAAGTAATCCTGATTTTGCCTTTTTAGCTAATTTCTCAGATTTGTACAGTCTCTTGGATTGCGAGCTGTGGCATTTTCCTCTTCTTGTCCTCTTGTCAAAGATTGACTTTCATGGTGTGGCTCTTAAATTGAAATTCTGAGGAAGAAGGGTTTATCTGAGCAGCCATCCTTAATGCCCCTAAGCCCATTTCTTCTAAGGATTATCATAAAAACTGGTTGTTGTTTTTCAGTTGTCCCAGTTTTTTCATTTTCCATTAATTTTGGTATTTCTCCTGGACTTTCACCAAATGGGGGCTTTGTTTTAGTTCTATCAAGGTCCAGATATTGCCCTTGTCAGTTATTTTTCAGAAGAGTATTACTCTATTGCTGGCCGTTTATGCTTTTGTGCAAGGGATGGCACATGCTCTTTCGCATCTTTAGGAATCCTACTCCTCCATGGGATCTAAATATGGTTCTTGAAGTTCTTCAGAGGTATCCTTTTGAACCATGGACTTCTCTCTTCATTTCTTGTCACTTAAAACTGCTTTCATTCTAGCAGTTACGTCTTTCAGGTGAGTGGACAAATTACATTCTTTGTCTAATCGGGCGGGATTCTGGTTTTCCATGCAGATAATGTAGTTCTGCATACTCACTTTAGGTTTTTTACCAACGTGGTTTCTGATTTTCATATTAATCAGGAGATTTTGTTTTCTTATCTTTCTTCTGCTCTGTCTAACAAATGAGAACAGGACATCACTGTCTTGATGTATTTAGGTGTCTCAGATGCTACATTAATCACAACCTTTTTACAAATCAGTTGCACCTTTTGTTATTCCCCTGGGCCCTCTTGCGGGTTAGACGGTGTCTGTGGTAACTGTATCCTGTTGGATCAAGGCATCCATTCGCCAGGTCATTTACCTTAGAAAAAAGCCAGTGCCTTTATAGGTAATGGCAGATTCCAGAGTGGTGGGTGTTTCCTGGGCACAAAACAACCAGGTCTCTGAGGTGACGTGGTAGTCTCTTTGCATATTTGCTGCACATTACAGAGCAGTATGCTGGCCTTGGAGTCTAGTGTTGGGAGAAAGATCTTCCAGGGCGTGGTTCCTGTGCAAGTGCCTTTTCTCTCCTTCATTTCTGCTAACTTTTCTGTTGTTACTTAGTTACTGGTGGTGTCCCTTGATACCTGATGTTCTGAGTATCCTTCAGGTTCGTTTGACATAGTTACTGCCTTCTTGCCCCATTTCATTTTTCTTGTATCTTTGCTATACTATGAAGGCTTCTACTGCTGGGCTGGGGAAAAGTGGAGCTGGGAGAGAATCTCTTCCTCCAGAGAACTTTAGTTTGCCCTGCCTCCTAATGGTAGATACTTAACACAGCAGTTCCTGTGTTCCACAAGGACTAAGAAAAAAGGATTTTATTAGTAAGTACAAAAATATACCCCTTTGCTTGAGAAATAATTTGTGATATGTGGTACCATAACATTAACATTTCTTGTTTGTTCCTTTTAGATTGCCAGCATTTTGAGCGCCAGAAAACCATCCGTACTTCTTACTCTGGTGAGTTAGTACTTTCTCTTTTTTAGTAATATGCTGTGGCCCATTTCTGTTGGATAAAAAAACAAACAACATTGCAAATGTTTTTCTGCTGAGTAAAACAATGATACACCAGTTACCAGGAGGTATTAAAGGTCAATCTGTCACAATGTACTGGAACTATTATTGTCATATTCTGTAGAGGATTATAGTCTGAGGCTCACTACTGTCGTAGAAGGCAATAGATAAATGGTCTGGGCACTAAATGTCACTTTTACAGTTTTGTTTTTAAATTGAGAACAATATGAACTGAAATAACAATAGATTTAACCACCTCCCAGCAGTGGGCATACCCTTGTTTAATTTGACCAAGAGAGCCCTACAGAATAAAACAAACAAACAAAAAAAAACTTGTTCTTTGAGGTTTAGCTCTTCATACATTTTGGAAGTGTGGATAAGAATGATAATAATAATGCTAAACCTTCACATTCTTTTATAATCTAGGTGACCTTTAGAACTTTTAGCAGATAGCTTATATAGCAGCATATAACACAGGCCCAGTTAATGGTTTTATTGTGTTACAAAATTGATTTTTTTTTTATAGGTCTTCCTAGTTGAAATCTTCCCCTAACCTTTTCTACAACTCAAATCCCTTCCCTGGGTTTCTTTTAAAATTAAATTCAGAATTCTTATTTTCACATATAAATCAGATATTGATGCTTCTTAAATGTCAGTCCTACTCAAACCGTTTCCTCAGTTTTCTCTCTGCACCATCTCCTCAAATGTCTATTCAGCAGTCCCATAACTTGTCCTTTCATTAGTTCCTCTACTCCATCTCCTCAGTAATCCTTTAAATGGACCCTGCTCCCTATTTCAGACATTTCCCAGCTCTATCCCTTCAATGATCTTTCCTCTCTTCTCTCTTCTATTATATACAATACTTCTTATAAGGTACAGCTTTTCTCTGGAACACCCCAAACTTACTCCATAAGACACTCTCCCAGCTTCCAATCTTATTATTCTCATCTTGTCTAGGAAGCCTACTCTATACTCTACTGGCCTGATCCTGTAATAATCATGTTTCATCTTTGCAGTGTAGTACATTGGAGTTAAAAATGGCACATAGCAGCACTTGAAGGCACACATGCTGAAGAATAACATGTACTTGTTTGCAGTATGGTCTTGCCACACTTATTCTGATTTGTAGTCTCCCAAAATGGAAGGGTATCCCAGGCATGGGCCTTTGTTCTCTTGTGTGCCTAGAATGAATCAGGGCCTCACAGACAACACACAATAAAGGCTAAAACATATGTCTGTTTTTGGTGTCTTTCTTGTATGGAAATTTGCCTTTCATTTTGACATTTCGATCATCTGTGGGCAGAACAAGACTGATGAATGGGATTTTTTATTCCTGCAATTATATACGAGATCAAAAAATGTGACTGAGCAGCATCTGAAGGGGCACCATCCCAAAAGAATAAATTACTAGGTTTTAGTCTCATGAAATGGATGCTTGTCACACCTCTTTTATTTGTCACATTAAGGATGCACTAGTAGATATTGAATGGAAGACAGTATTGTTACTTAACATGTTATTTTTGAGAATAGTAAATATGACATATGTTTGTGAGTGTGACTATTTACCCAGATAGATTTTCATTTCATGCCTGTATTATGCTTTTCACTATTGTAATTATAACTGTGTTATATTTATAAACTTATTTTCCAAGTAGGAAGGGTACAGGAAAGTGGCAGACCCCTGGCACATTATTTATTAATATGTGGTGTCTGGGCATCATATTAATTGTTTTTAAAACTTCCCCTTTTAGTAGGGAGAGTAGAGGAAGAGAACATTTGACCTCTTCCTTGTGCAAACTACTTGCTCCTATGGGTCTCCAAGACCCTGTATGAAGTTATTTATATATAACCCCCCAAGGAGAATACGTGAAGTGGTTTCTAGTCCCTTTTCCTTTGCTTTTGATTTATTAATATGGGGTTTATGGACCCTATAGTCATATTTATTAATTGTGATGGGTGAAAATTAATAAATAAGGACCCTGTATTTTTTTTTTCTTTTTTAAATAATATCATATTAAAAATAATATTGTATGGCTAAACCCAATATTATTTCACACTCTCCATCCTGATCTTATGAAGATTACTGGAGCATACGTTTCAATCCAATCAGGCAGCAGAGTTAATGAAATAAAGTGTATGTGCGTGTTAAAATGTAGGGGGTCACAGTAGGGTTATACAGGGTACTAGGATCTCTGGCATCTCCCTGATTTGGTTGTGGGAATGTGGGGGGGATTACCCAGATTCCTAGGGCAGCACTTTTGCTTAAAAGATTAAAAAAAAAAAAAAACCTGAAAATCAGGGCACAAAATCCTGATCTGAGCGACAATGTATTCACAAGATGCAGCAGACAGGATTCTCTACAAATGCAGAAAATAGCTCAATGGTAGAAAATGTAATCTGTGATTGAATGTAGTCCTATGTTTGAGCAGATTTAAGGCTCAAACACAGGTTAAAGTATAGTGTATACGTATTCTTTAATTTGCATCCTCATTGAAGAGATACATCAGCTAGAACCTGTAATACAGAAATGTTGAACTGATTGATAAGTGAGGACAATTAAGTAGTATTTGGTTTATAAATATGCAAGTAGCTAACACTGAAATACAGTATATGCTTATTTCCTTGGGTATTTAGCATTATGTTATTTGATAAATAGACCCCTTCCGTTCACTATAACACTCAGCTACTTTGCAGTACCTAACTGTAGCTAACCAAAAGAAGTCATCTCTACATAAAATGGTCATTTCAAAGCAATATAAAGAACATTTACTGTATATTTATTTATATATGATGTGGTTGTCACTAACAATGTGATAACAATTTTACCATCATGATTTTATGTCTTATTCCAAAGCTCTTATAAGTGTTTGAGTTAAAAATATAAATAAATGAAAATGACACATTCCTTTTGTCTGTGTACTTTAACCGTAGGCTCGAAAAATGAAATATAATAAAGCAAATGCTTGTGCACAGATGCATTTTGAACCATAATTTAAAGATCCTCCAGTGTAGTATGCTAGCTGAAGATGTTTTATAAAAAATTAGTTTAGATGAGTTTATTTGAAAATCTCTGTGTCCGTGACTTTCAGGAAATTACTACTCTGGAAGAATGGACTCCAAAAGCTTAAGCTTCTGTGCATATCGGCTAAATAAGCCCTTAATGTGTAACCTAATATGACATGTTCTAGATTACTTGAGTGATTATCTAAATACCTGTTATAAAATTTAGTCTGCTTTGAGATCTCCTAAAAGCAGAAGGACATAATGTTTTCAATGTACTGGTACATGCCTGGGGCATCGGTTGCTGTCACAAGGATATTCTATTCTCTGTTCCATGTGTAAATGAGCTAATGTAGCATGGATTATATGCAGGTTACATTTTTTAGTGTTAATCTTCAATTAATATTCTATCCTAAATCATTTTTCACACTATTTTCTTTTCATAGCGTGGTGTTAATACTGACAGTGGCAGTGTCTGCAAGGAAGCCTCTTTTGAAGGAATTAGCCAGTAAGTACAGCTTGAGACAGTTCTGCACTTTCAGTTTATATCAAAACATCAGTCTTTATTTACTCAAGAAGCATAAAATCTGGAATTTCACGCTGAATGGATAAAACAAACAATGTTTTTATTCATTTCATAACATGAAGTATAAATGTATACAAACGTACTATGTGTGATCACGGTGCCCAGCTGATCTAGTAACCTCCAATTCAAAAATAAAGATAGTAAACAGTGTACAATGTTACTAATATCCCTGGGCTTGGTAGCGGTGCAAGCTCCAAAAGAAAATAGATTCAAAGGTATAGGGAGAGCGCTATAGTCCATGATACTCCCTGAAGAAGTACTAGGAACAGTACGAAACGCGTTGGAGGACTCTGTTATTATAATATTTATGTAGATACACGAGTGATACAGTTTTAAGTAAGTTGGCATTTGTATAAGTTAAACTTGAAGTGTAAATATATTACACCATATATTCTTGATCTGGATTACAAAACTCAACTGCAGCGGCATAATAGTGCCTATTTAGTGCTGAAAGAGAGACGGGAGACCTCAGCAGAGGTGATAGGAGACCTTCACCCGTTCAGTTACATCCTAAGATTCGGAGTATTACCGGCTATAGCAAGAGAGCAACATAGTTGCAATTGGACAATGGAGAAAAAAAGACAGGAGGTTGATATAAGGCGACTGGAGTCCTCTGACCGCAACATCAAGCCCCAGGTAATAAGTACCTTTTTGTAATTTAGGGCTAAGAATATACAGACGGGGGAGAATATTTACGACATTTTAAGAGTTTATATTTTATATTATAACTCTTATTTGCACAGTTGCCGGACATAATACTAAAGACACAAGAATAACAGATAAATCAAGCGCATAAAACGGAGGAATATGTCAGCCTATTACACCACACAGTTGGGTCACTATTTTAAAGTAATACTATACTGACAATCCATCATTGCTGATAAAACTGCCAACATCGTTTTTTTATATATTGGATACAAACTTTTTTTTATTGTTCACAATTATTATATGCTCCAGAGCTTTATAATTAATAGATATAGTAACAGTTTCATTCGTGTTATATATGTCAATATTATATACTGATTTTATTATATGTTATTTTAGTAATAAATGTGTTTATATTAGCAGTGGACTATAGGGCTCTCCCTATACTTTTGAGTATAAATATCTATGTATAGATTATTTATTAAACCTTTGGTAAGTTGTAGATCTGTGAATGTAGTATTATTGACCTTGTGAAGCTCTATCTATCTAGCTATCTAGCTATCTATGTAATGTAGGCTTACCATAATTATCCTTTTCATTTCTTAGATAATTTAACCCATTGCATGCTAAAGAGGTGAACAAGGCATTGTAAAGCAATTTTCACTGTCGTCCAATACAGGTCACTGGTACCATGGGATGTGTAGTCCCCTTTAATAGGCAGGAACAATTATGCAAATAATTTGCAAGGGGCGGAGCCTCCCCTCTTACTTAAGCCACCTTCTGGCCAGAGCCACCCATATTGATTTGTTCCTGGTGTGCTTGCACACCAGGCAGAGAACAGCTATGCTTCTTAGAGTTTTATTATTTTTTATTCAAATATGGAATACCACCATTAGGAGGGTGACCATGGCTGTGAATTGCCCTCTTCAAAGTGGCTGGTGCAGCTTCCAGGGATTTCTGTGGACCTATACCTGAAGAGGGGACAGCTTGTGTTAAGCAGCTCCCCTGTTGGGGAAATTACCTCTGGTTCTTTCCCTCCCTATCATGGTCACCTGAAGACAGAAGTCTGCGAGAAAGGTGAGTCACCCATTGAGTGCTGAAGGTCCACTTGTCCCCACAGTGTCCCTTTGATGGGCTTGTATTTGGGAGTTTTAATACACTCCAGCACTCATAGGGTGTTTTTATTGCATTATCACTATTTATGCAATTTCTGTGTTATTCTCTGAGTTTTGGAGCATTGGGTATTCATTTATTTATGTTTCTCATGTATTTCATGCTTGTTTGGGCACTTTTTAATGTTTTACTAAACTTTATTAAAAATGGTGTTCCGCGCCTTTAAGCGCGGCTTTTTCCCGCTCAGCAGCAGAGCTCCTTTACTCTCTATGGGAATTCACAGTTTGGGACATATCTCTGAAACCGCTTGTCACAGCAACTTCAGAGTAGGCTCATTTTAATGCTAGGCTCCTGCTCTATCATCCGGTTGGTGTTTTATTACTGTAGGGGGCTCAGGGGGGCTTCGGGCACTGTTTGGGGTACTTGCATAGGGAAAACTACATTTCCCATGAGCGCTTAGCTCGCGCTTGTTTCTGATTGGCTGTCATGACGGCCGCCATTTTGTGGTACTTTTCCAAGGCGAGTACACTACGCAGGGACCGAGCCTTCTCTCTCCTCACCAGATTAACCCTTCGCTGGCCAGATAAGTCCGTTTTTAGACCTTTTCTGGGGTGAAACTTTAATCTTTAACACTTTTCTGGGTGATAGTGTTTTTCGTGGGGTATATTGACGCTGTGAGCATGTCTACTTCACTGGAGCTAGGGGCTAGACCCAAGACTAAGGAGGCTGGGGGGTCTTCTAACCCCATGGCGTTTTGCTCCTCTTGCCACATTGGGCTGGATTGCGATAATGTGGGGGATCTATGCCCTAATTGTACTGATAAAGATAGCAACCCTGGGCTTCCCAGCCACGCTATTGAGCCATCTTGGGTGAGGGAGTTTAAAGCTGCCACTAGGGATCTCAGATCCACGCTTCAACTCTTTCCCTCTCAGGTACAGGGGGCTCTCCAGGTCTGGCAGACCCCCTCTACTATCAGGACCTCCCTGCCTAAGCCACAGGGAGCTCCTGATATCACTGATTCTTCTGAAGAAGAACTTTTACAGGATTCTGATGCTGAGGAACGTACTGTTATTGAATCTAACAGGTCCATTGGGGACCCCTATGAGTGTGACCCTGAAGTTTCGGCTGAGGGTCTGATCAGAGCGGTTCTGAATACGCTCAACCTTCCTCTGACTCAGGAATCCACTTATGATCCTACTGATGTTTTTCAGAAAAAGCCATCTAAACCTGTTGTTTGTTTTCCAACTAACCCTACTCTTGCCCGTCTGGTTTCTGAGGCATGGAAGTATCCTGATAGATCTTCCTCTGTCTCCAAAAAGTTTGCCAAACTTTACCCTTTTCCCGAAGCGGAGCTGGCAAAATGGGTTCATCCTCCCAAGGTGGATGCTCCTGTGTCTAGACTATCCAAATCTACTGCTTTGGCTGTCTCAGATGCCTCTGCCTTGCAGGACTGGACGGATAAGAAATTAGAGCTCTCTCTTAAATCTATTTTTGCCTCTATTGGCACTGCCATGCGCCCCACCTTTGCTGTGGCATGGGTTAATAGGGCTATTGCAGCCTGGACTGAACGACTGACTGAAGCGGTTCGCCAGGATGCGCCTGTATCTGAACAGTTGCAGCTTCTTGCTAATATCACTGAAGCTCAGAACTATGTTGCTGATGCTGCTTTTGATGCTGTGCGCATGATGGCGAGGGCCTCCACTTCTTCTGTGGTGGCTAGACGCGCTCTTTGGCTGAAATTTTGGTCTGCTGATACAGCCTCTAAGAAAGCCTTGCTTTCCTTGCCCTTTCAGGGGAATTTGCTCTTTGGCTCTGAGCTCAAAGAAATGATCAGTGAGGCTACTGGCGGTAAAAGTACTCTTCTACCCTCAGTCTTTAAGAAAAAGTTTCCAGCCAAACGCAATCGGTCCTTTCGTTCCTTTCAGACTGAGACACGCTCCTCGACCCAAACGGGTCCTTCCACTACGCGCTCCTCCTCCAAGCCCAAACAGTCCTGGAGGCCCAAAGTTGCCTCCAAGGCCAAGACCTCCAAGACTGCTTCGGCATGACTCGCCGAACCCGGGTCCGCATCCGGCTGTAGGCGGTCGTCTCCGCATCTTTCGCCGGACTTGGGAGGAGTCAGTGGCGGACCCATGGGTTCTTCAGGTGGTGTCAGAGGGATACAGGATCCCTTTCTCTTCCCTTCCTCCTTTTCGGTTCCATTTTACTCGTCCTTCTCAGGAGCCCTCAAAAAGGCGTCTGTTCGACGACGCTATTCAGGATCTCTTGGACAAAGAGGTCCTGGAGGCGGTTCCGCAGGGGGACACAGGTTCAGGATTTTATTCCAACCTGTTTGTGGTAGCCAAAAAGGACGGAGGAGCCCGTCCCATCTTGGATCTCAAAGATCTCAATGCCTATGTGGTGACTTCCCACTTCCGCCAGGAGTCCCTGCGCTCTGTGATTGCAGCAATGTCTCCAGGGGAGTTTCTTGCCTCCCTGGACCTTCAGGATGCTTATCTTCACATCCCTATTCATCCAGAGAGCAGGAAGTATCTCAGGATTGCCTGCCACAGGGGACACTTTCAATTTACAGCGCTCCCCTTTGGACTGACTACAGCTCCTCAAGTCTTCCAGCGGGTGCTGGGCTCCTTGATAGCGGTGCTCCATCAGGATGGGATCAGAGTGACACCCTACATGGACGATCTCCTACTGAAGGCCTCCTCAGCGGAGCTTCTCCACCAGCAGTTGCAGAGGTGCATGCACACCCTGAACCGTCACGGATGGATCCTGAATCTGGACAAGTCGGACTTGATTCCTTCTCAGAGGCTTCTGTTCCTGGGTCTCCTGTTCGACACTCGCCAATGCATGGTGTTTCTTCCAGAGGACGTGGCTCACCAGATAGCCGTCAGAGTGGCTGGGATTCTGGACATGGACGAAATTCCAGTTCCGAAGTTGTCGTCCTTAGTGGGGAAGTTCATTTCCACGATCGAAGCAGTACCATTTGCCATGGCCCACTCCAGGGATCTTCAGAGATTTGTGATCCAGACGTGCAGGAATCATCCAGATCATCAACATCTGTCTGTTTCTCTTCCTCCTCATGTCGAGTCGAGTCTGCACTGGTGGTTAGATCTCTCTCATCTCTTGAAAGGGAAATCCTTTCTAGTTCCTCATTGGACCACAGTCACAACGGATGCCAGCCTTCGGGGCTGGGGTGCAGTCTGGGGTCGCTTCAGTGCTCAGGGGAAATGGGGTCTGGAGGAATCCATGCTCTCCATCAATGTTCTGGAACTTCGAGCTGTCCGGCTGGCCCTGAGGCACTGGGAGTCTCATTTGACCGGTCTTCCAGTCAGAGTAGAGTCCGACAACGCCACGGCGGTGGCTTACATCAACAGACAAGGCGGCACAAGAAGCGGTTCCGCCTGGTGGGAAGTCAAGGATATTTTGTCTTGGGCAGAAGATCACGTGCCTGTCATCTCTGCAGTCCACATTCCAGGCGTGGACAACGTCATGGCAGACTTCCTCAGTCGTCACACCGTCGACAGCGGAGAATGGGCTCTTCACCCAGAGGTGTTTCACATGCTCACTCAACGGTGGGGGATGCCAGTGGTGGATCTGATGGCTACCAGACACAACAGGAAGGTTCCGGTGTTTTGCTCCCGTCTGAGGGACTCCCTTGCTCTAGCGGTGGATGCCTTGTCGATCCCTTGGGACTTCTCCCTGGCTTACATCTTCCCCCCTCTTCCTCTATTGATCAGAGTTATTCAGAAGTTGAAGAGAGAACGTTGTCCTGTCATCCTGATTGCTCCGAACTGGCCTCGCCAGTCCTGGTTTCCGGAATTGATGGCCATGTCAGTGAAGGATCCAATCCCACTTCCAGCCCGTCCGGACCTGCTTCTTCAGGGGTATCTGTGGAAAGAGGATGTTCACTCTCTCCGTTTGATGGCATGGCGGTTGAATCCTCGATTCTAGCTCAGAAAGGCTTTTCTCCTTCTGTGGTGTCGACGATGCTCAGTGCTCGTAAGCCTGTGTCTTCCAAGATCTATCATCGCATTTGGTCAACTTTCGTGACATGGTGCTCTGTCAAGCAGTTGTCTCTTGACTTCCATCTTCCCACTGTCCTGGCCTTCTTGCAGGACGGGGTGGACAAGGGGCTCAGTCTGAGTTCCCTCAAAGTTCAGACCTCTGCCTTGTCTGTGTTTTTCCAGGAACGGATTGCCATCCTTCCTGATGTGAAAGTCTTCTTCCAAGGTGTGACTCATGTTCGACCTGCCTTCAAGAGTCCTGCTCCCCAGTGGGATCTCAATTTGGTGCTGGGTGTTCTTCAGCGACCACCGTTTGAATCCTTGGCTTCCATTCCATTACGTCTTGTGACTTGGAAGATGGCCTTCCTTTTGGCTATTGTGTCAGTACGCCGGGTGGCAGAGTTACAGGCATTGTCTTGTAAACCTCCTTACCTGGTGTTCCACAAGGATAAGGCTGTGCTTCGCACTACCAAGGAATTCTTACCCAAGGTTGTGTCTGAGTTTCACATCAATCAGGAGATTGTGGTTCCCTCTTTCTGCCCTAATCCTTCATCTGACAAGGAAAGAGATCTCCATTTGTTGGATGTGGTGCGTTGCCTCAAGTTTTATGTTCACCGCACCGAATCTATCAGGAAGTCTGACGCTCTATTCGTCATTCCTGAGGGGCCTAGGGCAGGAAGACCGGCTTCCAAAGTTACCATTGCCTCTTGGATTAAGGCTACCATCCGTGAAGCCTATAAGTTGAGGAATAAGCATGTTCCCTTCAGGGTGACTGCCCATTCCACCAGATCTATTGGGGCCTCCTGGGCCTACAAGAATCAAGCTTCTGCTGATCAACTGTGCAGAGCGGCCACTTGGTCCTCTGTGCACACTTTTTCTAAGCACTACCGAGTTGATGTACTGGCATCGGCTGATGCCAGCTTTGGAAGGAAGGTCCTGGAGGCAGTCTTGCCTGTGTAGGTCTTCCGCTCTGTGATCCTTAGTGCTTCCTTACTGTTGAGCCCGGTTGGCTCGTGTTCCGTGTGCTGTGTTAAGTTCAGGGATTGTTCCCTTGGTTGGTGTCCGTTGACACTTACAGTTTGGGCTATGTTATCAACTGGTTAACAGTTCTAGTGACTTGGGCCTTGCGCCTGGTCCTTGCCTTACTTCCCGCCTCTGGATCAGCTCAATGTTTGTACATCCCATGGTACCAGTGACCTGTATTGGACGACAGTGAAAATAGGATTTTAGTCTTACCTGTTAAATCCTTTTCACTTAGTCCATACAGGTCACTGGTCTCCCACCCTGTCAAGGGACCAGTCTTGGCTCTCCTGTGGCATTCAGTGGGAGACCGTTCGGGCATGCTCACAGGAGTCTTTCTTTTTGCTTACCTGGGGTCAGTTTAGGGTCTCAAATCAATATGGGTGGCTCTGGCCAGAAGGTGGCTTAAGTAAGAGGGGAGGCTCCGCCCCTTGCAAATTATTTGCATAATTGTTCCTGCCTATTAAAGGGGACTACACATCCCATGGTACCAGTGACCTGTATGGACTAAGTGAAAAGGATTTAACAGGTAAGACTAAAATCCTATTTTCTGTAGTTAAGGTGCTATCTTAAGATATCATTTATTCTTATTGGCATCTTATAAAACTTTTTTAGAATGGATTGGGGGCCAGCCACAGTAAGACAAGTCTTGGTATTACCACCAGTGAGTAGCTCACTTACCAATACTAGTCAAACAGAGGCAATGGGTACAGAAACACAGCTGTGTATGGCACAGCATAAGGATGTTGTAGGTATAAACAGATTAAATTAATGGAAATTATTATTTTGGCAAATTTTCCTTCTTTGGCAAACCTACATAATAAAGACATTTTTTTTTCTCTTACGTCCTATGTGGAACACAGGGACCATAGGGTAAAGTTTCTTCCTGCAGGAGGGTAGGGCACTTGCCTTAAAAGTCCCTCAGAGGTGGATACTTCTTTCCTGCTCACTTTAACCCAGACAGTCCAATCCTGTTCAATCCAGTTTCAAAAGCTGACTATGCTTACACAAAGATTATGTATTTGTTATCCTGCTTTATTTATTATTCCTGTAGGATGGGTCTGGGACCTGGGTGTGTTAGAGGACAGGATAGCTTACATTATCAGCCCTCTCCTGCTCTGTTTCTACCTAGCTGGTCTGAACAGATAATTTTATGGTTCTTAAGAGACTAAAAGCTTTCCTGCACTCACCGTGCACGTGTTCTGTTAGTATGCTCCTGTCTCTGTCTGGCAGCCACATTTCCAATATCTGTGGTACTTTGGCTGGACTGGTAATCTGTACATATTTGTACATCTCTGTGTGTCCAACTATCCCTAATTTTTTATATTTTATTTTGATTTCTCTTCTGTTAAACTCATGCTCATTAACTTTATTTCATTTTATTCATCTTGTTTTATTTTTTATCTTCTAACGTGTTTAAGCACCTTTGGTTTTTGGTGCAGCAGTGCCTTAAAGAACAGGCACACACTGTTACCATATTGGATTGGGGAACAGACAGTATTAGGCATTCTCTGTACCATTGGTTGTACTGTTGTGGGTGCAAGGAGGGTTATTGGGATTCTCTGCATAGTGGTGGCCTGCTGGAGAACCTCCAGGATATTTTGAAAATGGTATTGGCTAGTGGCTACATTACCCATAAGCCTGTTTTTCCTGGGCGTTATGGCTTGGGAAGAGAAAGTTCTATGCTGATTTATCTTGAAGACTTTAGCTTCTTCTGTTGCTGCGCATCATACTTTGTGACTAAAGATTTTGGGCTAGATTCTATTGCAGGTGCTAATTTTATCACTGCTTTTATTTCCAGGTTTCTCCATAGACTTCAGTAGGAAATATTTGATAAAACAGGTGTTAACATTTATCACCTGCAATAGAATCTAGTCCTTGGTCTGCTGTCCAGTCCTCCAGAAAGTCCTTGGTGAGCCTTCCATCTATGGGCAAGCAGTTGCTTGGTCCAGAGCTGGAGTAGACTTTTATTCATGCCACTGAAGGTGTGTGCATTATTGCCTTTGGTTACTTCTAAACGAACTTTATTTCCATGGAAGATGCATGATTTTCCTTACCCCCACCAGCATGGCTTTGCACCCAGAGATTCTACACTTCCCCGAAATGCAAACATGCCTGGACAGTCTTCTCAGAAGCCCACAGCTGACAAGTCTTACCACTGTATGCCTTTCTGGAGTATGGTCCTTCTCAGGCAATAGGAGGTTTTTTGCTCCTTTTTCACAGTGCTTGGGCTCTTTCAGTGGCAGACCAGTGGGCTTAGTGCCTAATTTTTGGAAGGGTACCACATAAAGTCCTTTCCTCCCTATCGTTTCTTCATGTCTGGCGTTCCTTGCGATCCCATTCAGTCATCTATTTTTAGATACAAATAAATGTGAGGATTTTGGTGCCTGTTCCTTGTCTTCCATGACAATTTAGGAGCCCTTTTGCTCTATCATCACTGCAATGTGTCCAGATGATTTTTTGACCTCTACACGCAAAGGACACCTACCTGCATTTTCAGTCCTTTTCAGTTTGTTGCTTTTACCTCTACTCTGTGGGTCTTTTGAAAGGTCATGTCAGCACTGGCAGCTCACATCCATTCTCCTGGGATCTCCTTGTCTCCCTATCTGGACAGTCTTTTCAGGAACAGTACTCTTTTTTTCAATTTGAAGACATCTCCTCTGGTTCCATCCCAGGTACTTCTCTTTCTCATTGTAAGATTCAACACTCTTTGGGAGAGAGTCTTCCTGCCAGAAGACAAAATTCTGTCATTGCTGTTACGTGCCCCAGACCCTGCTCCGCCATCTGAGAAGGTGTGGTAGTATATGCAGGAGCTGGATTATCTTGTCTGTGCCCTGCAGTTAATCCCATTTTCATAATTCAGTACCTGTGAGCTGCAACTGGAGATTCTCAGGAATTGGTACTGGCATCAGTGCCACATCTCCTGTGTGATTTATGGACCTTTTTTGGTGGCTTCAGAGGTCCCATCTATCACTGGGACATTCACTGGTCATTTGAAATGTGATCATAGCCATGACAGATACAAGCCTGATGGGCTGGGGTGCCACCTTTGGCCCTCAGATAGAACAGGTTCTTATATCAGAGTGGATAGTCTTCTGTCCGTTAATGTGCTGTAGACTTGGGCAATTTACTTAGTGTTGGTGTCAGTTCCTTTAGGGATCTCCTGTATGGATTCAGCCCAACACTGCAACTGTGGTGGACTACATCAACTGGCAGGGAGGGACCATAAGTGCGTATGCATGGTCTGAGGTTCGGCTGATCCTCACATGGGCAGAGGTTCACAATACTGGCTCTCTCTGCTATTTATATCGGAAGAGTTAACCTGGTAGTGAAAGACTTTCCCAGTCACTGACATCTCGATCCTGGGAATTGGGAACTCAACTACACTTTTTTAGATTCCATCGTCTGTCCACCACTGTGGACCTAATGGTCTCTCAATTAAACCACAAGGTTCTTTAGTTCTGTTCCAAATGCTGTGGCCCTCTTGCTCTTGCAGTGGATGGGATGGTCATACCATAGTACTTCCCCTACCATATGTTTTTCCTCTGTTTCTCCTGATTCCTAGAGTGCTCCTGAAAATCAAGATGGAGTAGGTTCATATCATTATGATCACCCCATTCTGGCCCTGTCAGGCCTGTTTTTCAGATCTTCTCACACTATCCATGTCAGAGCTATTTTGGCTCCATCTGCATCCAGACCTCTTGACTTGGGCCCGCTGTATCATCCAGAAGTGGAGAAGCTGGCTTTGACTGCTTGGATCTTGAAGCCAGCATCTTGAGGAGAAAAGGATTTCCTGTCTCTGTTGTTTCCACTATGTTGAAGGCTTGTAAGCCGGTGTAATTAGCCATACCATCTGGTATGGACTTTGTTCTATAAGTTGTATAAAGACTGGAGATTGCAGCTTCAACCTTTTTGCCTTTCTTCAGGATGGTTTTCAAAAAGAGCTCAAAGTTAAGATTTCAGCTCTTTCTGTCTTTTTGCAGAGTCATATTGACAGATGTGCAGATTTGTATGCTATGAAGTCTTTCAGGATCCCACTCTTTTGTAGGGCTTGAAATGTGTTCTGTGAATGCTTGAGAAGGCTCCTTTTTAGCCTCTATCTTAAGTTTCTATGATTTTCCACAAACGCAAGGCATCCTTTCTGTTGGCTATAGTGTTTGTTTGGCAGGTGGCTGAAGTTAATTAACCAGGAAATTATTATTTCTTCTCCCTCTCTCCTGCACAGGAGCAGGAGGTACAACTTTTGGATGTTATTAGGTGTTGAAGTACTATGTTCATCGCATGCAGCCTTTTCAAAAATCTGATTCGCTTTTTGTCTTTCCGGAGGACCTTCACATGGGCCAGGCTTAATCTATAATAACAGTGGCTTCTTGGATTAAGGCTACCATTCACCAGATTTATATTCTCAAGAAGACGCTGGTGGACTTTCGGGTCGCGGCTCATTCCACTAATTTGGTGGTTGTGTCTTGGGCCTACAAGGTAACGACATGGAAATCTCACACATTTGCCAAACAGTGCCATATTCATGTGCTGGCTTTGACCAGTTTGGGTCTGAAGGTCCTACATGCCATTCTCAGCTGATGGTACCTATTCCCTTATTTGCTATGTTGGTGTCCATTAACACGTGATGTTACTGTTGTTCCAGTTCATCTTTGTTATAATTTGTATGTGTTTTGAGAGGTTTTTCCTCTTTACCTCTCTGTAGTAGATATTTTGATGTATCCCCATGGTTCTTGTGTCTAGGGTAAAATGAGAAGGGAAGAAGTCACTGCCTCTGAGAGCCTTTTAAAGAAAGTGCCCTGCCCTCCTGCAGGAGGAAACTTTACCCCATGGTTCCTGTTTTCCACATGGACTAAGAGAAAATAACTTTAAATATGGACTAAATTTAAACTACTTGAAATTCTGAAAGTTTTATTTTCACTTCTTGTTACAGTTTTATACTTTCCAACAGGTTCTCATCTGCATTTGCGTGTATCATATTAGACAGGAAGTTAATGTATTTTTTTTTCTGCCTACCATATCAAGGTATCTTACCATTATTCTGATCTACAGCCTTGCTGCAAAGTCAATCACGGTTTAGAGCAGCAGGAAACATTACAATCCTTCACACATTGTCAGAATAAATACATAAAACATCAACAGAATCCACACCCCAACCCTGTGCTATATTATTCAATATGTATAACGGTGACTTGTGACCACAGTCTGGTGCTGACAATCCCATAAATATGCATTGATATTGAAACTGTAAATAGGCAGAGAAAATGGAATAGGAATAATACAGATGTTGGTTTCTTAAATAACTCAATCTTCTCAAGTTTATACCTTCTGCTATTTTTTCCCCACACATACAGTTTTATGCTTGTCAGAAAATATTATAACTCCTTTATTGGTACAGAGGCAAGCAACTCATGCAGGCCGATATTGCAGCAAATGGGTATGAAAGAATGAGCAAATCATTACCATTTGGCTTGATTTACTGGAAATAATTGTTTTGTTAATAGCCCTGAATATTGTTCGTTTGCTTCTTTTCAATTAAACGAAAGTAGCACCAAAATTAAAAAAAGGTGTAGTGCCTTTAAACCTGATTATTTGGGCCAGAGTTTGTATATCTCTCTGGCATTCAAAGGATTAAAATTAATTTCTCGTACGTTCAGTGTGGAACATATGTACCATGGGGGTTGAGTCCCTCCTCCTGGAGGGCAGAACACATTTCAAAAGACAGGGTCTTAAGGGTGGAGACTATCTCCTCCTCCAGCTCAACCCTCTCCCCGCCTGCAATTACCCAGAATTTATGTGTACTGCTTAAGGAAGGAAGGATAGATATGGGGCTGTATAATACACTATTAAATAGGTTATCATTACCTGGCTTCCCTGGAGTGGATTGACCAGTGTACATGTGATGTGTGGACCCTTGCAGCCCTAATGATGGGAATCTTGCTGCCAAGTTTTCCCTCCCAGCAGAGTCTCCTGAGGTTTTGCTTCTAGCTGCAATGGTAACCTGAAAACTGAAGATTGCTGAATAACCCTTTGAGTGCTTTGTTCCACTTATGTCCCAGTACTGTTGCCTCTCCATACAGAGCATTATGAGCTTTGACAGGCTCTGGCACTGGTATGTTTATTTACCTGTTTTTTTTCTATATGGAGGACTTTGGAGTAAGGATGGCTTCCTTTTCCTTTCAGGTTAACCCTTTCACTGCCATTTTGGCTATTTTGGTATTTCTTTGTCCAATACAGGTTACTGGTAACTCTGGGTAGGCGATCCACTCCTTTAAGTAGGCAGAACAATTCTAGAATTGTATGCAGGGTGTAGAGCCTATATTCCTCCTTGGCTGCAGCTAGCCAACCAGCTCCAGTAAGATTTGTTCCTTGGTGAAGACACAGGCAAGAGAACAGTTCTGCTATAGTTTTAGAATTTTTTTTTCTTTTCTGTTAGATATGGGATACCACCATTAGGTGGATTACCATAACTGACAATGCCCTTAGATGTGGCTAGCTCACTAACCAGGTACTTTTTGTGGACCTTAAGCCCTGGGAGGGAAAATCTTGGGTTCAAGTTGTTTCCTCAGGAGTTGCCCACCGAGACTTCTTAATACATGGTAGTCTGAAGACAGAAGATCTGCAGGAAAGGTGACCAACCCTTTGAGTGCTGCAGGTCCACATGCCCCACAGTGCCCCTCTGCACAGGGGTTTTTCCTTTGGAGTTCCTATTGCACACTCCTGCACTCATTGGGTCTATCTGTATGTCTGTTGAGTGTTTTGGAGCAGGTTTATGTGGTTACTTAAACCTTTAGCTGCTGGTTTTGTATCTTTGGGGGATTTCTGACACTTTTCCTACTGGTTCAGTGTTTTTTGGGTCTCCTAACATGTTCTAGTTATGTTTTATTCATTTTGATTTTACTGTTTCAATTTTTGTAAAATTTGAGTTAAAGGCGCGCTTTACCGCATAGACGCCATTGCTCCATTCACTCCTATGGGAATGTACAGTTTGGAATATATCTCTGCAACTGCTCAACCTAGTGACTTCAGAGATGGCTCATTTTTCATGCTGCCCTTGCTCTATCATGCGGTTCAGGTTTCTAGTGTGTTGGGGGGCTCAGGGGGCTTCGGACACTGTTGGGGTACTTTTTCTGGGAAAACTACATTTCCCATGAGTGCTTGCTTCGCACATTCATTTCTGATTGGCTCCCACCACAGCAGCCATTTTGTGCTATTTCCAGAACGAGTATCCTACGCAGGGCTTGGACTCTCCTTATCTTCTGATTAATCCTTCGCCTGCCAGATAAGTCTATTTTACCGATTTCTGGGGTGAAACTTTAATCCTACACACTGTAATTGGGTGATTTCTTATACTATAGGTTTTTTGACACTGTGAGAATGTCTATACCGTTGGAGCTTGGGGCCAGACCTAAGACTAAGGATGCTGGGGTCTCTGTATCCCCAATTGCGCATTGCTCTTCCTGTCATTCAGGGTCCCCTAGAGAATTCTCAGGTCATTTATGCCCAACATGTTTTGATGTCCCTGAGTCTCTTGCAGGGACCTCCAGTCATGCATTAGAGCCAGTTTGGGTGCAAGAGTTCAAGGCTGACACTAGGGACCTTAGGTCTACATTGCAACTCTTTCCATCCCAGTTACAGGGGGTCTTCCATTCATGGCAGACTCCCTCTTCAGTCAAATCTTCCCTGCCTAAACCGCAGGGAGTACCTGACGTATCAGATTCCTCTGAGGAGGAAATGTTAGTGGATTCAGATGTTGAGGAATGTTCTGCTGTGCGCTTCTCTCAGTTTTTGGGGACCCCTTTGAGGTTGATCCTGAACCCTCGGCTGAGGGCCTGATCAGGGCTGTCTTGACTACTTTAAACATTCCCTTAGTTCAGGACGTTTCTTCAGATCCCTCTGATGTGTTTCAGGAGCCTAAAAAGTCCCTTACTGGTTTTCCACCTAACCACACACTTGACCGCCTTGTGTCTGATGAGTGGAAATCCCCAGACAAGAAGCCTTCGGTTTCCAAAAATTTGCCAAACTTTACCCCTTTTCTGAGGTGGCCCTTGCTCAGTTGATGCTCCTATTTCCAGGCTATCTAAGTCTTCTGCTTTGCCAGTTTCTGACGCCTTTGCCACTGCTGGTACTGCCATGCGTCCAGCGTTTGCTGCGGCATGGGTTAACCAGGCCATAGTGGTCTGGACTGAACAACTCACCCTGGCTGTCCGTCAGGGTGCTCCTGCTTCGGATATGTTGCGCCTTCTTGCCAGCATTTCTGAGGCCCAGCACTATGTTTCTGCTGCCCTATTTGATGCCATTTGTTTGGTGGCTAGGGTTTCCATCATGTCTGTGGTTGCCAGGAGAGCTCTTTGGCTCAAGATCTGGTCTACTGACACTGCTTCCAAGAAAGCCTTGCTCTCCTTGCCTTTTCAAGGCACATCATTGTTTGGGCCAGATCTTAAGGATCTGATTAGTAAGGCCACAGGGGGCAAAAGTACACTTTTTCCTTTGGTCCCTAGGAAGAAAATGCCTCTCAAGCGTAATCGTTTTTTTCGTTCCTTTCAGACTGAGACACGTCCGGCGAGCCAGGCAGTTCCCTCAGCTTCGCATGTCTCCTCCAAACCCAAACAGCAGTGGAAGCCCAAGGTCTCCTCCAAGCCTATGGCTTCCAAACCTTCTTCGGCATGACTCACTGAACCCAGGTCCCCACTCTGCTGTGGGTGGCCGTCTGCATCACTATCACAGCGTCTAGGAGGATTCAGTGGCGGACCCATGGGTTTTACAGGTGATGGCAGAAGGATACAGGATCTCTTTCGTGTCTCTTCCTCCTTTTCGCTTTTTTTTCCTTCTCATACGCCCCAGGGCGCAGAGAAATGCCGTCTGTTCAATGGCGCTATCCAGGCCCTTCTGGACAAGGATGTTCTAGAGCCGGTTCCAGTTCAGGACAGAGGTATGGGTTTTAACTCAAACCTTTTTGTGGTCTCCAAGAAGGATGTGTAGGTGTTGCTAGGCAGCTGCAACAGAGAATTCCAGTTTTGCAGGCTTTTTTTCACTCAGGTTTGCAGTGGATATTTTACTTCTCTCTTGCTTATCCTATGCAGAGGCAGACTTTTTTGCACTTTTCCAGATTAACACTTTGCTTGCCAGATGTGTATTTTCTGGGTTATTAAGGGTGTTATATACTTCTGGGACTAGTTCTAGTGTGTTTTTAGTTTTTTGTTTTTACTAGTGTTGGGACACTTTATTGAAAGGATGTTGGACTTTAAGGTGCTTGGGGGTAAAGCTAAGGCTAAGGACTCAGGGATGTCCCTTACTCACCTCATTTACTGTTTCTCTCATGTCAAACGGGGATTCCTAGAGAGTATCCAGGATTGCTCTGCCTTTCTTGCACTGTGGCCCCCACTATTCCTTCATGGTCTTCTATCATAGATCAAGAGCCAGTTTGGGTTAAGACGATAATGTCTTCAGTGGCCCATATTCCCTTTTCCATTTACTGGATCCTTCAGTAATAGAAGCCCCACACTACCTTTACATTTGTAGCCCCTATCTCTAAGAGCATTCCTCACATTCTAAGGACCTCCTCTGAGGAGGAATTGTCTGAAGGGGAAGCAGGTGATGGGGAATATGAAGATATGGATTCTTCCAACTCCTATCGGGATTCCTATGAGGTTGACCACCTCCACTGCTGAGGGACTCATTAGAGCAGTCTAGGAGGCCCTTCAGGTCTCTGACACCTCTGATGAGGGGCCTTCCTTTAAGGATGACTTGCAGAGGCGTAAGAAGTCTTCTCCCTTCTTCCCTCCTAAAGCCATTCATGACCAGATTCTTCTGGGTGAGTGGAAGACCCCAGACAAAAGACTGTTCATCAATTAAAGGTTCTG
Source organism: Rhinophrynus dorsalis (assembly GCA_037306005.1). Taxonomy (NCBI): domain Eukaryota; kingdom Metazoa; phylum Chordata; class Amphibia; order Anura; family Rhinophrynidae; genus Rhinophrynus; species Rhinophrynus dorsalis. The sequence continues at coordinate 308,874,263 of CM074722.1, forward strand.
TAAACAGTACCCTTTTTCTGAGTGCCAGGCAATTCATCTCTGAAAAAGAGAAGCAGTCAACCCCAGAAGTACATTTCGGCCTTGTTGGGCCTCGTCAGTGAGGTGCAGCTGATCTCACTAGGCACTGTGAGCAAGGAGTCCACTTCTGGATTCCCCTGTTACCCTTAGGGTGACCAATCCTAAGGGTAATTTGCATATGCAAAGAGCTGGTCAGAGATGCTCAACTAGGAATGAGCCTTCCCTACAATTGAGTAGGAGGAAACGTGTCCTACCCAGAGTGCAATGTCTTTTAGCTCACTAGTGCCTTTCACAGAGAGAAAATATCCTAAAGCACATCATACTGATCCTACCAAAAGGAAGTCCAACCACTAAGTGCCAAGCAATTCCTCTCTGAACAAGAGAAGCAGCCAACCCCAGATGTACGTTTTGGCCTTGTTGGGCCTCGTCAGTGAGGTGCAGCTGATCTCTCTTGCCACTGTGAGCAAGGGTGTTACCCTAAGGGTGTTACCCTAATGATCCTAAGGGTCATTTGCATATGCAAAGAGCTGGCCAGCGATGCTCAGTGGGCCTCGCCACCTACCTTGGATTCACCTATTTCACGGTTGGCTAAGACAACTGTTCTTCCTCATGTGCATTCAGCTGGGTTGAAGGAGCCAGCTGATAAGAAGCTGGACTCTCTATCCTTTTGAGGCCACGGGAGCAGCGCTTAGACCTATTTTTGCCTCCTCTTGGGTTAACATGGCTGTTGCTGTGTGGGGTGTATAGCTGGTGCAAGCTGTGCAATTGTTTCCAAGGAGGATTTGTTGGTTGTTTTGGTCAAAATTAAGGAGGCCAATAACTATATTTCTGAGGCTCTTTTTTGATATTGTCAGATTATCCACTAAGGCCTCTGCCTTTTCTGTTGCTGAGCGTCACACTCTGTTGTTTAAGATTTAGTCTGCTGACCAATCTTTTAACAAGTCACTGGTTTCCTTGCCTTTTCAGGGCAAGTCTTTGTTTGGACCCAAACTGAAACAGATCATCAGTGACACTGTAGGTGGAAAGAGCACCTTGTGGCCTCCAATTCCCACCAAACATCCATCAATGGAGAGGAAACTGCATCTTTTTCGTCCCCTCCACCACCACCAAATGTAGGCTTAGAGGCCACAGAGTTCAAAAGTTTCTCAAGCAAGCTCCACCACCAAGCCCAGACAGGCCTGGCAGCTCAAGTGAGCAGCTCCAAGGGCTAAGCCTTCAAGCACTCTTCTGCATGACTCACGAAATCATGGTTCATTGTTGCCTGCAGGTGGTCTTCTCAACCTCTTTTTGAGATGCCTGGGAGTCCTCGGTCACAGACCAATGGGTTTTGCGGATAATCTCAAAAGGGTATCACATAGATTTCAGATCCCTTCCTCCATATTGCTTCTTTCTGTCAAAGGTTCCGAAAGAGCCAATTAAGGCAAGACTGTTCCAGGAGACAGTAGATTTGCTGCTGGCAAAACAAGTTCTGTTTCTGGTTCCTCTTCTGGAGCATGGTTCAGGTTTTTATTCCAATCTGTTTGTTCCAAAGAAGGATGGTGACTGTTGTCCCATTTTAGATCTCAAATGTCTCAAAAGTGTGTGGTGGCTATGCACTTCAAGAAAGAATCTTTGTGTTCTGTCATCACATCAATGTGCCCAGGAGAGTATCTGCCATCTCTGGATCTTCAGGATGTGTATCTTTGGCACCTTGCCTGTACATCGGGGTCATGGGGGCCTTAGCTGCCTTCATCCACACCTGGGGTATCTCCATGATGCCCTACCTTGATGACCTTTTGATCAAGACTGTCTCAGAGGAGCTCTTGGCCTGTCAAGTTCAGGAATGCACCTGACTCCAGGTCCATCATGGGTGGATCTTGAATATGCTCATGTCCTCTCTTGTGCCATCCCAGGTACTGGTGTTCCTAGGAATGAGGTTCAGCACCAGTTCTTCTTGTAATACAGGAAGTCTCTCAGGCCCTGGAGTGGCCCTCAGCCACAATCAGGGAGTACATGAGGGTTCTGGGCTGACTTGTGTCTACACTAGATCCTGTACCTTATTCTCAGGTCCACAAGAGAAAACTTCAGAGACATGTCATCCAGAGCTTGTCCGGGAATCCAGAGCATCTGCATCACCAGATCTCTCTCTCTAGAGGTCAGATGAGACCTCCAGTGGTGACTACGTTGGCCGAACCTGGAACAGGGGAACTTCTTTGTGATTTCAGAGTGGACTCTGGTCACAATGGACACCAGTCTTTGTGGTTGGGATGCGGTTCTGGGTCATCACCTGGAGGTCCAGGAGGAGATTCTTGTGTGCATTAATGTCTTGGACCTCTGGGTGATCTGGCTGGCCCTTGTGTACTGGACCTCACTCTTAAAGGTGTAGCCAGTAAGGGTCCAGTGGGACAATGCCACTGCTGTGACGTACATTAATCGCCAAGGTGTTAATAGGAATGCACCTGCTTAATTTTAGGTGAAGTACATTTTGGTTGGGCAGAGGCCCACGTTCCAGCCATCTCAGCCATTCACATTCCAAGGGTAGAAAAATTTCTGGAGGTCTTTCTTAGTCACCAAATCGTCGATCAAGGTAAGTGTTCTACCTGATTGTGCAACAGTGGGTTTTGCTGAAGATAGATCTCATGGCCACCAGGGAAAGAAGGAAGGTTCTGACCTTCTCCTGGAAAGGAGATCCTCTGGCCTTTGCCATGGATGAATGCCGATTCGGTGGAACTTCCTCTCCTATGTGTTTCCTCCATTTCCTCTCATTCCCAGGGTACTCTGGAAGATCAGGATGGATGGTGTGGACATCATTCTGGTCACCCCTTAAGGGACCAGGAGTGTGTCATTTGCGGCTGTGGTCAGTCTTTCGATTTAGGATCTACTCCCAGGCTAGATCTCTTTCTACAGAGTTGCCTGTGGCACGAGGATGTGTAAAAATGGTTTTGACAGTATGGCTCTTGAAGCCAGCATCCTGAGGTGGAACGGCTTCTCCGCTGAGGTCATTTCCACCATGATTCAGGTTAGACAGCCTGTTTCCTCCAAGGCCTATAATAGGCTATGGTCTGTTTTTCATTAATGGTGTGCAGACATGTCTGTATCCTTGCATGAGTTTGATCTTCCTTTGGTATTGTATTTTTCCAAGCTGGAGTGAACAAATTACTCCATTTGAGCTCCCTTAAGATTCAGATTTAGGCCCTTTCTGTGTTTGTTCAGAGGCGCATTGCCACCATTCTGGATGTCAAGGTTGTTCTTCAAGGTGTGGCTCATGCTTTCCCTGCCATTGTGTTTTTGGGAGGTTTGCACAGGCCTCTTTTTGAGACCCTTGCTTCCATACCTCTGTGTCAACTGATGCTCAGAATGGCTTTCCTTTTATCTGGAGTCTCAGTCCAGAGAGTCACTGAATTTCAGGCTTTGTTTTGCAAATCACCTTTCCTGGGGTTTCATAAGGAAAAGGTGGTGCTTTGAACCTCTCAGGAGTTTCTTCCTAAGATGGTTTCTGAGGTCCACATCAGTCTGGAGATTACTGTGTCTTATTGTTGTTGTGACCCTAAGTCTGACAAGCAGAAGGATCTCCATTTGTTTAACAACGTGCATTGCCTTAAATTTATGTGCACCGTACTGAGCCTTTTCTCAAGGCTGACTCTCTCTTTGTCATCCATGGGGGTCCTAGGGCAGGTCAGTCTTCTTCCAAGGTCTCCTTGCCTCTTGGATGAAGGCTACCATTCACCAGGCGTATGAACTCTGGAAGAAACCTTTTCTTTTTAAGATCACAGGACATTCCACTGGGTCTGTCGGAGCCAACTGAGGTCTCAGTTGAGCAGTTGTGCAAGGTAGCGACTTGGTTTTCCTTGCATACTTTTGCTAAGCACTACTGTGTCAATGTTGTGACCTCGGTTGAGGCCAGCTTTGGCTGGAAGGTCTGGAAAGTGATCCTGCCTGTTTAGGAACCTGCGTACTTCATTGCCATATCATTGTTCAGCTGTTTGAGCCCTGTAGTCCTAGTGAACTCCGGTATCATGGGGATGGGCGTGAGGTCCTTCCTCCTTTTTCCCACTTCCAGGAGCTTAGTGTTGGTATATACCCATGATACCTGTTTTTTTTTTCCTTATTGGATGTAAGACTTCTTACCTGTTAAATCCTTTTCTCTTTAGTCCATATGGAACACAGGTCTCCCATCCAGAGAAAGGGAACTTTTATTTGGTCTTTCCCTCCTGGGCATAGGAGTACTTTTTTCGATGGAGATTTTCTTCTTCTCTTTCCTCCTTGTTTTATTATGTGGCTTTGGTCACATGAATTCTGGGTAAATGCAGATAGTGTAGAGTGTTGAGCTGGAGGAGGAGGGAGTTTTTTGACATGTGTCCTGCCCTCCAGGAGGAGGGACTCAATCCCATGGTAAATGTGTTCCATATTGTTTGTTTTACTTTGCAAGGAAAAGCCCTATAACATATTTTTCATTAAAATAAAGCTCAAGTGCATATCCCTTTAATAATATAGTCACTTAAAGTGAAACCTGGATGACAGGATGACTGTGCTTCACAATAGATTTTCATGGACTTCTCTTCCAGCATTATAATTCCTATAAGTAGCAATTGCTGGGTACCAGGCACTTGCCAATACTTCCTATACATGTTGTGTGCACACAGCCTTTAGAACTTGCTCTGAAAACTTTTTAAGTCTCTCAGAAGAAACACAGCTGAAGTGATTTGTTACCCAGCTATCCATTCTCATATTCTCTTAAATATGCATTTACCCTCCCCAGCTCCTTATAATATTAAAACACATTTAATGTGTTTTAATACTATATATGTGCTACAATGTGTCATCCTTTATTATTTAAAATAATTTACTATTGAATTTACTGGTTAGGTTGCATCAGCAGCCCATAATGGGAGCCTGCAGTGGGAAGTGGGAACACTTGAAAGGCAGGAGCTGTCTGCTGTGTACTCCATGCACCAGCATCTACCCCCACGTGACATCACATGTTGGTCTTAGATAAGACACAATACTGATGCATCAGATCTAAGTCATTGACTCATGAGATGAGTGTAGTGTGAGGATAAGTTAGCTGTCCCCATCCACACACTACTCTTAAATAATGTTTTGATGCCTTAGATGCCAATACCCACCCTCCATCTGAGCAGTGTGTGACATCCTGCAGCTCTGACGCTGGGTGAGTCATAAATAAAGAAATAAATGACTGGTGCCTGTCAGACAGGCATAGTATTAAAGAACAAATGTATCCCTTAATTGTAGATATAAAAGTCCTTTTAACAATAGAATCTCAATTATCTTGTACTTTTCTCTGTTTATATTTTTGAAGGCAGGCTTGTTGACAAGCAACTGAGTTTGTCAGCACTGCTTTAAATCTATGATTTCATATTGCTTTATATAGCAGAGGTCAGCTAATTACAGGTATAGGTTTAATTTCCTTTTTTTTCTGTGAACATAGACATTGAATGCATTGTAGCTGTTATTAATGTGCCTGGGAACTGATCTGATTTAATTGACTGGAACGTGTTTGTTTATTTATTTTGTATTGAAAAGTTTAAGTGTAACCATTTTTTATTTTAGCATGAAACCTAAAAGCTTGAATTCTGCATGTTCCTGAGATAATATTTTTAAGTGTTGTAAGAATGAAAGGATAAGCTGATAAGCTTTAGGATCTTAATGACAAGCCACCATTTTTGTTGTTACGAAACTGGAACTTCCTCTTGGCCTTGAACAAAGCCTGACCAGTAACGTTTAATCCTTTGAGTGCCAGAGGGGTACACAACGCATTGCTCTGCAATGCATCGCGTACCGCTCTGGCACTCAGAGGGTTAATAACTGAATTCTTTCCAGGGAGGGTACTTGCATCCTTAGTTCTTTATACAGAAAGAAAAGGATGAACAATTTCGGAGAAAATTAACTTACCATAAAATAACATTTCTAGCATTCAAGCTGATAAAAGATCCACTTAAATCTGTCTGCATCGTGGGGATTTTTATTTTCCTTTTGTGGTGCAGTTGGTATGCTCCAGCATTCAGTGGATTAAAAAATCCCAATTACACCCAATGAGAATTGGGGGCATTTGTATTTATCCCCCGCCCACCTTCCCCAATGCAGTTGTTATGCTTCTCATCTATTAAACTTTATATGAGGGGTGGGCAACATGAAGCCCTCCGGCTGCTACTGGATGTAGCCAGTGGGATGATGGAAGTTTTAGTCTAGCAGCATCTGGAGGGCCTCATGTTGCTCACCCCTGCCTTAGATGCTAGAGGTGTGTCCACAGCGCTACATTGCAATGTACTGAAGATGTTGCTGGCATCAGCGGGGTTAAGAAAATCCCATGAGAGCTTAAACCGTGGCTATAAATATTGTGCTCCTGCCTCCTACATTTGCTATACATCTATATTACATGAAAAATGTTCGCTGGCTCGTAAAACTCAGTGAGATCTGCCTCCAAAGATTATTATGTTTTTGTCCATCCCTGTTATAGGAAAGAAATGCATTTATGCTGGCTCAAATGAGAGAATGATTTTCCACCATCCAGTGTGTTCAGTTCTATTTTGGCCTGCACTTTTCTCTATGTCTCAGTGTTGCTCTTCATCCAATGTATTTCTTATTCCCAACACCATCTGTGTCCCTCTTTATCAAATCTAGCTTAATTGAGAGCTGTGTAGGTTACCTACCAAATGCCCTGTTTATTCCTGATCTTTATATTGACAGCTTTTCTGTATCGTCAGTAATTGCATAAAGGTTTTACAGATCACTCATGGGCTACATTGCTACACTGTAATTAATGCCATCTCATGTTTCCTCAAGCCAGAAAGATTTAAGTAAATACAGTAGCATCCAGCAGCAGAAAACTGAAAAACTGCATATGTACTAAGCAGATGTGCTGGAGACCTCTCTGGCATTTAAAGTGGTAAAAGATCCATTTATCTCTATTCTGGGGGTAGACCAATTGCACTATACAGGACACATAAAATGTTCCTTTGATTTAAATGGAGCTTTTAACCCTTTGAGTGCCAGAGTTGCATGGCTTCTGCTTAGTACAGTGCTGCAGGTTACACTGCAGATGTTTACTGCACTGCTGTTTACTACATGGCTGCAGGTTGTACTGCACTGCTGTTTACTACATGGCTGCAGGTTGTTCTGCACTGCTGTTTACTACATGGCTGCAGCTTGCACTTCTGATCTTTACTACACTGATGCAGGGTACACTGCTAATGTTTACTACACAGATACACATGGCACTGTTGATATTTAGTAACTTGCTCCAAGTTGTTCTGTTGATTCTTACTATGTGGCTGCAGGCTGCAATGCAGATGTATGGTAGCTGGATGCAGGTTACATTGCTGATCTTTAGTATGAGGCTGCAGGTTGCACTACTGATTTACGTGGCTGCAGGTTGCGTTGCTGATGTTTACTGAATTGTTGTAGGTTGCACAGCTGATGATTACGATCTTGTTGCATATTGCACTGCTGATGTTTACTACATTGGTACAGATTTCATCGTTGATGTTTGCTGCACTACTGATGTTTACTACAATGCTACAGGTTGCACTGAAGATGTTTAATACACTGATGCAGGTTGCACTGTTGCGGTTTGCAGTGATGCAGGTGATGCTGCTACAAGGTTGCAGGTTGCACTGTAGCTACATGTGGTGCTGTTGATATTTTTAGTTGTTTTGTTCATGTTTATTATGTGTCTGCAGGCTGCACTGCTTATGTTTAGTACTTGGCTGCAGGTTGCATTTCTGATCAACCTGCAACCTGTAGGTTGCACTACTGTACTACCTGTAGTTGCTTCCACTGTATCCGTTTCAGAAGTTCTGCCAGTGTATAAGGAAGATGATGGTAGGATGCAGCGAATAAGAGATTTTAATTCATGGCTAGGGAAATGGGGCCAAAAACATGGATTTGGCTTTGTTTCTCACACCAAACCTATTTGGTGTAACAAGGAATTGTACAAAAAGGATGGCTTGCATCTTTCTCAAAAGGGAACAGAGGTTCTCAGCAAGCTATTCAGAAGTTTTGTTAACAGGTATTTAAACTAGTAGAGGGGGGCAATGGAATGATACAGGAGATAACCACTTGCCCCCCACAGCATTGCACAGATGAATTTTATCAAGGTATGTCTGTGGCACATAGGTCAAAAAGCAGTAGACTTCGAGCCATGTGTACAAAGGCACGCAGTTTAGGGAATAAGATCCCTGAACTCATTGCAATAATAACTAGGGAAGATGTGGACTTAGTGGGAATTACCGAGACCTGGTACAATGATAAAAATGACTGGGATGTAGAAATACCGGGGTACTCTCTATTCAGAAAAGACAGGAAAGGCAGAAAAGGAGGAGGGGTTGCCATTTATGTCAAAAATAGCTTAAAGGTTAATCTTATACAGGGTATGGAGGAAAACACAGAGACTGTTTGGATAACTTTAGAATATGGGAATAAGATGGTCACTCGTATAGGTGTGACCTATAGACCCCCAGGACAAACAGAGGAGTTGGATCAACTGCTGGTCAAGGAACTAACTAAGATGACTGTGAAAGGTGAGGTTATAATTATGGGGGACTTTAATCTTCCAGATGTGGACTGGAAAAACCAAGTAGCAGGTTCAGCCAGGAGTAGAGATATCCTAAATTCTTTACAAGGATTAGCTCTTAGTCAATTAGTAGAAGAGCCGACTAGGAAGGAAGCCACACTAGATTTATTATTTACTAATGGAGACTTGGTATCAGATGTAGCTGTAGGAGAGTGTTTGGGCTCCAGTGATCATCATTATGTGTGGTTTAATATAAAAACAGAGGCTGAGTTGCACCACACAAAAACAAAGGTTCTATACTTTAGAAAGGCTGATTTTTCTAAAATGGAAACATTTTTATGTCAGTCTTTAACAACTTGGAGATCTTTAGATGGAGTCCAGGAGAAATGGGATTATCTGAAATGTGTTTTACTAAACGCAACAGAACATTGCATTAAACATGTCAGCAAGGGTAAAAGAAAAAGAAAACCACTGTGGTACTCAGCAGAAGTGGCAAATATAGTAAAAGAGAAAAAAGAAGCATTTAAGAAATATAAGCAGACACAGAAGGAAGAAGATAGGTTTCGGTACAAATCTAGGTTGAAGGAGGCCAAATGTATTATTAGATGTGCCAAAGCACACACAGAGGAAAAAATTGCCCAGTCAATAAAAAAGGGGGATAAAACATTTTTTAGATATATAAGTGAAAGGAGGAAGACGAAACAAGGAATAGTTAGACTAAAAACAAAAGATGGAAACTATGTAAATGAGAATAAAGGGCTAGCTGACTGTCTCAATGAATATTTCTGTTCAGTTTTTACACAGGAAGATGAAGGGAAGGGACCTCTGTTAGAAAAAAGAAATGGCAAGACACGGAAAACATGCATGTTTACAGAAGAAAAAGTTCTAATTCAACTTTCTACCGTAAAAACAGATAAATCAATGGGTCCAGATGGGATACACCCAAAGTTATTAAAAGAACATAAGTGTGTTCTGGCAAAACCTTTAACAGAATTATTCAATCAGTCACTAGCAACAGGAATAGTTCCAGAAGATTGGAAGGTAGCAAATGTAGTACCGCTTCACAAAAAAGGTAGCAGGGAAGAGTCTGGTAACTACAGACCAGTAAGTCTTACATCAGTAGTGGGAAAATTAATGGAGACTATGTTAAAGGAAAGAATTGTTGAATATCTGAATATGAATAGCTTGCAAGATACCAAACAGCATGGGTTTACAGCAGGGAGATCTTGTCAAACTAACCTCATAGATTTTTTTGACTGGGTAACTAAAATAATAGATCAGGGGGGAGCAGTAGATATAGCTTATCTAGATTTCAGTAAAGCATTTGACACTGTCCCTCATAGAAGACTCATAAATAAATTACAGTGTTTGGGTCTAGATGTAAAAATAGTGAAATGGATAAGGCAATGGCTGAGTGACAGGAGACAGAAGGTGGTAGTCAATGGAGAATATTCGGACGAAAGGAGTGTTACTAGTGGAGTACCTCAGGGATCTGTACTGGGGCCCATTCTTTTTAATATTTTTATTAGTGATATTGCAAAAGGTCTTCAAGGAAAGGTATGCCTTTTTGCAGATGACGCAAAGATCTGCAATAGGGTAGACATTCCAGGGGGAAAAAGCCAAATGGCGAATGATTTAGGTAAATTAGAAGAATGGTCAAGAGTGTGGCAGATGCACTTTAACGTTGATAAATGTAAAATAATGCACTTGGGACATAAAAATCCAAAAGAAAAATATACCATTAAGGGTACTGTGCTGTCAGAGACAACAGAGGAAAGGGATTTGGGAGTAATTATTTCTAATGACTTAAAGGTAAGCAGGCAATGTAATAAAGCGATGGGGAATGCAAGCAGGGCACTGGGTTGTATAACTAGGGGCATTAGTAGCAGAAAAAGGGAAGTAGTCATGCCACTGTACAAATCTCTAGTTAGACCTCACCTAGAATATTGTGTACAGTACTGGAGACCCCATCTCCAGAAGGATATTGATACTCTAGAGAAAATTCAAAGAAGGGCTACTAAAATGGTGACTGGTCTACAGGAAAAGAAATATCAGGATAGACTAAAGGATCTGAATATGTATAGCTTGGAGGAGAGAAGAGAGAGAGGGGATATGATAGAAACATTCAAATACATGAAGGGATTCAACAAAGTACAGGATGGAAGTATATTTCAAAAAAGTAAAAACGTTAGGACAAGAGGCCATAGTCTAAAACTAGAGGGACACAGGTTTAGATGTAATGTAAGAAAGTTTTACTTCACTGAGAGGGTAGTAGACAAGTGGAATAGCCTACCAGCAGAAGTGATAGATGTCAATACAGTGACAGAATTTAAGCATGCATGGGATAGGCATAAGGCGGTCCTTAACATAAGAAAAGACCAAGGACCAAAAAAGGTTTGAGGTCGTGTGTGTTTTTTTTTTTTTACACAGTAGGAAATTGGGCAGACTAGATGGGCCGAATGGTTCTTATCTGCCGTCAAATTCTATGTTTCTATGTTTCTACTTGGCTGCAGATTACATTGCTCATGTTTACTAAATTGCTGTTGGTTTCAGTGCTGATGATTACTACACTCCTACAATTTGCAGTACTGATGTTTACTACACTGATGCAGGTTGCACTGTTGATGTTTACTACACTGATGAAGGTGATGTTTGCTACATGGGTGCAGGTTTCACTAGTGATGCTTTGTATGTTGCTGTAATTTGTACTGATGATGTTTATTATGTGAGTACAGGTTGCACTGCTGATGTTTAGTACGTGACTGTAGGTTGGATTGCTGATGTTTAGTACATTATTTACATAACTTAGTACCCTGATCCCTGATATAGGTTGCATTTCTAATGTTTAGTACCCTGGCACAGGTTGTACAGGTTAATATTAGTATATTTTTACAGGTTGTACAGTTCATGTACCGTTAATGACAGTGGTTTATTTTTTTCCATTATAGCGAATGACTTCCTGGACTTACCAGGTAAGTTGTCTGTCACTAAGGGGTTAATACTTGAACAGGTTTTTCTCCTTGTACTACTGTTTTTTTCATGTTTTTTTTTTTTTTTTTTTAAGATATTTAGTATATTGCTCCTGGTTGTACTGCTGATGTTTAGTAAATTGACACTGGTTGCTACTAATAAATTGGCACAGGTTGTATTCTGTTTAGTACACTGGCACAGGTTGTACTGTTGATTGCTGTGGATTAAACTTCTGTTGATTACTACATTGCTGCAGTTTGTACTGCCGATGTTTAGTATGTTGCTACTGGTTGTATTGCCATTGTGTAATACATTGTTAAAGGCTGCACTGCAGATGTTTAGGACATTGCTGCAGATGCAAATGTTTTGTATATTGCTACAGGGTTATTCTGCTGATGTTTAGTACATTGATGCAGGTTGCACTGTTTATATGCTAGTACACTGGTACAAGTTTTATTTATGATTGTTAATACATTGTCACATGTTGCTTAATGATTAGTACACTGTTGCAGGTTGTACTGTGCCTGATTTAGTTCACTGGTGCAAGCTGTACTGCACCTACTTTTAGTACACTGCTGCAGGTTGTACTGTGTCTGCTTTAGTACACTGCTGCAGGTTGTACTGTGTCTGCTTTAGTACACTGCTGCAGGTTGTATTATGTCTGCTTTAGTACACTGCTGTAGGTTGTACTGTGTTTTCTTTAGTACACTGCTGCAGGTTGCACTGCACCTGTTTTAGTACACTGCTGCAGGTTGTATTATGTCTGCTTTAGTACACTGCTGCAGGTTGTACTACTCCTGTTTTAGTACACTGCTTTGGGTTGTGCTGTGCCTGTTTTAGTACACTACTGTAGGCTGTGCTATGCCTGTTCTAGTACACTGCAGTAGATTGTACTGTGCCTATTTTACTACACCGTTTCTGGTTGTACTGTGCCTGTTTTAGCACACACTGATGTGGGTTGCCTTTGCGTGTTTTAGTACACTGGTGCAGGCTGAACTGTGCCTATTTTAGTACACTGCTGCAAATTCTACTGTGACTGTTTTAGTACACTGCTGTAGGTTGTACTGTGGATGTTTTAGTATACTGATGTTGGCTGCATTTGTTTTGTATATTTGTAGAGGTTGCATTGAATATACTCATTACATTGATGCAAACTGCACTGTGTTTGTTGCCTCTGGGTTTGCAGTTTTTGTTGTTGTTGTTTTTTTATACTTTAATTTCAATTACCATACCTGTGACTATTGTGTTCTCATTGCTCAGATTGTCTAATAATTATAATCAATATATATGATATAATCCCTGGTGAATTACCTACTTACTGCATACTACTTAATCAGAACAGGGTGTTTCAAATCTTCTTTAGTGTAAAGCCCTTTAAACAAGCTTCTGTGAGTATGGATATGAAATTGCTTGGGTCTTGTGAAACTGTGATCCCGTCATTATACTGTCAGCTCATGATCCACAAATAATACAGTGGTGGTGACTCCTGATTGTTATCCCTAATTGGTCTAATAATGTAACTGAACATAATGACTCTGTAGTTACTCTAAATAGTACACCAATGTTTAAATAATGAAATGATTTTTAAATTGGCAAAGTAACAAATTTACAATATAAAAGCAAGTAAACTACTTACCATTGTATCTGCAATGCTTTTCACATATATATTTGAAATTAAACTAATGCCATGGTGATTTTTAATGCAACTGCATGCCAAATAGATCTCCAACACATTATCAAACAGTTATTGTTCATTTGATTACAGCCTTGGCATTAAACTGAACATCTAAATAAAGTGCCTTACATTTTATATACCCAATCAGGTGTAAAGATCTAAAAATCTGGTAGTAAACTATCATTGGTTAAGCAGCCATCATACTTTTAAAGTGATAGTAATGTCTAAAAAAAACTTTCTTGCATTTAGAAGAGCTCAAAAAGCTGATCTAAATGCAAAAAAACGTATCTCTCAAACAGCTATGGTTTAAGAGATACAGGCGTTTGAAGTTTGGTTTCTCCTACTGACAGCTGTAAAGCTGTCAGCAGGAGATTCATGTCGGTCGACACTGTGACGCTTGAGAAGTGCCGGGATCTCGTTACTTACACGGAATCCCTTCAATGGAATGGTCTAAAACATGTGCCTAGTGTTCAGGCACATGTTTTAGACCATTCCAATAAAGGGATTCTGTGTAAGTAACGAGATCCCGGCACTTCTCAAGCGCCACAGTGTCGACTGACACGAATCTCCTGCTGACAGCTTTACAGCTGTCAGTAGGAAAAATCAAACTTCAAACGCCCGTATCTCTTAAACCATAGCAGTTTGAGAGATACGTTTTTTTGCATTTAGATCAGCTTTTTGAGCTCTTCTAAATGCAAAAAAAAAAATTTTTTGACATTGCTATCACTTTAATAGTTCTGCTATCCCCAGGGGGTCCTTCAAGTTTGCCTTGTCCTCAAATTCAGCCCCAGCAGCTTGGCCCATCTAGACTTTCTTACCTTCTGCAGTTCAGTTAAATGGTCAGTGTCAATAGTGTACAATTGCAAACAGCTTTACATTTGCATATTAGCACTCGAGGTAGGGTTGCCACCTTTTCTTCAAAAAAATACCGGCCAAGGCATTCCCTCCATAGACTTAACATTGGAAAGAAGCCAATTTTTTACCGGCCTGCCGGTAAAATACCGGCTGGGTGGCAACCCTAACTCGAGGAGATGGTAAGATGGAGAGTCATACTTTACTCTGTGGGTAAATTGGGGACACAATGCAATTGAAGGAACACAGAGGATATTACCATCTCTCAGCATTCCATATCTATGGCATGTCCATTTGGGATGGGGGATTTATAATTAGGTTATTGTTTCCCTTTAGGAAGATGCATGCTTTATAAATAAATAAAAAAATAATCACAGTCAGTCGAATGAGCTGTGGCTTGGCACTTTCAGCAAGGATTGGTTTTAGGACCTTAGTTTATTTAGTGCCTGTTGTTAATAGGTCCATCTTAAAGTGCAGTTGTTACCTGTCTACATTCTCACATCAGAGGGGGCATCCATCTTGACAGGATTTGCATAATTTTCAATTTATGGAAATTAGCTAATACTGGGTGGCAGAGAGTGTCAGTTGGATGGAGATTTGTGCAGATTGCTAGTGTCTGACTGGCATGTCAGTAAGTATTGTCTAATTTACATAAACATCAATAAAGCTAAACATCTCAAAAACTATTGTTTTAAATATAAAATAGCTGACAACATTTTGGTGATTTAAACATTCTGACTTGCTCATGAAGCCAGGGGCTGCATTGTGAACTCTGTCTGACCAATGGAGGAGCAGAAAGGTGGTCTCCCGTGTTGGTCCCACAAGAAGAGACTGAAATGTAAGACTGAAGTATTGCAGTTCAATATTTGTTCCTGCACAATGCAGTTTGCCCCTATTGCTTTGAACTTGGAAGCCCATTCAGAGGGTCGATGGTGACTGTGTACACGCAATTTTTGGTACGATGGGTTTATTTTTAATACCCACTAATGACTGATAACAGCTGCTTTTGGGCTCTGCAGTGTAACTACATGCTCTTTACTAAGGTTACTTTCATAGGAGCAGACTTGGTAAAACATGATCATAGCCATTTAAGTGTAAAATGTACTACACCATAAAGGTGATGATCTGCATGTGTACAATCCCTGCATATCGTAGAGTCCCTGTTGTCTGTAGAAATTCAGGTTTATATATGTGGTAAAACCTATGAGAGTTACATTTTCTTTGGTAAATGTAAGCAACCCATGGCTTTTTAGGACAGAAACATATCTGTCTACACATACACTGAGCAAGTTCAAGATCAAATGTAATACTTTTTCCCCAAAGGTAAAACTTTTACAGATGCATGCAGGGAGTACATGAGCCAGAGGTACATATGGTCATCTTCACTTCTGACTACTCTTTGATGCAGTTGCAGCCATTCTATAAATGTGCAGTTCTTTGATTTTTATTGTTATATCCTCTAACCTTTGTTCCAGTTTAGAGAATTCCCCACTTGCTTGTGTTCTCCTATATTGCACAATCAATGTTCAGATTTATACATCCTGACACTGATGTTGTAAAAGGAACAGGGGCAATTCTGAGGCAAACCAACTATACCATAGGGGACAAATAAAAAATCCCATTGATTCAAGTGGGTTTGTAACCCCTTGAATGCTTAAAGTCTCAAACTCTTTGCAGAAAAATTCATTAGATATTTCTTTAGCATTTAAGAAGTTAAATGCCCAATTTAAATCTGTAGGAATTTGGGAAATGTTTGTTTTTCTCCTGTGGTACCTTTGATGTGCGCCAACAAATGATTTTCTCCAGTTGTACTTGGTAAGTCAGATACATGTATTGCCATCCTAATCCAATTCATATACCCATATTCTTTTTTTCCTTCAAATACTAACTCTTTTCATTTGTTATTTTCATTTAGATTCAGTGTAAACAACACCCTGCTGCACCCAGAAATTGTTGAATGGTAAGTATATTCTTTGATTCCTAATGAAAATGTGTTATTATTATTTTTAAGGTCTGCTGTATTATGAAAGCCTTTTTGAAATTAGCAGAACAGAGGAAAACGGAGAAAAGATTTTCAGTGTCCCAGAAACTCCTCTGCATCCTTTAGCCCCTATCAAAACAGAGAAGCTAAGGTTAAAGGGATAGTAATATTTTGTTTTATCTTTATTTTATTTTGTAGGCATTAAAAAAAAAACATGAAGAACGATATAAGTCTTATCTCTCGAACCTTTATGGTTTGAGAGATATTCACAAGCAAAGTTCCCCTCCTGCCCCTTTTACCTAGTGTAAGCCATCTCTTCTCAGATGTGAAATCTAATTGTAAGACCAGACAGATAACAGAAGGGGACAATCTTCTTCCTATGAGAACAATGAAAGCCATTCCCCCCCTTGACAAGTTTTTCAGGTTTTTCCCTTATCTTAATTGAAGATTGTCCCTCTCTGCAGTCTACCTGGGCACCTCCCTTCTGATCTGGTTGAGCAGTGTTACATCAGTAAAAGGGGCGGGAGGGGGATACTTTGTCACTGAATTACTCTTGAACTACAACTCTGACAGAATTGAAATAACACTCTCCAAAGTCCAAATACTATGATGATTAATTAGAGCTGACTTTATTATGAAACATTACTATCCCTTTAAACCCCCAACTGTGAGTAATATTGTGTGCTTATAGCTACAGCTCCCATTACCTATCCTCAGCTGGTCATTAGCAGTTGAAGATTTAGAGAATTGTTGTCCAACAACAACAGCTTGAGGAGGACTGTGTCCTACCCACCCCTAGAGTGTGATCAGGTATCTGCACAGGGCTAGATTATTTTATAGTGATACATATATTATGTGGAGATAAAGCAAGACATCAAAGCATTACCTGCAATATAATTCAACCCAGTGAGTGTAGAAGAGGTATGGAATGTTTTGTCCTTAAAGGGGAAGTTTTACCCCTAAGCAAGTTCATCTAATTGGATGCCTATTGTAATGATTATATGGTTTTTGTTATTTATTTTTACATTTTCTATGTTGCTGTAGAACTAGCTTTTCCAAACATTACCTTTTGAAGATCTGTGCTGCACAGAGCTGTGTGGCACATAAGCACAGCTCTGCAAAGCCGTCCCCGTCCTGATGTCATCTTCACCACCACCCTTCTACCTCTTTCTAGCACCACCTTCTTGACTTCCAGTATAGCTGAAAATGCTGCTACTGGGGTAGGTTCTTGTGCTTTGCAATACTTTCACCTCACTGGGTTAAGAAAAAATTGTTTTGTGTGTTTTTATTCACACACACACCTTTAATTCATTAACCCTTTGAGTGCCAGAAGGGTATGCAAAACATTGCTTTGCGCATATATATATATATATATATATATATATAGTTTTGATCCTATTCTTTTTATTTTTGCTTACTCCTTTCTTTTTATTATATACTGACTATTTATGTAATAAAATTTAGTGTGCTTAGATTCAGTGGTGCATGGTCTCTCTTTATTTTTGTCATCGTGTTTAGTACTTTGTTGCAAATCCTTTGCATTCGATAACTGCCTTAAATCAGCGACCCATAGACATCACCAAAAACTGGGTATCTTCCCTGGTGATGCTTTGAGGCCTTTTTGCAGAAATATTCTGTTCCTGTTTGTTTTTGGCCATTGTTCCAGACAGTTTTGTCTTCAGCAAGTGAATGCATGTTCAGATGGATTCAGGTCTGTCAAGAACATTCCACTTTTTGGCCCTGAAAAACTCCTTGGTTGCTTTAGCAGGATGTTTGGGATCATTTTCCACCTCCACAAACTATGCTACTATTGATTCGCCTTCCAAGCGTACAACATCCCATATAAAACACTCAGATGAGAAGGGGATCTCAATAAAAATCTTTTCTTTATTAGACATTTAGCATAAAAATGAGCAGAAACAGGACTTACATACAATCACAACAGCCCATTCCTAACGCGTTTCAGAGATGCACAGGCCTCCTTCATCAGAGGATAAGACCGCCTCCTTCTAACAAACTTTATATAGACAACACATCACTCTTCGGAAGATACGTGTTAACCCATCCACCGCTGGTGAAGCAGACAGCTGTTAAGACAATTAGAATGCCTGCCCTGCGGTGAAGGAGAAACTAGTGCCCATGATCGAAAAGCTGAAATACATTCAATTCAAAAACAACACTATTGGTCATAAACAGACTCAAAGAATTGTTAATAAAAACAAAAAACACCGACATTTAATACAAGCAAAATGTTGATAAATGATAATAAATAATTTCCGAAAGAGAAATGATAAACACCCAGCGAGGCAGGAGAGAGGCTGAACTTAGATTATCCCGTTATAACAATCTACATCCCGTTCAGCATTAAGACCATAAGGTCTTCTAGTTCTCAACTGGAAAATCCAAAAATCTTCTGTCTTATTTAATCTAGCCAGCCTGTCTCTTCCTTTTGGTGAGTGTATACACTTCTCAATACCCTGAAAGGTAAAAACTGAACTGTCTGCATTATGTTCACTTACAATATGATTAGCAACTTGGGATCTACCATCTTTTTTTACAAAAGAATTCAAATGTTCTCTATTTCAATACTTCAGAGGACAAATAGTATGTCCTACATACTGCTTCCTGCATTTGCATGTCACCAAGTACACAACATTTCTAGAGTTACAATTTATAAACTCATTCATATGATATGTTCTTCCTGTATCTGTGGACTTAAAATCCTTTGATTTCAGAACATAGACACATCAAATGCATTTTTATATGCACATACAAACATGCCCTTAGTGGTCAACCATTCAACAGCTTTCTTTGATAAAAACATGTTAAGAGAAACCATAGTAGCAATGCTTTTATCTTTCTTAAATACAACTAGAGGTGAGCTGTGTGATAGATGTTTCAATTTTTCACCCTGACACAGAACTCTCCAATGTCTTCTTAATATGTTTTATCTGATATGCATTATTGCTTTACCTAGTTACAAAAGTTGGAACATCATTATCTCTCCTTTGCTACAGAAAAATCTACCTCTGGGTTTTTTAGATCTCAAAAGACTCTCCCTAGGAGTATCCAAGGCCCTCTTGTATGCCCATTCCATGTCACCAAGGAGTAGCCTCTATCTTTAAGTTTAGTTTTTAAATTATTAGCTTACTAGCAACGTGGGACGGCGTTGCCCGTCATGTTATGACCGTTGGGCGCATGTGTGTGAAATGCAGACACACTGATAAACACAGACATATGCAACATACAGGTAGACACATACCATACATCCCAAGTGTCCCTCTTTGAGGGCCAAATCCCTCTGTCCCTCTTTCCCACCCTGTTGTCCCTCTTTTTAGGAGGTCAGACTGTGTGCAGGGCCGGCTCCACCTATAGGCGAGGTAGGCGCCGGCCTAGGGCGCACACGTACTGGGGGCGCGGGCATGCAGCGGAGAAGAGCTGCGCCCGCACACACCACGCCGGGAACCACAACACAGTCAGGTCTGTGTTGCTACAGTGCTCCCTCATCTGGTCAGATCTTTAGTAATGCAGAGCGCGCTGGGAGTCATGATCTCCCGCCGCGCTCTGCATTACTGAAGAGAAGACTGCGCGGGAGCTACAGGTATGTGATGGGGGGCAAGTTGGAGCTGAGGGGGCATAGTGGAGCTGAGGGGGCAAGTTGGAGCAGATGTGGGGCAAAGTGGAGATGATGGGGGCAAGTTGGAGCTGTTAGGGGAAAGCTGGAGCTGAGGGGGCATAGTGGAGCTAGTGGGGGCAAGTTGGAGCTGATGGGGGCAAAGTGGAGCGGATGAGGGTCAAAGTGGAGCTGAGGGGGGGCAAGTTGGAGCGGATGGGGGGCAAGTTGGAGAGGATGGGGGGCATAGTGGAGTTGGTGGGGCAAGTTGGAGCTGGTGGGGACAAGTTGGAGCGGATGGGGGGCAAAGTGGAGCTGATGGGGGTAAGTTGGAGAGGATGGGGGGTCAAAGTGGAGCTGATGGGGGCAAAGTGGAGCTGAGGGGGCAAAGTGGAGCTGGTGGGGGCACGTTAGAGCACATGGGGGGCAAAGTGGAGCTGGTGGGGGCACGTTGGAGCGGATGGGGCAAAGTGGAGCTGATGGGGGCAAGTTGGAGTGGATGGGGGGGCAAAGTGGAGCTGATGGTGGCAAGTTGGAGGTGATGGTGGCAAAGTGGAGCTGGTGGGCCAAAGTGAAGCTGATAAGGGGCAAGTTGGAGCTGGTGGGGGGAATCTCTTACAGGCATCTCCAGACCAGGGGCAGACTGGCCCAGGGGGCAGAGAGAGGACAATCATGAAAAGAGGTGGGGTATAAGTAGGCGGGGTATAAAGGGGTGGAACACAAGGGGCGGAGCGAAATGGGCGGCAAAATTAGGTTTTGCCTAGGGTGGCAAAAATCCTTGCACCAGCCCTGACTGTGTGGTGTGTATTACTTTGCTCTACAGCAATAAAGCAATAAACTTCAGTATATGTGTTTATACATTAGTCTGTGCAAATAAAATACTTTGGTCTTGAACTAAATCATTTATTCAGTTACATAAATAACCAGTAATAGGATATGAAATAACCTAAAAATTCTTACAAATGCCCCGCCCACCAGCCACGCCCACAAAAATATCACCTAAAAGTAAAGTGTCCCTCTCTGACCATGTGAAATGTTGGGAGGTATGCACATACACACAGTGAGCGGCAGAAACATTCAAAAGACACGCACACACACAGACACACTGGAGATGGACACACATATGTAACAGAGATGTACACAAACACACACGCAACATATATGAGCAGAAACACATACACTCATGAGTTGTGCACCCCTCTGGCAGTCAAAGGGTTAAGGTATAGAGAGACATGTCAGAGATAAATAGCAGCGGGAAGTGTGTTCATACCTGGGAACATTCACTTGTGGAGTCCCTAGAGGGGACTGATGTGGTGCTGATGTGGAGAGACAAATGGGGCAATCTGGGTAAAAAGTGGGCGGGGCTTAATCGCGAGTAGGGGGCGGGGCTTAACATAAATGTGGAAAAGTGTTAGTAATAGGCTGGGGAAGGAGGAGAAGTGGGAGGGAAATGCAAGTTTGCAGTGTGAGGGGGTTGAACACACTCCCTGAGGGGTAAAACTTGATACACAACCCTGTGGCAGTCAGTGGGTTAAGTGTGAACCTGATGGCTGTCTGTCCTGTGTCTTGCATGGCAAATGATGACAGTGAAGAAAGAATTGAGCAATGAGGGCCTACCTTAACCCTTTGAGTGCCATTTTCTTCTTCTGGTGCTGCACTACAGGTCCTGCTGAGGCCACTGGGAGTCAGGGTGAGTGACTGTGTGTGTCAGCCATATTTAATTCTGGCTTTGTGTGTGTATGTGGTGCTGTGTGTTTGGTGCTGTGTGAGTGGGGCATGTGTGTGTGTGAGTGGGGCATGTGTGTGTGTTTGTGTGGTGTTCTGTGAGTGGGGCATGTGTGTGTGTGGTGGTCTGTGTGTGTGAGTGGGGCATGTGTGTGTGTTTGTGTGGTGCTGTGTGAGTGGGGCATGTGTGTGTTTGTCTGTGGTGTAGGAGCAAGTGGCGGCCATATTGTTTTTTTCTGACTTTGATAGTGGTGGGCGGGCTGCATAGTGGGGGCGGGCCAACTCCCTGCATGACTGAATCACCCAATAGGAGTAGTAACTCCTGCTTTATGCCTCCCCTGGGTGTGTTTTGGCAGGCACAAAGTCTTCTTTTATATATATAGATAACTCAAAATCATCCACTGTGGAGCAGTTGTGTTTAATACACAAAATCTGACCCAAAGGGAGGTTCCTAATTAAACTCTCTGGATGACGAGAAGCAGCATGCAAGAGGGCATTGCCTGCATTGGACTTATAATGCATAGTAGTATTAACTATGCCTTCATCCTCTGATAATACATTGAGATCAAGAAGATATATATAAGATCTATAAAAAATCAAAGTGAACCTTAAATTATAAGAATTATCATTCAGAAGTTCAACGTACTGCAGCAAGTCATCCTGCACTCGAGGAAATTTATCAAAGGTGACAAACCAATAATTAAGTGCCCTAAGACCATCTGTATGTATAATAGATGAATATAAGGCAACAACATCTAATGTAACCCACAAATAGGTTTTTTCCACAAAAACCCATAAAAAACTCTCAAAACATCTGTTGTATCCACAAATATGATGGTAATTCTGTAACCATAGGAAACAAGAACTTGTCGACATATCCAGATAGGCCCTCGTTCAGGCAACCAATCCTGGAAACGATGGGCCTACCTGGAGGGTCGACAAGTGTCTTGCTGACTTTTGCCAACATATGGAAAATGGGAATAACCGGCTTCTCACAATATATAAACGCAAACTCATACTTGGATAAAATGTCCAGCTCTATACCTCTCTGTAGTAAATTTCTTAGAATTACCTGAAAATGTTTAGTAGGATCAACTCAATATAATCATCTACATTAGTGAGTTGCCTCTTGGCCTCATCCCTATATTTACAGGCATCCAAACAACAATAGAGCCTCCCTTATCAGAATTCCTGACTATGATATTATTATCAGAAATAGACTATAATGCTTGTCTATGTATGGGGAGAGTTTTGAGATCTAAAAAAACTTTAGTCAAAGTAGAGATAATTATGTTCCAACTTTCTTAACTAGGTACAGCAATAATGCAAATCGGATACAAATATATTAACCCTTTGAGTGCCAGAGGGGTGCGCAATGCATTGCTTTGCAATGTGTTGCGTACCCTTCTGGCACTCAAAGAGTTAAGAAGACACTGGAGAGTTCTGTGTCAGGATGAAAAATTGAAACATCTATCGCAGAGCTCACCTATAGTTGTTTTTAAAAAAAGGTATAAGCATTGCTACTATGGTTTCTCCTAACATGTTTTTATCAAAGAAACCTATTGAATGGTTGACCACTAAGGGCATGTTTGGATGTGCATATAAAAAATGCATTTCCTGTGGCTATGTTGTGAAATCAAAGGATTTTAAGTCCACAGTTACAGGAAGAACATATCATTTGAATGATTTTATAAACTGTAACTCTAGAAATGTTGTGTACTTGGTGACATGCAAATGCGGGAAGCAGTATGTGGGACATATTTTTCTTCCCCTGAAGTATAGAATTAGAGAACATTTGAACTCTATTGTAAAAAAAGATGGTAGCTCCCAAGTTGCTAATCATATTGTTAGTGAACATAATGCAGACACTCACCGAAAGGAAGAGACAGGCTGGCTAGATGCTAAGTGTCTAATAAAGAAAATATTTTTATTGAGATCCCCTTCTCATCCGAGTGTTTCATATGGGATGTTGTAGGTTTTGAAGGTGAATCGGTAGTAGCATAGTTTGTAGATATTGAAGATTTGGCACTTCTGTGGGTAACGCCTTGCTGCTAGGCCTCAGCGTACTTTATCTTATAAGTGGAGTGGACTTTCTGGTTGTTTACGGTTTATACAAACTCACCTGGAGCCAGATCCAATTGTTTGTTCTTGGATCATTTTCCACCTTCAAGTAGTACTTTACAATGAGTTTTGAGGCAGATAAGATGTTTTTATACACTTTAGAATTCATCCTGCTGCTGCCATCAGCAGTCACATCATTAATAAAGACAGGTGAGGCTGTTGTAGTGGCAGCCATACAGTTAGGGAAAAAATTATTTGATCCCCTGCTGATTTTGTACGTTTGCTCACTGACAAAGAAATCATCAGTCTATAATTTTAATGGTAGGTTTATTTGAACAGTGAGAGACAGAATAACAACAAAAAAAATCCAGAAAAATGCATTTTTCAAAAAGTTATAAATTGATTTGCATTTTACTGAGTGAAATAAATATTTGACCCCCTATCAATCAGCAAGATTTCTGGCTCCCAGGTGTCTTTTATACAGGTAAGAAGCTGAGATTAGGGGCACTCTCTTAAAGGGCGTGCTTCTAATCTCAGCTTGTTACCTGTATAAAAGACCACTGTCCACAGAAGCATATACCATTGTCCACAGAAGCAATCTATCATTTTTCAAACTTTCCACCATGGTCAAGACCAAAGAGCTGTCCAAGGATGTCAGGGACAAGTTTGTAGACCTACACAAGGCTGGAATGGGCTACAAGACCATCGCCAAGCAGCTTGGTGAGAAGGTGAGAACAGTTGGTACGATTATTCACAAATGGAAGAAACACAAAATAACCATCAATCTCCCTTGGTCTGGGGCTCCATGCAAGATCTCACCTCGTGGAGTTTCAATGATCATGAGAACGGTGAGGAATCAGCCCAGAACTACACGGGAAGAAAACAATTGGTAACACTATACACTGTGAAGGACTGAAATCCTGCAGCACCCTCAAAGTCCCCCTGCTCAACAAAGAACATGTACAGGCCCGTCTGAAGTTTGCCAGTGAACATCTGAATGATTCAGAGGAGAACTGGGTGAAAGTGTTGTGGTCAGGTGAGACCAAAATCGAGCTCTTTGGCATCCACTCAACTCACCGTGTTTGGAGGAGGAGGAATGCTGCCTATGACCCCAAGAACACCATCCCCACCGTCAAACATGGAGGTGGAAACATTATGCTTTGGGGGTGTTTTTCTGCTAAGGGGACAGGACAACTTCACCGCATCAAAGGGATGATGAGCAGGGCCATATACCGTCAAATCTTGGGTGAGAACTTCCTTCCCTCAGCCAGGGTATTGAAAATGGGTTGTGGATGGGTATTCCAGCATGATAATGACCCAAAACACATGGGCAACAAAGGAGTGGATCAAAAAGAAGAACATTAAGGTCCTGTAGTTGCCTAGCCAGTCTCCAGACCTTAATCCCATAGAAAATCTGTGGAGGGAGCTGAAGGTTCGAGTTGCCAGACGTCAGCCTTGAAACCTTAATGACTTGGAGAGGATCTACAAAGTGGAGTGGGACAAAATCCCTCCTGAGATGTGTGCAAACCTGGTGGCCAACTACAAGAAACGTCTGACCTCTGTGATTGCCAACAAGGGTTTTGCCACCAAGTACTAAGTCATGTTTTGCAAAGGGGTCAAATACTTATTTCACTCCGTAAAGTGCAAATCAATTTATAACTTTTTTTAAATGGATTTTTTTGTTATTATTCTGTCTCTCACTGTTCAAATAAAACCACCATTAAAATTATAGACTGATCATTTCTTTGTCAGTGGACAAACGTACAAAATCAGTAGGGGATCAAATTATTTTTTCCCTAACTGTACACGCTCAAGCCATAACACTGTCTCCACTATTTTTCAGAGGAGGTGATATGCTTTGGATCATGTGCAGTTTCTTTATTTCTCTGTACATTCTTCTTTCCATCTCTCTGGTTCAGGGTAATCTTTGTCTCATCATTTAGTCTTTAGCAAACTGTAACCTGTCCTTTCTGTTCTTGAGGCTTACCAGTAGAGGTGGTAAACACTCTGTGGTTATGCTGGTGTAGCCTACTCTTTATGATACTCTTTAACACTTCTATGCCTACATTCGAGAGAGAGCAGTCTTCGGCCATCCACTGCATTGCTCTTCCATGGTCTACCATGTTATTTGCTATTGCTGAGCTCACCTGTACTTTCTTTCTACTTACCACACAGTTGATTTTGTCTCACCTGATGTTTTGACAATGTCTCTCATGAATTCCAATTTTTCAGCCTCATGATAGCCTGCTTTACTGGTGTTGACGTTCTTTGCTCCTCATGTTGAGAGACAACAAAAACAACAGACCCCCAAAAACCACATCTAGGATCACCTTTAGACATTTTGTTAGCTCTTTTGTGCATGAACTAACAATGAAAGGATACACAGCTGAGGAGCCATGTGTCCAATTACTTTTTGTCCCCCCAACAGGCCAGGATTTAAGCGAGATAATCAATGGCTCACTCATTTTGACTGGCTAACCTGTGCTTAATCAGGGAAATACTTAAATCCTGGCCAGTTGGTGGCCCTTGAGGACTGAACTTGGACAGCCCTGCTCTTAGTCATTGTTTCATTTAAAATCCAATGTGCTAGAGTACAGAACCAAAAAATAAGTAAATAAGTAAATAGTGTCACTGTCCATATTCTTATGGACTGCACTATATATATACAAAGATGTATGAAAAATTCAAGCAACTCTGGCCAAATTACATGTTTTTTTGATTTTCTAAAGGAAAATAAGATAACAGATCCTCTGCAGCAAACAAACTTAAACTTGACATATTAATGCAAATTTTAATGCACAGTTACTATTTATTTGCTGAATGTAACAGATTGAAAAAAAATAAAACAGAAAAGAGAATGTGGCTTGTACATGAACATTCCTTGTAGCTAGCTAACAGTCTTTCTATTCTTGTTGTAGGAATTTTTCCCACTTGTCCTTTTAGAATGCTTCTAGTTCAGAAATATTCTTGGTCATCTTGCATGCACTCCATGTTTGAGATCTACCCACACATTTTCAATAATATTCAAGTCTGGGGACTATGAAAACCATTTGAAAATCTTATGCTTTTTGTTCTTTAAGTAGTTCATGGTTGATTTTGAGCAATGGATTGGATCAATGTCTTGTAATATCCAGCATCTTTTCAGCTTCAGGGTTTTTGCTGACTGTAGGGCATTAGCTTCATGGATTTGTAGATGTTAGTAGAATCCATTCTTCACTCTACTAGCACAGTATTTCCTGTGCCTTTCGCTGCCATACAGCCCTAAAGCATAATAGATCCACCCATATGCTTAACAGTTGTCAAGGTGTTCTTTATTTAAAATGCTTCTACTTTTGTTCTCCAAACATGCCTTTGGTGATTGTAGTCAAAGAGTGACATTTTAGCTTCATTAGACCACTGAACTTAGTTCCAGAATGCAAAGTGTTGTGTTGCACACGTGAGACACTGACTTTTGCGATGAGAGTGCAAGTAAGGTTTCCTTTTGATGACTCTTCCATGCAGATCATGTTTATGCAAGTAACGCTGCACAGTGAACTGATGCACCATTACTCCTGTGCTAGGTAAACTCTCCTGCAGGTCCTTTAGAGTGACATGGGGGTTTTGCTTTGCATTCCTGACCAGTCTATAAGCAATTCTACTGGTGATTTTTCTTGGTCTTCCATATCTTGTCTTGAGTTCAGTAATTCTCTTTAACTTCCATTTCTTAATGACATTTTTGAACAGTGAAAATTGCAGGCAAGATCCATTTAGATATCTTTTTATAGCCTTCCTTTGCTTTCTAAGAGTCAGATGTCTTTATATTCAGATTCTCAGTCAGCTGCTTAGAGGAGCCCATGGTTGTTGAGTGTAAGCACAACACCCTGAGAGGTTTAAAGAATCAGGAAATTTAGTAAGCTCTGGAATTGTCTTCACCTAACTTGGATTGAGGCCTAATGAGTCTGAGATCTTACAAAAAAGAAATAAATAACACCAGTGGATGGGTACTCAAACCTTTTAACATGATTCTTTTTTTTTTCTTCACTCTAGTAAATTCAGCAAATAAATAGTAACTCTGCACATGGGTGTCCATGGGAGGAGCAAGAGGGGGCACTTTATCCCCCAAGAAAAATATAGGGGCTTGGCCCAGGGGTGCATATTATGTCTTTTAGCCCCCCGGAACATTTTCTATGGGTGCCCATAACATTAAAATTTGCAGAATATGTCAAGTGTTTCTATGCTGCAGATATTGTGTTGACTTCTATTTAATAGGTTAACTGAGAGCTTGTTAAAAATACTATTAAGAAAGTTAACATGTCTTGTGCTGCATTGTGCTTTAGAAGTTCCTAACTTTATATTCATCAAGGGACGCACGTGATTCCCTGAAACTGCAGGGCACAATTTTTCTTGTTGACTTCAGAGGTAATATTACTAGTTTTCAGCAGTACGTTTTAGAGAATTCTATTCAAAGAAAATAAAGAGCTTATATATATATAATAAATAAGTGAGAATTTGAATAGACATGGAACATTTGAAAAGGCAGGTAATGTTTTTGTTTAGTTGTACGTGACTTTTCACTAGTTAACACCTTAAGGACCCATGACGGTGGAGGACCGTCATGGGTTGCAATCCCGTTAAGGACCCATGACGGTCCTGCACCATCATGGGTTAAACTCTCCCATCGCGGCCGCACGGAGTGATGGGAGAGCGTGGGCTGCTTGTTACTAAGTGTCCCGGTAGCTGCCCCAAGACCTGTCACAAGTACTGCCTGAAGACCTGCCACAAGTACTGCCACTCCTGCTGATGAATGGGTATCACCAGCCAATTTATGCCCACAAATTCCTGAATTCACAGGCAACCCAGGAATTCAAGTGGATGTGGCAGGATTTACCCCTGTTCAGTTTTTTGATTTATTTTTGGGGGAAGAAATTTGGGGGGAAATCGTGTCGCAAACAAATTTATACGCAGACCAATATATTGCCGTCAACCCATCAGCATTCATTTCCAGGCAAGAAATATGGCATCCCACAGACCTTTTAGAATTTAAGAAATTCTGGGCCCTTACAATGACAATGGGAATAGTTAAAAAACCAAGTATTAGATCATACTGGAGTAAAAACCCCATATATGATACCCCTATATTCACCAAAACAATGACCAGGACTAGATACAAAATGATTTTGAGCTTTATGCACTTTAGTGATAATACCCAGTGCCTCCCAAAAGAACACCCCCAGTTTGACAGACTGTTCAAAATTTGGCCCCTAATAACCCATCTACAGAAAACATTTGCCCAAGTGTATATTCCCCAAAAAGAAATTAGTGTAGATGAATCCCTAATGAAATACAAAGGCAGGTTAGGGTTCAAGCAGTACATCCCCTTAAAGCGTTCCAAATTTGGTGTAAAATTTTGTAAATTATGTGAAAGTGTCACAGGCTACACCCAGGCTTTTAGAATTTATGAGGGCAAGGACAGCCAACTGGATCCTCCTGTGTGCCCCGAATCTCTGGGAATAAATGGAAAGATAGTTTGGGATCTGATTTACCCCTTGTTAAATAAAGGATATCATTTATATGTTGACAATTATTACACCAGCCCCCTTTTATTTAAGTCACTTTTTTATTTTGACACTGTGGCCTGTGGCACTGTCAGGTGCAATTGCAGGGAGAGGCCCAAAGAACTGGTAGAAAAAAAACTTAAAACCGGGATGTCCTCAGCTTTTTGCCAACAAGAGCTGCTGGCAGTTAAGTTCAAGGACAGAAAAGATGTCTACATGCTGTCCACCATGCATGAGGACAAAACTGTGGCAGTGTCTGTTCGTGGCAGGAGGGGGGTACTAAGAAAGCCAGTCTGCATCAAAGACTACAACAAGAACATGGGGGGAGTTGATCTGTGTGATCAACTCATGCAGCCGTACCTCACCATGCGAAAGTGTAGGGCATGGTACAAAAAGGTTGCCATTTACATGATGGAGACTGCAGCATACAATTCATTTTTGATTTTCAAATTGGCAAACCCCACCCTAAAACTTACTTTTCTGCAGTATCAGCGCCATCTTATCTCCCAATTTTTGTTTCAATGGGCAACAGAAATAATTCCCCCAAAACCTGGAGTAGTACATTTTATTTATAAAATCCCCCCAACCCCCCAAAAGAAAAATCCACAAAAGCGCTGCAGGGTTTGCTACAGCAAGGGAATACGGAGAGAAACCTCCACTTACTGTCCTGACTGCTCTTCCAAACCTGGCCTCTGCATGGGTGACTGCTTCAAGCAATACCATGAAGGCACAATGCAGTAGTGCTGTGAAGTTTATTTTATTATTTGGCCACTTTTTCCCCCCTGAAATATCCTGTTTTTTTTATTTTTCAAAAACATCCCTCCTTAGATCTAACACTATCAAAATATATTTTCCATCTCTGATAATGGAAACACACATGTTCCATACTGGGTCCAGTAGTTCCCCCAAACCCTGACAAACCTATGCATATGGGGCATTGACGTACTTAGACGATGTAACTGACCACTAATGTAAAGCACTTAAAAAATCTGCAAATATAATCTGATTGAAATCCAGAGCAACACTAAAATATAAGTGTGAAAAAATTGTGTTTCTTTGCCTTACTGCAGGTTTTGGGAGGGATTGCTGATACAGTGGCAGCAAAAAAATTGAAAAAATGCAAATAGAATTAAAGCCAGGGTTGTCTACTCTTCTACAACATATACTTTTGGGGGTAAAATTCATTGCAGTATTGCCAAACAGTCCGAAATGAGACAAGGCACCAGCTGTAAAAATGGCATGTCTGTAAAAAAAAACTCACATGTTCTAACTGGGCCCAGTATCTCCCCCAAACCCTGACAAACCGTTGCATATGGGGCATTGCTGTACTCAGAAGAAGGAGCCGAACAGTGATCAATGCAGTTTATAAAATCTTCACCTATTCTGTAATTGAAATTCACATCAACATTGAAGTCTAAGTGTGAAAAACGCTGATTTTTTTTTTTTTTTTACTTACGTCAAGTTTTCACAGGATTAGTGGTAAAATGGCTGTGTACAAAATTTGAAAACTTACATAAAATGAAAGCCTGGGGTGTCTACTTTCCAAAAATATACACTTTTGGGGGAAAATCTTAAAAAAGAGCACTGTTACATAGGACAAATGAGACATGGCACCAGTAACACAAGCTGTGAAAATTCAAAGTGTGAACCTGGAAATGCACATTTTCCAATTTGGGTCCTGTATCTCCCCCAAACCTTGAGAAACCTATGCATATGGGGTATTGCCGTACTCAGAAGAAGAAGCTGAACACTAAACAATGCAGTTTTAAAAATCTTCACCTACTCTGTGCTTGAAATCCACATCAACGTTGAAATCTAAGTGTGAAAAATGCTGCTTTTTTACTTACGTCACATTTACGAGAGAATGGTGGTAAAATGGCTGTGTAAAAAATTTGAAAACACACCTAAAATGAAAGCTGGGGGTGTCTACTTTTCAAAAATATACACTTTTGGGGGAAAATCTTAAAGTGGACACTGGAATATAGCCCCAAATGAGAAATGGCACCAGATAAGAAAGATATGAAAATTCAATATTTGTTCCAATTTGGGTCCCGTATCTCCCCTAAACCTTGAGAAACCTATATATATCGGGTATTGCCGTACTCAGAAGAAGAAGCTGAACACTAAACAATGCAGTTTTAAAAATCTTCACCTATCATGTGCTTGAAATTCACATCAACATCGAAGTCAAAGTGTGAAAAACGCTGTTTTTTTTAACTTGCGTCAGGATTTACGAGGGATTGGTGGTAAAATGGCTGCGTAAAAAATTTGAAAACATACATAAAGTGAAAGCCTGGGGTGTCTACTTTCCCAAAATATACACTTTTGGCGGGAAATCTTAGAGTGGAGCACTGTTACACAGCCCCAAATGAGACATGGCACCAGTGATGCAAGCTGTGAAAATTCAAAGTGTGAAACTGGAAACGCGCATGTTCCAATTTGGGCCCTGTAGCTCCCAGAAATCTTGAGCAACCTATGAATATGGGGTATTGCCATACTCAGAAGAAGGAGATGAACACTAAACAATGCATTTTTAAAAATCTTCACCTATCCTGTGCTTGAAATTCACACCAACATTGAAACCTAAGTGTGAAAAACGCTGAATTTTTTTACTTACATCAAGATTTACAAAGGATTTGTGGTAAAATGGTTGCGTAAAAAATTTAAAAACTTGCATAAAATGAAAGCCTGGGGTGTCTACTTTCCAAAAATATACACTTTTGGGGGGAAATCTTAGAGTGGAGCACTGTTACACAGCCCCAAATGAGATATGGCACCAGTGATGCAAGCTGTGAAAATTCAAAGTGTGAAACTGGAAACGTGCATGTTCCAATTTGGGCCCCGTAGCTCCCAGAAATCTGGAGAAACCTATGAATATGGGGTATTGCCGTACTCAGAAGAAGGAGCTGAACACTAAACAATGGATATTTTAACATTTTCAACTATCTTGTGCTTGAAATCAACAGTAATATTGAAATGGAAGTGTGAAAGCTGCAAAAAAAACAAAATTTTTCCACAATTTTGAATTTTTTTTTCTGGAAAAATAGCTGCATAATAAACTTCAAAATTCTCTTGATTATTTACCTTATGTTGTCTAGTTTTCAGAAAGATATACCTTTGTGGGACGTTTTTGGTTCTGGCACCATCAACTAAGCTATGATGCTCACATGCCAATTGTTGAGAAATCACAAGTTGGAAATAATGGCATTCATCTTGTAATATTTACCTTGTAAATGTGAGGAAGGGATTGAAATACTAGGCATATGGGGTACTCTTATATTCAGGAGAAGCAAATTAATATATTTAGGGGTATTTTTTTGTCATTAACTAATAGTATGCAAATCCTGACAGAAAAATGTAAGCAAAATCTTGTTATTTTTTTCCTCTTTTTTTCTATTTTAATCAAATTAAACAATGAGGAATTCATATAATTGTGGTATCAAAAGAAAGCCCCACTTGTGCTTAAAAAAACAGTATATAATTTGTGTGGGTGTACAAAAGGAATTAAAGAGAAAATATGGTTGAACAAAGACATAGTCAAAAAAAGTCAAAATTGCTCCGGTCCTTAAGGGAAAACGACATCATATTTTCCCGGTCCTTAAGGGGTTAATGATTGGTGAGTTATCAAATGTATGAATTCATTTTTACAACATTTAAGAAATCTGCTATAAGACCAATATAAAATAAATAGAAAGTAATTCACAGGAGGTACGTATGAATGGGATATTTGAAGAGTTTATAAATCAAGCATGACATAGGCAAGGGTATTTTTAACAGCAGATTGGTAATAAAATTGTTGTTGGTCTACCATTCCCTGGTTCATGATGTGAGGAAAATAAGTCTGTTTCATTAAAAAGAGAAACTACCAGTACTTGCAACCAGATCATTAATCTTACTACCTGCCAGATGATGCAGTGTTATAAGAGTATATGCTTTAAAAGCTTCTTATCAATTAAACACATCTTTATAGCTGTGGGTAGTGTTATGTTCAGTAATGTAAAAACAATTTGGTATGTGTATATAAACTAAGCCTGGATATCCAAGTCATAGTAGGACACAGCACTCTAGATATGAAGATGAAGAATCAAAGAAAATGTATTGCACTCTCTGGCAGTCCATCTTTGTTTGTCTAGTATCCTCAGAACCATACTAGATTGTCTGCCAGCCAAGCCTTGTTCCTCTGATAGCCTCAGGACCACACTACACTGTCTGTCTGCTAGCTCTGCATTGTTTTGCTGGTATTCACATACCCACACTGCACTACACTACTCTCTATAACATTGCCAGCCCAGATTTGTTATGCTGGTGGCCACAGACCTACACTAAACTGTGTGCCAGCCCAGCCTTGTTCCTCTGGTAGAGACAGAACCGTACTACACTGTTTGCCATACCAACCTTGTTCTACTGGTAGCCACAGACCCACATTACTCAGTATGCTGTCCAGTCTTGTTCTACTGGTAGCCACAGACCCACATAACTCAGTCTGCTGCCCAGTCTTGTTATGTCGGTAGCCACAGACCCACATTATACAGTCTGCTTCACAACCTTGCTCTGCTGATAACCACAGAACCTCACTGCACTCTCTGCCAGCTCAGCCTTGTTCTGCTGGTAGCCATAGTACTACACTACTCTGCATGCCATCCCAGCCTTGTTCTCCTGGTAGCCATAGACAGACCATACATATATCTATAAGTTCTTCTGAGGTAGTTAAATGTTTATATGTAAATGCACTCTAAAAAAGACTAAGGACAACTTGTATTTCTGTTGTTCCTTTGGGTTAATGAGTATACTTCTCATATCCTGACTTCTCATCCACTCAAACCTGAGCTTACAATATCCCCTATGTACTACTGTGCCTATACCATAATTTAACTTCTGGATCAATAACTACTAGCATGTCAGCTACTCAGGCTAGCTTTCTAGGGGACCCTTTTGATTTCCTATTTCCTTTCTTTACCAAATTCAGTTACTAACAAAGTAGTTTTTTTTTCATCTACCCAGTAGGAGGAGTATAGGAATTTGACAGATTAGCTCTGCTGGCTCCACCAGCTGCACTTCACGGAATGTACTACATTATATAATCAATTTACTACATACCAGTGCACAAACGCTTGTGTCACTATTTATGCCTTTAATCCATGAACCCTCCCCTTTATCATGTGGGAGGAAGTGGAATACAGTTATGCCAGTTATTATACAGTTTGTTGCTAAATCCCTAAATGACTTGCTAATGCAACGCTGTCCTATGCTCCCTTTCCTTCCTTCTCAATCCATGAGACCTATTTTGCAGTCAGCCTAATTAGACCTATTCCCTATAATTACTTTTGTCTCCAATGAATGTAGCTCATTTTGAATGTACCTTGTCTTCCACTTACCTCCCCTTCTCCCTCTACATTGTGCAGAGCCATGTGCAGAATTTTGTGTTGTCTGTATAGCCATATCACTTTTTAATAATTTATTCCCCAGCTCCAGCTCTAGCAAATTATAATAATAATCTTAGTCTCAGACTGACAATTCTTATAGGGGTCTTTTTAGTAGATTAGAGCTATGGCAGTGCTGCACAAACTGTTTTTACACTTTTATTTAATATTGTAGAAGCACGGGTGCTTATTACACTTCCCCTATATGTACTCATTGCATAGAGACATTCTCTGGGACAGGTGAACAATGTGTTGTTTGGTTGCAGAGGAGGGAAGCATCCAGTGTTTAGGACTGACGGCAAGAGTGGTACAGAGAAAGCCTCCTTGTGGGAGGAAGTGTAGTAAGCGCTATCACTTCTGAAGTACTAAGGTTCAAAAACAGTTTTCTGAGCACTGCAGTAGCACTAAGTTACTTTACAAATTCTGCACATACTTAATATGTACAGTCAGATTGCCTATATTTATTTTTTCCCGTCTTCACTATTTTTTTTTTTTTTTTACACTTTTATGTCCCTGACAATGAACTATTCTCCATTTCCAGAGTTTTCTAGGCGGTAGACCATCAGTGAAGGCTGTGATACGATATTGCAATTACTCTTCATCATTGAATGCCCTGTGTGCTTTCTTTTTTAACATTTTCTTTTTTTTTTTACCTTGTATCACTAGATCTGCTTTAATAACAGAACCAGGTAACTAATTCTGTAGCACATAAAAGTGTGCAGTAGACCCTTCTGGTGGAAATTGATGATTGATTGGCTTTAGCAGATTAAGAATGAGGAGATAAGTCATTTTCTAGACTAATTACACAGGCTTTATCAGACAGGTCAGAGAACAAAGTTCTGCTGAAACTAGATCCCTCAACTACGAAATAAAAACGTTTAAAAACCATGAAACTGATTGTAAAATGAAAAGCACAGGTTATAGGCATTTAATGAGACTAAAAGCTATACAAGTTCACTTGAAAGATGCAGTAACTTTTGTCATAACACAAATATATATATATATTGTAAGGTTTATCCTGTAGAGTAAAATATGCATATTTTCAGAGATTACAGGTTAAGCAGTTCTCCATAAAATGTGATAGTTCTGACAGCATGACTCAGCAGTTTCTCTTAGGAAGTAGATGCGCTGTAAGTCACTTCCTGAATATTTGAACTGTTTCAGCATTTTAGTAAAACAGCTGACAGTGTTGTTATTACCATTGTTTTGCTCAGCATGAAGAGCTTTATAACATATGTGTTTTTACAAATCTAAGTTTACTGCTCCTTTAATTACCATAATATACTGCACGTGGAAAAAGACTCACTTCTTTCCACTCAACCACCCCTTATAACACTTCTAATAGCCTCCTCATATATAACACGTGTACATTTTTCTATGTAAAAATCAGATCTGATATCACAATGAATTAACCCTTTGAGTAGCAGAGGGGTATGGAACGCATTGTAAAGCAATGCGTTCCATACCCCTCGGGCATTCAAAGGGTTAAACAGTTTCCATTTAATTGAATGGGATTTTTTGAAACTGTACTCAATGATCTCTGGTAAGGATGTGGATTCAAAGCAAAAAAGATACAATAACTTGGGCAACTCCTGTATGAAGATAGTGGATAACTCGGACATCATTTTGCATGACACAGAGAGATGAATATCAGTAGATAAGTTTCCTAATGGAAAAGAAATGAAAATTGACATTTCTTTCTGTGCCTGTACTTCTGTGGATGTGATTAGTGTAAGATACTTTCTAAATGACTTAAAGGTCATCATCAGGCCTCTGACCAGTTCAGTCTCATGATCATTAATTTTCTGTTTTTGACCTAGACTTTGTTTTATAATTGGGAATAATACCTGCTGATCAGCTCCTGTGGCATTAATTCAATCTCTAATTGCACAAAGCAGTGAGCATTCTTTTTGATGCTTCTTTGCCAGTAGTTTGGAATACAGAACAAATATGTTCTGGAAGAGTTTCTTATGGGTGTGTGCTGAGATATAGGGCCTTATGCACAAATGATAAAAGGAGACAAATAAAAATTCCCACTGATTTAAAGGATAAATCACCCATCTACTTTATTATGACCAGGATATCTTAGTGACCCCTATGGATTTTTCCTTGTACCTTTGTTTGTTCATACCTGGGAACCTTCTTGCTCTTGGCTCCCAGTGAAACATATTTGGGCTGGCAAGGTTGAAAGGTTAAGAGGAGGGATTTTTCCCAAAGTGGGTTGGGAAATGTCAGGAATGGAGCAGCAGTGGGCAGAACATCTAGGGAAAGTAGATAGGGTTCCAGTGAAATCACCAGACATAAACCGCAGGACACACACTCACTGCACATAATAATCTTAACCCATTAAAGAGATAATGTCAGCATATGAAGTTAAGATCGATTATTCATTATACTTTTTTATAACGAACGGTACCTTTGTAAATGTTCATAATGTTTTATTCTTCTTGTAATTTGATTTGAAAGTTTCCCCCTCCCGCCCCTTAATCCTATGTTACATAGAGTCTCCTCAGATCTGAAAGCTGGTCCGGACGGATAACAATGAGGGACAATATTTTATCAGCATAACGAAACTCCTGCTTCTTTTCGTCAATGGGGGAAGGGGGCATAATTTTCCTTATACTGACAGACACACTATTGTCCATTGTAGCAATCTGTCTGGTCAAGAGACCAGCTTTCAGATCTGAGGAAACTCTGCATGACATTGGAAAAAGGGGCAGGAACTTTGAAATAAAATTACAAGAACAATACAATGTTAAGGACATTTACAAAGGTACCATTCGTTATAAAAAAGTATAATGGATAATCAATCTTAACTTCATATGCTGAAATTACTATCTCTTTAAGGACCAGAGGAGTGCTTTGTACATCTCTCTCTCTGGTCATTAAAGAGTTAAGTAGGCTAATGCACTGTGCCTACTTCAGTTAACAAAACAAAAATAAAAATGGAGCTGGCTTAATTCTCTGGATCAACAGGGGTGATATGGCATGAGCTGAACTTGGTGGATGTATGTCTTTTTTTCAGCATCATCAACTGTTACTTTGTTACAATGTGTTTTGATGTGTTTTCTATGGCTGTAAGAACTCCCACTATACTACTATAGAAAAATGGAATTTCCCTCCTTGCTGTGAAGTGTCATTTAGCAGGCAGAGTGAAGAAAGCAGAGAGAGAGGCATAGTTTAAAACAAAGGGGGATGAGTAAAACGAGTAATAAAGATAGTGTCTGTAAAATTGTTGAACATTTAGCAACGTTTTCTGTAAGTACTAACTCCAGTTGGTCAACTTTTCAAAAAAGTTGACTAAAAATGGTCTTGTCAAATTAATAATTGTCACAACATATGCAAAAATAAAGTCCTTTTTACAAATTAAATTGTAATGCAGGTATAACCTGTTCTTAATGGAATCATATAATGATAGCTTATATTAGCTATGTATGTGAAAAGAAAAAAAAATTATTGTGAATTTTCTCAGAATATTCAGTCATTTCTAAATGTAACTTTACTTTTTATATAAATACATATATATTGCTGCAGTTGTCTCATGCATTTTGCAGTATGTATACTGAGGCACTCTGTTCAGAAATTAGCAATTGGAGTTGGAGAACCTCTGGAGCTGAGGTGAAGGAGGAATCTTCTAGTAGTAGCACAAGCAGCAGTGAGACACAGAGCCCAGCACATCCCCAGGACCCTGGTATTTCATTTTGAAGAGAAGAACATTATGCTTTTCCCAGGTGGTGAACAGCAGCTCCTTCAGCTGACCTTGTGCTTGGTGCTGTGAGTGTCACACCAGGTGCACCAGCTTCACCTATGTCACACTTATCCTCATTAACAGTGATGACACCAGGTGCAGCATATACATTCATGTCATAGTCCCCAATCATCACTAGTGTCGCCACCACAAGCAGGGCAGGAGGAAGAATCTGGTGGTGATTCTGCTGCTGACAAAGATGACACTAGTGGTGATGCACCAGAGAGGATGAGCGCTTTCCTAGCTGAGACCAACCAAGAGTGAGAATGGGAGCTAATGGATATCACCAGCAGTGTTATTTGATGATGTAGTCCCTGCTGCTGAATCTTCTGAATCCAAGTCCAAGCATAGACAAGTGTCACAGCAGTATTAGGCTGTGTCCACCATGCTAGACAGTAGTAGTAGAGGTGGGAGTAGAATCATCATCCCTGCCACGGACTGTAATGTTGAATGTACTATACCCAGCAGTGATATGGGACAGGCGGTAGTGGATCCTAGTACTAATCCCGAGTTAGTATCATCAGCAGCACAAGAAGCCACTTCAGATGCTTCTGGGGAGAAGGTATGCAGTCAAGAAGATCCTTCTCTATCTCTCCCCAAAATTATGGATGTGGGAATACATTTCATTGGGGACAGGAAGTGTGCTCTTATGCCCAATGCAATAAAACAATCCCCCAAGAAAATATCAAGTGCCACTGTCACGGTGTCCTGTGTACATCACCAATGACAAGAACAATGTTGCACAAAAAAGGCTTGAGGCAACCCTACCAGCCCAGAATGTCATCAGCATCTTCACCTGTATCATTATCATCTATTGGTAGGGTCTGGGGCCAAGTTACTGGTACTATTCATTTGGACCCTTGACACTCACAGGGTCATCTTCTTCCTCGTAAGCACTGCCAGTGACACATTTGTCACCACCAGCAGACTCTGAATGTGTGTATCTGGCAATATGTTTTCCCACATTGCATATTGTGTGGCCGCAGTGACCACACATGACAATACGGAGTAGACCAACCCAATGCAGTTGGTAAGGTAGCATCTGCAGAATGACCACCCTGAAGAATATATCAGGCTGACCTAGGAGGGTCATGAGACGTGGTAATCACCCAAAGCTCTGCCCCCCCCCCCCCCACACACACACATCAGTCAGTGTCTTTTTGTGACAACGCATATCCTCTGTACAAGAGAGACTTTAACAAGGCAGGGCTTTTTGCTCTCTTTATTAGTACTAGCACTCCACCATCCCTTACCTCTCATTACCATACCATCCCCTGCCTTCTGCCCCATGCCTTCCATCATCACTTCATACTGGCTTTCTTCACCATACCTTCCCTTGCTTTACATCATCCCACTATCCCATGGCTTCCATCACCATTTTATTAATGGGTGATAGACAAACAGGTGCATAAGGGAAAAACAGTAAATTTATTTCGGCTTGAATGTCTATCCAGACATATCCCTCAGGGGCTTTGCCTCCAGAAAACTGTGTCCTACCAGAATATTTATTTCCTTACGATTCTAAAAATGCCTTTGGCTTGGGGCTATTTAATGCATTATTAATGAAACACCAAGCCCAATTCCACCACTCTTATTAGGGGTTTGCAGTGTGTTTGGTGGATCTCTCTTTCTGTCATCCAAGTTCCATTTAAAGCAGTGCAAACTTTCCTTTACTTCCTAAGATGTAGTAGTATTTCCACAGACTAACTCAGACAGCTGTAATAGTCACCTTAGACTTGCAAGGCACCACGCCTCCTTTGAAACTTTATTGTCGCATGTTGCTCATGGGGGGAATATATGGATCCTACAAGGCTGCTCATTTTTTTTACACTGGAACATTAGCTCTCTTCTCAAGCAGGGTGTGCAGTTGTGTGTATAAACATAAAACGTGTACCAGTGTGCGCACACACACACTGCACCGAACTCCTCTCCTATAGCATGAGCTGGAAGTCACTTTCCTCTGCACTTTATTAGTACTTAAAGGGGAACTATCACCCCAAATAAAGTCTCCCCCATACAATTAGCCATCTTGCAATAAGCTTAACAATAGTGCTATTAGCCAGCAAAATTACCACGTTACTCAGAAATCCTACTTGTGCCAAGACAGACGGCCAGGCAGCTGTGCAGACATCTTTGCTTACAGACACCTGCGTGGTTAGTCTCGTTCTCCTCAAGGAGGTGTTACATGGTACCTTTACTGGAGGCGCAGATGCCTCTAAAGTAATGTTGCCTGGCCATCAGTCTTGATAACGCGGCAGTTTTGCTGACTAATAGCACTATTGTTAATTTTATAGCTAGATGGCTAATTGTTGAGGGGAGAATTTATTTGGGGCAATAGTTCCCCTTTAACATTAAACAAGGCACAGAGGAAAGGGGCTCCAAGAATTGCCCATACTCTGTCCAACTGCTTTCTCCTTGCTGTATGTAATCTTAGTAAATTGGTGTTAGGCAGGTGAAGAACTAGGAATTTGACTTCAGTGTTAGCACATAATCGTATTAGTTCACCCCCCACATTCCCACTATCAAATTAGGAGCTATGCACTTGTATTTCTAACTAAAACAATCAATGAGATGCTGAAACTTGTAGACTACATTCAAAAATATATCATACGATATCCTTGAAATTGAATAAAACAATGCAAAGTTTTATTTTTCACTTT
Source organism: Rhinophrynus dorsalis (assembly GCA_037306005.1). NCBI lineage: Eukaryota > Metazoa > Chordata > Amphibia > Anura > Rhinophrynidae > Rhinophrynus > Rhinophrynus dorsalis. The sequence goes on from CM074722.1 coordinate 308,915,032, forward strand.
TTTCACTGCACAAAAAATAGTAATCTCCAATGAATTTTGAGGGACTAATGTACATGGAAGTCTCTATAATATATTATAAAATGCTGCTTGCCTTGTTTGTCATGAAAAAAACAAAACAAAAAAAAACCCTTGGGTCCTCACGCAGAAAAACAAAGATGAGCAACCTTGGATCACTGAAATACAAAAAGATTAACTTGCATTCAATATATAGGTACGTAACTGGATTTATTGCATAAAATAAAGACATGACAACACTGATCAGATAGAGTAGAAAAAAAACAAAGGTGTCTAGCCTTTCTCATTAGTGTTGTTTCAATCGTATTCTATACTTTTTCCTCTGTCCTCCAATACAGGTTTCTGGTAACTTTCGGGTAAGCGATTCGCCTCCTTTAATTTTAGGCAGGAACAATTCTAGAACTGTATGCAGGGGGTGGCGCCTACCTTTGCTCCTTGGCTGCAGCTAGCCAACCAGCTCCAGAACGATATGTTCCTTGGTCAAGACACAGGCAAGAGAACAGGTCTGCTATAGTTTTAGAATTTGTTTTATTTTTTCTGTTAGAAATGGAATACCACCATTAGGCGGATTACCATAACTGACAATGCCTTTAGATGTGGCTAGCTCAGTGACCAAATCTTGGATCCAAGTTCTTTCCTCAGGAGTTGCCCACCGAGGCTTCTTCTTAATACGTGGTAGTCTGAAGACAGAAAATCTGCAAGAAAGGTGAGCAACCCTTTGAGTGCTGCAGGTCCACATGTCCCACAGTGCCCCTCTGCACAGGTTTTTTTTCCTTTTGGAGTTCCTATTGCACACTTCTGCACTCATTGGGTCTATCTGTATGTCTGTTGAGTGTTTTGGAGCAAGTTCATGTGGTAATTTAACCCTTTAGCTGCTGGTTTTGCATCTTTGAGGGGTTTCTGACACTTTTCCTACTGGTTCAGTGTTTTTTGGGTCTCCTAACATGTTCTAGTTATGTTTTATGCAATTTGATTTTACTGTTTCAATTTTTGTAAAATTTAAGTTAAAGGCACGCTTTACCGCATAGGCGCCATTGCTCCATTCACTCCTATGGGACTGTACAGTTTGGAACGTATCTCTGCAACCGCTCAACCCAGCGACTTCAGAGATGGCTCATTTTTCTTGCTTCCCTTGCTCTATCATCCGGTTCAGGTTTCTAGTGTGTTGGGGTACTTTTTCTGGGAAAACTACATTTCCCATGAGCGCTTGCTTCGCGCTTTTGTTTCTGATTGGCTCCCGCCGCAGCAGCCGGACTCTCCTTCTCTTCTGATTAATCCTTCGCCTTCCAGATAAGTCTATTTTACCGATTTCTTGGGTGAAACTTTAATCCTACACACTGTAATTGGGTGATTTTTTTATACTATAGGTTTTTTGACACTGTGAGAATGTCTATACTGTTGGAGCTTGGGGCCAGACCTAAGACTAAGGATGCTGGGGTCTCTGTATCCCCCATTGCGCATTGCTCTTCCTGTCATTCAGGGTTACCTAGAGAATTCTCAGGTCATTTATGCCCAGCATGTTCTGATGTCCCTGACGGTCTCCCAGGGACCTCCAGCCATGCTTTAGAGCCAGTTTGGGTGCAAGAGTTCAAGGCTTGTACTAGGGACCTTACATTTACATTGCAACTCTTTCCATCCCAGTTACAGGGGGTCTTCCATTCCTGGCAGGCCCCCTCCTCCATCAAGTCTTCCGTGCCAAAACCACAGGGAGTACCTGATGTATCAGATTCCTCTGAGGAGGAACTGCTGGTGGATTCAGATGTTGAGGAATGTTCTGCTATGGGCTCCTCTCAGTTTTTTGGGGATCCCTTTGAGGCTGACCCTGAGCCCTCGGCTGAGGGCCTGATCAGGGCTATTTTGACTACCCTAAACATTCTCTTAGGTCAGGAGGTTCCTTCTGATCCCTCTGATGTAGTTCAGTAGCCTAAAAAGCCCCTTACTTGCTTTCCACCTAACCCCACTATTGACCGCCTTGTGTCTGAAGAGTGGAAATCTCCAGACAGAAAACCTTCTGTGTCCAAGAAATTTGCCAAGCTTTATCCCTTCTCTGAGACAGCGCTTGCTTAATGAGTTCATCCTCCTAAAGTGGATGCTCCTATTTCCAGGCTATCTGTCTTCTGCCTTGCCAGTTCCTGATGCGTCTGCTCTGAAAGGCTAAACTGACAAGAAACTTGAGGTCTCCCTCAAGTCTATTTTTGCCACTGCTGGTACTGCCATGCACCTTCTTGCCAACAATTCTGAGGCACAGCACTATGTTTCTGCTGCCTTATTTGATGCCATCCGTTTGATGGCTAGGGTTTCCACCATGTCTGTGGTTGGCTCAAGATCTGGTCTGCTGACACTGCTTCCAAGAAAGCCTTGCTCTCTATCACGGTGCCCATGATTGCTGTCTTTACATGTCAGTTACCTGTAGGGGGCTCTCCATTGGCTGCTTGCCTTCAGCCCGCCCTGCATTGCCTATTTAGACTGAGCTTGGGCACCCTTTGGGTGCCCTTTCATGTTGTCACTATGCTGTTTGCACCTGCATTTAGTTCCTGAGATTCCTGGGCCTTGTCGCTGTTCCTGCTTGCTTGTGGTCATCCAGTTCCTGCTTCCTAGTCGCCTGGTTCCTGCATCTGTTCCTGATCCGGTTGGAGTTGCTGTACCTGTTGCTGTTTCCTGATGCCATTCCAGATCCGGTTGTCTGTCTGCAGAGCTGTACTGTCACGGTTTATTATGACTCTCAGACACAAGTTTTAGGTAAAAAAATCAATTTTATTGAAATAATAAATGATAACTTAGGATGGCAATAACATACATATATATATATACAGAATATAGCACAGACAGAAGGCAGACTCTACCGGTCCTGTCAATATACCGGACAGGACAGTCTTTAGGCTCTACCGGCCTTGCCAATACCGGGTAAGGCAACCTGCAGATGGAATAGCATAACGGTTTTACCGGCCTTACCAAATTACCGGGCAAGGCAGCCTCAATAGATACACAATGTAGGCTCTACCGGCCCTGCCAATACCGGGTAAGGCAACCTCAGATGGAATGTGGCAAAAGGTTCTACCGGCCTTACCAATACCGGGCAGGGCAGCCCAGAGATAATAGCCGCAGTCAGATGGAACTGGCAATTTAGCAGAATCGTTAAGCAGCAAGGCTTTGGAGCAAACCAGCGTCCGCACGCTGGAAACAACACTGAATAGTATAGCCGTTAGGCTTAGCGAGCAAACCAGTGACCGCACACTGGAGTAACAAGCGAGTAGTATAGCCGCAAGGCTTAGGAGCAAACCAGCGTCCGCACGCTGGGACCAACACAAAATTGTATAGCCGATAGGCTTTGGAGCAAACCAGTGACCGCACACTGGTGTAACAAGTGAGTTTGTATAGCCGCAAGGCTTAGGAGCAAACCAGCGTCCGCACGCTGGGACCAACACAGATTTGTATAGCTGATAGGCTTTGGAGCAAACCAGTGACCGCACACTGGTGTAACAAGCGAGTTAGTATAGCCGCAAGGCTTAGGAGCAAACCAGCGTCCGCACGCTGGGACCAACACAGATTTGTATAGCTGAAATACTTTGGAGCAAACCAGTGACCGCACACTGGTGTAACAAGTGAGTTTGTATAGCTGCAAGGCTTAGGAGCAAACCAGCGTCCGCACGCTGGGACCAACACAGAATTGTATAGCTGATAGGCTTTGGAGCAAACCAGTGACCGCACACTGGTGTAACAAGCAAGTTTGTATAGCCGCAAGGCTTAGGAGCAAACCAGCGTCCGCACGCTGGGACCAACACAGATTTGTATAGCTGATAGGCTTTGGAGCAAACCAGTGACCGCACACTGGTGTAACAAGCGAGTTTGTATAGCTGCAAGGCTTAGGAGCAAACCAGCGTCCGCACGCTGGGACCAACACGGAATTGTAGCAATGTCACCAACGCGACCAGGCAGAAGGTCGCCAGGATACTGAAGACAGGTGATAAGATGACAGGAACCAGCAACGATCAGTCAGGTCAGAAAACAGCAGAGAAGTTCAGCAGGATCTGCAACACCAGAGACTAGGCCGGAACCAGGACTGGAAGTACTTCAGCATGCAGGAAACACTGGAACAGTAGAGATCAGGAACTCAGGAACACATGAGATCAGGAACTCAGGAACACTGGAACAGAGGCCCAGCTATCACTAGCATAGTGATAGCAAGAAGGTCAGAAACAACACGAAAGGGCACTCAAAGGGTGCCCAATCCAGGTTTAAATAGTCAATAAGAGGCGGGCTATCTGCAGACAGCCAATAGAAGCCCCCTACTGGTGATAGACAAGTAACTGCAGCAAATCACGGGCACCGTGATAGTACCCCCCTTTCAAAGACCCCCTCTCCTAGAATAGGGTTTAGGTTTCTGCGGGTAATTGGCATGAAAGGCCCTAGTTAACCTAGGTGCATGAAGGTCCGTACTATCCACCCATGATCGATCCTCAGGACCATACCCTTTCCAATGTACCAGGTACTGTACCCTTCCTCTAAGCCTACGGGAATCAATAATGCTCTGAACCTCGTACTCCTCCTGGCCCTCGACCTCAACAGGTCCTGGCACCACAGGTGTGGTAGTATAGCGATTGCAAACCAGAGGCTTAAGAAGGGACACATGGAACACATTATGGATACGCATGGATGCAGGTAGGTCTAGTGCATAGGAGACAGGGTTAATTTTGCGAATAACTCTGTATGGACCAATAAACCGAGGAGCCAACTTATTAGACGGAACCTGCAGCTTGAGATTTCTGGAGGAAAGCCATACTCTATCCCCAACCTGAAAGGAAACCGCTGGAAGCCTTCTGCGATTAGCATGGCGCTGATGACGCTGAAATGACTGACCAAGTGCCCTCTGAACTTGTGCCCATGTGGAACGGAGTTGCTCGATATGCTCATCCAGAGCTGGAATCTGTTGCGTCTGAAATGAGTCTGGAAGCAAACAGGGCTGGAACCCATAATTAATCAGAAACGGAGAGCTCCCAGATGAAGAATTGACCGCACAGTTCCTGGCGAACTCTGCCCAAGGCAACAAGTCGGACCAATTATCATGATGGTCAGTAACGAAACAACGGAGAAATTGTTCCAAGCCCTGATTAGCTCGTTCAGCGGCTCCATTGGTCTGGGGATGGTAGGCAGAGGAGAAGGACAGCTGTATGCCCATCTGTTGGCAAAATGCCCTCCAAAATCTAGACACAAACTGGCTCCCCCTGTCAGACACCAGTACCCTAGGCACTCCATGCAACCGGAATACTTCTCTGGCGAACACCATTGCCAATTCCTTCGCTGAAGGAAGACCACGGAGGGGCACGAAATGAGCCATTTTAGAAAACCTGTCCACCACCATGAATATAAAGGAGTACCCCTTCGACATAGGCAACTCTCCCATAAAATCAATGGAAACATGAGACCAGGGGCGTTCGCCATTAGGCACCGGTTGAAGCAAGCCCACAGGGAGATGTCTCGGGGTCTTAGCGCGGGCGCAGATGGCACAGGCATTCGTAAATTCGGCACAATCGTTTCTCATGGAAGGCCACCAAAATAACTGAGAAAGGGACCATAACAATTGGTCTCTACCAATATGTCCCGCAGCCTTAGAGGAATGGTAGGTTTCGAGCAGCCTAGTACGAAATGATTCAGCGACAAAACATTTGCCCACTGGGGTTTCATGGGGAGCGGACCCCTGAGAGGCCAGGATCTCCTCCCCTAGAGGAGAAGTGATACTCGTGCGTATAGTAGCCAGTATTCTATCAGGTTGGATGATAGGAGCTGGTGCTTCCACTCTGTCACTGTCGGCCTCAAATTGTCTTGACAGTGCATCAGCCCTGATATTTTTTGACCCTGGTAAATATGATACAATGAAATTAAATCGAGACAGGAACAGTGCCCACCTGGCCTGACGAGAGGACAATCTCTTGGCCTCCGAGAGATAGGTCAGATTCTTATGATCTGTTAGGATTAAGACAGGATTCTTAGTACCTTCAAGCAAATGACGCCATTCCTTAAGAGCAAGGATAATGGCCAATAATTCTCTGTCACCTATCTCATAGTGGCTTTGAGTGACAGTCAACTTTTTAGAGAAAAACCCACAAGGTCTGAGAGTTCCACCTTTCTCGTGTCGCTGCGAAAGTACTGCCCCGACCCCAATATCTGAGGCATCAACCTCTAACGTAAATGGAAGTAAAGGATTGGGGTGGGATAACACAGGAGCCGCAGCAAATGCCAGCTTCAAATTCTCAAAGGCTTTCTCAGCAGATACCGGCCAACAAGAAGGATTAGCACCCTTGTGCGTAAGATCGGACAGAGGTTTGACAATGGAAGAAAAGTTCTTAATAAACCTCCTATAATAATTAGCGAAACCCAGGAAACGCTGTATGGCTTTAAGACCCTTGGGTTTTGGCCATTGTAGGACAGCTGACAACTTTTCTTTGTCCATGGCAATGCCATCATTGCCAATTATGAACCCCAAGAATGGCACACTGGTTCTATGAAACTCACATTTTTCCATTTTACAAAATAATTTGTTCTCACGGAGTCGTAGCAATACTGCGGATACATCTTTGATGTGCTGTGCCATGTTTTGGGAGTAAATCAGTATATCGTCGAGGTACACCACAACACATGTCTGTAACATATCTCTCAGAACATCATTTATCAGTTCCTGGAAAACTGCGGGTGCATTACACAGCCCAAAAGGCATTACTAGATACTCGTAGTGCCCAGCTCGAGTATTAAAGGCAGTTTTCCACTCATCACCTGCTCGAATGCGAACCAGATTGTAAGCGGCCCGTAGGTCCAACTTGGTAAATATCGAAGCGCCCTTAAGCCTGTCAAAAAGCTCGGTGATGAGTGGTATTGGGTATGCGTTTTTTGCCATTAGTTTATTCAAGCCCCGGTAGTCAATGCATGGTCTTAATTCGCCATTTTTCTTTTTTACAAAAAAGAACCCAGCCCCAGCTGGAGAGGTAGATTTACGTATGATCCCTCTAGCAAGGGCATCAGAAATGTAATCCTCCATAGCCTTATTTTCATCACAAGATAATGGATAAGTGCGTCCTTTCGGAGGTACTGCACCAGGCTGCAATTCAATGCAACAATCATAAGGTCTATGCTGGGGTAGCATATTAGCCTCTCCTTTGCTAAAAACATCGCCAAACTGTTGGTACACATCCGGCATAGCAGAGGAGGTGCACATGACCTTAATAGGCTGGATGACGCACTTGTCCATACAAAACTGGGACCAAGCAGCAATTTCACACTTTTTCCAATCGAATTGTGGGTTATGTAACTGTAACCACGGAAATCCCAATATCACCGCATGGTGCGGGGAATTAATCAGTTGAAACTGCTGCTCTTCTCTGTGAAGTGCCCCAATAGTCATAGACAATGGCATAGTTTCAAATATAACCTGAGGCGGTTCTAAGGGTCTACCATCAATCGCTTCAATAGTCAAGGGGTTTTCTCTTTCAATGCGTGGAACTCCGTGCAATTCAGCAAAGGTATTATCCATAAAATACCCTGCTGCACCGGAGTCAACCAAGGCCAAAACCTCCACAGAGCGTTGTGCCCAAGACAATACCACCTGTATGGTGGGTTTCATTATGCCCGACACTGGGGACGATTGTACACCACCTAGGGCCTGTCCCCCAAGATACCCTAGGTGTGTGCGTTTCCCGGACGTACCGGACAGGAATTTAGCAAGTGCCCTTTTTTACCGCAGTATAAACATAACCCTTGTTTTTTGCGATATATTCTCTCTGCCTTGGATAGTCTAGTGAAGCCTATTTCCATAGGTTCACTTGTTTCCCGTACTGGTTCACTAGACTTCAATGCCAAGGGAGGGATGGGTGGGCAAAACATGCTACTAGGCTCATTATTTTTTGACCGTAACTTACGATCTCTGGCAATTGATCTCTCACGTATTCTGGAGTCAATTATCATAACATACTCAATGTAATCATCTAGATCAATAGGTAGATCTTTAGCAGCGATTTCGTCATTAATGTGGTCATTCAGGCCTTGAGAGAAGGCTGCCAATAATGCCTCGTTATTCCAACCTACCTCTGCTGCCAATGTGCGGAATTCGATGGCATAGTCGCCCACTGTACGCCTGCCCTGTTGTATCTCCATAAGGCGTTTGGCAGCAGAGGTGGTTCTACCAGGAGGCTCAAACACTCTTCGAAAGGAACGCACAAATTCACTAAAGTTCTTAGTACAAGGTTTAGCATTCTCCCACAAGGGGTTAGCCCAAGCCAATGCTCTGCCAGTGAGCAGTGATATCGTGAACCCCACTTTACTACGATCATTGGGAAATGCGTGTGCCGTCAATTCCATAAAGATTTCGAGTTGATTGATGAACCCTCTGCAGAGACTAGGGTCACCATCATATCTTAGCGGCAAGGGTGCAGAAGCCGTTAACCCTTTAACAGTACCCCCTAGGGGTCTGGTATCACTTTCCGGTGTCTGACTTGGCGAGACCACCGGGCTAGAGCTAGATTGGTCAGCAGGTACCGTGCGTTCAAGGATCGTTTGAATTGCAACTGCCAACTGATCCAAACGTTGCTCGAGCACATCCATCCTCCAATGGATATTCTGTGCGTTACCTTCACCCTTGCTGTCTGAGGTCATGGCCCTTTCGTACTGTCACGGTTTATTATGACTCTCAGACACAAGTTTTAGGTAAAAAAATCAATTTTATTGAAATAATAAATGATAACTTAGGATGGCAATAACATACATATATATATATACAGAATATAGCACAGACAGAAGGCAGACTCTACCGGTCCTGTCAATATACCGGACAGGACAGTCTTTAGGCTCTACCGGCCTTGCCAATACCGGGTAAGGCAACCTGCAGATGGAATAGCATAACGGTTTTACCGGCCTTACCAAATTACCGGGCAAGGCAGCCTCAATAGATACACAATGTAGGCTCTACCGGCCCTGCCAATACCGGGTAAGGCAACCTCAGATGGAATGTGGCAAAAGGTTCTACCGGCCTTACCAATACCGGGCAGGGCAGCCCAGAGATAATAGCCGCAGTCAGATGGAACTGGCAATTTAGCAGAATCGTTAAGCAGCAAGGCTTTGGAGCAAACCAGCGTCCGCACGCTGGAAACAACACTGAATAGTATAGCCGTTAGGCTTAGCGAGCAAACCAGTGACCGCACACTGGAGTAACAAGCGAGTAGTATAGCCGCAAGGCTTAGGAGCAAACCAGCGTCCGCACGCTGGGACCAACACAAAATTGTATAGCCGATAGGCTTTGGAGCAAACCAGTGACCGCACACTGGTGTAACAAGTGAGTTTGTATAGCCGCAAGGCTTAGGAGCAAACCAGCGTCCGCACGCTGGGACCAACACAGATTTGTATAGCTGATAGGCTTTGGAGCAAACCAGTGACCGCACACTGGTGTAACAAGCGAGTTAGTATAGCCGCAAGGCTTAGGAGCAAACCAGCGTCCGCACGCTGGGACCAACACAGATTTGTATAGCTGAAATACTTTGGAGCAAACCAGTGACCGCACACTGGTGTAACAAGTGAGTTTGTATAGCTGCAAGGCTTAGAAGCAAACCAGCGTCCGCACGCTGGGACCAACACAGAATTGTATAGCTGATAGGCTTTGGAGCAAACCAGTGACCGCACACTGGTGTAACAAGCAAGTTTGTATAGCCGCAAGGCTTAGGAGCAAACCAGCGTCCGCACGCTGGGACCAACACAGATTTGTATAGCTGATAGGCTTTGGAGCAAACCAGTGACCGCACACTGGTGTAACAAGCGAGTTTGTATAGCTGCAAGGCTTAGGAGCAAACCAGCGTCCGCACGCTGGGACCAACACGGAATTGTAGCAATGTCACCAACGCGACCAGGCAGAAGGTCGCCAGGATACTGAAGACAGGTGATAAGATGACAGGAACCAGCAACGATCAGTCAGGTCAGAAAACAGCAGAGAAGTTCAGCAGGATCTGCAACACCAGAGACTAGGCCGGAACCAGGACTGGAAGTACTTCAGCATGCAGGAAACACTGGAACAGTAGAGATCAGGAACTCAGGAACACATGAGATCAGGAACTCAGGAACACTGGAACAGAGGCCCAGCTATCACTAGCATAGTGATAGCAAGAAGGTCAGAAACAACACGAAAGGGCACTCAAAGGGTGCCCAATCCAGGTTTAAATAGTCAATAAGAGGCGGGCTATCTGCAGACAGCCAATAGAAGCCCCCTACTGGTGATAGACAAGTAACTGCAGCAAATCACGGGCACCGTGATATGTACCTCTTCGTCCTCGGCTGGGTTCCTGCTTGTATCTTCTACCGGGCGCCTGTCTTAACCTGTGGACTGGGCGACATTTTCATTCTCTTGCTGGTTTTCCAGTACGCGGGTACTGGTTCGCTCCACTGTAACCGGCTGCTGTTGCACCGGTAGAGTCATTGGTTATTCCGGTATGCGGGTACTGGTTCGCTCCACTGTAACCGGCTGCTGATGCACCGGTAGAGTCTCTGCTTTCTCCAGTATGCGGGTACTGGTTCGCTCTACTGTAACCAGCTGCTGTTGCGCCGGTAGAGTCATTGGTTATTCCGGTACATGGGTACTGGTTCGATCCACTGTAACCGGCTGCTGTTGCACCGGTAGAGTCATTGGTTATTCCAGTATGCGGGTACTGGTTCACTCCACTGTAACCAGTTGCTGATGCACCGGTAGAGTCCTGCTTACTCCAGTATGCGGGTACTGGTTCGCTCCACTGTACTGGCTGCTGTGCACCGGTAGGGACTTTGGTTATCCCGGTACGCGGGTACGGGTATGCTCCACTTAACAGAGGCTGTTCAGTCCTAGACAGCCCGACTACCTGTAGGTTTCCACCAGTACGCGGGTACTGGTTCACTCCCTGTTTAAACCGGTAGCTATTGCTCTATCTAGCAGCACCGGTTGTGACTGTGATACGCTGCTGGTACTTGTTCCATTCATTGTGGCTGGTAGTCTTCTCCGCTCTGTATATCCTGTGGGCCTTGCTTGTCATCTTAGGTGACTGGTGTCTCCACCTAGCTAGTCACCTCGGTCACCTGTGCTGCCACCATTGTCAGCAGTCTAGGCTGCCTTGCCCGGTATTGGTAAGGCCGGTAGAACCTGATTGTTTCTGTTCCTCCTTGGGTTGCCTTACCCGGTATTGGCAAGGCCGGTAAAGCCTCATTACACGCAGTCTAAGTTCTTGGCTGCCTTGCCCGGTATATTGGCAAGGCCGGTAGAGCCTTCAATATTCGTGGTACCTGTCTCCAGGCTGCTTTGCCCAGTATATTGGCAAAGCCGGTAGAGCCTCTTCTTCGTTGCACTAGTCTCCAGACTGCCCTGCCCGGTATATTGGTAAGGCCGGTAGAACCTGTTACCATCTTGTGCCAACTAAGGTTGCCTTACCCAGTATTGGCAGGGCCGGTAGAGCCTATATCTCATTCCATGTATCAGTACTATGCTACTATGTAATTCGCTCTATATATCTTGTATGTGTATGCTACCCAATAGGGTTTTCTTTAACTTTTCAATAAAGTTGTGTTTTTACCTAACTCTGTGTCTGAGAGTCATAACAAACCGTGACACTCTCCTTACCTTTCCAAGGTACTTCGTTGTTTGGGCCAGATCTTAAAGATCTGATTAGTGACGCCACAGGGGGTAAAAGTATCCTTTTGCCCTTGGTCCCCAGGAAGAAAGCCCCGCTTAAGCGTAATTTTCGTTCCTTTCCGACTGAGACACGTCCGGCGAACCAGATGGTTCCCTCAGCTCCACATGCCTCCTCCAAGCCCAAACAGCAGTGGAAGCCCAAGGTCTCATCCAAGCCCAAGGCTTCTAAACCTTCTTCGGCATGACTCGCCAACCCAGGGCCTCATTCTGCCGTGGGTGGCCGTCTGCGTCACTACCACAGCATCTGGGAGGATTCATTTGTCGGACCCATGGGTTTTACAGGTGGTGACGGAAGGGTACAGGATCCCTTTCATCTCTCTTCCTCCTTTTTGCTTTTTTTCTTCTCATACGCCTCAGGGCACAGAGAAACGCCGTCTTTTCAACGGCGCTATTCAGGCTCTTCTTGACAAGGATGTTCCAGAGCCGGTTCCGGTTCAGGACAGAGGTATGGGTTTTTACTCAAACCTCTTTGTGGTTTCCAAGAAGGACGGTGTCCCATTCTGGACTTGAAGGATCTCAATTCCTTTGTGATCAGGACTCATCACCAGGAATCCCTAAGGATGGTGATTGCCTCTATGTCCCCGGGAGAATTCCTTGACTCTCTGGATTTTCAGGACAGGTATCTACACATTGCCATTCATCCAGAGAGCTGGCAGTATCTCAGATTTGCCTGTGACCAAGGGCACTTTCAGTTTTCAGCTCTTCCCTTTGGTCTAACTACAGCTCCTCAGGTCTTCAAACGTGTCCTAGGAGCTTTAGTATCCATCCTCCATAAGGACGGCATCAGAGTTACTCCATACATGAACGACCTGCTTCTGAAGGTCCCCTCTGCAGAACTTCTTCATCAGCAGGTTCAGGACTGCATTCATGCTCTTACCCATCACGGGTGGATCATCAGCATGGACAAGTCAGATCTGTCCCACCCCAGCGTCTGGTCTTCTTGGGCCTTCTCTTCGACACTCGGAAGAGCATGGTATTTCTCACGGATGAGGTATCTCACCAGATCTCCCACAGGGTTTCTGCTGTTCTGGCTCAAGATCCAGTTCCAGCCAAGAAGCTGTCCTCTCTAGTGGAGAAGTTCATTTCCACCATAGAAGCGGTCCCGTTTACCATGGCTCACACCAGTGAGCGGTTTGTGATCCAGGTGTGCAGGGGTCAGCTGGACCTTCTGAAGACGTTAGTATCCATCCCTCTTCATGTGGAACTGAGTTTGTCGTGGTGGCTTGACCTCTCCAATCTGCTGAAAGGCAAGTCCTTCCTGGTATCCTTCTGGACCACAATAACGACGGATGCCAGCCTTTCCGGCTGGGGAGCGGTCCTGGGTCGCCTGAGTGCTCAGGTTCTGTGGTCTCCGGAGGAATCTCTCCTTCCCATCAAAGTGTTGGAGCGCCTGGCGATAGTTCACGCCCTTCGTCATTGGACATCCCAGCTGGTAGACTGTCCAGCCCGGGTACAGTCCGACAACACCACGGCCGTTGCTTACATCAACAAACAGGGCGGAACAAGAAGTCTCTCCACTTGGTTAGAGGTCAAGGCTATTTTATCCTGGGCAGCAGAACGCGTTCCTGCCATATCCGCAGTGCTCATTCCTGGCGTAGACAACGTCATGGTGGACTTACTCAGTCGACAAACAGTGGAAAGCGGAGAGTAGGAGCTACACCTAGAAGTGTTCGCCCTCATTTTTCAGAAGTGGGGTCTTCCCTACATCATCCTGATGGTGACAAGACACAACAGGAAGGTTCCGAGGTTCTGTTCTCAGTAGAGGGACCCTCTAGCTCTGGCGGTGGATGCAATGTCCAATCCTTGATTATTTCTTCTGGCCTGCATCTTTCCTCCCCTCCCAATGTTGCACAGGGTGTTACGGAAATTGCGACTGGAGCACTGTCCAGTCATTTTGATTGCTCCATACTGGCTTTCCCAGTGGGATCTTAACTTGATTTTGGGCGTTCTTCAATGCCCTCCATTTGAGTCTCTGGCTACTATTCCTCTACGCCTGTTGACATGGAAAATGGCTTTTCTCCTGACGATTCTCCTGTTCGCCGTGTCGCGGAGGTACATACTCTGCACCATACTTTTGAGCCCCATTGGCTCTACTTCAGCGTTCTGTGTAACAGTTGGGGTGTTGTTACCCCTGTTCAGTGTCCGTTGACACTTAATTCGTTTTGTTGGGCTATCTCTGATCTGATGGTTCAGATCTGCTCTGGTGACTTTGGGGGCCTTGCGTCTGGTCCTTGTCTTACTTCCTGCCTCTGGGAAGCTCAATGGTTGGACATCCCAAAGTTACCAGTAACCTGCATTGGACGACAGAGAAAAGAGGATTTTAGTCTTACATGTTAAATCCTTTTCTCTTAGTCCATACAGGTCAAGGGACCATGCTTGGCTCTCCTGTGGCAGACCGTGGGGGTTCTTTGGGGTCATGCTTACAGGAGTCTTCTTTTCCTTCCACTATCTAGTCAATAGTTAGTGTCTCAAATCTTTCTGGAGCTGGTTGGCTAGCTGCAGCCAAGGAGGAAAGGTAGGCTCCACCCCTGCGTACAATTCTAGAATTGTTCCTGCCTACAAGTAAAGGGGACAGATTGCCTACCCAAAAGTTACCAGTAACCTGTATGGACTAAGAGAAAAGGATTTAACAGGTAAAACTAAAATTCTCTTTTATAAAATAATTCCATTTTATTCCTTTCGAGGTCAATGCATGTTCCCTGGCAACGAGGATGACTGAAATGTGTACTGCAATAATGTATCTATATTCACCATAAAGGTTGCTGCTGTAATATGGTGAGATGGCCTGGGAGGACTAATGTGTCTTGAGCCACATTGTGTTTTTTTTTAAATCCTGGAGTATACCAACTGCATAAGGGAGAAATAAAACCATTACAAATTCCCATTGATTTAAATTGGGCTTGTAACACCTTGAATACTAACTAGGTCTTCAATATATTGCTTCCTATTTAAACCAGCAGTAAAACCTCCTAATAATAAATCTAATGGCCCTTATGAGTTTTGTTCCTATGATTTTGTTCAGTCCTGGATATTTGGTTAATGGAAACACATGACAGTTGCTAGCAGGATGTATTGGAGTTCTCTCTAGCGTCCAGGGGGTTATTTTTTTATAATTTTTGTGCCAATTGTTTGCCCCAGAATTGCTCACATTTTATCTTTATACATAATACTCTGTTTTATAGCACATAGAAGAATATTTGGTACCACATCATCTCTCCGTTACAGTGCTTTACAGCATTGACTGTGTCTTTAAGCATGCTGCTGACGCAAGTTAACATTTGTAATACAAGGTTCTGTCTCTTCAAATTTTGGACTCTTAAAACAAATTGATAAATGTTCTGTAGAAGCTAAAGGTTTGGAATATAATTATGTTGTAGCTAAATAGGATATTGCAGTGTTAGGCAGGGCCCTTCCCATATCCCAGAGACTAACCCATTTAGTTTCATGGGCATGGAGATTGACTGGATTAAAGGAGAAGTAAGAGCAACTAAAACTAACCTCTACTTACCTTACTATGCCCAGAATATGTTAATGGCTCCTGTGAATCTTGTCCTAGAACCTTTTCTCCAGAGAGATCATTTCAGAGCTTGTCATGTCTTTGCAGGCAGACATGACAGTTGGTAGCAGGACCAGAGGGGAGACACAGTACACACAAAAATCTTAAAGTGTTAAGGACCAGGGGTGTGTGTGTAATGCATTACTTTGCAATGCGTTGCTCACCCCTCTGATCCTTAGAGGGTTAAAGCGGAACTATCATGCATATAAAAGTGCCCCCGATTAGCTTTAAGCATATATGCTTATGTGTAAGCATATAAATCCTTTTATTATCCAAATTAACTTTATAGGGTTTTATAGGATTTCAGGATGAGATATAAAGCCAAAAGGTGAGGACAGCTATGGGTTGTACATTCGCTCCATCATTCTCCAATCTGTACATGCGGAGATGGGAGCTGGAATACATTTGGACGAATAATACCTATAAAGATAATTTGGTGTATTACAAGAGATACATCAATGACAATTTAATACTATGGGAAGGGCCAGAGGAGATACTTAGGGAGTTTCTAAAATATATTAATGATAATACCTTTAATTTAAAGTTTACTACAAGTACGGATCCGGGTAGTATTGAGTTTTTGGATTTGGTTCTTTTTCATGAAAACAACCTTATATATATTAAAACCTTCGCAAAGAAGTGGACAGTAATGGATATCTCCATTACAAAAGTGGCCACCATAGGCGGTGGAAACAGAACATTCCATTTGGTCAACTACAACGGATATGGTGTAATCGTAGTAAAGAAGAGGCAGGTGTGGTAAGAAATAAATTTGTTGAGAAAGGGTATGATATCAGACTTCTGGATAGTGCAGAAGAAATGATAAAGAAACTATCCAGACATGAACTTATAAGTTATAAGGAGAAAAAGAGAGAGTGTGGAGAATAGGTACCATACTTTAGTACCACCTATACTCAGAAAGCTCATAAAATGGAGGGCGTGCTGAGAAAACTCTGGCCGATACTAAAAGAAGATCCAGTCCTGGGCCCAGTTTTAGAAGAAGCCCCCAAGGTTTCATTTCGTAGAAATAAAAACATAAAAGAACTAATTGCGCCCAGTGATATATATAAAAAAATCGAAAGCAAGATAGATGCCAGTGTAAATCAGAATAATCTCCTACTGAGAAAAAGAGGAATGTATAACTGTGAAGTGAGGAATTGCTCCACATGTGCACATTATCCATATAAGGGCCAAGAACAAAAGATGGGATTTAAAGGGATAGTAATTCATTAAAATGACTAATCCCGATATTGTAGGAGTAAAAAAAAGAAATGATTTTCCCCCAGTGATATCGCTAAAACCTTTATGGTTTGAAAGGTATTAACTTGCAAAGTTCCCCCCTCCCTCCCCTTTCCCTGAAGTCAGCATTGTAACTGACTCCAGGGGAAGTCTGTCGTACGACTGTCCGGTGGCTTTGCCGCTGAGCCGCGATCTCGTTAATAAAAAAGAAATCATTCACTTAAAAGGTCTACTATGTGTGCTCGCAAACCAAGCACACGTAGAAGACCTTTTAAGTGAATGATATCTTTTTTATTACCACGTGGACACTCAGGGTTAGGTTTGGAGAACACCTGAGAAATATAAGAAATAAAATGGAAACTCAAAGTATCCCAAAGCATTTTTGGAAAGTCCATTATGTAATCCGGAGAATATTACAGTTATGGCTATTGAACAGGTTAAGATGGGAAGAAGAGGTGGGGACAGGACACTGCAATTAAGGCAAAGAGAAACATACTGGATTTACCTGTTGAAAACTCTAAGCCCTACTGGTTTGAATATAGATTTAGATATTGCTGCATTTATATAGAGCTGTATATAGATGATTATTTATATAGAGGAACACTTGAGGAAGTATAGGGTAGGCTAGAGAATAGGGACTACAACAGAAGCAGACACAGATAGTGTTAAAAATTATACTATACATAATTACTATAGACGAAATGAGTCAGTATAGAGGTTTATTGGAATTTTATTATATTATTTTATTTTGGGATTTAGAATGTATAAGGTACTAATAATATGAGATAGTTATAGACCTTGTATAGATCTCAGAAATATGTATAGGCTGTTGGAGGGCTGTGCTCCACCGGGGATGGATGTCACGTGAGGTGGGATGGATTTTTATTCCATTGTAATGCCTCCATCTGTAAGCCCTGACGAAGCAGACAGTGACGTCTGTGATACGTGTCGGCATTTGTCAGAACGGTTATATGTTGGAGTTCCTCTATTGACAAAGGAACGTGTCAAGGGAAAATATCCACTGGCACTCAAGGGGAGAAGACCCGTAAGATCAGTGGAGAGTGTGGAAGTGATTGAGCGATCAAGAGATTGTGTAAAAGGATATCCCCCTAAAGAGAGAACTGGGAAGCGAACGGCACTGAGAGAAAGCAGATAAGCGAATGTTTTTTTTATCCTTTAAGCGCAGTGAGTTTTTGTGCTAGATTTTATGTAGAAGAATAAACACTGTTTTTAGGTGTCTCTGTTTTGCTCTTCTGTTTTGTAGGTCACTATTTCGTCAAGTGTATGGAGAAAGGTCATAGAAGGAGCGGCATACTAAAGAAATAGAGGATTGGGAAGAAGTTTTGATATATTACATCCTTTTAAGTAGTGGATTGAACTAACTTCATCTGTGTGTGTCCATCTCACTGTGACTAACACAGGGGACTATTATCATCTCCATTTCTTGCTGTTCCATCCTTGTGACTGTGGAGCTATATTATTGTTCATCTGTGGACTTGGGGGTTGGTTCTGGGATAGAGCCAATTTAGAGGACACTAGTTTTGAATATTCAAATTTAGTGGTACAGCTGGGAGGGGATTCATCAGTATTGTTGACCCAGATATTTGAGGGCACATTATTGTGTGGAGAATATTTGGAGTTGATGTTGGTTACAGTGATAGTGGTTAGGGTCCCTATATAGAGGTATTCTTCGGATATTGGCTGGGGGAGCGCCACTTTCTTGTGAGTTTTTTCAGGCCAATAACTGTCTGTGGTGGGAATCACAGATATTTGCTGGCTTTAAATATGATACTAATCACATTGAAAGTTCATAAAATATATTTTTATTATTATTTGGCTATAGAAAATCTCTGTAGCAAGTGATCTCTTGATAGATTGCATCTGGGAACTCCTGCTTAAAGTGGACATGTCAGCTTCAGACAAGGCCAATATCTCTGTCTCACATAAAATTATACTCTGCCTACATGTTGTCCTAGCCAAGTGATTCTAGCTCCAGTCCTTGGGACACAGCAACCTGTCAGATTTTAAGGATATCACTAATTAAGCAGGGATAGTGCAATCAAAATGATTGAGCCACTGATTTACCCACACTTGAGGAAGCAGGGATAAATTGAAAATGCATCCTGTTGTGTCCCGGCAACCAATGCTGAGAATTACTGTACTAGCCATTTTTTTCTGTAGATATTTTACATATTGCGAAAAGAATAGAGGGGGAAATATGCCAATGTTTCAGTCCCCTATCATAGAGCTTTAAACCGCTCATATTGCAGGGGACCCAAACATTGGCTCCCATCCCTCCATTTGTATTTCAATATATAACTCAAATATCAAGCATGTCTTAGTCTTTCTCCATTGTCCTACATTTGACCTTGCTATGAGTTCAACATTAAATCGCATCATTTTGTTTTTTTCTTATGTAGTGGTACGCACAGCTTTAACCTTTTGTCTGCTGTAGACAGTGTATGATAAAATTGGCAAAGCACAGAAACTTATTAGCATAAAGTGCCATACTTAAAAATAGCTAGTACAATATATAGGCAGTTTTTAATTTGTTAAATTAACTAAGATTATTTTGAGGTGAGAGGTCCACTTTAAAATACTTTCCTTGTCCCAAGCATACTGCAATACCTGAAGGAGGGGTGTTTGGTGTGTCGATAAACAAAGAAGGATATGTACTAAACTGTGGAATGTAGCTGTGTGGCTAATTTTTAGTCTTCACAAACCAGCATGATAGAAACCACTTATTTATAAATAAGTCTTTCTAATCACAGATCTATGAAGGAAGTAAGCATTGTCCAAAATAATATACATAAAATGTAGCTATTGCAAGCTGGAACACTGGGACTAGCATACTGGGCTGGAGTTACATATCTAGCAGCCAAGGGGCCCTTTGCTCAGCCCGTGGCTGTAACCCTACTGCTCACGATTCCACTCCAGAGCCATTCCTTGCACAGAAAATACCTTTATGCTATAACATGTAAGCACGAAAAAGCTCGTTCCCTAGTAGAGAGGTCAGAAACACATTGCTTAGCAATGAACTGGAGTCCTCTTTAGTATCCAAGGGGTTAAATAATAACTAGTAAGGGGGTATCTAAACTAGCTTCCAAATAGCAGAAATGTGTTTGTGCATCTCATCTCTTGTCCCTTGATAAACACTGACCTATAAAACATGTTGCAGAAAAATAATAGCCAATGACTTTTATAGTATGCAGCATTCTTGTCAAAGGTTTTACTTTTATGTTAGTATTTGGTCTTCACAAACCAGCATGATCAGTGGCGTAATTATAGGGGTCGCACCTGTGACCAGGCCCGTCACTCCAGGAGCCCGGCCACCCCTTCCGACCCCTCCGCCTGGTGCCCGCAATTTCCCTCTGGCGCTCTAGTAATGCAGAGCACTGGGAGATGACATCATCATCCAGCACTCTGCATTACAGAAGAGGACCGCACGGGAGCTCAACCCATCAATCTGTCTCTCCTGGGAGGTAGGAGATGGGGGCATTGTGGAAGGCCCGGGGGCCACTGTGGTTGGGGGGGGGGCATGGAACGTCTTGCACCAGGGCCCGGAGGGTTCTCGTTACTCCTCTGAGCATGATAGAAAGCATTTATTTATAAATGAAGGAAGTAAGCATTGTCCAAAATAATATCCATAAAAAGTAGCTTTTGCAAGCTGGAACACTGGAACTAGCACACTGGGCTGGTCCTTGAGGGGTTAAAAGCTCCTTTTAAGCCTGTGGCAATGTTTTTTGTCCCTTATATACTTGGTTTGCCCCAGAATGGCACCATATTTCTTACTCGAGTCCCTGTGTCAAATGTCACAATTCTTAGTATTTGTTAAAGGAGCAGTAGGCTTTTTTTTAATTGTAAACCTATGAGTTATAGAGCTTTTCCTGCTGAGTAAAAAAAGGGTACTCCCACTACATTTGTTTTAGTCAAATGTTATAACAGTTGAAATAATCAGGAAGTGAATTAGTGTGTTTACTTTCTGAAAGGTCTAACTTACAGCATGACTCCGCAATTTATTTCACATTCTATGGAGAACTGTTTGTCATTAACTTTCCTCTCAAATCGAGCAAGTTCTCACTGATTTAAATGGAGCTTTTAAGACCTTGGATGTTAGAGAGATCTTCAAAGCCTCTATGGTGCAGTTAATTTGCCCCAGAAATACAATACTTTTGTTGTGAACACACAGCTCTTTGAGAGTGGGGAACGATACCTGTAGGTGTAAGTTGTTGTTAACTGAAGTACTTATTTAGCTAGTAGTTCTTCATATAGGAGTCATATATTTATATATATTTATTGCATTGTATCTGTAGCTACCTTTATTTTCTGTGCAACATTTTAGGTCTGTATTTAGTTTTTAACCTCCACACAATAAATAATTGACTTTACCAGTCTGAATTAGATTAGCCAGAGAAGGAGCTCCACTCATGATTCTAATAGGACATGAACCTTTCTAATGCTAGTACTATGTCCCTAGGGGGTCAGTAGACTACAGCAGAGTACAAATCTAATAATAAAAAGTACATAGGGATTCCTACTGTATGGGTGACAAATTCCTTAGGTAGTCCTTCTTTTAAGCAGACATTAAGAGCAACTTATTTCAAGGGCATATTTCTCCCTTGATAATTGAATGTAATGTATGAGATTTACTTTCATTTGGCAAATTTAAGGTTAATGGGGTCGATGCAGAAGCTTTAATTAGCATCTGAAATTGTAAATCAGATGTTAGATGTGTAAATCAGAGTTCACTTTAGCCACGTTTCTTCAGCTGGTTGTAATTAAGATTCATATAGCTAAGTTAGACAACTCTAGAGAAGATCTGTTGCTTATTATTAAGATTATCTTTCGGGTATTTTAATTAGTAAATTGTGAAACTATTCCAGTGTGTTAGAACTCTGTGGGCTTTATTTTGTCGCTCACACGTCTGAGGATGTGAAGACTGTATGAGAGAGACTTTTGTGACAAAACATAGAGGATGGATAAAGATGCTCATTAAATTAAAGGGACTTTTACCCCCTTAAATACTAAAGAGGGGTTCAAAGCATTTTTCTCACTGCATGGGAAACTCCACTAGCCTTCAGTAGGTTAAAAGCCACATTTAACCCTTTAAGTGCCTGTGGATATCCAGTGTATTGCTTTGCAATGCTTTGTCTACCCCTCTGACACTGAAAGGGTTAAATCAGTAGGACTTTTGGGAGTTTTTATTTGTTCCCTATGGTTCAGGTGGTTTGCTCTGGAATTGTCAATCTTTACTTTGTGCATTGCCTACTGACTTAGGCTACTTCAATTCTTGCACAGCTAAACAGGATTCTTGGAAACTCCATAAACCCAAACCCCTCCCACTGCAATATTCCTTCCTAAAGTGACTTTAGTGGGAGGAGTCCTATACTTTACTTTTATAAATATGTACCTAGGTCTTTTTGGAAACTGACAACTCTATTGCTATAGCTTATTGACCCTTATATCCTATATACTAATTCACTAGGATGTTTGTCAGAAGCCATCATGCGCAGCAGAGACTGCCCGAAATGCACAGAATGCTGGGAGTTCTGTGCTGGGCGCATTCTTTGCTTTCGGGCAGTCTCTACAGTGCATGATTGTGTTGGCGGCAGGACGCAGAGCAGGACCAGCCTCTTAACCCTTTGAGTGCCAGAGGGGTACGCAACTCATTGCAAAGCAATGCATTGCGTACCCCTCTGGCACTCAAAGGTTTAACATCACCCGGACCTTGGCCCGTGTACAGGGGCTTTTACACTAGTAGTAAAATAAAGGGGTTGAGTTGTGGAGATACCAACTGCACCATAGGGTAGAAATAAAAAGTCTCCAACTTCCCATTGATTTAAATGGGGTTTCCAACTGCCTGAATGCTATCAAGGCCTCCAACGCATTGCAGCACATTGCAAAGCAATGCTTTGGGTATTCCTTGCGTTCAAAGAGTTAAATGCCCCATTTATCCCCTTAGTGACTGCGGCCAGCAGTTATGGACCACGGATTATTTATTTTTTGGAATGGATTCATGGGTCTCTGAACGGCATGCAGCCGCACTGGGACCCCTGAATTTCATGACGTGGGTCCTTAACATAAGTTTCCCATGATGGTTATGTACGTCATGGGTCCTTACGGTGTTAGATCAATGGGAATATTATTTCCTTACTGTGAGACAGTTGGTTTATCCCAGGATTGCACATCTTTAGCTTGATGAATAAGGGGCTAAATGACAATCTGGAAACTATATATTGTATGGTATGTTACACAGTGCTTGCTTGATGTAAGTCCTAAATCTATGGGTATGGTGCATTCTTATATAGAAATGTGAGCTGTTGGGGCAGCACATGAAATATATAATGATTCTAATCTGCCATACACCAGGGTTTAAATTGAGAATAAATGGAATGCAGACAAGTGCATGGCGAGGTGGATAATGCTAAATGCAGATAATAGCTGAAATTCAAGCACTTTAGAAGTGCTGAAAATATAATGGAACACTTTCTTAAAGGCTAAGATACCACAAGAGGCATGTGAAATGCTAGAAAATGAATAAATTATGCAGTGGCATAGGCTTCGTGGAGACTGAACACATTTGGAAGGTAATGTACGGACATGTCCAGTTAAAGGGGCAGTTCTACATCTGAACTAACGACATGGGAGTAAGTCTAATGTTTAATATGTTGGCAGTGACTGGGTCATTTTCTAAGAAACTGTAAGGGCTGTATGTTCAAAAGATGGCACTGTAGGCAAAAACCTAGAAATTCCAAAAATCACCACTGATCTAAATGGGGTTTTAACCCCTTGAACGCTTGCACTGGAGAGCTCTCTAGCATGCACGGGGTTGAAATCAATGGAAATTTTTAGTTCTCCCCTATGGTGCAAATGGTTTGCCCCAGAACTCCTCCACTCCTCTTTTGAACATACTGCCCTAAGTGCCTTTGTTCAAAAGAATGGTGGTGTCATTCTGGTGCAAACCATGTATACCATAGGGGACAAATACAAATCCCTTTCAGTGCTAATAGAGGTGGGAAGTGCATTGCTGATCAGTGTCAGCGATTAGGGGAAGTAATGTAGAGCTAAGACAGGAAGTGCCTGCACGGCATGCCTAAATTAGCATAATCAATCAATCTCAAAAACAAACTTACTAAATAAATAATGGCTAATACAATATATAGGCTAGTCTGAAAGCTGTTTCAAAATCACTTAAGTTTTTTTAGTTGATAGCGTCCCTTTAAATGGGGGCTTTTAACCCCTTGAATGATAGAAAGGACTCTGACTTATTGTTTTGCAATGTGTTGGAGACCTCTGAAACATAGAACAGATTAGGTGCCCCATTTAATTAGATGAGAATTTTGTCCCGTATGGTACACTGGGTACAGATGGTTTATTTACCTCAGAGTTGTTCCACTTTTGCATATGGCTGCAACAGCAAAGGACATGAAAGGATGCCTACAAATAGATCCAGTTTGTCCCACTGTCAGGAATAAAAACATCATTGGTGGTCATTACACTAATCTGTATATTCTCTCTTTTCTTTTCTGGCAGCCGTGTGTTTAAGACTGACATGGAGCTGGAGATTTTGCGATACACAAACAGGGTTTCCAGTGAAGCCCATAAAGAGGTAAAGTATTTTTTTTGCAGAAAAGACCTTCGCAGTTCTATCTGTATCAGGGGTGGACAACATGTGGCTTTCCAGCTAGTATTGAACTACAATACTCCTATGGCTAGTTGCTAGATTTCCAAAAGATCAGATGTTTGGCTTAGGCCAAACAAATGAATTACTAGTACACTGTGCACCCCAGAATAACAGATACTTTAATGTGGATCTGTCACCAACATAGCTTGCTACAATAAACACAAATAGAAATGTGTCACAATATAGAAACAATGTTACAGTTTTGTTTCTGGTACAAATAGTTTTTGAGAAAATAAGCTGTGTTGGTGGTAAAGCCTGACACTGCATGCTGATTGGTTTATATGTCTGGCCACTATTACCACAAACTGTGCTGTAGTGGAGACACTGACATTTCGAATAGCTCCACAAGTGGTAAGCTTGGTCTAGCATACTAGAAATAATTGGCATGTTGTGCAGGGAATTGGAGTAAAGAGCCTCGTTATACCATCAAAACATAAACGTTAATTTTAGAGAGCTCTCCAATGCATTGCAAAGCAATATGTTGGAGACCTCTCTAGCACTGAAGCGATTTAACAGCCCATTTAGATCAATGGCAGTTTGGAGAATTGTTATTTGTTCTTTATGATGCAGTTGATGCTTTCCAGAATTGTTCCAGATCTTCTTAGTATATCTGTCTGTTTTATAGGCTGATGTACAACTAATTGCGTACCCCTTCTGGCACTCAAAGGGTTAAACTGGACTTTTTGCCTTTTTAGCAATTAAAGGGTTTAGAATTGCCATTTAATCACTTAAAGAGTAGAGGGGTGTGTAGTGCATTGCTTTGTAATGTGCCACACACCTCTCAGGTTCTTGAGGGGTTAAGTCAGCAATGCAGCCAGTGTCCTCTAGAACTGCTCCATTTTAGCTTGCTAAATAAGACCCTAAAGGTGACACACTGGCATGTCTCTATAATTGTTTGTATGGTACATATCTCTGGAAATGCCATGCTATAACGATTAGGTTATTATTATTATTATTATTATTATTATTATTGTTTGATTAAAAGGTAGCCAGTCCTAGTCCCTAAAAGCTACCAGCAGTACAGATTTATCTGGATATCTCTGTTTAAAGGGATAGTAATGTTTCATAATAAAAGCAGCTCTGATTGTAGTTCAAGGGTAATTCAATAACAAAGTCTCCCCCTCCCTCCCATTTTACTGATGTAACACTGTTCAGCTAGATCAGAAGGGAGGTGCCCAGGTAGACTGGGACAATCTTCATTTAAGATAAGGGGAAAAACCTGAAACACTTGTCAAGGGGGGGCAGGGTTTTCATTGTTTTCATAGGAAGAAGATTGTCCCTGCTGTTATCTGTCTGGTCTTACAATCAGATTCCACATCTGAGAAGAGATGGCTTACACTAGATAAAAGGGGCGGGAGGGGAAAATTTCCTTGTGAATATCTCTCTAACCATAAAGGTTTGAGAGATAAGACTTATATCATTCTTCAAGTTTTATTAATGCCTACAAAATAAAATAAAGATAAAAAGAAGTATTACTATCCCTTTAAGCACTGGAGGATCAGTCAATTATTGTGACTGAGTTCCTGCCTGATCCACTTGTGCTGGAGCAGAGATATACTGAAAAATGCAGTGGTGGTGGTCAATTACTCCCCTAAAGTAGTGAGCATACTGTCGTGCTCTGTGAGCAACACATTCTGAAAACTGAGCCTGTGTCTTATAGTAAAATAGTAAATTAGGTTGAATAAAGACACAAGTCCATCAATTTCAACCCTCTCCTCATACCCCAGTAACTGAGAATTTTATGGCTTTCCTGCTACCAATTAAGTTAGTCTTTATCAGACCTTCATGATCTGCTTACTGATAAACAGTATAAATCTGTATGTTCCATTTTGAAAGAAATGTGTCTAATCTTCTCTTAAATGTATCCATTGTATCTGCCATAACCAGCTCCTATTTACTTTTTGTTCACACTCTTCCTCCACCCAAGTCTGTCTCCCTCGTCCAAACACCCAAGTCTGTCTCCTCCCATCCAAACACCCAAGTCTGTCTCCCCCCATCCAAACACCCAAGTCTGTCTCCTCCCATCCAGACACTCAAGTCTGTCTCCTCCCATCCCATCTCTTTCTCCCCATGTCTCTCCCTTCGTCCTTCTCCCTGGTCTCTCTTCCCCCTCCACCCATGACCCTCCACGCCATTCACCCATGTTTCTATCTCTCTTTTACATTATATGGAATTTAACATATTTTATTTAACACACACACACACACACACACACATATACAATATTATATATATATATATATATATATCTACTTTGGGGTGCACTGTTTTCCCTGTGCTCCTTTTTATATCTATTAATTCGGTGATTTACAGCTTTTTCCATCTGTTTTATTCTTGCTCTTTGTTTCTAGTTCTGGAAAAAAACAATGACTTCACACGGGGAGATATAAAAATACAAGTTGGTTTAAATGGGGCTTTTAACTCCTAGAATGCTAGAGAAGTTTCCAGTACATTGTTGCACAGTGAGTTGGAAATCCTCCTAGAATTTAAGGGGTTAAAATCCCAATTTGAATCAGTGGACTTGCTTTTCCCTCCCCTGTGTTGCTGCTCTTTTCCGCAGAATTCCTAAAGTTATCTTATGTCATCTGCCTCAATTAATTTAGCCTCTTTAATACATTGAGCTGGAGAGCAATCTAAGGGGTTAGTTTACCACATTTTCTATGTCACATCCTGGCTGATTTGTAGAGCTGATTACTGAAGAGGAAAAGGACATTAATATAGTTACAATCTGTCCACAGGTCATGAAGGCAGCTAAAGTTGGAATGAAAGAATATGAACTGGAAAGGTAAGAGGAGCTCAGGCAGTGCTGTGGTACTTCAGTTATCCTAGCTATTAAGCAGCAGTAATGGCTGGGATATGTATGAGCTGTGTCTGGGCTGTCATGAAAGAGAGGGAGGGATCTCGTTAGCTACCTTTCCTGTAGTGACAGGATGAATTTCTGCCTCTGGGCTATTGGCTGCCTCACACGTCTCTATTTTCTCTGTGGGGCAGAGAGCTAAATAGATCTCTTGTTGGTCAGAAACAATCTTTTAATGTGACACACGTCTCTTTTGCTGACTCAGCAGAGGAAAGTCTGGGTCAAGTTATACAGTGAATTGGACATAGATGGAGCACAGGTGAAGAGGTCTTCCCTGTCAATCCTTTAAGACCTCCAGAATGTGGTATACATTTTTTGCTGCCAGTTCTTTAAAAACTACATTATTGAACTTGAACAGACATACAATAAAAATGTATCAGTTGTCCTAGTTTGGGCTATAGGGAAACTTGTAATTAAAGGGGTCTTTCACCCCTATACAAGTTTGTCTAAATTCGAAGTTTATATAGCGACTAGCTGGTATACAATTGTTATTTTTTAAAAAAAAATTTTTATTCTTTGTTTAGCCGAAACTAAGTGTGTAAAGATGATCCCGTGTCTTCCTTCCAGACACACTGCCGTTACGGTTCTGCACCACAGTCTGTCACTCTTCCTCTACTCCACTCCCTCGATCCATCCTCCTCTGATGACAGAGGATTTCTGCATGTATGCTGGAGCATTCTCATTGGCCAGAGAGCACTCCAGCTTACATGCAGAAATACACCGTCATCTGAGGGGGCTGGGTCAAGGGAGGGGAGCAGAGGAAGAGTGACAGACTGTGGTGCATCGCTGTGACTACAGTCTGTCCAGAAGGAAGAAACCAAATTGTATTTACATTTAATTTCGACTAAACAAAGAATTAAAAAAAAAAAATTACAATTGTACACCAGCTAGTCACTATAAAAATTTCCATTGTAGACAAACTTGTGTAGGAGTGATAGATCTCTTTAAATACCTTGATAAAGTGATTTACTGCAGGGTATTTCATGCTGTGTTTAGTTACATTAGAGAAGAGGCATCTAAGGGGGACAGCATCAATTCTTTTAGGTACACATGCACAAAGTCAGGGATTTTGTAGGCATATAATCGGGTGTATGATTAAACAATTATACCAAACACGTGCTAATGATCATCAGTTTAATATGTGGGTTGAAACACAATTATTGACTGAAACTGCTGTGTAGAAGGAATAAAACCGAGTGAGAAACAGCCAAACTCCGCTAACAAGGTGAGGTTGCTGAAGACAGTTTAATGCCAAAAGTTACACACTATGGCAAGACTGAGTACATCAACAAGATACAAGGTAGTTATACTGCATCAGCAAGGTCTCTCCCTGGCAGAAATAATAAGGCAGGGTTTCCAAATGTACTGTACAAGCTCATTTGAAGAAGCACAAAGAAACAGGCAATGTTGAGGACTGTAGATGCAGTGGTCAGCCAAGGAAACTTAGTGCAGCAGATAAGACACATCATGCTTACTTCCCTTCTCAATTGGAAGTTGTCCAACAGTGCCATCATCTCAGAATTTACAGAAAACAGTGGTATCCTGCTATACCCATCTACTGTCTGGAGAATTCTGGACAGAAGTGGTCTTCGTGGAAGACTTCCGGCCAAAAATCTATACCTCCGACGTGGAAACGAGGCCAAGTGACTCAACTATGTATGAAAACACAGGAACTGGGATGCAGAAAAATGCCAGCAGGTGCTCTGGACTGAGGAGTCAAAATGTTAAATATTAGGCTGTAGCAGAAGGCAGTTTGTTCTCCAAGGGCTGAGAGAGGTAGAAGAATGAGTGTCTTTAGACAACAGCATAGTGGAGGTTCCTTGCAAGTTTGGGGCTGCATTTCTGCAAATGGATTTGGGGATTTGGTGAATTAATGTTTTCCTCAATGCTGAGAAGTACAGGCAGATATTATCCATCCTGCAATATAATCAGGGAGGCATCAAGCCAAAGTCATTAAGAACTGTCTTCAACATAAAGAAGACCAAGGAGTCCTGGAAGTTATGATATGGCCCCGACAGAGCCACGATCTCAACATCATCAAGTCTGTCTGTGATTACATAAAGAGAGAGAGAGAGAGAGAGAGAGGGAAAGAGGCAACTGAGGTTGGCTAAATCCACAGAGGAACTGTGGTTAGTGCTCCAAGATGTTTGGAACAACCTATCTGCCGAGTTCCTTAACAAACTGTGTGCAAGTGCACCCATAAGAATTATGCTGTTTTGAAGGCAGAGCTATTGATTTGATTTATATTTTTCTTCTGTTCATTCACTATCCTTTTGTTAATTGATAAATATAAACTATTAACATGTCTATTTGTGCAAGCATTCCTACTTTACAGCATTTTTTTACACCTGTCTAAGGCTTTTACACAGTATTATATATGTATGTGTGTATAAATCTAAGTGATTCTGTTTTTTTATCAGGGGAAGTCACTGTAACACCCTGATTGATTGACTCCCCCTGCCTCCTCATCCAACCACCACTGCCATTCTGTTTGGATAAACAAACAAACAAATGTAACTTGGCTTAGGAGGAGGCAGAGAGCAAAGGCACCCACTTACAAAAAAGGTTATACCTTGTGGTGAGGCATCAGGACCACTCCCGATGCCCCCAGCTACCAATATCCGAGCCAATTTGTCTGGGAGATCAATAGTGCCGATGCAGGGGAGCAAGAGAGCTCCTCTGCTTCCGTTCTACCCAAATTACCAGTGTAGGCATAGGCAGGATTGAGAAAACTTTTCACATCAATGAGGGAAGGCCTCCTTCATTGAGGTCTAAGGGTTTCCTGATTCTACTCAATCCTACTCGGTACTTTGGGGTAGGAGGGAAGTAGGGGAGCTCTCTTGCTCCCCTGTGTCACCTCTGTTGATCTCCCAGCCGAATTGCTGGCCGTTATTCATTAAAGAGTGAGAAAGAGGTGATAAAATGGAGATGACTTCTCCAGTGATTTCACTTCTCCTGTTTCTATGTTATTCTATAGAGCATATGCAGTAAGATCTCCAAAGTTACTGCATGGGCTCCATAGAATAACAGGACTTGCACAAGTGATATCAATGGAGAAGTCATCTCTACTTCATTACTGTCCTATCACACCTTAGTGCATCTTCCCTTGTGTCATGGGACTTTTCTAACAAAGTGGATGCCATTTTACTTATAGAGATTTATAACCGTTGGTTTCAAAAAAGGTAGAATGTTGATCCAGAGAGAAATATGATTCCCTTTGGGGTCAGGAAGGATTGTTTTTTTTATTTTTTATTTTGCTTGCTTCTGGCCATAATTGGAAATTTCTTCAATTGTAATCTGTTTGCTTCCCTCAGAAACAGCAAAGGATATCTGGTAGTGGTTAATATTTATGGATGTGTACTGTTTTCAGCCTTCAGATGAACTGGATTCTACTACAATTGATAGCTTTATCAAGGGTTATATCTACAAATTTCACAGTAGACGTCAATGAGAACAAGTTAGATAAACCATTGATAACATGCATCAGCTACAGTGTAATCTAGGACTATATTTACACAAAGGAAAATTAGAGCTTTAAAATGCATTGGGAATCTGTAGCAATCAAGACATTAAAGGGGAACTATCACCTGTATCAAAGTTGCCTTGATCTGAACGCACCTTTGTACTGGTTAAGCTGGTTACATAACTTCAGGACAGTCTGCCGGTCAACTGTGCCACTCAGCCTGTCAATTTTAGTCTGTTCCCCATCGCCAGGTAGCTCGTCGTTCCTACGTCCTCTGATGACAGAGGATTCCTCCATGTGAGCTGGAGTGGTCTCTTGCCAATGAGACCTATTTAAATCAATGAGAATGTTTATTTATGTGCAGTTGGATTGCCCCAGAATTGTTGCACTTTTGTTTCTATACATATGGTATACATAATGGACAATGGGGATTCTGTCCTAAATGAGGCACTAGAATCAATGTTATATACCTATTTCTCCCTCATGATTACTAAACTACATACAGTGGGGCAAAAAAGTATTTAGTCAGCCACCAACTGTGCACGTTCTCCCACTTAAAAAGATGAGAGAGGCCTGTAATTTTCATCATAGGTACACTTCAACTATGAGAGACAGAATGGAAAATAAGTATTTGGTCAATAACAAAATTTCATATCAATACTTTGTTATATACCCTTTGTTGGCAGTGACAGAGGTCAAACGTTTTCTGTAAGTCTTCACAAGGTTTTCACACACTGTTGCTGGTATTTTGGACCATTCTTCCATGCAGATCTCCTCTAGAGCAGTGATGTTTTGGGGCTGTCGCTGGGCAACACGGACTTTCAACTCCCTCCAAAGGTTTTCTATGGCGTTGAGATCTGGAGGCTGGCTAGGCCACTCCAGGACCTTGAAATGCTTCTCACGAAGCCACTCCTTCGTTGCCCGGGCGGTGTGTTTGGGATCATTGTCATGCTGAAAGACCCAGCCACGTTTCATCTTCAGTGCTCTTGCTGATGGAAGGAGGTTTTCACTCAAAATCTCACGACACATGGCCCCATTCATTCTTTCCTTTACACTTATCAGTCGTCCTGGTCCCTTTGCAGAAAAACAGCCCCAAAGAATGATGTTTCCACCCCCATGCTTCACCGTAGGTATGGTGTTCTTTGGATTCAACTCGGCATTCTTTCTCCTCCAAACACGACGAGTTGAGTTTTTACCAAAAAGTTCTACTTTGGTTTCATCTGACCATATGACATTCGCCCAATCCTCTTCTGGATCATCCAAATGCTCTCTAGCAAACTTCAGACGGGCCCGGACATGTACTGGCTTAAGCAGGGGGACACGTCTGGCACTGCATGATTTGAGTCCCTGGCGGCGTAGTGTGTTACTGATGGTAGCTTTTGTTACTTTAGTCCCAGCTCTCTGCAGGTCATTCACTAGGTCCCCCCATGTGGTTCTGGGATTTTTGCTCACCGTTCTTGTGATCATTTTGACACCACGGGGTGAGATCTTGCGTGGAGCCTCAGATCGAGGGAGATTATCAGTGGTCTTGTATGTCTTCCATTTTCGAATAATTGCTCCCACAGTTGATTTCTTCACACCAAGCTGCTTGCCTATTGCAGATTCAGTCTTCCCAGCCTGGTGCAGGTCTACAATTTTGTTTCTGGTGTCCTTCGACAGCTCTTTGGTCTTGGCCATAGTGGAGTTTGGAGTGTGACTGTTTGAGGTTGTGGACAGGTGTCTTTTATACAGATAACAAGTTCAAACAGGTGCCATTAATACAGATAACGAATGGAGGACAGAGGAGACTCTTAAAGAAGAAGTTACAGGTCTGTGAGAGCCAGAAATCTTGCACGTTTGTAGGTGACCAAATACTTATTTTACCAAGGAATTTACCAATGAATTCATTAGAAATGCTACAATGTGATTTCCTGTATTCTTTCCCCCCATTCTGTCTCTCATAGTTGAAGTGTACCTATGATGAAACTTACAGGCCTCTCTCATCTTTTTAAGTGGGAGAACTTGCACAATTGGTGGCTGACTAAATACTTTTTTGCCTCACTGTATACCAGTAAGCCTCCCTGTATTGCTGCTTGTGCCAAGGTGGAGGGCAAAGTGTCAGACTGTGGCCACTTTGGGGTGTTCCTTTAGTAATTGCTAAGATCCACCTTGTATTAACATGGTGTATAGACAACTTTATCTCTGTCACAGACTGTTTCTCAGCACATGATTTGGCATTGGGTTTGCCGGGCTTGCTAACATTAAAGTCTCATACCTCCCAAGTGTTTGGTTTTCAGACCCAAATCCATCTGTCCTTCTGTTTAGGAGATTAGACTGTGTGGTGTGTGTATATGTGTATCACATTGCTCCACAGCAATAAAAGTTACGTTAATATTTGTTTAAATCAGCAGATGTGTTTAAAGCGGAACTTTCACCTAAGCACAAGTTTGCTTTAATCCATTTATTTTACCGATTCTAACTGTGCTGGGTTTTGTTTTTTTAAAAAAACGTGATAGAAATGAAGTTTGAGGGTTAACATTCTCCCTCTTCTCCTCATTTTGATCTGCACCATCTTGCTGATGAGAATACAGGAGATCCTCCTCCCCACTGGTCTGTCAGTAAGCTGGAGCCTTCTCATTGGCTAGATATCGATCTCTTCCAATGAGAGTTCTCCAGCTTACTGACAGACCAACGGAGAGAAGGATTTCTCCTGTATTCTCATCAGCACAATTGTGCCGATCAGAATGAAAAGACGTCAAGAGGGAAAAAGGTAAACCCTCAAACTTCATTTCTATCGCATTTTTTTTTTTTTTAAACAAAACCCAGCACAGTTACAATCGGGATAAAATAGATTAAAGCAAACGTGTGCTTAGATGAAAGTTTTGCTTTAACCCCTTCAGTGCCAGAGGCTTGGACCATTTCCTGTACCCTGCAGGCCAGACACTTTTCAGCATTTTTGCTATCCTTCCGTTTAGGCTTGATTTACTCTGGTGATTTTTAGTTACATATGGAAAACTATATATTGTTTTTTTCAGAACAAATTGAGCTTTCTTGCGGTACCTTACATGAAGAGAATTTTTACATTGTGCAAAAAGCTATGATGCCATAATGACAAAAAAAGTGAAAATTTACTAATTTTGCTAAAATCACATACTATGCATCAAAAACATTTACCTTGATTGAAAAAGTTTCAATTATTTGAAAAAGCCCCGCGTCCCCCGAGTAAAGAAAATACCAAATTTGTATAGTTTTACCAACGTCCATGGCTACCGCAGAGCCCTAATCAACAGAAGTGCAAAATGACATTTTCAACTTTATAAACTAATATGCGCATTCTAGGGTTTTTGTGGTAAAACTACCCTAAAACAGTGGAATAACTATATATTTCTGAAAAGTAGACAACCTGCCGCATCTAATGAGGGGTAACTTGCCTTCTTGCCCCAAGCCTGTTGTGCCCAAATGCTTCCAGAAGGTGGCACTATATTTTTCTAAATTTTCTTACATTTTATCAAACATTACTTGTCTATACAAAAATGGTTATAGCAATTAGAGAAGTGAAGAAACGGTAGACAAACCATACCATTTTGGAACGAAAACAACCTGATGCATCTAATGAGGGGTGAATTGCCTTCTTACCTCAAGCCTGTTGTGCCCAAATGCTTCCAGAAGGTGGCACTATAGGAAAAAATGGAATTTTCTTACATTTCGACATCTTCAACTGTACTGAAATCTGTGAAAACCATGGAATTTCCAACTGTATTCATTAGTTAGTGCTCTTTGGAGAAAAATGACACCTCATTGGTATGGGTTGACTTACCTCAGGGGACTCTAGAAGTGCAAAAAGACACCTACTACAACCTCTAATTTTTCTTACATTTTCTCAAACATTACTTGTCTATACAAAAATGGTTATAACAACTAGAGAAGTGAAGAAAGGGCAGACAAACCATGCCATTTTGGAAAGAACACAACCTGCCACATCTAATGAGGGGTGAATTACCTTCTTACCCCAAGCCTGTTGTGCCCAAATGCTTCCAGAAGGTGGCACTATAGGAAAAATGGCATTTTCTTACATTTCTGCCCCTTCATCTGTACTGAAATTTTTGAAAATCATGGAATTTCCAACTGTATTCATTAATTAGTGCTCTTAGAAGAAAAATAACACCCCATTGGAATGAGTTGACCTACTTAGGGGTGCCAGAAGCACATAACTACACCTACCTGTTTGCTTCCTCTAAAATGGCTGCTTGTACTAAAATGTTCATAACTGTTTGAGACATTAAAAGGTATACCATTTTGGAAAGTAGACATTCACCCACATCAAATGAGGGGTCATTTGCCTTTCTATCCCTGGGCTGAAGTGCACAAATATTTCCATAATGTGGCGCTGTGGGAATAATACATGTTTTTTTACATTTCCACCACTTCAAAGATACTAAAATCTTTGAAAACCATAACATTTCCTGCTGTATTCAGTACCTGCTATCAACATGAGAAAAATAGTAGCCCATTTGTGTGGGTTAACATACAATATGTGGGTGCTAGGAGCACGTACGTAAACCTGACACTTTTGTTTTTTAAATTATCTGCTTGCACTAAAATGGTTATAACCATAAAAGATATGCAGGAAAGGTAGATGCACCGATACCACTTTTTATAAGACCGAGTACCGACACTTTTTTTCAAGTACTCACCGATACCAATTACCGGTATTTTTTTTTTGCATCATTTGCCAGTTTTCCAAGTAATTAAAGTATATATATATATATATATATATATATATATATATATATATATATATATATATATATATATGTTTTAGGTACTTGGAAAACTGGCAAATGACCGCAAAAAAAATGTTGGTGAGTACTTGAAATATATACACACACACACCACCTCTTGACTGTCCCCTTTTGCCTCTTTCTCCCCCTCTTGATTCCCACCTTTTACTTCATTTTCCCTCTTTTGAGCCCCCTCCTTTTGCCTTGGCTTTTTCTTACCCTTTTAATCCCCCTTTGTCCCCCTCCTTGACTTTTGATCCCACTCTTTTGACTCTCTCGCTCTCTCCTGATCCCCCCCTCCTTTTTGCCTCTTCTTGGTCCCCCTCCTTTTGTCTCCTGATCTTTCCTCCTTTTGACTCTTTTTTTTTTTTTCTTTTTCTTAGTCCCTTTTTCCTCTTTCTCCCTCTTGGACCCCCTCTCTGCCTCTTTCACCACCCGCTCAATGCCCCATCTTGCCTCCCTTACCCTCCTCTTCCGGGTGCTCGCTGTTCTCTCGCGAGCCCCGGCAGAAGTCCGGCGTCGGAGCGTTGCCATGGTAACCCGAGGCAACACTCCGACGCTACAGGAGGGAGAGAGGTGACCGGGGAGCATTGCGAGCAGCTCCCCGGGCTCCCTCACTGCAGCACCGACCCTGACACAGAGTATCGGTGCTGGCATCGACCGCATTTGCGCAAGTACAAGTACTCGTGCAAATGCTGGTATCGGCACCGATACCAGTATCGGTATCGGTGCAACCCTAGATAAACCATACCATTTTGGAAAAAAGACAACCTGCCGCATCTAATGAGGGGTCACTTGCCTTCTTACCCCAATACTGGTGTGCATAAATGTTTCCAGAAGGAGATGATATAGGAAAAAATGGCATTTTTTTACATTTCTGCCCCTTCAAATGTATGGAACTCTGTGAAAATCATGGAATTTTCAACTGCATTCATTAGCTAGTGGTCTTAGGAGTCAAACAACACCCCATTGGTATGAGTTGACCTACCTTAGGGGGTGCTAGAAGTAGAAAACTACACCTACTACAACCTCTGACATTTCTAACATTTTCTCAAACCTGATTTGTCTGTACAAAATGGCTATAACACCTTCAGAAGCAAAGAAAAGGTAGATAAACCATACCATTTTGGAGATAAGACAACCTGCCGCATTGAATGAGGGGTCACTTGCCTTTTTACCCCTAAGTTAGTGTGCACAACTATTTCCAGAATGTGGTGCTGCAGGAAAAACAACAAACATTTGTTTTACACATCAGTCACTTCAAAGATACTAAAATGGTTCAATGCGTGGGATTTCCTAGGAGGACTTCTTGTCAGCCTAAGAAAAATGGTACCCCACTGCTGTGGGTTGACATACCAATTTGGGTGACAGGAGCGTAGCTACCAGTGAAACATGGACTGGAAAGCAAACAGTGTATGTGTGATTTTATGGCTAACAGATGAAAGAAGCTATGGCGTTAGCCGGTGTACGTGCGGACATTTGACTACCAGTGTAACAAAGTGTATGGGAGGGTGAGGGATTAGGCAGTGTGTGTGTGGGTATGAGCAGAGGAGCAAGGATGGTGGTGATGGTGGGGCAGTGTCTGATAGTGTATATGGGGGATCTGTGACTACCAGTGTGCACTGTATGTGCCCCTCATACAAAGTTTGATTCCCAGCCTGAATCTAGTGCATACTGGTACTTTGAGTCTACCAGTAGGCAGTGGAAACAGGCTGGGGGTCAGGCTAGGGAATGGGACTGCCAGTTGGCTGTGGAGCCAGGCAGGGGGTTATGGTACGTGTGGGGGGGGGGAGATTGGAGGCATTTTGTGTACATGCCACAGGGGTGCCCAATGCATTGCACACACGCAGTTTTTTTAAAATTATTATTTTGTATTCATACCTCGTTGGGGAGGCGGTATCAGGAACATTCCTGGTGTCCCCCTTCAAGGTCTAAAGACAGAATAATGAAAAAAAAAAAAGTGTGTTTGTCACAGGGGGTCCAACGCATTGCAAAGCACTGCATTCCCCCCCCCCCCATGGCACGTGCATTTTTTGGGGCTTTTTACCCCAATATTTTTGTGTTGACCTCATTGGGGACATCGGAACGCCTAAAATGAGGTCTGAATAAAGAATAAAAGGGGAAAAAAATAATCCTTTGTGTGCCACAGGTGTGTCCAGTGGATTGCAAAGCAATCCATTGGGCCCCTGTGGCACACAAAAGGTTAATGTTTTTATCATTACTTTGTATTCAGATGGCCACCAAACAAGCTCTGATCACAAAGTAATGATAAAAAGTCCTGTGTGTGCCACAGGAATGGGGTCTGCATTGAGCCCCTCCCTCCCAGTGGCAAACACAGGGTTAATATTTTTTTTTTTTATTAAAGACCTCATTGAGGGGCATCAGGACCCCCCTGATCGCCCCCCCATGAGGTCTTAGTAAAAAAAAAATATATGTCCACAAAAGAAGTGACCCTGTGAGTGCCACAGGGGTCTCCAGCGCATTGCAAAGCAATGCATTGGATCCTTGTGGCACTCAGACAGTTAATTTTTTTCTATCATTACTTTGTAATCAGAGCTTGTTGGGGGGCCATCGGGACCAATCCTGATGGCCCCCCAACAATCTCTGATAACAAATAATGATATAAGCCCTGTGTGTGCCACGAAAGGGGGGGGGCTCATTTTTTTTTATTTACTTTTTTTGTTATAGACCTCATTGAGGGGTATCAGGAGCCCCCTGATCCCCCCAATGAGGTCTTAAGGAATCAAAATAAGTGTCCCTGTGAGTGCCACAGGGGTCTCCAGCGCATTGCATTTTTTATCATTACTTTGTAGTCAGCGTTTGTTGGGGGGTCATCGGGACAAATCCTGATGGCCCCCCAACAATCTCTTGTAACAAAGTAATGATAAAAGCCCTGTGTGTGCCATTGGACCCCCCTGTGGCACACACAGGGTTAAATTAAAAAAAATAATAATAATTATAGACCTCATTGAGGGACATCAGGACCCCCCCCCCGATCCCCCCAATGAGGTCTTGCAAAAAAAAAAAAAAAAAAATCCCCCAAAAAGAAGTGACCCTGTGAGTGCCACAGGGTTACTTTCCATTTTTTTTTTTTGTTTGTTTTTTTAAAGCTCTCCTGCCCTTCTCTCCTACCACCGGACGGGACCGAGGAAACTTCCCTAATGTCATCGGTGACCATGTCACCGATACGTTGGGAGGCTTCCCCTGGTCCCACCCACTCCTACCCAGAAGTTTGTGTAGGAGAGAGGGGAAAGGAGAAACTCCGTTTCTCCTTTGTACTTATTGATCTTCCAGCTCGATCGGCTGGGAGATCAATAATTGGGGAGGCATGAGGAGTGATCCTCATGCCTCCCCAAGAGTGCCAGGCTGCATGTCAGCTGAAATGTGGCCACTGTAAGCCGGTTATACCTGCTTATGTAGTGACCACATTTTAGCTGTACAACGTACGAGCGTGGCACAGCAGGTACAGCTGTGTCCACTCGTATGTTGTACCCACCTGGCACTCTAGGGGTTAAAATACTTTGACCTTGCTCTACATCATGTATTTAGTTACACAAAGAACTTTTTTTGTAATGCACCACCCTCACCCCTAGCAACACCACCAAAACAAAAGTCCTTCTCTGACCATTTGAAATGTTGGGAGGTATGAAGTCTAGCACTGTTGGCGTGGGTCCTACTGTATGTGCTACAGCGATCATACACTGTAGTGCAGGGGTTCTCAACCAATGCCCTCAGTGGCCACTAACAGGCCAGGACTTAGGAATTTCCCTGCTAGAACACGTGTGTTGATCAGAGGCTCAGTCATATTGATTAACTTACCTGTGCTGTTAAAAAGAAATCCTGCCCTGTTGGTATCCACTGAGGACATGGGTTGAAAACCACTGCTGTAGTGCATGCCTTTAAAGTGATAGTAATGTTTCATATTAAAAGCAGCTCTAATTAATCTTCATAGTATTTGGACCATGGAGAGTGTTATTTCAATTCTGTCAGAGTTGTAGTTTAGGAGTAATTAAATGATAAAGTATCCCCCTCCCTCCCCTTTTACTGATGTAACACTGCTCAGCCAGATCAGAAGGGAGGTGCCCAGGTAGACTTCAGAGAGGGACAATCTTCAATTAAGATAAGGGAAAAACCTGAAAAACTTGTCAAGGGGGGCAGGGTTTTCATTGTTCTAATAGAAAGAAGCTTGTCCCCTGCTGTTATCTGTCTGGTCTATGGACTGCATTCCACATCTGAGAAGAGATGGCTTACACTAGGTAAAAGGGGCGGGAGGGGGAAACTTTGCTTGTGAATATCTCTTAAACCATAAAGGTTTGAGAGATAAGACTTATATCATTCTTCATGTTTTTTTAATGCCTACAAAATAAAATAAAGATAAAATGAAGTATTACTATCCCTTTAAAGGGAATGTTTCACCCCTTCACAATTTTGCCTAAATCGTTTCGTTATATATTATAACTGATGAAAAGTGTAAACATTTTTTAAAATAAACCATTTGCTTGGAGAAATTTAAGGAATAAATGCAGCTGCGCACCCCCTTCTGGCCAGACTGTGATTAATCGATCTGTACCGCAGTCTGACAATTCCATGCAGCCTCCACCGATGACAGAGGCTGTCTGTAAGCTGACACGCTGTCACTGGACAGAAATTGATCTCTGCCATTGAGAGCGCTCCATATTACAGACAGGCAGCCTCCGTCATCGGAGGAGGCTGGATGGAAGCGTCAGACTGCGGTACAGATCGATTAATCACAGTCTGGCCAGAAGGGGGTGCGCAGCTGCATTTATTCCTTAAATTTCTCCAAGCAAATGGTTTATTTTAAAAAATGTTTACACTTTTCATCAGTTATAATATATAACGAAATGATTTAGGCAAAGTTGTGAAAAGGGTGAAACATCCCCTTTAAACTCAGCTGAGGAGCTAGAGACTAAAGTTATGAGACTGCAATGGAGCATTCATACAAATGGCCAGACCTGTAAAATAAGCATTAACCCCATGGATGCTGTAGACCTCTGCAATGCATTTTCTGCAACGCATTGGAGACTTATCTTACATCTGGTGGGTTGCCTGGACCATATGCAATTCTGGTTCAAACCACCTGCACCATAAGGAACTGAAAAAAAAATACCATTTAATTAATAGTAATTAACCCAATTCCAGATGGGCTTTGAATCCCTTGATTGAAAGAGGACTACAACACACTGAAAGTGGAACTATCATCAAAATTACATTGCCCCACCAAATCCTTATTAACATAGTGATAAGCATATACATACTTTTATTATGCTGTATAAGTCCAGCATTAGTGAGAAATACATCTCCGTTCGGCAGGCATCAGCGGGCAACAACGCAGTCATCTTGCAGAAAAGGCATCTGCGGGTCTGCTCTGTCCATCCCGTTCACCTCCAGGATTGATGAATGTAGTTCCTTGGTACCTTAAGGTACCAGAAGGGACTGACATGCAGAGAGGGCCTACAGCAAGATTCCTGCTGCTGATGCCTGCCAAAAAAGGTGTATTTCTCGCTAATTCAAGACTTATTCAGCGTAATAAAAATACGCATATGCTTATCACTATGTTAATAAGGATTTGAGGGGCATTTTCATTTTGATGACAGTTCCTCTTGAAAGCAGTGTATTGGAGTCTGCTCTAGAATCCAAACAGTTAAAAGCCCCATTTAAACCAATTGTTATCATGCAGATGGTTTGCCCTAAAATTGTACCATAATGTTTTTGTTCATATGGCTTGTAATAAAATAGATTCCTGTATATTAACCCCATGTATGCAAGAAAAGTCTTCGATGCATTGTATTGATGGTTAACACTTTTAGGTTAAAAGCGCCATTTAAAAAAAAAAAAAAAAAAGGGACTGTGGAAATGTTTTTGGTGCCTTGTGGTGCATTTGGCTTTGTGTGGAATTGTACCAATTTTCTTAGTACATCATCCTCACAGGTTTTTATTCATTTAACCCTTTGAGTGCCAGTGAGGTTGTATACATTTCTGAAACAGATATGGATAAATTCATGGTGTAATCACCTAGACAATGTTTCTTCCTGGCCCCATTTCATATTAATATCCACTTATGACATACAGCTGGTTAACTCTGATGCAGGCATCTGAACCAATTATCTGTAAAAACATATTCAAGGCATGCTCAATTGGGTCCAGTTTTTGCATGAAGTTGCAGTGACTCATTTCACGATGGGTTTCTGAGTGATCCTTTCATTAAAACAACTGTTCAAGAAGAAATTGAAGTGTAGGATCGTGTTAGACAGCACATTTGCAATACAACAAAATGTTGCCAGAGATGATAATTTTAATAGACAAAAAGGAGTTTACTGTGGAGCTGCCAAGCGAATTGAAGTTGCAGATGAGCTCAGACAAAATAATTTGCAAAATACTAACACTACATTAATGTGACATTTTACTTCTTCACTGGTTTTTAGTTATATTGCAACAATTTTCTCCTAGGGAGGCCATTAATACATTGTACTGCTTTGTTTTAGATTGGTTCTGTAATGCCATATTCTGCCTTTGAAGATCATCAGTCCAGCATACAAATTAAATAAAATTACTCTTCACACACTCTGATACATAATAATTCATACCAGACCTTAAGCAATGCACCTATTATTTACTTCTATATATGTAAGTTAACAAAAGGAATGTCTGCTCATCAAATCCTGACTTTAAAAATAAATAACCTTTGACCCCCTTCAAATAAAACAGTGGTGGTTTTAATTACATGCTTTTTGCCAAAGGAATGGAAAGCCTGCCTGCCCTGTCAATGTACCCCATATTCAGCCAAGTTCCTATCTGCCTGCAATCTGCGAACATGTATTTAGTATAATTCAACTAAAAGCAGTGCTACTACCTTACTTCTATTGTGAACATCCACCCCCCCCCCCCCGAGGGAAATGAGGGAGGTGTTTCTACCTTCCCTAATTCAGCTATCACCCTACTGGGGAGAAACAAACCAAGAGAGGAGGAGCCAAAACCTCCTAAAATATATACAAAATGTACAGGTTCCCGGTGAGCTCAAAATAGCTTTTATTAATTGTATTCAGTTAGTTACATATGTGTAAAATCAGGAGAGCAGCAAGAACCATATCTTGGCTACATATGCAAAACAAACAAAAGGAATGTGTGCACATCAATTCCTGACAAATAAATAACCAGTGAATTACTGCAAATAAAATCGTGGTGTTTTAGCCATGCGTTTGGCCAAAGTCATAGAAAACCTGCCTGCCCCATCAAAGCACCCCAGATTCAGGCAATGCAGGTTCATAAAACACATTTTTGGTTTAGCTATGGATCATAAACATTAAAGGGATAGTAATGTTTCACAAAAACAGCAGCTCCAATTAATTTGAGCCATAGAGAGTGTTATTTCAATACTGTCAGAATTGTGGTTCAAGAGTAATTGAATGATAAAGTTTCCCCCTCTCACCCCTTTTACCTAGTGTAAGCCACCTCCCCTCAGATGTGGAATCTGGTTGCTAGATCAGACAGATAACAGCAAGAGACAATATTCTTCCTATGAGAACAATGAAAGCCCTTCCCCCCTCAACAAGTTTTTCCCTTATCTTAATTGAAGATTGTCCGTCTCTGCAATCTACCTGGGCACATCCCTTCTGCTCTGGCTGAGCAGTCTTACATCAGTAAAAGGGGCAGGAGGGGGATACTCTGACAGAATTGAAATAACACTCTCCAAGATCCAAATACTATGATGATTAATTAGAGCTGCTTTTATTATGAAACATTACTATCCCTTTAAGCCCTGAGTATCAGAGCTTGCGCAGTTCAGAGATACTCTAAAAATAAATGGGACAGACATTGTTGTCTGCTTTTTCATGGGAAAATCCTCTTTA
Organism: Rhinophrynus dorsalis; assembly: GCA_037306005.1. Classification (NCBI taxonomy): domain Eukaryota; kingdom Metazoa; phylum Chordata; class Amphibia; order Anura; family Rhinophrynidae; genus Rhinophrynus; species Rhinophrynus dorsalis. The sequence goes on from CM074722.1 coordinate 308,958,160, forward strand.
ACCCGTTAACAACCCATGATGTGCCAGGGCCATCATGGGTAAACTTCCCTTAAGGACCCATGACTGTCCTGGCACATCACGGGTTAAATTATAGCAGCGTGCCTCTGTGCACAATGCGATCATTCTACTGAATTTGAAACTGAGACCGGAGTGTTCAGCTTCAGTCTTTGTCTCTTTTGCAGGTTCACGTGATCTCTGGGACCAGAGTGCGCAGCTTCCGCCTTTGTCTCTTCTGCAGGTCCACATGATCGCTCCAGGAGCGATCACACATACCGGCATTTTGACTGAATAAGGTGGTGTGCTTGACACACTGCCTTTGTGTCTGCTCTCTGTCTCTCTCTTCCTTACTATTAAAGTAAGGGAGAGAGAAGCAGAGAGCAGACACATATACAAATGAAAGCATTTAATAGTTGGGGTATTAACTCCTTCAGTGCTGGGGGCAGTTTTTTTTAAATTAATTTAAAACAGGGAAAATATATTTTTAAGACAGCAGATTTGTTTTCTAAATGCTACAAGTGTAAATAGAAAATAATGTTAGCTTGATTGTTGTGGAGCAATTCAATACACTTATACACACCATCAAGTCTGACCCATAAAAAAGTGGAAAAATGTGGTGGGAAAGAGAGACTAGGGGATTTTTACCCGGGGGGGACAGGGCCCACTTAAAATTGCCCATTTTGTAGGTAAAACTGACCGGTAATACCTTTCATGCAGTCTCCATAAAAATGTAACTCATTGCACCCAAATGATCCCAAGAGAAAAAATAATAATTGAGGTTTTTTTTTGGGGTTTTTTTTGTAACCGTTTTCATTCATTTTAATAAAGAAAATGGTGGGTATCAATATAAGTGTGGTATCAAAAGAAAACCCTATTTGTGCATAAAAAATGGTATATAATTTATGTGAATAGTATAAAAGACTTAGAGGGAAAACACTGTTGAATAAAGATAGTCAAAAAGGTCAAAATTGCTGCGGTCCTTAAGTGCAATACACCCCAGATTTTCCCAGTCCTTAAGGGGTTAAAAACATTGGCAAAAATTCTTTGCAATTTTTTCAAAGGCTAGAAAGTTTTGATTTACGTGTTTTTTGCCTTTTCTCTATATAAAAATGTGACTTACTTGAGGAAGTGAAACACAATAGAAGCAGCTACCGAGAGAGGTAGACATGCTGTGCTGTTCTGCTGTGATCACTTTGCAAAATTGAGACAGGGGAGGCTCATAGTGACTGCTATCACTATGAGAAAGTTTGAAAGTAATTAGAGGAAGAATTGAAAGGACCCTTATGTGTCTGCTGATTCTGAGGAGGAAGTGAGCACTACAGAACCAAGGCTGTCCAGTCCCCCTAAATCACCCCTAGGGATCTTGGGGAATTTAATGTCAAGAGAGGAAGAAGAGGGTAGTAGTGAGAACAGGACAGGTCAGCTTCCTGTGCCTGCTTCCAGATGTGTCGCGCTTGCTTCCAGACATGCTACGCCTGCTGCCCGACGTGCCACACCTGCTGTCAGACGTGCCATGCCTGCTGTCTGAATTGCTGCCCCTGCTGCAACCAGTGATGTGCCTGCTGTCAGACGTGCTGCCCCTGCTTCCACCAGTGCAATGCCTCCTGCCAATGTTGAACCTGCTGCCACCAGTGCTGAAGCTCCTGCTAGTGTGTCTTGTAATAGTCAGTAGGGGAGAAGGAGAAGATGATGCCAAGTGTGAGAGCAGGGGACCCCAAGTCTTGCCATCCCCAAGCCTTCCCGCCAGTGCTAGTACTACTACTAAGAAGGCCCAGCAGCTTGTTAGCATTAGCAGTGACGAAGGGGATAATCATCATATTACTAGTGACTTTGAGGGGGAAGACTCAGGGGCTGGATATGATTGATGTTAGTGGTTAGCAGCATGGAGGGACTAGTGGTGATGGTGGAGAAGCTGGGGTGGAAGAGACATTGATGGTCTTTATAGCTCAAACTGAGAAGGAATGGGAGATGGGGATGGGCATCACCACCACCACTATCTGTGAGCTTTTGGAACGTGCAGAGTTTGCTACTGTTGTAATTCCTGCTGCTGAGTTCCAAGGGCAGTAGGATGCTGAGGAGCAGGCTAGTGTGCCACAGACCACTGTGGACACAGTGGGAATGGGGCCGACAAGTGATGCAGAACTAGCACAGGTTCCGCTTGCCAGCAGCAGCAATACTCCTGGTCCTAGCTGCAGTGCTGATACTGAGGCAGTAGCAACAACAGCAGCAACATCATCCTCTGCCCCAGTCAGTGAAGGGGAATGTGGAGGAGAAGAAGAAAGAGGCCATTCTTCTCCATCAGTTCTCTACCCCCTGAAGTCATGGGTGTGGGGCTTTTTTTCTCTTGGGGGAGGCACAGTGCAGTCTTCACCAATGGCTATGTGCACAATTTGTGAAAAGTCAGTGAGAAGGGGAAAGGAGGGAACACACCTTGGCACAACCACCCTCATAACACACATGAAAAACAGATATGACATTTATGTCAGAAATGTTAAAGCCAAACACCCACCACAGAAATCTAGCACTTCTGTTGCTGTACCCCCTGACTCTCCAGAAAGGCAACAAGAGGCGAGGAGGAGATCAAAGAGGAGGAAGAGTAGAGAAACCCCAGCAAAGACTGGAAGTTCGATTACAAGCGAAACAACTGGCCGCCATCACCTTCTTTCTCTAAGGTAAATACATCTTCTGCCAATCCACGTCGCTCATTGTTACCTCCCCCGCCAAATGATAGCCACTCTGTAGATGTTAGGATGTGGCAGTTCATGTCCACCCATTGCACACTGTGTGGTGCACTGATCGCACATGGCCGCATGGTGGAGGAGAATCACAATCAGGGCATTAAGTGGCATCTGATGAGATTCTATCCCACAGAATATGCTAAGATGGTGGCAAGGAGGGTTCATCATTACTATTAAACTGTCAGTATGTTGTTATGTGTCCTTAGTGGGTTGTGGACAAGGGGTATGGACAGCAGTACTTGAATTCTGGTGTCATGGTGCTTGGATACAGTTGTGCTAGGTGTTATTTACCACACACACTGTACATATTGCAGTTGCTGATAAGAGGCACAGTTTCTGCTCTCAAGGGAAAAAATTATATTCTAGTAACAACACTCCCATGATTTTGGAGGGGCAGGTGGAGAAGAATTGTTAGCCAACTTCTTCTTTTCCACATATATTGGGGGCTACTTATTGTGCTGCTGCTGCCTCAGGCACATCACTAGAGCTAGTTGTGGCAAGTGGAACCTTCTTCATCCATCACCCATGTTACTGAGGTTGTTAATCCTGTTACCTTTGAGCTGCCTAATCATCCTGCTGCTTAAACAACTCAACAGCAGCAGCAAGAACAGCAGTCACAAATTCAGCATCTACATCAGGATATTTGACAATGGGCAGTGGCCACTGCCCAACACGAAATGACCTGCTGGCACTTTCCCAATAGGGCATTTTTTTCTCAGTGCTTGTGCTTAAAGCGGAACTACCATGTTAGGTAAAGTCGCTCTGCTTTAATTAGGTAGGTGGCAACTAGCTTAATAATAGTTATATTACCTCTCAAAAGTAGCCGCTTGTAAAGTAATCATTAATCCTCTGAGACCGACTGCCAGGTTAGTGCAGTCTGTGCGCCTGTGCCGTCAGTCACTTCTAGTGCCGTTCGGGCCAGTTCAATGTTTCAGAAGGGAGACCAGGACTGACAGCGCGGGCGAGCAGACAGGATGTCTATGCTGATGCCTGGCTTCCAGTCTTGGAGGATTAAGGATTACTTTACAAGCGGCTGCTTTTGAGAGGTAATATAACTATTATTAAACTAGTCGCCACTTGCCTAATTATTGCAGGGTGTCTTTACCTAACGTGGTAGTTCCGCTTTAAAAAAAAAAAAAAAGAAGAAGAAGAAATAAAAAAAAAAAATAATTAAAAAACCCATAGTCCTACAAAAAAATAAACAATTTTGGGGGCTTGTTTCCTAAAACAAAATCAATGTTTTCTCAGGGCTTGGGCCTCTAACAACAAATCTTACAAATCATCCTCTACAAAATACTCTGTTATGTCAAGTATCAGTCTACCCCAGTGCAGCTTACGTCAGGGGGTCCCTGTCTCTATCACGGTCCCTGTCTCTATCACGTTACATGCAAATTTCTTGTTTTATTTATTTATTTTTTTACTAATTGTCCCTCCAGTACCAGTCAAGAAACCTCCTAAAACAAATTCCCTGTTCAACTGATTCATTCCCCAGACTTCATCCACCAACACAGGCACCCTCCTCAGGCCCCTTTTATACCATGTTTTTTTTAATTATATTTATTTTTTATTAACTGCCCCAATCCCAGTAAATAAACCCCCTTAAAACATTCCCTGTTCAACCTACATCCCACCAACACAGGCACCCTCATGCCCCTTTTATACTATGCCTTTGGGAAATAAAATAATAATTGCTATGTTTTGTGTGTAAATTCAATGTTCCCATTGATTAAAATTAAATGAGCTAGGCAAAAAAAGTGGAAGAAAGGACACTTTTCGTGGAAAATTATTTGCCAAGTGGGAAGTAGTATTATTCAACAAGTTATATGGCATGATATCATCAAATATATATTTTATATTTAAAACCGTTTTAAAACAACAAAAAATAACAAAACAAAAAAGATATACAAATATTTTGATCCTTCCATCAGCATCTAACAGCTTCTTCAAAGTCCATAATATCTCTACTAGTATTTATCCAAGTTGTTCACACAGAGTTGAAAAAAAAACAGGGTATCAATATGATTCAAATTATGCTTTATCCAATTGGTATTCAATATTATTGCATACAGAACAATATAGAGTGCAAACAAATGGGAGCAGGGGAGTGTGCAATACAGTCATATAAAATACATCACGTCATATTCTTTATTGTGACCATATGGGTGTCGTATGCCCATTGTGAAGATCTAACCCATTAAATTGGTTCTGGGGTCTTGGGACCCCTTAGAAATACTTGCTTTGCTCTACCCATTACTCTCCACCATTTTTAGCAGATATAGGGCTGAGGAAGGGGAAATTCACTCTGCCAGAGCGGGGTGAGGAGAGGGGGTACATGTTAGTTTTGTACGACTCATTCCCCCACCCTTTAAATTAATTTATACATCTACCATCTGCCAGAGTGGGGGCTAGTATGGTACATTGGCCCCATGATTGTTTTCATTTTGTTCTCCACACCATGCAGCCCAACTCAAAAGGGTGAGTCCCAAGACCATTGCATATATTTTTAATATTTCACAAATGTTCTTGTGTAGCTGATATGCTTACAGCGTTAAAGGGATAGTAATGTTTCATAATAAAAGTAGCTCTAATTAATCAACATAGTATTTGGACTTTGGAGAGTGTTATTTCAATTCTGTCAGAGTTGTAGTTCAAGAGTAATTGAATGATAAAGTATCCCCCTCCCGCCCCTTTTACTGATGTAACACTGCTTAGCCAGAGCAGAAGGGAGGTGCCCAAGTAGATTGCAGAGAGGGACAATCTTCAGTTAAGATAAGGGAAAAACCTGTAAAACTTGTCAAGGGGGCAGGGCTTTCATTGTTCTCATAGGAATAAGATTGTCCCCTGCTGTTATCTGTCTGGTCTATGGACTGCATTCCACATCTGAGAAGATATGGCTTACACTAGGTAAAAGGGGTGGGAGGGGAAACTTTGCTTGTGCATATCTCTCAAACCATAAAGGTTTGAGAGATAAGACTTATGTCGTTCTTCATGTTTTTTAATGCCTACAAAATAAAATAAAGATAAAACGAAGTGTTACTATCCCTTTAGTGCTCACCTGTAGTCTGCATAGCATTTCAGCAATTTTGTGGATCATGAAAGGGTGGATACCTTTTGCTTGCTTGGGGACATATGTGTGTTTGTGGTGGGGAGACAACCTTATTTGCATTGGGGTGGTTGTAGTACTATATTTATATATCCTCCATAGTACTTGAGGTACAAAAAATAAACCTAAAGAATGATTCATTATTTTCACGCAAGGTGACAAAATATGATTTCACTGAAGGAATGAATTTCAGGTGTGCAATCAGTCACTTTGTGTAGGTATAAATCTGGGCCTCTTATTTCAACCTCAGCAATCTGTAACACTGTCAAGAAATGTTTGCATGTATTGCTTCAATCTTCAGAGATTTCTGTGGAGCTAAGTTATTGAAACCTACTGAGCAGAATAATGCCATACAGCATTTAGATATTGTCAGTCCAGTTCTGCTTAGTGTTTAAAGGAGCAGCAGCTAAAAATGATATAGAGTTATATGACTTAAATACCTTGTACTTCATGCGAGCATCTGTAAATATTTTCTGTTTGTTTTATGAGCTCTAAAACCAAGAAAAAAAATAAGCCTTTCTGAATACAAGACCTATGGACACTAATCTGAACACATTAATTGACATAGCCCTAGTCTATCTTTACAAACAAAACAAAAAATATTAACCACATGAAGTCAAAATAGAACAGACTACAGATGCATAAAAATACAATATACATTTTTATGTTTATGTTTTCCTTTATATGAATACTAACACGTTAAAATAGGGTTATATACATTTAAATACACTGTACTTCATGTTAGCCTCTCTAAAATGTATCTATTTGTCTTCTTAGGCCTTTACCCTTAGAGTCTCAATGCCTTACCAGGTACAGGCCTATCCATATCTACCTGCTTGGCCAAACCTGGCTTCAGTACAATTCGACAATCTCCCCCTGTGCCCCAAGTTGTAATTTTTTACAGCTCATACAAGTGGGACCATTTTTCTCAATCTAGCACTGGGTACCGGTGCAGTTGCCACCCGGCCGGTATTTTACTGGCACAGCCGGTATTTAGTGCACTGGAGCTGGTGCCAGTATAACTACTATATCGGCAACTGAAAAGCCGGTGTGCATCTGGGGACGGGAGTTGTATCCCCTATAGCGAGATTGTTTTCTTTTGCGTGTCTGAAGCAATCTGAGTGTAAGAGAAGCGTAACTCATCAAACATCCAACTAGCACACAATCTAGACCTAAGTGAAGAGACGCACCCTACCCGCAGAAGAAAGACAAGCGTGAAATCTAAGGCAACAACGTCCGTTAAAGTCACCCATGCACAATGTAGGAGAGACGAAAATGCCAATGTTAGGGGCAGGATGGGCCAGTGATAGCGGTACTCGGTGACTGGGAAAGGGTGTGGCATGGTTTTACATACTTGGCCAGTGGCAAGGCTGACTTTCTGCTAGGCTTGGTATGGTATCTTCCAGAAGCTTTCACTCTACCAGTGACATTACGGCACTAGCAGGAAGTGGAGACTGGAGCAGTGGCCTTTCATTAAGATCACTACACTATATAGCTCACTTTCCTTACCAATAGTAAGCGTTTCTTAACAGTTACTTTCTCTGTAGATGTCTGTCTGGACTCGTCAACATAGTTTGCGTGTTGAAATATGTATTTTAATTCATTATGTCTATATTTGTAGTTTTATTTGGTCTAATAGTGTTGTTTATGGATAACCATGTCAACCCGACTACAAATCCCTCTATTAAAAAAGATTTATATTTACCAGTGAACTAAGCCAAACTGTTTTTGTGGGGGGGTTATCTATCTATGAGTGTCTATTTCTAGACCTTAAGAAGTAATGAATAAGTATGGTTCAAAACAATGTTTGGGCTACTACTGTGCTTCAGGAGACCCATGGTGCTTTATGAGAACTGAGCTCCTGGCACCCGGTACCTGTAACGAGGAGCTTGAAACTCAATTTTGTAGGGTCATGCAACACTGAGTGGTTCTGCTCCTTTTGTGGCTCCATACTCACCAACCCACAACTATGGCCGGTATTTTTTTGAGGAAAAGGTTGCAACTCTAGGTACTGTGTAAAGTAGAAAATGACATGGAACTGAAAGATATAAGTATGTTTACCCCCTTAACCACTGCACAATCCGGCATGTGGGTGGCTGTTAAGGACCACAGAGCTGTTTTAGTGATTTCAGTTCTGGGATGGCAGAGCTGCATGTAGTCGAATACAGTTGTAGTCAAAGTTGAAAATAAAATGGTTTTCAAAGATTCTATTATGTTTGAATTGGTGGACATATAAAAAACTGTGCTTGTTTTTTTACGATAGTTCAAGATTATGGAAAAATTTGGGCACACCAGTCCAGAGGTAGAAAGGCAAACAACCCCTCATATGATGCAGGTGAATATCTTCTTTCCAAAATAGTTTGCCTTGCATATATTTACTTTATATCTTAAATGGCAATGACCATTTCATTGAAGGCAGCCAATTCCAAAATAGAAAACATGTCATTGTAGTTTACTTCAGCTCTGCAATATGTCACCCCATATCATTAGGCTAGCATTTGTCTTGGGCTGGCACTAGGTACTGAAAAAGTAGGAAATGCCATGGGTTTAATGATTTTAGTATCTATGAAGTGACTGAATTAAAAAAAAAAAAAAAAAAAATTTTTCATAAAGCATAATTTTTTGGAAATAGTTGTGTGCACTAGCCTAGAGGTAGAAATTCAGTTGCCCTCTCAATAGTTGCAGATGTTTGTCAGAGTTCAACAATGGTATGCTTTGTCTTCCTTTTCTTAATTTCTGTAGTTACATCCATTTCAGTGCAGGCAATTCTTATTTGACAAATATACGGAAAATGAGATTACAGTTGGTGAAGTTTTGTTATTCTTGCACTGCCTGTAGTATGTCATTTTATATCAGTGGGATGACATTTTTCTCAAAATAGTAGTAGATAATGAATACAGTAGAGTCCATACTTTTCAAAAATTTCAGTAACTTATTTTTTTTTCTTCTGGAATAATTTGTGCACACCATGACAGGGGTTGAAGGGTAAGTGACCCTTCATTTGATTCTTACCGCATCTTGCTCCACTGTTAATTCAGTGCAAAAAAGTAAGTGCGGGCAAGTGCAGATACTGAGATGATAGGCAGAGAGACAGAGGCATAGACCATGCTAGCATAAATTACTTCAACCTAAGCAATTCCTTCTGTTAAACAATAACATCTATAACTTAAATGGGATCAGTTCCATATAAATATCCTGTACTCTGTAAAAATTATTTCTTAGCTTTAAATATGCCTTGTTCAGGGCCCCATGACTATTAATTGTGTATGAAAGCTGTAGACATTAGACATTTTAGTGATGTATTGTCTGTAATCTTTCAGGTATAAGATAGCATTTCTGTATAGAAGGTAAATGACTACTTATCTCAATAAACTAAATTATATAGATATTTACCTTTGCAAAATAAGGTTAACTAAAGAGTAGATGTCTAGTACATGTGACCATTCTGTAAAAAAAGTAAGTTTAGTATTACATTTTAGTAATCTAGAATCAAAGGAATACATTCAGACACAGAGTAAATTATATTGAAAATACGTGACCCATTTTCATTTTAGGTGTCCATTTTCCTTTTTGAGGCACTTATTCTATAAGTATAGTTTCTCTGTAATGCTGCGTGTAGCACTACCTTAATCAGATGTTTTCATGTTTACTGCGCCAGATTGCACTGTTCTTGGTGCATGAAATCCAATGACCTACATGTCAAGCGGTGGAAGATTTTTTTCCTGCAGCATTATATGTTTTGGTAGTACATTTGGTAATTATTTATGGATACATCTACATTTTGTTGCTGTGTTATTTTTCTTGCATGAGTTAATTTTTTTGCCCCTTTGTATCGGGGACACCACCTGATTTAATATTAAAAAGAGAGGAAACCTGAATTCTAGTATTAAAATATCTGTCTGCCTGTCTCTATGCCTGTCTGTCTATCTATATATATATATATATATATATATATATATATATATATATATATATATACATACATACATACATACATACACACATATATATGAATCAAGAATTGAACGTGACACACTAAAGCAAAAAATATAAAAAATTAAGCAAAGTGCATGTCCCATATGATATGAAAAAAATTTATTCAGCCTGGGCTGTGAATGAGAGACAGCACTCTGAAATCTTTGAAGTAAAGATTAATTTTACAACTCAGTGCTTAATTCCACCATGAATGCCACTTTTATGGCATGTGTCATTCATCTAGGAGTGTGATTAGAGGCTATGAGGGACTTGGAATTCAGCGAGCCAAGTTCTCTTCCATGGATCGTCATGATGTAAAGGAACATGGATGAACTGTTTGCTGACTCACATCCAGCATTCATGGTGGGGATGTAAGTGAACCCACGTGTTCACTAAGACTCATAAACACACCGGAAATGTCTGCTTCACACAAAGAGCCATGTGTGCAAAGACAAAAGCAGAGCAATTGTGGGACAGACCAACTGTTTCTTACTTCTTTATAGACCTGTTTAGCATTTAAAGTTTAAAGACCCATTTCAATCAGTGGGAATGTTTATTTGTTCTCTGGTATAGTGTGCCTCAGAATACTCCACTTTTACCTAATTACTGACCAAAGTTTGCTTATGGAAGCATTAACCCTTTGATCGCCAGAGAGAGGTACCCAAAGCATTGCAGAGTAATGTGGTGTGTACCCCTCTGGCACTCATCGGGTTAAATATAGGATGGTCTGTAAACCTTCTCGCTTCATTAACTCACTGAATGCCAGAACTGTGACAAACACACTGTAAGCAATGTTTTGGAAACAGCTCTAACATTCACAGGGTTAAGTGGTGTTTTTGTGAATCAATTATATAGTGAAATGGCTTTCAGTCTTTAAACCAGTATTTTGAATTGTATGTACTTTGAATATACATTATATTTTTATCAGAGCTTTTAGTTTTTCAGCAGATGAATGATTTGTGTGGTACTTTGGGCCTTGTCCACAGCAGATAAGAGTAGGAATTCTGGAGCAAACCATCTGCACCACGAGGGATAAATACTACTGCCAGTTGATATGAATGGGACTTTAAAATCCTTGAATGCTATAGAGGTTATTGCCTCTATCACAATGCATTCAAGGTGCTAAAATTCTCTTCATAAATCATAAAACGTTGTTCCTTGTGGTACAGTTGGTTGGCTCCAGAATTGTACCTATTAGCTTACTGAATTGCATACCACATGTGATCACATGTAGGGGTTGAGGCTGATGTATTAAGAATAACTGAAGCAATTGTGGAGCAAACCAATTGTACCATAGGGGACAGATTAAAATTCCCATTGAGTTAAATTGTTCTTTTAACCACTTTAATGACTATTCAGGGAATTTTGCAGTGGCCCTCCATGGTGCAAATGGTTTGCTTTAGAATTGGTTTTCACTTGAAATATGTTATTGCATAGGCATCATAGAATAACACAGGAATTGTAGAGTTTCACACTGAGGAACTTCTTGCCTTAGTGCATCTACCACAGCTTTTCTTAATACACTGGGTTTGTTGCATTTCTGTGCCTCTTTTTTCCCAATACTAACGTGATGTTTTCTCATTGCAGTGTGTTTCTGCACTACTGCTATGCACGGGGAGGAATGAGACACACATCGTACACCTGTATTTGTGGCAGGTAGGTATATGAACAGAAAGAAAGAACGTAAAAATGTTCTTGTATTTGCTGAAAACACAAAATAGCCTATTCCAATAAAAATGTGTGCAAGCTTTTGAGAATACCTAATGGATTTGCTTTCTTGTACTTAAAGGGATTCTATCATCACACCAAATAACGTTAGCTATAATTAATTTTGTTTTCAAAATAATGAATACTGTTTCTCTTATATTTTCTTTCTACCTCTGGATTCTTTTAATGATGTCTAAATGGACATTACGTTTGAATGACCATAATGCCGGTGAAATACCTTAATGGAATGTTGTGCGATTTGTCTTAACCCCTTCAGTGCCAGAGGGTGTCCAACACATTGCAAAGCAATTCTTTGAACAGCCCTCTGTCACTCAAAGTGTTAAAGGTGTAGTAAAGCTTTCTTATAAAAATAATATACATATTGTTGGACTTTTCCTGATGAATAACAGTGTGTATGTGTCTGTTGCTTGTGTTATTTGACTGTAAATGAAAACTAATTAGAAGTACACTACAAATGAGATGAAATGCACACAAAAAGAGTATCTTCTCTCCTATATTATAATTTGCTAGAATGTTTGTCAGAAGCCGTCATGTGCAGTAGAGACGGCTGCGCGAGCTGCAGTCATGCGCACTAGAGACTACCTGCGCCGTGGCTGATACAGAGTGGGGAGCTCCGAATTCAGACCAGAGTCCTCTCTTCGCACCTTCGCGGGACCGTTTGGTCCCAGGAAGCTGCTCAGAGAGGACCACGGTCTGAATTCGGAGCGCCCTGCTCCGTATCAGCCGCGGCGCATTCGGGCAGTCAGTACTGCACATGACTGCAACGCTCCAGTGTTGGCCCGTGTGCACAGGCTTTAAAACTAGTATAGATATAACTGCTAATATTTGAAGGATACTTTCCGAAGTAAGTCCTTATGTTATCAAATGACAAGCAACTTATTCCTATTTCCACTTTAACATGCATGATTTTCTCCGTGTTGTTTTTTCAGCAGGTGAGGAAAGGTTTTTGTTTTGTGTAGATTTTTGCACTCCTTCCTGGTTAGAAGACACAATTCTGCAGTATAAGATGGAGCAGGAGTGTATATAGAGTATAGTTTCCTCAGATCGCTGAACAATGCCACACACAATTTCAAATATCTTAATTTCTATTAATTTAAACAAACTTTTACATACACATCTGTGATTGCTGCAGCATATTCTTTTCTATAAGACAAACTTGAATTCTTACATTAGTGCTTCTTTAAAATAAGCTGCCAAGGGGGAATACGCGGTCTCTTACTGACTGTGTGCATATCTGTCTCTCCCTGGTGCAGTGGAAGAGTGAAGCCCCCTGACTGAGACTGAGTTTTTCCTCCTTCCATTAATGGGTATCTAGTGGTCAAGTCCTTTTCTCTGGTACAGAGCTTTCCTGAGTAGATGAAGCTACTTTCATCCTGTCCTGCATACATTTATCTAATCCCACACGTTGTGCTTAAGCCCCACCCCATCCCAAAGTGACTTGCATCATTAGGAGACACCCATCTCTGCCCTTCTTAGCTCTTTGGTGGCATGGGAGGATTTTCCCATGTACGCGCCTAGGATTTTCTATAGGGTACCCTTTATACTAAATAAAAATTGCACTGTTTTAGGCATTGAATGGTTTATAATTAAAATTGTTTAATAAATGAATGAATGTTTCCTTTTAATAATATTTTCTTAATGTCCACTGTATTTTCTCTCTCTCTCTCCTTTCCACCCACCAGCGGTGATAATTCATCAGTCCTCCACTATGGGCATGCAGGAGCTCCCAATGACAAGACTGTACAGGATGGTGACATGTGGTAAGTGTGGATTGTTTGTAATGCGTTCCATAACATTGCACAAACACTATATCCTTTAGCTACCAAACTGTGCCGTGGTTTAGTACTCCTATCATGTTCCTTCCATGTTCAAGTGTTTTTGTAAGGGGTAACTCTAAATCATAAAACCCTTATAAATAAGTTGGACATTCTTTTTCTAGAGTACAACCCCTGTTATCTTAAAACATATTGGCAATCCGCAAACTTTTCACCTCAGCTGTTGTTGTTTTTGAACTACAACTCCCATAATCAGCTGAGGGGCACTGTAGGTTGCCAGACTCTGTCTAGGCAGTGCAAGTTAATATACACACTTTTTGTGCCAGATGGATGAGCAGCAAGAAATTGCACAAGCTGAATAACAGACACAGGCATGCATGTTTGCCATGAAAGGAAAAATTTGGATATTGAAAGCTACAGTAAATTAAAGTAAATACATCCATATTTTGGAATAGGTGACAGGCTGTAACCCTTTGAGTGCCATAGTGGTTGCGTTGCATACCACTCTGGCACTCAAAGTGTTAATTCTTCAGTAAAAATAAATAATGCAGCCCTCACACTTATGGCTTTCTGGTTATGTGGCCCACACTGAAAAAACTTGGACGCACCTGTTCTAAATATTAACTTGGCTTGCCTGTATCTTCCTGTAAAACAACAGTAACAACCCATAATAACAAACCCTACTTCTCTTTATCTGGGCATAAAATCACAATGGCCACTATGAATCAGTTCTTTGTGGTCTGGTTTCGCAAAAAGGTATTCTTTGACCACTTAACAACGCGGACCACCGTGCTTTTTTTTTTTTGCTTAATGTATTCTGGGATGGTAGAGATGTGTGCATCTGTGCTTCCATCCCAGAATTCCATGATGTGCCAGGACCGTCTCTGGTCCTTAACGTCTGGATCGGTGTCATGTGTCGCTAAGGTGTTATTGAGTTCTGGAAAACATGTTACTTTGTTGTCAGACTTCAGGACCCGCAACTCTCCCTCTACCGTCTTCCTTCCTTTCTATGAAGGCCTCAATGAGAGGCATTTAGGATACCGGAGTCCAGCAACAAAGAATCATGTCTGCTACGTACATATGACATCCACTACTAACTGAAAGGGTTATGGTAAGTCTGAGTTTATTATCAGGATATCTGTGATGGCAAACCTTTTTGGGCCCACGTGCCCAGTGTGTCGCATGGAGACAAATTATGATGATATGAAGCAAGGCAATTAATACCACAAAACTTACAATTAAAATTGTGCTACACTAGTGAAATATAGAATTTGACGGCAGATAAGAACCATTCGGCCCATCTCGTCTGCCCATTTTCCTACAGAGAAAACCTCAAACCTTTTTTTGGTCCTTGTTCTTTTCTTACATTAAGGACAGCCGTATGCCTATCCCATGCATGCTTAAATTCTGTCACTGTATTAACGTCTACCACTTCTGCTGGTAGGCTATTCCACTTATCTACTACCCTCTCAGTGAAGTACAACTTTCTTACATTACATCTAAACCTGTGTCCCTGTAGTTTTAGACTATGGTCTCTTGTCCTAACATTTTTACTCCTTTGAAATATACTTACATCCTGCACTTTGATGAATCCCTTCATGTATTCGAATGTTTCAATCATATCCCCTCTCTCTCTCTTCTCTCCTCCGAGCTATACATGTTCAGATCCTTTAGTCTATCCTGATATTTCTTTTCCTGTAAACAAGTCACCATTTTTGTAGCCCTTCTTTGAATTTTCTCTAGAGTATCTATATCCTTCTGGAGATGGGGTCTCCAGTACTGTACACAATACTCTAGGTGATGTCTAACTAGAGATCTGGTAGGTGGGTAGAGCCTACCTTCCCTCCTTGGCTGCAGCTAGCCAACCAGCTCCAGTAAGATTTGTTCCTTGGTGAAGATAACACAGGCAAGTAACAGTTCTGCTATAGCTTTAAAAAGTTTTTTATTTTTCTGTTAGAAATGGAATACCACCGTTAGGCAGATTACCATAACAATTCCCTTAGATGTGGCTAGCTCAGTAACCAGGTGCTTTTTGTGGACCTTAAGCCCTGGGGGGGGGCGGGAATCTTGGGTTCAAGTTCTTTCCTCAGGAATTGCCCACCGAGGCTTCTTCTTAATACATGGTAATCTGAAGACAGATGATCTGCAGGAAAGATGAGCAACCCTTTGAATGCTGCAGGTCCACATGTCCTACAGTGTCCCTCCGCACAGGGGTTTTTCCTTTGGAGTTCCTATTACAAACTCCTGCACTCATTGGGACTATCTGTATGTTTTGAATATCCTAAACATTCCCTTAGTTCAGAAGGTTCCTTCTGATCACTCTGATGTATTTCAGGAGCCTAAAAAGCCCCTTACTTGCTTTGCACCTAATCCCACTCTTGACCGCCTTGTGTCTGAAGAATGGAAATCTCCGGACTGAAAACCTTCTGTGTCCAACAAATTTGCCAAGCTTTATCCCTTCTCTGAGGCAGCATTTGCTCAGTGGGTTCATCCTCCTAAGGCGGATGCTTCTATCTCCTGGCTATCTAAGTCTACTGCCTTGCCAGTTTCTGATGCGTCCGCTCTGAAATATTGGACTGACAAGAAACTTGAGATCTCCTTCAAGTCCATTTTTGCCACTGCTGGTACTGCCCTTCTGCCCTTGGTCCCCAGGAAGAAAACGCTGCTTAAGCGTAATCAGTATTTTCGTTCCTTTCAGACTGAGACACGTCCGGCGAACCAGATGGTTCCCTCAGCTCCGTGTGCCTCCTCCAAGCCCAAACGGCAATGGAAGCCCAAGGTCTCCTCCAAGACCAAGGCTTCCAAGCCTTCTTCGGCATGACTCACCGAACCCAGGTCCCCACTCTGCTGTGGGTGGCCATCTGCATCACTACCACAGCATCTGGGAGGATTCAGTGGTGGACCTGTGGGTTTTACTGGTGGTGACGGAAGGGTATAACATCCCTTTCATCTCTCTTCCTTATTTTCGCTTTTTTCCTTCTCATATGCCTGATGGCGCAGAGAAACGCTGTCTGTTCAACGGCGCTATTCAAGCTCTTCTGGACAAGGATGTTCTAGGGCCGGTTCCGGTTCAGGACAGAGGTATGGGTTTTTACATAAACCTCTTTGTGGTCTCCAAGGACGATGGCGGTTGTCGTCCCATTTTGGACTTGAAGGATCTCGATTCCTTTGTGATCCGGACTCATTATCACCAGAGGACTCTAAGGACGGTGATTGCTGCCATGTCCCCAGTGGAATTCCTTGCCTCTCTGGATCTTCAAGATGAATATCTTCATATTGCCATTCATCCAGAGAGCCGGCAGTACCTCAGATTTGCCTGCGACCAAGGGCATTTTCATTTCTCAGCTCTTCCCTTTGGTCTGACTACAGCTCCTCAAGTCTATAACTGTGTCCTGGGAACTTTGGTATCCGTCCTCCATGGAGACGGCATGAGAGTTACTCCATACATGAACAACCTGCTTCTGAACGCCCCCTCTGCAGAACTTCTACATCAGCAGGTTCAGGACTGCATTCATCACGGGTGGATCATCAACATGGACAAGTCAGATCTTGTCCCATCCCAGCATCTGGTCTTCCTGGGCCTTCTCTTCAACACTCAGCAGCTCATGGTGTTTCTTATGGATGAGGTAGCTCACCAGATCGCCACAGGGTTTCTGCTGTTCTGGCTCAAGATCCAGTTCCAGCCAAGAAGCTGTCCTCTCTTGTGGGGAAATTCATTTCCACCATAGAAGCGGTCCTGTTTGCCATGGATCACACCAGGGAACTCCAGAGGTTTGTGATCCAGGTGTGCAGGGGTCAGCCGGACCTTCTGAAGATAACTGTGTCCATCCCTCTTCATGTGGAACTGAGTTTGTCATGGTGGCTCGACCTCTCCAATCTGCTGAAGGGCAAGTCCTTCCTGGTATGCTTCTGGACCACGGTGACAATGGATGCTAGCCTCTCTGGCTGGGGAGTGGTTCTGGGGCGTCTCAGTGCTCAGGGTCGGTGGTCTCCGGAGCAGTCTCTCCTTCCCATCAATGTGTTGGGCGATATTTCATGCTCTTCGTCATTGGACATCTCAGCTGGAAGACTGTTCTATCCGGGTACAGTCCGACATTGCCATGGCTGTGGCTTACATCAACAAGCAGGGCAGAACAAGAAGTCTCGCTGCTTGGTTAGAGGTCAAGGCTATTTTGTCCTAGGCAAAAGAACACATTCCTGCCATATCCGCAGTGCACATTCCTGGTGTAGACAACGTCATGGCAGACTCCCTCAGTTGACATGCAGTGGACATCGGAAAGTGGGAGCTACACCCCAAGATGTTCAGCCTCATTGTTCAGAACTGGGGTCTTCCTTACATCGACCTGATGAAGACAAGACACAACAGGAAGGTTATGAGGTTCTGCTCTCGATGGAGGGACCCTCTAGCTCTGGCAGCGGATGCTGTGTCCATTCCTTGGTTATTTCCTCTGGCCTACATCTTTCCTCCCCTGCCAATGTTGCACAGGGTATTACGGAAATTGCTGTCCAGTCATTCTGGTTGCTCCGTACGGGCCTCGCCAAGCTTGGTTTCCGGAGCTTCTGGATCTGTCAGTGGTGGAGCCATTCCGGCTCCCTTGCTGCCCGGATCTTCTTCTACAGGGTTACCTGTGGAAGGAGGACGTTCATCGGCTAGCCTTGATGGCATGGAAATTGAATCCTTAATATTGAATAAGAAAGGTTTTTCTTCTGGTGTGGTGGCTGCTATGCTCCGTGCCCGCAAACCTGTATCTTCCAAGATCTACCATCGTGTCTGGTCGACGTTTTATCTTGGTGTGCTGATAAGGACCTGTCTCAGGAATTTGATCTGCCTACGGTTCTGTCATTTTTGCAGGATGGTGTTTTCTTTCGGAGGCGTATTGCCATCCTTCCTGATGTCAAGGTTTTCTTCCTGGGAGTTGTTCATACTTGTCCTGCCTTCAAGAATCCTGCTCCTCCATGGGATCTTAACTTGGTTTTGGGCGTTCTTCAGCGCCTTCCCTTTGAGTCCTTGGCTACTATTCCTCTAAGCCTGTTGAAGTGGAAAATGGCCTGTCGTGGAGTTATATGCTCTGTCCTGTAAACCACCCTATTTGGTGTTTCACAAGAACAAGGCGGTGCTTTGCACTTCTCAGGAGTTTCTCCCGAAGGTGGTTTCCGAGTTCCACATCAATCAGGAGATTGTGGTGCCTTCTTTTCTGCCCTGACCCCACCTCTGACAAGAAGAGGGATCTCCACTTGTTAAATGTGGTGTGCTGTCTCAAGTTTTATATACATCGCACTGAGTCTGTCAGGCAATCTGATGCGCTGTTCGTCATTCCTGAGGGTCCCAGGGCAGGAAGACCTGCATCCAAAGTGACTATTGCATCCTGGATCAAGTCCACTATTGTTAAGGCTTATGAGCTGAGGACGAAGCCTGTTCACTTTTGGGTCATGGCTCATTTTACAAGATCTATTGGAGCTTCTTGGGCTTACAAGAATCAGGCCTCTGCTGATCAGTTGTGCAAGGTTGCCACTTAGTCGTCTGTTCACACCTTTTCGAAGCACTACCGTGTTGATGTGCTGGCATCAGCAGACACCAGCTTTGGGAGGAAAATTCTGGAGGCAGTCTTGCCTGTCTAGGATTTTCTTTGGTTCTTGGGGCTTCCTTCACTTTTAAGCCCCGTTGCCTCTAGTTCAGTGTGCTGTGTAACAGTTGGGATGTTACCCCTGTTCAGTGTCCGTTGACACTTCAATGTTTTGTTGGGCTATCTCTGATCTGATGGTTCATATCTGCTCTGGTGACTTTGGGGGCCTTGCTCCTGGTCCTTGCCTTATTTCCCGCCTCTGGGAAACTCAATGTTTGGACATCCCAAAGTTACCAGTAACCTGTACTGGATGACAGAGAAAAGAGAATTTTAATCTTACCTGTTAAATCCATTTCTCTTATTCCATACAGGTTACTGGTCTCCCACCCTGTCAAGGGACCATGCTTGGCTCTCCTGTGGCAGACCGTGGGGGTCCTTCGCGGTCATGCTCACAGGAGTCTTCTTTCCCTTCTACGATCTAGTCAATAGTTAGTGTCTCAAATCTTACTGAAGCTGATTGGCGAGCTGCAGCCCAGGAGGGAAGGTAGGCTCCACCCCCTGCATACAATTTGAGAATTGTTCCTGCCTACAATTAAAGGGGCGGATTGCCTACCCAAAGTTTCCAGTAACCTGTATGGACTAAGTGAAAAGGATTTAACAGGTAAGACTAAAATCCTCTTTTTTTCTCTGGCTTCAGGGATTTTCTCTTAGTCCATGTGGGACACAGGACTTCCCTCACGTAGAGAAATTAGTTGTGATCTGGGCAGATGAGTCCTTTGTGTTCTCTGGTTCAGCAGACCACCTTCCGGCCCTACTTGTTTTTTCTTGTTGGGTGAGGTGGGATAAAGGGGAGAAGGGACTGAGTTTTAATGCAAGTGCCATTCCCTCCTTCTGGAGGAACTTTACCTTTTGGTACCTGTGTTGCACATGGACTACGAGAAAATTTATTGGTAGATGATCCCCTTTTTTCAACATTAATCATGACTATCCCTTTCAACACATTTGATTTTTTTATTGGTATTGTCAGAATTTGACCACTTGGCATAGCGCTAAACTTTCTCAACTTTTATAATCATATGCCTTTGCTAACATGAATCTCTTATTTCTAATTTTGCACATTATACATGCATGCAATTGCATGCAACTCCTGTATCGGCTTGCTGGTGTTGCACTATCAATTCATATATGAATATATATATATATATATATATATATATATATATATATATAATGTTATACAAGCAGATCCCTCTTTCCTCTTTTTCAGTCAACCCATGTAATTAGATTAACTTATTGTCAGCTATTATATTTTGTTAAATATTTACTTTTTCAACGGTGGATCTATCATTTTGAGTCGAGTCCGAATCGGGGCGGATTTTAAAATCCCCGTTAGCTCTAACCGGTTTTGGATGTGTGGAACCGGTATTTTGCCACAGCTGTGAGTATTCATTTTATATTTACTCTACAGCATATATACTGTGGTTTTGCGCCCTTTCTGGTGTTTGTTTCATTTTGTTTAAGGGTGTCCAACGCCTTTGGAGTTTTTGAAGGAGCTGCAGACTACACTCAGTAGAAAAGTGACAGAGTGGGGGCTGTCCTGTATCCCTCATATGTGCAGATATTCCTTACATTTTGTAAGTAAGGTGGTATAGTGGTGGTGGTTCTGGTTCAAATGGTATTTCGCTAGAAGCACCCCTTCCTTTTGCTTTTCTTTCTCAGTCTGTACATGTATTTTACATTATTTGTATTTCCGCCTCTTTGTACAGCACAACTGATTATTTTGGAGTTTATAAATAAAAGATAAGTATATTTATATTGTACTTGCTCCTCTATTTGCAGAAAAAATAACCTTGCAATATAGTTATTGCCTCCACTACGCACAATGAAATTAACCCTGCCAAGTAAAAATAGTTGACAACACACAGAATAATCTAGTGGAAGAACAAAATGTAAATACTGTTAATAAAAATGTAAGGGGAGCCAAAGTGCAGTCAGTGTCTGTTGATTATTGCAGTCAATGCCTTCACCAGTGTGTTACAAGCAGTGGGTCACAGATTTTTAATTGCTTTTGACAAATGTGCCTGGAAAAAGCTTTGATTTCTAGTCTGCTGGCTATTTTTGGCAGGTGCTGGAGCTTGTAGCATCTGATTTGATTATTTACAATTTGTATTTAAATATGTGCATTGGAATGCAAGCAATGCCTTAATTACGGGACTGAGCTTTTTATTTAATTTGGAAAACTTTTTTTTCCTCTGCCCACAAAAGAAAATGAAAAACAAAATAAAATGAAATTTGTGTAACAAGACTTGTCAGATCTGCAGGTACAAAATGCAAGCAGTGACTCTATGTAGAGGCAATAGAGGTTTCTCACATCTCTAGTATCCAAGAGGTTACAAGAAAACAAATGTTAAAGCATGAGTCTGTCGTATGTGTAATGTTACCTGCATGATTCTGCTCATGAGTGTCTAAATTTTCATAGCCAATGATATTTTTCATTCTGATAAATTCAGTGCCTCTCAGTGATAAATCGATGTTCAGTCAGAACTTATACATATTCACAACACAACCATAGCTGCACTATTTCACTGCATTATACACTAGATGTGACATCAGAAGGGTCATAAATTGCCCTTTCTTAATAAAGTATTTGTGCTTATTGCTTATTTTCAATACTCTTAGGGGGTCTTCCTAAGAGTGAAGGGTAATCCAGATGTGGACCCCTTGCGCGTAGTGCCTAGGGAATCCAGCTGCACCTCCCTGACGAGGCCCAACAAGGCCAAAACATACGTCAGGGGTTAGCTGGTGTTCCTCTGCGGAGGGGACTTGCATGTCATTTTGGAACTGGACTGCCCCTTTGAGCAGGATTAGTCTAATGTGTATGTGGAAATCTCTCCTTTTTAATGGCACTAAAGAGCTAAAACTTGATGCTTCTGAGCGGTGACTAGCTGTAGAAAAGGCCTTTGTGCTGTTGTTCGTACTCAGAAGCCTCTCACTTTTTGTATGCTTATTTTGAATACTCCTAGGTGGTCTCCCTAAGAGTGACGGTTAATCCAGATGTGGACCCCCTGCTCTTAGTGCCTAGGGAATCCAGCTTCACCTCCCTGACAAGGCCCAGCAAGGCCAAAATGTACGTTTGAGGTTAGCTGGTGTTCCTCCGCAGAGGGGGCTTGCCTGTCATTTTGGAACTGGATTGCCTTTTGAGTGGGATTAGTCTAATGTGTATTTGGAAATTTCTACTCTGTAATGGCTCTGGAGAGCTAAAATGTGATGCTTCTGAGCAGTGACTAGCCAGAGAACAGGCCATTGTGCTGTTGTTTGTCTTCAGAAGCCTCTCACATTTTGTATGCTTATTTTGAATACTTTTAGTGGGTCTCCCTAAGAGTGAAGAGTAATCCAGATGTGGAGCTCTTGCTCTCAGTGCCTAGGGAATCCAGCTGCACCTCCCTGATGAGAACCAATGTAACGGACCATAGGCCGTTACTTGGGGCTCTTTTAAGGGCCATAGAACTACCCCAAAAATAGACTGGAAGGGACTGGGTGAAGTTCTAGCTCTGGGCGGCTAAACAGCCATTGACAAACTTATGGCATAAAAGATGCTCCAGCCCAGAGTGCATTCCAGATGTGTATTCCAGCCCCTCTGCCCATTGTATCCTGGTCCCCGCCCTTTTGTTACATTGTCTACTCATGCCATTGTGAAGTTAATTTGATCACGTCTGCCCATTGTACCATGCCCATTGTTTCATCACCATCTGTTTACTCATCATTGTATATCCACCACTCATGCCTTTGTGAAGTTAATATAATCATGCCTACCCACTGTACCATGTCACGTGATTTCATCACCATGTATCTACTGCCATTGTCTTCTTTGTCCAACCCCTTGTAAGTTGATGCTGTTAATTGTGTATAAAAGAGCTGTGCTTTCACAAATAAACTGAGTTCATCTTGGAACAATGAGGTGTCTCATTTAAAATGGTGTAAAGGAGCTTCTCTTGCTCCCCATTCTAGGAAGAATCTCTGCAGCAGTACTGGCATAGCTACCACTCTGTAGCCTACCTCGGGAGCGAAAGACCCTGGAATGATGGTCTAAGTCCGCCCAAAGACTTAGCCATCCATTACACCCAATAAGGCCAAAACATATGTCGGGGGTTAGATGGTGTTCCCGTGCAGAGGGGACTTGCCTGGGATTTTGGAACTGGACTGCCATTTTGGGCGGGATTAGTCTAATGTGTATTTGGAAATTTCTACTCTGTAATGGCTCTAAAATGTGATGCTTCTGAGCGGTGGCTAGCCATAGAACAGGTCATTATGCTGCTGTTGATCCTCAGACGCCTCTCACATTTTGTATCCCTTATGGAATCAGAAAGAAATGTGTTTGCGGTTGGATTTAATTAACACTGTTAGGGAATCCAACTTAACACTGATAGTTTGGAATTCTGTTACCTGTGCTGTGAGAAACTACCAACAGTTAAAAAAAGCACAGTGCCCACTGAAAAGAATGAAACAGCCTGTCCATTTTCTATTCAGTTACATATGGTGCATAGTAACACACGTTTAGGGACTTTCCTCATTATTTAAGCTTTCCTTTGTAATTTCGACACCCAGTGCTAAAGCAGAATATTGAAGAGTCTGGATGACCAGTGAGCCCGAACAGAGACTGGTGTAATGTCGCTGTATGTTTGTATTGCTGCTTAGAGGTGTATACCTGTTTAGCAGCTACACTGAAATGTGAGTGCTATAGATATATTTATATTATCTGTACGCTATCATTGGTACAAAGGGATAGGAACTATTGGCACCCCCGTTTTTTGCTTGTCTTTGCATGTCTATCGCTCTGTTGGTGGAATCCTTGGGAATGCAGCCGACTGAGCTACAGAAGGAGAATTTGTTTATCTGTTCAGGGGAGCAGTTTAGATTCCCCTATGCTTTGAGGCTGGAGTACATATATGTGTGATTCCAGCATATATGTTTGAGTAATATTTCACTTTATGGTGATGGTGTGGTGAATCCATTTTGTTATAGCTGAGGATATTAGACTATGAGCTCCTTCTTGTCCTTCTTACTTAAAAACTATATCTTGGCTACATATACAAAGTAAACAAAAGGAAAGTCTGTGCATCAGATCCTAAAGGCAGCTTCAGATACTAAGCAAAAATATAAGTAGATAAATCTGAATCAGGTAGTGTGGAAGAGACAGTATGTGAGGTGAGAAAGAACTGTGGAATAGGGTCAGTGTGTGAGAAGATTAGGGGCAGTGGAAGAGACTCAGTTTGTATGAGGGGATTAAGGAAAGTGAAAGAGGGTCTGTGTTATGAGTGGCGGAGACTTGCTTAAAAGCATATGTTGAGAGTTCCATCCTCAACTATAATTCAGTTTGACATGTCTACTTTAAGACATTAACCTGTGTTCTAGTTGTGTTTTTGTAGGTGGGATATTGAGGGATAGACGTATATAGCAATGTCCTCTTCCTTACAAGCCTAAGGTTTGACAATGCTCTTAGAAATTGTACTGCAGACTGTTACAGAAAGACTGTTACTGAGCAGCTTACTTGAGTGCTGTTCCATGTACAATCTACACTTCAGTTAAGTAACTTTCACTGTCGTCCAGTACAGGTTACTGGTACACTGGGAGGCGATCCGCCCCTCTAAGTAGGCAGGAACATTCATCTAAATGTATGCAGGGGGCGGAGCCTCCCCTCCCTCTTAGGCTGCACCTCAGTCAGAACAAGCCAGAATGATTTGTTCCTCGGTGTGTTCACACCAGGCAGAGAACAGCTCTCTTCAAGTTTTAGTTTCTTTGTTATTTTTACAAATATGGAATACCACCATTAGGCGGGTTACCAAGGCTGTCAAATGCCCTATTTAAAGTGGATAGCACAGCTTCCAGGGTACTTCTGGTGGATCTTTTGCCCTGAAGAGGGATTAACTTGATTTCAAGTATTTCCCTGGGGAATTATCCTCTGTGGTGATTCCTTTCTGATCTTGGTAACCTGAAGACAGAAGTCCTGCAGGAAAGGTGAGCCACCCTTTGAGTGCTGAAGGTCCACTTTTCCCTCAGTGTCCCTTCATTGGGATTGTATTTGGGAGTTCTCATTGTGCACTCCAGCGCTCACTGGGTGTTTTTATATATTTTGCTATGCAATGTATATGTGTATGTCTCAGTTTTGGAGCAGTTTATGTGGGATTTAACCCTCTCTCTGCTGGGTTGGTCTATTTCATGGGCATTTGAATTGTTTACCTTGGTTGGGTAATGTTTGCTGTTATAGTATATATGTTTGCTATGTGTTATGGAACTTTTACTTTAAGGGTAAAATTTATTAAAAGTAATGTTCCGCGCCTTTAAGCGTGCTTTTCCCGCATAGACGCCATTGCTCCTTTACTCTCTATGGACGTATCTCTGGAACCGCTTCACATAGCGACTTCACATAGCGACTTCAGAGAGGGCTCATTTTATTTGTCTTCCCTTGCTTTATCATCCGGTTGTATGTTTGAGTGTGTTGGGGGACTGAGGGGACTTCGGTCACTGTTTTGGGGTACTTTGTGAGGAGAACTACGTTTCCCATGAGCGCTTGGTTCGCGCTCTTTTTCTGATTGGCTCCCGTCGCGGCAGCCATTTTGTGAGTTCTTCTCATCGAGTATACTACGCAGGGACCGGACCTTCTCTCTCTCCTCTGCTGATTGACCCTTCGCTTGCCAGATAAGTTTAGTTTTAAACTTTTCTGGGGTGAATATTTAATCTTTCACACTTTAATCGGGTGATTCCTATCAGTGGGTTATATCTGACGCTGTGAGCATGTCTACTCCACTTGAGCCTGGGACTAGACCTAAGACGAAGGAGGCTAGGGTATCTGTCACCCCCATTGCGTTTTGCTCCTCCTGTCACGCAGGGCTACCTAGAGAATTTTCTGGTCATCTGTGCCCAACTTGTGTGGAAGGTCATGGCAGCAACCCAGGGCCTTCCAGTCACGCTATTGAGCCAACATGGGTGAAAGAGTTCAAGGCTGCAACTAGGGATCTCAGATCCACTCTTCAGCTCTTTCCCTCTCAGGTTCAGGGGGCTCTTCAAGTATGGCAGACCCCCTCCACTGTCAGGACCTCCCTGCCCAAGCCACAGGGAGCTCCTGACGTCTCTGATTCTTCTGAGGAAGAATTGTTGCAGGATTCTGATGTTGAGGATGGTACTGTTATTGAGTCTACCAGATCCATTGGGGACCCTTATGAATGTGTCCCTGAACTCTCTGCGGAGGGTTTGATCAGGGCTGTTTTGACCACCCTCAATCTTCCCTTGCGTCAGGAATCTACTCTTGACCCAACGGACGTGTTTCAGAAACCTTCTAAGGCTGTTACATGTTTTCCTACTAATCCTACTCTTGAACGCTTAGTCTCTGATGCGTGGAAAAATCCTGATAAGTCCTCTTCAGTCTCAAAAAAAGTTTGCCAAACTTTATACTTTTCCTGAGACTGAACTGGCTAAATGGGTTCATCCTCCTAAGGTGGATGCTCCAGTTTCTAGATTGTCTAAATCTACTGCTTTGGCTGTATCTGATGCTTTTGCTTTACAGGATTGGACGGACAAAAAGTTAGAAACTTGCCTTAAGTCTATTTTTGCCTCTATTGGTACTGCCATACGTCCAGCCTTTGCTGTGACGTGGGTTAACCGGGCCATTGCGGTCTGGACTGAAGAGCTTACTGTGGCGGTTCGCCAAGATGCGCCAGTGTCAGAGCAGTTGCAACTCCTTGCTAACATTTCTGAAGCTCAGAATTATGTTTCTGACGCTGCTTTTGACGCAGTTCGCATGAAGGCGAGGGCCTCCACTTCTTCTGTGGTGGCTAGACGCGCCCTTTGGCTGAAAATTTGGTCTGCTGACACTGCTTCCAAGAAAGTTTTGCTTTCTTTGCCCTTTCAAGGGACTTCCCTATTTGGATCTGAATTAAAGGAGTTGATTAGCGAGGCTACTGGAGGTAAAAGCACCCTTCTACCTTCAGTCTTTAAAAAGAAGTTTCCAGCCAAACACAATCGGTCCTTTCGTTCCTTCCAAACTGAGACACGCTCTGCGGCCCAGGCAGTTCCGCCTGCTTCGCGGCCCTCCTCCAAGCCCAAACAGTCCTGGAAGCCCAAAGTTGCCCCCAAGGCCAAGACCCCCAAGACTGCTTCAGCATGACTCGCCGAACCCGGGTCCGCATCCGGCTGTAGGTGGGCGCCTTCACATCTTTCGCCGGACTTGGGAGGAGTCAGTGGCGGACCCTTGGGTTCTTCAGGTGGTGTCAGAGGGATACAGGATCCCTTTCTCCTCTCTTCCTCCTTTTCGGTTCCATTTTACTTGTCCTTCTCAGGAACCTACAAAAAGGCGTCTGTTCGACGCTATTCAGGATCTTTTGGACAAAGAAGTCCTGGAACCAGTTTCTACAGAGGACACAGGTTCAGGATTCTATTCCAACCTGTTCGTGGTGGCCAAAAAGGATGGTGGCGCTCGTCCTATTTTGGACCTCAAAGATCTCAATTCCTTTGTTGTGAGTACCCACTATCGTCAGGAATCCCTGCGCTCTGTGATAGCTGCTATGTCTCCGGGGGAGTTCCTTGCATCCCTGGACCTTCAGGATGCTTATCTGCACATCCCTATCCATTTAGAGACCAGGAGGTATCTCAGGTTTGCCTGCCACAAAGGTCACTTTCAATTTTCGGCTCTTCCCTTTGGACTGACTACAGCCCCGTAGGTTTTTCAGAGAGTCCTGGGAGCTTTGATAGCGGTGATCCATCGAGATGGCATCAGGGTGACTCCCTACATGGATGATTTACTTTTGAAAGCTTCATCTGCGGAGATTCTTCACCAGCAGGTTCAGGCATGTATTCAGATACTCACTCGACACGGGTGGATTGTGAATCTGGACAAGTCAGACTTGATCCCATCTCAGCAGATACTCTTCCTGGGTCTCCTGTTCGACACTCAGAGGTGCATGGTGTTTCTCCCAGACGAAGTGGCTCATCAGATTGCTCTCCGAGTATCAAAGATTTTGGCTCTCGAGCGGATTCCAGTTCCGAAGTTAACATCTCTGGTGGGGAAGTTCATTTCCACCATAGAGGCGGTGCCATTTGCCATGGCACACACCAGGGAACTTCAGAGGTTTGTGATCCAGACATGCAGGAATCATCCAGACCATCTGCACCTGTCAGTCTCTCTTCCTCCTCATGTCGAGTTGAGCTTGGAGTGGTGGTTGGACCTGTCTCATCTCCTGAAAGGGAGATCCTTCCAGATTCCATATTGGACCACAGTCACGACGGATGCCAGCCTCCTGGGATGGGGGGCAGTGTTGGGTCGCTTCAGTGCTCAGGGGAAATGGGGTTTGGAGGAATCTCTCCTTTCCATCAATGTTCTGGAACTACGTGCCATCTTCCTTGCCCTGAGACATTGGGACTCTCAACTGGAGGGTTGTCCAGTCAGAGTGGTGTCCGACAACGCCACCGCAGTGGCCTACATCAACAGACAAGGCGGAACAAGAAGTCTCGCCGCATGGTTAGAAGTCAAGGCCATTTTATCTTGGGCGGAGGCACATGTTCCCGTCATTTCAGCGGTACACATTCCAGGCATAGACAACATCATGGCAGACTTTCTCAGTCGTCACACAGTCGACAGCGGAGAGTGGGCTCTTCATCCAGAGGTGTTTCACCTTCTAACCCAGATGTGGGGGGTTCCTGTGGTGGATCTGATGGCAACCAGGCACAACAGGAAGGTGTCAGTGTTCTGCTCCCGGTGGAGGGATTCACTGGCCCTGGCAGTGGACGCCTTGTCCATACCTTGGGACTTCCCTCTAGCCTACATCTTCCCTCCTCTTCCACTGTTGATCAGAGTCATCCAGAAGCTGAAGGTGGAGCGTTGTCCGGTCATCCTAATCGCTCTGAACTGGCCTCGTCAGTCCTGGTATCCGGAAATGTCTGTAGCGGAACCCTTTCCACTTCCAGCTCGTCCAGATCTGCTGCTACAAGGGTACCTGTGGAAGGAGGATGTTCATCGTCTTCATTTGATGGCCTGGAGGTTGAATCCTCAATTCTGAAGAAAAAGGGTTTTTCCTCTTCAGTGGTGTCTACGATGCTTAAAGCTCGCAAGCCTGTGTCTTCCAAGATTTATCATCGAGTCTGGTCAACCTTTGTTGCATGGTGTGCTGATAGGAATCTATCGCTTGATTTTCATCTTCCTACTCTCCTGGCCTTTTTACAGGACGGGGTTGTGAAAGGGCTCAGCCTAAGTTCTCTCAAGGTTCAGACGTCTGCGCTGTCTGTCTTTTTCCAGGAGCGCATTGCCATCCTCCCTGATGTAAAAGTTTTCTTCCAGGGTGTGGCCCATGTTCGGCCCGCCTTCAGGAGTCCAGCTCCTCAGTGGGACCTCAATCTAGTTCTGGGGGCTCTCCAACATCCCCCATTTGAGTCCTTGGCTTCTATTCCTTTACGCCGTTTGACCTGGAAGATGGCCTTCCTCTTGGCTATTGTATCTGTTCGCCGGGTGGCAGAGTTACAAGCCTTGTCTTGTAAACCTCCTTATCTGGTGTTCCACAAGGATAAGGCTCTGCTTTGCACTTCCAAGGAATTTTTACCTAAGGTTGTCTCCAAATTCCACATCAATCAGGAGATTGTGGTGCCTTCTTTCTGCCCTAACCCTTTCTCTGACAAGGAGAGGGATCTTCATTTGTTGGATGTTGTGCGTTGTCTCAAATTTTATGTTCATCGCACTGAGTCTATCAGGAAGTCTGACGCTCTGTTTGTCATTCCTGAGGGGCCTAGGGCAGGGAGACCGGCATCCAAGGTGACCATTGCATCTTGGATAAAATCTACTATTCGTAAGGCTTACGAATTGCGGAATAAACATGTGCCCTTTCGGGTCACTGCTCATTCCACCAGATCAATTGGGGCCTCTTGGGCCTATAAAAATCAAGCGTCTGCTGATCAGCTGTGCCGGGCGGCCACTTGGTCCTCTGTGCACACGTTCTCAAAGCACTACCGCGTGGATGTGCTGGCCTCGGCTGATGCCAGCTTTGGGAGGAAGGTCCTGGAGGCAGTTTTGCCCGTCTAGGATCTTCTTCTCCTGAGATTCTCAGTGCTTCCTTACTGTTGAGCCCTGTTGGCTTGGTTCAGTGTGCTGTGTTTTGTTCTTGGGGTTTGTTCTTACCCCTAGTTGGTGTCCGTTGACACTTCTGCTAGTTGGGATCTGTGACCGGTTGGTTCATGGAGGTTCTGGTGACTCTGGGGGCCTTGCGCCTGGTCCTTGCCTCCTTCCCGCCTCTGGGAAAACTCAATGTTTGGACATCCCAGTGTACCAGTAACCTGTATTGGACGACAGTGAAAATAGGATTTTAGTCTTACCTGTTAAATCCTTTTCACTTAGTCCATACAGGTTACTGGTCTCCCACCCTGTCAAGGGACCATGCTTGGCTCTCCTGTGGCACGCTGTGGGAGTCCTTGGGGCATGCTCACAGGGGTCTTCTTCTTCTCTCCTATCTGTGGTTAGTGTTAGTGTCTCAAATCATTCTGGCTTGTTCTGACTGAGGTGCAGCCTAAGAGGGAGGGGAGGCTCCGCCCCCTGCATACATTTAGATGAATGTTCCTGCCTACTTAAAGGGGCGGATCGCCTCCCAGTGTACCAGTAACCTGTATGGACTAAGTGAAAAGGATTTAACAGGTAAGACTAAAATCCTATTTTATGTAATTACAAGATCTACACGCGGAGTTTTATTACTTATGTCCCATAGTTATTTCAGTTTAGTTCAGTTTATTTGCTGTTCAGCGCTGGGCTCTGTAAATCGGGTGCTGAAGATGATGGGATTTGAAGGTGCCATTTGAAGGCGCAACTTGAGATTCTCGGCTGTCCTGCAATTCAAGATTCTCGTGTCACTCTTTTAATCAAGGTGACAAGATGACTGCTCCCTGTAGCGCTGTTCTACATTCGACTTTTTAAAAGGATACCCTTCCACATACACAGACATGTTCACTCTCCATGCTCACCTGCTGTCACTCTGGCAATCTTTCACACTCCCTGCTCACTTTTCACATGCTTTCTTCCCTCTAAGTGAGTACTTGTAGGAAGCTTGTGCTATATGGAATTATTGCAACTCAGTCTTACAGTAGCATATAGAGGAAGGGGTTGGCTGAGTGTTCATTTTATGTAACAGTACAGTACAAACTGGCTGGAGGGGGCTTGATCCAAGAGTCAGCACTGAAGTGGGCACCTTTTATCCTAATATTGTGCTTGCATAATATTCTGGAAGCAACCAGAATAAAGTCTGAATCAGTTTAAAACATCCTGCACTGCATTATAAAAGTAAGCACTGCGGGGAGCTGCAGTTTTTATCAGGGAAGGGGCCACATGTTTGACACAATGTACCAACTTATGTGAATATTATTCATTATGTGAATATTACTTTAAAACATAGACTACAAACAGAACAAATTCATATTTCAGTGTTCTGATTATTGGCCTCAATTATCACTGTAAACATTCATCCTCAGACAGAACTTTGTTTGATCTATTTTGTGCAGATTGTCTATGAGTATTCATTAGTACCTTTCCTACCATAATGTCATAGAGTATAAACTAAATAGCACATTTGACTTTACGATATTGAGGACATCTGGTCCGCATGACATTTTCTAAGACAGCATCTCGTCATAGAGGGTCAAGGCAAAACGCGGAGTGACACTGAATTACCTAATACACAGTTGTGTACATATCCTAACAAGGAATCATTTGGGGCTGTGGACATGAAAACTTCCAAAATGCCTATTGAATTAATGAGGCTTTTAACCCCTTGCATACTACATAGGGCTCCATTGCATTGTGAAGCTATACACTGAGACCTTTCTAACACTCAGTGGGGTTAAAAGCCCCATTTAAATCTTTGGGAATATTGATTTTTTTCTTTGTAATACTGTTGGTTTTCTCTAGCATTCCACCTCTTTGAGTTACTGAATATGGTCCAAATCCCTTTAAACAGAAGTAGTAAGTACTTTAGACACTTACAGGTTAATTAAAAAAAAAAAGATAACACAAAATCAGTGTTTGCAGCAAAATGCATATGTTATTGGCATGTATTGCTGTTGGAAGAAAAATATAGTATGTGCTGCATAAAGTTAATTTCCTAGACAAGATATACCATATATACTATACGACTCATGAGAGTCCACCTACAGGCACAGAAATCATAGAAACATAGATTTTGATGGCCAATAAGAGCCAATCTTCACATCCAGTGTTCCCAGTTTTCTGTCTAGATAAATGTACGTGTCCCCATGGTCTTTCATCCTTCTTACGATTCTGGCTTTTCTTCTTCTGAGTTCTGTTAGGGTTCAATTCTCAGCCCTCTGTTTTTTCACAAGCGAATTGCTTTTCTTCCTGACATCAAGACCTTATGTTCAGGGGGTGGCTCACTCCTGCCCTACCCTCAGAGATCCTACTTCTACATGGGATTTGAACCTGGTATTAGGAGAGTATTAGGAGTTGTCCAGAGGCCTCCTACTGAACCTCTTTCATCAGTTTCTTTACATGTACTGATAATTATGATAAACTTCCTTTTGGCTAATGTTTCTGTTCACAGAATTGCCAAACTATAACTGTCTTGTAAATCCCATTTCCTGTTTTTTTCACCAGATGAAGGCTGTTCTTTGTACTCCCAGAGGTTTCTTTCCTAATGTCATCTCAGATTTTCACATGTACCAGGAAATTGTTCTTCCTTCTTTTTACCCTGACTCTTCTAACAAGCAGGGCCTCCATCTGCTGAATGTGGTAAATTGCTTTAAGTACTACTCTCATCAAACACAGCCTTTCAGGAAATCTGACTCTCTTTTTGTCATTCCTGAGGACCCCCCCAAGCAGGCCAAGCAGTGTCCAAAGTTACCATTGCTTCTTGGATCAAGGCCACTATCTGACAGGGGTATGTGATCAGAAAGGAACCTTTCCAAGTCACGGTGCACTCCACCAGATCTATGACCACCTCTTGGACCTACAAAAATCAGGAATCTGCTGAGCAGCTGTGTAAGGCAGCAATGTGGTCATCTCTGCCCTCCTTTACTAAAAACACTATTGTGTCAGTGTCCTGGCCTCAGCTGAGGACAGCTTTGGCCAGAAGATCCTGCAGGCAATTGTGCCTGTTTAAGTACCCTTTTCTTCTCTATCTATATGCAGTATTCTGAATCGTGTTGGTTCTTATTCTTGTTCATTTACTTGATGTGCAAGTTTGGTGTCTGTTGATACCTGAGATTTGTATGGTAGCAGTTAGTCCAGTGAAATACTGGTCTACAGTGGTGTTTTTTATCTTTTTCCCTCCCAGCAATCTTGGTGGATGCTTTGGTATATCCCCATTGTTACTGTGTTACATATTGGACATAAGAGAAAAGAGGATTTCAGTGAATTTACTCTTAAATCCCTTTCTCTTAGTCCATGTAGAACACAGATCTCCCACCCTGAGAAAAAACATGTAGTTTAAGTCCCCAGACAGAGGGGTCCTCTTGGGGTCTTTGTTCAGAGATTTTCTTCTCACCTCACATTTTGTCTCTTTGTGCTACTTTGCTTTACTTTGAAATGTTTAAAAAAAAACAAAAAAAAAAACAGAAA